>CM053567.1:46633395-46674350 GCA_028646485.1 Cryptoprocta ferox
GAAAGAGCGAGCCTCGGGGACACACCCCCCCACCCGCCCCCCTCCCCAGCCACAGGCGCCCCGCGCGCACGCGCCCTGCGCGCCCCCGCCTGCCGCGCGCGCACGCGCCCTCCCCACACACCCACCGCGCACCCGGCATACACACCCCCGGCCGCTCGTAGACAGTGGGCGCTCAATAAGTGCCCGAGCGGCTCCTCGCGCACATGCGCACTTGAACCTGACCGAGTTGTAACACCTCCCCCAACCCCCACCCCAAAATCGGAACCCGCGGCTGCAGCCCCGAACCAAACTTGAGTGTTTGCCTTTTTTTCGCTGAGCCGTAAACCCAGCCAAAGTTTCTTGCTGTTGTTTTTCCAAGCCTGGCTCAGGGATGGGCTTCTCCGCGAGAGGCCGAGCTCGCCCCAGGGCGGGAAAGGAAGCCAGAAAGCTCGGGGAGCCAAGGACGGGAGCTTGGCGGGGGCGATAGAGACCGAGGCCGCGCAGCCGGCACCCGCCCGGAGCGCAAACGAAAGCGCGAGAGGGAGGGAGCGTTGGAACCAACCTTTCCATTTCCCTTTTGGGTTAATGTTTTCTTCTCCATTTTATGACATTTTACTCGATTTTACCCGTTTGTAGTTGTAAAGTAAGGCGGTATTTACTCTTTCTGGAATTAAATGAGAGAAAGTTAACTATTAGCTCTCAGCCCTTATGTAAACGATACCAGTTGCTTTTGGCACCGTTAGGCTCTGGCTTTTGTATAATTTGTAACAAGGAGAATTGAAGCTATTCCATTGTGTTGCTCTATGTTTTTCAGAGATAAGACCAGAGTTACAACGGTAGTGAGGGGCCCCAGTATCTATGCGTATGGACAATATATATTTATATTCAACTAAGTTTAAGGAATAGAAGAAATAATTCCCCTCCCCCAAAAAGTTTTAAATATTTTTGGACATACTTGTTGCACTTCTTCAGCTTGAGGTATGCTGTTTTTCTTGCAGAGAGGCAGTAGGGTGTGTGCTGGAAAGGACTAAACTTTGCAGTCAGACAAGCCTGGCTTGCAATCCTGATTTCACTGCTTTATCTTTATGATCTTCAGCAGATTTTTCTCTCTCTGAACCTCAGCTTCTCGACCTGTAAGATGAAACAGAAAACATAGATATAGTGCCTCCCTCATAGCAAATAGGCAATATATATAGTTTTCCATCCCCCTTTTTCCCACCATTTGTTACATAGGAAAAATATCTAAATAGAGCAAAAGTCTTATAGGACATGTGTTTTCAACTGGGGGGTGATTTTTGCCCTCAGGAGACATTAGCAATGTCTGGACACAACTGGAGTGGGATGAGGGGGCATGGAGGAGGAGGGGAGTGCTGCTAGCATCTAATTTGTATAGGCCAACGATGCTGCTAACCATCCCGAAACACGCAGGACAGCCCCACACAACAAAGGATTACCTGGTGTCAAATGTCAATAGTGCCACTGTCAATAGTGCCATGGGACAATTCTGCTGTGCAGTAGTTCACCAAAGACTGATTCTGCCTTTCGACTCTCATCCTCAAGGAAACATTCTTGTTTTGCATTAAAAAGAACAAGAATGAAGCCACTGTGGGGATCACAGCAATTCTATTAATACACAAAACCTTTCTTTAACATGAAAATGTAGATTCAAATTTTACACTTTATTATTAAAAGAATATTTTTGTTAATTCACAATAATGTATGCTCCCTTACTATTAAGGTAGCTTATATTGTTATGTAGTACTACGGTTTACACATAGTTTTATGGGTTTTTTTTCCCTTTTTCTTCAAACGGCGGGTGTTTATTGACTGTATATTCACCTCCGGGAAGTTCCTCGCCTATCCTGAAGTTTGTGATATAGTCCCTGCCCCCAAGGAACAGACAGCCCAGTTGAACGTGGATTCATGCACATGCAACAATTAAGGAACAATACAAGATAGCATATAATTAAGCTTTAATTGCAGCACCCAGACTAAGGTGGCTCAGAGGAGAGGGAAATGAGTTCCGGCAGCAACAGCCCAGTGCTGCCTACGTGGCTGAGGTGTTCGGTAAATGTTTGTTGAACAAAATGAAACAGTGAAAGCTTTTTACACAAGGTAGGACTCCAACTAGTATATAAACTCCATTACAGTACGTAAACTGCCAGATTTTGTAAATGGAAGTTGGTGCTGGGCTGTGAGTTTATTTTTCTTAAAACACCTAGTTCACGCTTGTAACCAAACCTATAAATTCCCCCCAAACGATTGATCTTTAATAAAACAGAAACAATCATTCATTTGACAAATATGTGAATTCCTGCTGTGTGCAAAGTGAACGGAAAGGGTCTCTAAGTTTGAACAGAACCCGTAGTTTATGTTTGAGACTGCCTTGTGAACACAGGCCGGCAGAAGGCCTGTGCTCTCACAGCATGTATTGCACGCATACCCCTTTCTGCTGCAGGTATGTACTTGTACAGCTTGCATTCCAGAGTTCTGCACATTAACACAGACTCAGAGAGAACTTCCCATCACAAACATCCAGTGCCAAACACACACCCAGCACTCAGCCTCTTCACACAGAATCCAGGCCCTGTCCTAAAGATACACTGAATAGCATACATGTGACACAAAGCAAATTGTAGAAAGACTTTAACTTGTTGCTTTGTGATCTTGACTCCCCCCACCCCAACCCGCGACTAGAGCTTGCCCTTCCTGAAGGCTGTCCCATCCTAGAACTGCTCTCCACCTTGCTTCCTCCCGTATCCTAGCCACCTATTACAATGCAGGCATCTTGCATCTCTTTTTCATCACAGTAATTATCTTCTTGGAAAGCATCTCCCATTAGCTAAGGTTAAGCAAAGCGGCCTCAGGCTCTGCCTCATATTATATGGGTATATTTATAGGTGATTTTTAGGGCGATATGCGTCTGAGATTGCCACTATCCCCAATCCCCAGATGTAACTGCTCCCAGCCTTGCCTCCCTCCAGTTCACTCTTTGCTATGGCCTCTTTCCTCTGCTTGAAACTCCTCAAAGGCTTCCCATAGCTTTATAATAAAGTCCCGGCAAAGCTCATTAAGATCCTTCGTGGTGTGACTCCTAATTAATTCTCCAGCCACTACCTGCCTCTCTGCTTCTGCCCCCTTCACGCTGCACTCCAGACATGCTAAACGGAACTTTTGTCCTTTGCCTGAACAGACTTTTTCTTTACTTGATACATGCTCTTTTCTCTGTCTAGAACACTCTCCACCCCTCTCTCTCACCTCTTTCTTTACCTGATATCCCTACTCATTCTTCAGGAATAGTCTTCGATAGCAGATAGCACTTTCTTGAGGC
Source organism: Cryptoprocta ferox (assembly GCA_028646485.1). Taxonomy (NCBI): domain Eukaryota; kingdom Metazoa; phylum Chordata; class Mammalia; order Carnivora; family Eupleridae; genus Cryptoprocta; species Cryptoprocta ferox. Next base: position 46,636,706 of record CM053567.1, read on the forward strand.
TCCAGGACTGGATTAGGTGCCTCTCCCTTGTGTCTAATAGCACCCCATACTTACCTCTGTTGCACTGTCCTGAGACCTCCTTTCTCTTGTCTTAATCCCCTATAAGACTAAATAAACATTTTATGAGGACAAGGAGCATGTCTTGTTCTCCACTGAATACCCAATATTTGGCACAGTCCCTGGCATGTAGTAGGCACTTGATAAAAATTGACTAATAATGAATTGCTAGTTGGACTGGGGGACTGATAGAGCAGATTCCAGGGCCAGCGAAGACTTTGTAACAATTTATTTAGAAGAGGATGAGGCCTATGGAATGAACTGAGTCCTCATGTTCCACTTCCACCAGAGCCTGATTTTATACCTACCCTGCCCCCCTGAGCTCCAGATTCTTGTCACCAATCAACTACTTATTTGACATCTCCACTTAGGTGTCTAATCAGATCTCAAATGTACCATGTCCAAAACCAGACTTCTGATTTCCCTCCAGAATCTGCTTCTCCGCCTCTCAGTCCATGCCAATTCCATTTTTGTAGTTGCTCTGGGAACAGACAAACAAAAACTTGGAGTCATCCTTAACTCCTTACTTTTTCTCATAATCCATATCCAATCCACCAGAAAATCCTGTTGGTGCCATCTATGAGGTAGTGGGAAAGTAGTGGAAATGGGGGTGAGGGTGATTTCTGCTACTTTTCCACGCTTTCCTACCCAGACCACCGCCTCTCTGACCTGGACTTCCATAAGAGGTTCCTAACTGGTCTCCCTGCTTTTTCTGTTGCCTCCATATTCAACACCATGGCAGCCAGAATGATCCTTTTAAAACCTAAGTCAGTTCATATCACTATTCTGCTCAAAACCTTCAGTGGCTTCCCACCTCCCTCACCAGAAGGGCCTACCTAGTCTTGCCCCAGTCAACTCTCTGACCCCACTGTTACCACTCTTCCCTGGGTCACCCAATGGCAGCCACACTGGCTCCCTTGCTATTCTTAGACCCACTTCCAAAGGCTGGGTTGGCCAACCCAACTCAGCCTTTCCAAGGCTCTTCCTTTAGGTTGGAATGCTCTTCCTCCAGATTCCCACATCACTTGATTCAGGTCTCTGCTCAAAGGCATCATTTTGAGAAAGACATTCTCTCACTAGCCTAAAATAGCACCACCCAACCATCCCTTGGCCCTGCTTTAGTTTTCTTCTTAGCACTTCTCATCACCTGCCAGCCTGTCTCCATCCACTCAACTATAGGTTCAAGGATAACAGAAACTATTTTGTGTTTCCTGCTGTATCCCCAGCTTCTATAACAGTGTCTAGGATAGAATAGTCATTCAAGAAAAAAATCAAGGGTCTGGTTAGACTACCAAAACATTATCCCTGTACTGTGTCCCTATCTGCTGCTTTAGTCCCAAATAATCCCTCCAGAATTTAGCTCTCCTACACTAGGACAGCAAGGTCCCCGCTGCCCAATTGTTTGCCACCCGTTTCTCATCCACTTACACTCAGGACTTGTATTATCAGAGATGACACACAGTCCTAAACACAGCCTCAAACCAGGCTATGGGTTTCAAGTGAAAAGGATAATACCACCATGTCTGCATTTGCAACATACTTTACACTTTTCTTTTGATTGAGAAAAAGCACAATATATCCTACTGGACAAAAGCAGGCCCAGCACCTATTTTAAGCTTTTGCATTCTAAAAGGCACAAGACTCAGAAACTCTCAAGAGAAAGGAGTGTTCAGGTATGCCTGAGGCAAATGGTGTCTTCTCTCTGATCTACTCAATCTGTAAGGCTTTCCTGGAGAAGGTGGGCTTTGCATTTCATTAAAGAGAAAGAATTGATAGGTTGCAAGTAGGTTGTTCAAAGCTTAAGGGTATCCTTGGAATAGATTGCGTAGCTCTGCACAGCCACGCTTTCAAGCAAACAAGTCCTCACATGTGTTAAGATACCCACAGATACACCCCACTGCATAAACACCCAGATCCGTGCCTGCTTCCTCCTAGCTCTAAAACTCTGTGAATATGAACAAGAGTCCATAATTGAAAAGGGAAAAAATGAGCTGGCTTTGGGAACATGGACCATAAGGCTCTATGACTCTGGGTATGAAAGAATGTGTAAGCCCAGGCAGCCTCTCTGCGCACATCTGGTTTTTCCTTTTATGCTTCTGTGATTTCTATGACACAGGAAATCCATTCTGGAACAACCCTGTCTGCTTTCTAGTGAGTGCATTAAAAATGGGGATTAAAAGTGTGTTTATCTCGCTGTTCAGAGCACGAAGATAAAATCCAGAACAGTACCATTTTGAGGGTGGACCAACTCCAGCTTCATCCTACACTGTGCCCTGGGGGAGGTGCTAGTAAATGAGACCAGAGGAGTGCAAGTCCGAGGGAAAAATTTCTGCACAGGCTTAAGACTATCTAGACATGGCTTTCACTCTGAAGCATACCAGGTACAGGAAAATACCACGTGGTGAAAATACCAAGTCAGCTCAACTCAACAAATACTATTAAATACTAAATACTAACAGAGCCCTTCTCTATTAGGTTTCCACATTATAACCTCTGTGATAATAATCTTCTCATAGAAAGTCTTTAAAATGGGCTGAAGTAGCTAGCTTTTCCCACCCATTGGAGAGATAACACAGAGCTATTTAAGAGATAAGCAACATTAATAAGGTGGGAAAGGACAAGAAACATTAGACTGTGAAATTAAAGAGGACTGGGTTACGCTTGGGGTTGTGGGGAGCCTGAAGTCACCTCGACCCCTAGATTACAAATGTTACTCGAAAAATAGATTGGGGACTATCAAAAGAGAGAGAGGAGAGATCAAGCAAAGGCAAGACAACCAGTCAGAAGCACAGAATTTCCAGAAAAGTATATACACTGTGAATGCCCACCCATGCCATCCTTTATTTTATTTTCTTAGGTTCCAATCAACAGTAGTCATTAGTTCTATGCCCCCTGTTTTGGTCATGTAACTTTGCCCTTAAGGCTTTCTTACTTTCCCTGTGATGGCAGAAAGGGCTGCTAGCCTAGTGAACTTACCAGAGTTTCATTTTTGTCAAGCTGTTTAACTTCATCCCCTCAAATATATTCCATTTTGTTCACTAGCCTCTCATAAGCATCTGCCATTCTTCCTTATTCTTCTATAGGACCAAATTCCTGCCAAGGCAGGTGTGCCTGCCGCAATCCAGACCACCCACACGTCAAGAATGGCCCAGGGGTGCCCGGGTGACTCAGTTAAGCGTCAGACTTGGACTCAGGTCATGATCTCATGGCTCCCGAGTTCGAGCCCTACAAGTCCTGGAGCCCTACGAGCCCCACATTGGCCTGTCTACTGTCAGCACAGAGCCTGCTTCGGATCCTTTGTCTCCCTCTCTCCCTGCCCCTCCCCTGTTCACCCTCTCTCTCTCTTAAAAAAAGAATGGTCCAGACCCTGTTTAACGCCGATCATGTAAAAGTGTCATAGTTCTTGACAAGCAAAACACAATGGGCACAATATGATTTGCACCCACTCTCTAAACCATGGGATGGCACCATAAACACCAAGAAATACTTAAAATCTCCACAGGGCCACACCAGTGATGAGCTAGCTAACCACTGCCCAGGATTTGGGATTGGTCAACTGAATGACTTTTTGACAAACAAAATAAAGATTTTCTAAAACTCTGTAAACCCATAAGCCAATCAGACAAAAAGTGTGTTTCTAAAGGCATTTTAAACACTGCCAATTATTTTATGACAATTTCTGGCTCTTGTGGATCGAACATCAGGGACTGTTCCCTATTTGTACCAAACATCTCATTGTATTTGCAGTCAGCACAATTTCTTCAATGTATCATAGGCTGGCCTCCATCACCATCCAGGGGGATATTCCACTGCACAAGACCAAATTGTAAGACACTAGAAGCAAAAAGGGATTGATACACATCATCTAATTCCCTCTCGTGTTTCCGTGTAGATAGCAAGTTCCGAAACTTAGATTCTCCTTCAAATTTAATCTTTCCGAGTTCAAATCATTTAGTCACAAAAGTTTCTCTTTGCACAGCCCAGCCTAAATTAATTCAGATGAAAAGAATGGGACTTCCTGATCTTTAGTCTTCTGGAGAAAGTCAATCAAACACCCATAATTTTACCCTGATAATATACCCAGTTCTACACAGATTTTCATAACCTACAATTCAGCTAGCTTTAGGCCACATCCTGGGTTAATAATCCTTAAAATACACTGGAGTAGAAATCATGTGAATTAGTAAAATCCTGTTTAGTTACCTTCTTGCATTATCCACCTGTTAGCGCTCTGATTTTCTCATCCTGGTTTCAGACATGACCAATCTCATAATCTGTTGAATCACCAAATCTCAACTTGCTCCTTCTGACAGTATCATTGATCGACTCTCAGGTTCCCCCAGCAAGCTTGCAATGATTCTTGAGGGCAAGAGAAATGGCTAGCAACTGGGTTTTCAGCCATTTAGCACCCAACCATGGGAGTGAAGGTCTGCCATATATGAAAACCAGATTTCTCTCCACTCCCAGACCATTCTAGGTTGTTAGTTCTTGGACGTTTCTACTCTGCCTTCATGGCTTACCTCCTGATCTAAACTAATCAAGAGAATCTTTGAAATGCACTAGCCAATAATGTGCCAGGCTTCTTTGACATGAATACTAAGAGTCAAAATGGCTGGAAAAATCATTACTATCATGTACTTTAGGATCCACTGGCACCACTGCCAGTATGCTAACCCACCACTTGATAAATGGAATTAATTATTGTCACTCTAATTTCTTCCACGTGTTGGGAAAAGGTGCGGGAGGTGAGATGTTATAGCACCTTCAGTTAGCTGGAGGAGTTACAAGATGCTGATGGCAGACCTGTGAGGTCTGGGTGACAGAACCAGGAGAAAAACAAATTCAATTCAAAAATGCCTTGAAAATAATGTAAGTCTTTGTTAAGATTCTCTTTAGGGGGAATCCAAGAAGAATTTCATCTCACCACACACAACAAAGCTTCCGGGAATCCTCTTTTCGAATTTCTGCCCCCTACCTCCCACCAACAGCTGTGTCTCTCCCCTTCTCCTCCTCTCTTCCACTGTCTTCAACCTCGTTCCCTTTGCTTCCTTACTACCACTTCTCCCTCTTTCCTCCCTCCTCAAGTGGAGAAATAAGCCTGCTCCTGACTTGTCTCTTAATTTTGTCAAAGACCTAACAGGTGAGCGAGCCAGCCAAGAATCCTTCCTCTGGCAGTCAAGGAATGGCAAGGGACTGGTACATGTTTAAATTTTTTTTTCCTTTTATTTTTTTCTTTTCATGACAGCGATATCAGATCAGATCCAGTCTCCCTGCTGAGTTTCCAAGGAACACACACAGGGCCTCTACAGTTTTCTCCCCAGACCCTTAGAACAGCAGACAAAGGATGTGAAGGACCTTCTTCGCTGCTCTCCTTGGACCATTGACCACCTTTTGCTTGGTGACCTAGCTAGTGGTCCATCACTAGAATTGTTCAGGAGGAAGAAGAATGATCTGTCAGGGACTCCTTCCATCTCTGTGATTCTAAATGCCCCTGCTCCCTGGAGTTCAATGCCTTGTCCTCGTTACTTCTTTAAAACTGATTTCTCACCTTTCTATCAACACAGGTTGAAACTGCATGGGTCCACTGATGAGCAGATTTTTTTTTAATGAAGATACATACAGTATCATAAATATATTGACTCTTCCTCGTGACTTTCTTTCCTTAAAGTTTTTTTAAAATTTTAAAGTTTTCTTTATTTAAGGTTTCTTTTTTTTAATTTATTTATTTTTGAGAGAGAGAGAGGCAGAGAGAGAGAGAGAGAGAGAGAGAGAGAGAGAGAGAGAGAATCCCAAGTAGGCTCTATACCGTCAGTGCAGAGCCTGACATGGGGCTCAAACTCACAAACCATGAGATCATGACCTGAGCAGAAATCAAGATTTGGATGCTTAACTGACTCAGCTACCCAGGCTCCCCCGCTTACGATTTTCTTAACAACATTTTCCTTTCTCTAGTTTACTTTATTGTAAGAATACACTACCTAATACATATCACATATAACATATGTGTTAATCAACTGTTTGTATTACCGGTAAGGCTTGCTAGGACATTAGTAGTTTTCAGGAAGTCAGAAGTTATGCGCAGATTTTTGACTTCCAGGGGCATTGGGTGGGGTGGGGGTTGGCCCTCACGTTGTTGCAAGTCAACTGCAGTTGTTATTGGCCCCTCTTTATTTACCATTTCACTAAAAACCTTCTAATAATCTCATCTCAAAAATCTCAGTCTTACCCTCTTCATGATTCACACTGTCACAATACACCGAAGTTAAATGTTATCTGTCTAACTTCCAATTTGGGTTTGTTGTATTGTGTCCTGTTTATCATACAATAATATTGAGGAAGAATTCTATTTTCTTCTGCCTACCCACATCCATGGAACTCACACTTGGTATGACTCATGGGAACTAGAATACTTAAGAAGTGATAGTTGTGGCAAGCACCCAACTTCCATTATTTTCTGAGGGATAAATAAATAATACTGTGCCAAACTTATTAGACAGGCCTCTCTTTGGAGACAAGTGACAGGAACTCAATTCATGCTAGCTTAAGCAAAAAAATGAATTTGTTGGCTCACTTAACAGGGAAATCCAGGAGTTTGTACTGGCCACAGACACAGCTAGGCCCCAGGTTAAAACAAAGTTGTCAAGGTTTGTCCTCTAAAACTCTCATTTCTGTTTGCCCCTTATTAGTCCCAGTCTTTCCTACTTCAAGAGTCCCCCCACCCCCGCCCCCACCCCATACAAAAAAAAAAAAAAAGAACTTCTGTCATATACTTGGGAAGACTGTTGCTGGCAGTTACCAACTATGACATCCCAATTTAGCAACACCAGCAGAACACAAAATGTCTCTTGGTATTCATATACTAGTTCCAGGGAAAGACCCTAATTGATTCTGCTTAGTTAAAATGCCCACGCTTTGGACCACTGTTGCCAGAGGAATGGGATACTGTGGTTTTGAGCCTAAACAAAACCGCAGGAAAGAGAGAGGACTGATGTCCCAAAGGAATTAATGCTGGACAGAGAAAATGACAGATGTCCACGACACGAATGGAGGGAGGGTTAGGACACCGTTTGCGAGTGAAAGGATTTGTGTCCCTGTGCTCTTTTACTAGCTGTGTGATTGCTGACAAGCCACTTCGCCTGTTTTGAGCCTCAATTCTTCATGTATGAAACGGTTATATGGTACTTACCAGTACAATATTAAATTACATGTTACAGTATCTCTGTGCTGGTACCAACTGAATTTTCAGATAATGAAAAACTGAGTTTGTTGAAGAAGGCATTGCAACAGCGCCGGCCCCCTCTCCTCTATTTTTATGCGAGTACATTTATGGAGCACTTCACATTTTACGAACAGCTCTTTCATCTACCACAAAAATTGGAAGACGAAGCTGAAGGAGCTGGAATGCTTCGAATACAGACTAAAATTAACTTATTTGTGTAACTACCCACATGCAGACACGCAAAATATATGACGATACTGCAATTGAATCATTTCCTGGATTAAGAAAAGTGTCATAGACTCACTCAGGGACAACACGCACGCAGGCACGCACATCATAAGGCAGGGATCCCTATGAGCACGTAGGCACAGCCCTCTCCTCTGGGGAGTGCACTCTAGGGTTAAGGAATTTCAGGGCCAAAGGATTGCAGGCGAGCACCGTTCCCTAATTGTGTGTGTGTGTGTGTGTGTGTGTGTGTGTGAGAGAGAGTGAGAGAGAGAGAGAGAGAGAGAGAGAAAGAAGGGTGGAGGCAGGAGGAGGAGGGAGCACAGGAAAGACTAGGAAATTTTTAAAACACGCCAAAAAACAAACACAAAAACTGTACAGAATGTCTGCAGCTGCACCCTTCCAGGAACGCAGCGGCCTTGGCACCTTCGCGGCAGTCCCCTCCTTCCGCCCACTCCTGCTCCAGCCGCTCGAAGATCCGGCTCCGCGTTTTCCCTCTGTCCCTCCCGCCCTACGGGTTAAAGCTCCCCCGCCAGGAGTAAACAAGCAGCCCAAACAGGCAGCCAGTAGGACCGGCCCCTTCTCCTCGTTTCCTGCGCCAGCCCCAGCAACAGGCCCCGCCCTTCACGACAGGCCCCGCCCCGCGCCGCCCGAGCCTCCCGCCTTCCCCTTGGCGGCGTCCGCCGGCTTTGGCGGCGTCCCGGCCCTGTGCCCAGTCTTCGGCCCCGTGCCCAGTCCCTGGACCGCCCCCGGAGCTTCCTCCCTCGGGACCCCGCGGCCCGCCCGAGCGCCCCCGGCCCGCGCCAAGGGAGGGTGCGTGGCGCACACGTGACACGTGTTGTGGGCGGAGCCTGCGCGGGCACAGACGCCGGCTGAGGCGGCCCAGGGGAGGGCGGGCGCGGGCCTCGCCTAGCTGTCTCCCTCGAGCTCGCGTAGGCCTCGGCCGGCCCGCCCGCCCCGCCCCTCGTCCGGCCCTGCCGGGGCCCTGCTCTGGCTCCTCGCCCGGCGAACGCTTCGCTAGGCCTCCCGTTGACTTTGCCACTGTTGTGGCTCCTCCTCGTGTACCGTCCGCGCTGCGCGCCCTCAACTCTTCCCCCAAGTCTCTACCGGCAGAGCCTCTTTCGTTAAGTTTCTTGCCTGGGTCCACAAACCCTTTATAATCACAACCTCTCCCTCTCCCCCTGCATAAACACACCGCCTTCCTGCCTCCACCCACCGAGCCGTCCTTCTGCACACACAGTCCTATATTGTACGGTCTTCCCACACCTCTCCATTACCACTCTATAACCTGGAATGTTGAAGGGGCCGGGGAGCTCACCTGGCGCAACTCCCTTCTCTTTCTGTCACTTTTAAGGTGGGGGAAACTTGAGGTTCAGAAAGGTGGAAATATTGTCCAGATGGGAACTAAGACCGGAACTCAGACCTCCTATTGCCAGGGCCTTATCTGTAGCCTGATCTTTCCTGCAATTCAGGGTCAGACTGACTACCCTGAAACCGGTAACTCCAGTCTTGATTATCCAGTCTGCACCTTCCAGATTCCACCACACACCAGGGAAAATGTATCTGCCTGTCTGTCTCAGGGTAGCTCCAGGAAATAATCGTAGCTGACAGAAAAGAAAGCCTTTACCTAGTACTGCAGAAGAGGCAGTTTTATCTAAAGGTTGGAACAGTGGACTGTGCAGCCAGGCAGCCTGAATTCCAGCCCTAGCTTCTCCACCTACTAGCTATCTGGGCAGTTATTTGACGTCCCTCTGTCTTGGGCTCCTCATTCATAAATCAAAGATAATGACAGTAACTACCTCTTAGAAACGTTAACCATTAAGGATTAAATGAGTTAATATAGGTATTGTGTTCAGGAAAGCATTTGGCATATAACAGAGTCATCAAAGAAATCACTCTGGGCTGCCCACTATGCTGGTTTTCTTAATGTTCTTCCTGTTGCCGGATGTTCTTCCTCTTCCCTGAAGCCTCCCACTCTATATTGCCCCCAGATTAGTCTATCAGGTCAGGCCCAGCTTTAGAGGACTGCCTTCAGGTTCCAGCAGATAGTGGAAGAGCAGAGGGCAGGGTAGCTCCGGTGAGTGGGGCATCCCCAAGTTGAGAACTGCACAGCTGACTTGTAAGCAGAGGGGAACAGGATGTGTGGCATAGTGAGGACAGAAGCAGGGAGCTTCTGAGCTTTGCATTCATGAGGTGAGCATGGGAGGTGCGGGCACAGGAAGAAACACGGGATTCAGAGAATGAAGTCAGACACGGAGCCAAACAGCGCAGAGGGGAGACAAAGGCAACTACCAGGCAGAATGTCAGAGAGATAATCAACCAATTCCTGACCTTTTAGCTTCTGACCCTCATTCAGTGAATACTACAAGTGAGTATGTGTATCTAGTCCTCCCTTGTAAGTTCCTTGAGAGCAAGCCCTGTATTGTGTTCACCTTTATTCATCCTTTAGCCAATGTTTTGGGAATCAATGATCAATGAGTGTTTTTCAAATGAAACTATATATATGCATGTCGCGGAGCGGGGCCCTGTAGAGAGGGCCGTGATTTCAGGGAAGGAATCTTAGAATTTGCCTATCCAACCCCCTCACTTCTGAGTTAAAGGAAGCTGTTTGCCTGGGGTTTTACAGCAAGTTGCAAACAGAAGCCAAGTCTCTGTTTCAGTCTGATGTTATTTCCATGACACTGCATTGAACTTACAGTGCAATTGGAAGGAAAAACAAACTCCCTAAAAGCTGTAGAACAAAGTAAGGCAGTGTGTGGTTAAGATATGATGCATGGTCCAAACGGGCGGAACGGCAGGAGTTGACAGAACTGGTGTGCCCAAGGGCTGGGATCAGTCAGAAAACATTGCAAGGGATGGAACTGGTCCTGAAGGATTGGTAGGATTCAGGACGGTAGAAAAGAGAGAGAATTCCTGGTGGGGTAAGTGGCTTTCCACTGAGGCTGTGGTGGATATTTAAGGGTCAGTGAGGAAACCAGTTGGGTTAGAAGAGAGGTTTGGGTTGGATCATAGTGGGAGAAAACAGTAGGTTAAGGCCAGACTTAGGAAAATTTCAGATACCAGCCTAAGGAGTTTTGACCTTAGTCTGTGGATAATGGGGAACCCCCGAATGTAGACACTGAGCTAGGCACTGAACCAAGGCAAGCATCTGCCAACTTGGTCTGATTTGCATCTTTTGTAGACAGTTGCTTGCCATATATGTGCATTTACTTAATTTACCCGCACATGAAGGAAACTCTACCAACTAGCTTGTGTATATTTATTTTGTCTCCAAATACACATATCTGTGTGGGAACAGAGAAAGGAGTGGGAGATTAACCGAGTTTGTGTGCCTGCTGTAGACTAGGCACTTTCATCTGTGATAGCTCATTTAATCCTCGCAATCTGGTGGGGTGTGGGTCCTGCTGCTCCAGTAACACCCAGAGATGGTAAGTAAGTTTCCCACATCTCAGAGCTAAGAAGCCATGGGGCCAGAATTCAAACTCAGCTTTGACACCAAAGCCCTCTCCAGTCTCCTGTCACAACTTTCCAGTGAGAGGATACAGGAATTATGTTCCCACTCTCAGGTTCCTTCTTGGAGACGGGGGTGGGTGTTAAGTGCAGAGATAACCCAGCTAGGCTTACATTTCTAGGAATATTTTCACATCCCTTGTTTTCTATGCTTATCTTTAGGGAAAGAAAATGCCTATTTTGTGTCTTTAGAGGAAGATAAAGCTGGGTTTGAATTCTATTTCCACCACTTCCAGCTGGCAGCCAAGTGGACTTTCTGCTAAGCCAATGAACCTTAAGCTTCAGGAAGCCCTCACATGCATAGGCCCCTGGCAAGCCCGCCACCCAAATTTGAAACTAATTGTGCATTGTGGTACTTAAAGAGGGTAAGTGTAAAGCTCCAACAACTGTACAAGCTTCATTCAGGTCCATAAAACCTGGATCTGCCCTACCTGGATGATCTGCATCAATTTACTTTCTGGACTCAGTTTCCCCATCTGAATGAAATGATCCTAGACTCTGGGTCTACCAGCTGAACATCAAATTGACACATACTACTAAAAAAGCTGATCTCACCCAGCCTATGCCTAAGGCAAAGGTTCATGGGGACCCTAGGCCGAAGGAAATATCTAATGGGTCCATTTGTTAAGTAGTTAGGTCCAAACAATTTAGTGGTTGTTTCCAAAAATAATACACACAAATGGAAAGAAATATTTATATTTTATTCTTAAATAACTACAATTTCTTTTTTAAAGGTGATTTTATTAATTTTTTAATGTTTATTTTTTGAGAGAGAGCAGGGGAGGGGGGGAGAGAGAGGGAGACACAGAATCCAAAGCAGGCTCCAGGCTCCGGGCTGTCAGCACAGAGCCTGACGCCGGGCTTGAACTCACAAATCACGAGATCATGACCTAAGCCGAAGTCGGTCACTTAACCAACTGAGCTACCCAGGCACCGCAACTATAATTACTTTCTAATGAAATTTGTGCACCTGTGGTACACTGTACAACTTCTCAAACCTTGGAATCAGATTGCACATGACAGTTCCTTTTCCTGTCATCAATTTTCTTCTGAACACAGCATACATCCAAGACCCAACTCCATAAAGGTAGGGTGTTGTCAAAAGAAATGTCCGGCAATCTAATGTTGAAACTGTGGATTTCCTTTAAGTAATAGGTTATACAGTTTCCACAGATGTCAGGTATCACCATGTTTCCTTCAAAAATGTAAAATATTCTGAGGCACCCCTGTGAATTTTCTGCATCCCTAGGGGTGCGTCTGCTCACAATTTGAGTATAATGGGATTAAGGACCCTGTTAGAGACTATTCCAGGAAGCAACCAGAAGGCAGTGGAGTTCTCTCTGGCAGAACAGAAGAGGGGGAACCACCTTTACCCTCCACAGTTGGCCACAGTGTTACTACTCGGTTCTCCACAGGAAATCTTCCAGAAGTCTCTCTTCCTGAGAGTTCTCTCCATTCTCTTTTGTGGCTTTTTACAAAATATCAACAAAGCAAGGAAAGATGTAGGGGGGGAGACCTGGGCTCTAGTTCCAGATTTGCCACTTGAGAGATAACAACATCTTAATCATAACCTCCTCTTTCCAATGTCTCTTGAAGCTTTAACTATGGATGAGTCTATGAATCCCTCAACTTTCTCCTAAGATGCCAAAGTTTTTTTTTTTTAACATTTTTATTTATTTTTGAGAGACAGAGAGAGACAGATCATGAACAGGGGAGGGGCAGAGAGGAAGAGGGACACACAGAATCGGAAGCAGGCTCCAGGCTCTGAGCTGCCAGCACAGAGCCCGACGTGGGTCTCGAACCCACGAACTGTGAGATCATGACCTGAGCCAAAGTCAGACACTTAACTGACTGAGCCACCCAGGTGCCCCTGATGCCAAAGTTTTTAATGAACTTGATTTTTAAGTTGGCCTCATAAGGGTGGGAAGGAAAGAAATGTTTCTTCTATTGTATACATTCTGCAGTTAGGAAGCTGGGAAATATGCCATCTTTAAATCAAATAAAAATCCACTCTCACATCAGGCAAATTTCTGAAAGGAGAGAGCAAAGAACAACAACAAAAAGCTCTGCAAAGGAGCTCTGGGATGATGGAAATGTTTCTTGATCTGAACGCAAGTAACCGTGTTTAGTTTGGGAAAATTCATCACTTTTGATATCTGCATCTCTCTGTATGTATACAAAGAGGGAGGAAAGCAAATTGCAAAATTGAAACCATATATAAATTACATAAAAATACAACAGAAACAATACAATATTTAAAATCTGACAATGAGGGGCACCAGGTAGCTCAGTCAGTTAAACGTCCGACTTCAGCTCAGGTCACGATCTTGTGGTTTGTGAGTTAGAGGTGCTGACACCTCAGAGCCTAGAGCCTGCTTCAGATTCTGTGTCTCCCTCTCTCTCTGCCCCTCCCCCACTCACATTCTCTCTCTCTCTCTCTCTCTCTCTCTCTCTCTCAAGAATAAATATTGAAAAATTAAAAAAATAAATAAAATCTGACAATGAATTAGAAAAGTGTGTATGTGCTATATGTTTGTGGTAATGTTTTAAAATAAATTTTAGGGGCGCCTTGGTGGCTCAGTAGGTTCAACGTCCAACTTCAGCTCAGGTCATGATCTCGTGGCTCGTGAGTTTGAGCCCTGCATTGGGGCCTGTGCTGACAGCTCAGAGCTTGGAGCCTGCTTCAGATTCTGTGTCTCCCTCTCTCTCTGCGCCTCCACCTCGCTTGTGCTCTGTCTCCCTCTCTCAAAAATAAACATTACTTTTTTAAAAGAACAAATAAAAATAAAAAATAAAATAAATTTTAAATCATTTGAAAACAAAATAAAGCTCTTTCCAGCTTTAAGGAAACTTTAAGTGTTGGGCCAGGAGGAGGGAGGATTGTTCCTTCTGCGTGACATAGCAGGATTTTTGAAAGGTTTTCCTTTACACCTGTTCTCCCTGTTACACTACTGAAAACCAGATGTTTAACTGAGGCAGAACAATAAAAAAGAGTTTATCAGGATGTCTTGCAGAGTTAACATAGGCAAAATCCACATTGCTCACTAATTCAGGACTGGCTAAGCAACCATCCGAAGGAGCCAAGAGACAGAGACCTCTGCTCTATCCAAGGGCATTGGTGGGTCACCTGCTCTTATCTGTGATGCTAGCTCCTGGAGCCAAGGAAACAGCCGGTGACCAGAGACTGCAGGAAAGAGCCCTGGACACCTGTATCCGAGCACCTCCTCTGTAAAAGGATAACTAGCAATGGATAAAGTCTCTTCTAGATTGAAAACGCAATCATTTTGTGATTTAGTGATACTGTGAGAACGGTTAATAGTCTTAAGGAAACCTGAAAGGAGAAGTAAACAACAAGCCCACCCTGGAAAGAATAGTTGTTAAAGTGGTCTCCAAAAATATCACAAGGCCAGTGGCGCAGATGGGAGATGCCAGGCAAACACATGAATATTACTGACTTCAAAGATAAGGGCAAAACAAGAGGCTCCGGGTGCAGCAGCAGGAACAAGCTGAATTTATGGGGCTGGGGAAGCAGCCAAGCTCAATGGATAGAATATGGTAAAACCACGTGATGACAAATTTGCAGCCAAACAGAAGTAAACATGAAAAGTGGTTGCTGCTGCTACGTTTTGATCTCATCAGTGCTGTGCTGTGATTGAGTGGGTATAGCACACAGAGGTTTAAAATACAGGAAGTGTAAGTCCTATTCAGGTCACACTCTGCAGGTACAAAGGGGGAGAAGAGAAAGAAAGCAACATGTGCTATAAGTCACAGAGTATCAAGGAATCAGAAAACTACTCTGAGTTGCAGTTTCCTCATCTATAAAACGAGGGTCATAATACTACCTTCCTCACGGGTGGCTATGACCTGTTATAACACTGAGAGCAAGCTAGGGCTCAATAGAGTAGCAATTATTATTCATTCTTATAATGCAGAGCCAATGCTCCAGAAAGCTGCACAGTCCCTTGAGCCACTGATTTGGAGAATAAATCTTCCAGGACCATGACTTGCCAGTGTCCTGAGTGGGGAGAGTTTTCCAAAGGATTCTTCCCCCTCCCCCCCTGACATTTTGCATTTACCTTTATTACAGCATTTGTCCATTTAAATTTTAATTTTTTGTGGGATAAGCCTGAGTGAGGTCTTTTGTATGCAGAATGTTGCTTCTTTACTCTCCAATTTATTTTATTCTCTAAGGTCCAAGTTATATGGGACCTTTTTTGTATTGAAATATATATTGCGGAAGTTTAAAGTGTAAATGTTGATTAGATACATCTATAGATTACAATATGATTACTATTGTAGCATTAGCTAGCACCTCTAGCACGTCACCAAATAAGTTCTTTTTTGTGGTAGGAATAATTAATATCTAGTATCTCAGCAAGCTCAATATCTATAATACAGTAATACTGTCTATAATCACTATATTGAGCATTAGATCTCCAGGACTACTAGTTTGTACTTTTTAAAAGTTTATTTTGGGAGAGAGAGCGCGAGCAGGAGAAGGGGCAGAGAGAGGGAGAGAGAGAGAGAATCCCAAGTAGGCTCTGCATTGTTAGCATGGAGCCCAATGTGGGGCTCAAACTCATGAACCGTTAGATCATGACCTGAGCCAAAGTCAGACACTTAATCGACTGAGCCACCCAGATGTCCCAGTTTGTACTCTTAAACAACATTTCTCCTACTACCCTACCTCTCCAGCCCTTGGTAACTACCATTTTACTCTGTCTTTTTACGAGTTTGGCTTTTTTTTTTTTAGATTCCATATGTAAGTGATACCATACCATAATGATATTTGTTTTTCTCTGTCTGACTTACCTTAACTTGGTTTAATGTCCTCAAGATCCATCCAGTGTTGCAAATGGCATGATTTCCTTCTTTCTCATGGCTGAATCATATTCCATGGTGTGTGTGTGTGTGTGTGTGTGTGTGTATACAAATATACCACATCTTCTTTCTCCTTGACTGGTACTTAGGTTATTTCTCCAGGGAATTCTTTTTTTTTTATGTTTATTTATTTATTCTGAGAGAGAGAGAGAGAGCACGCACGCATGAGTGAGGGATGGGCAGAGAGAGAGGGAGAGAGAGAACCCCAGCAGGCTCTGTGCTATGAATACCAGGCTCAATCTCACAACTGTGAGATCATGACTTGAGCTGAACTCAAGAGTCAGACACCCAACTGACTGAGCCACCCAGGCACCCCTCCCTGGGGTTCTTAATAGGAATAATTATTTAACACCTAAGCTTTGACTTCTTGTTGACCCAACCCCATGGGAGCCACAGCATCTATTATCAGGTTGAAGCTTCTGAGGAAAATATCGAAGGAGCATCATCTGGAGGTAGGGAAGGCCAGGGTTCTAGGAGATTTCCGACTGATTCCTTTTCCATCTTTAAGATACTGATTGGGTGGTATTGTTTTTCAGGTTTAGGGGAATAGAAAATGATGGGGGAAACTGAAAAGCAAGAACTGGCCAAAGTCCCCAATAGTTTGAATGTCTGGATCCAAAGGGCTCTGAATTTTTCTTTACATTTTTAATGAGAGGAAGAATGTAGATCAGAGGCTTGGTGCCTAGGAGAGATGGGGATACCCATTCAAGACTGGGTGTCTTTCTCTGATCGCAATTCATAGGTATAGTAAGACTGGCCATTCCTTCAGTGAGACTGGAAATAATACTACACACATTGTGGAGAACAATTAAATACGAAGAATCAAGAATTTTACAAATATTTGTATCTTTTGGACCTTTAAAGAATGAAAATGGTTACATTTTGGTATGGCTATACAATGTTACTATAGAACCATTAAAAATGACGTGTTCAAGGAAATGAGAAATGTTTATATTAAACACAAAAAGATAATTTGCACAGAATTAGCAATCGTGTGTGTGTGTGTGTGTGTGTGTGTATCAACATGTGAAGGATTGTCCCAATATGTAAAGTGTTTGCTTGTGGGTAGTGGAATTGTGGGTGCTTTTTTTGGTCTAATTATTTACACTTTTCTGTATTTGCCACAGTTTATACAGTAAGCACATACTACTTTGATTACTCGGTGGCAGACGGAGGTTGAAACCGACCTCAAATCTCCTCAGTTTCCTTCCCAATTCTTTGAATCCGGTTAATTTGCTCCGAGCCCCCTCCGCAAAGTTTTGAAGGTTACGCAGGGCCCTCCGGGGACGCAGAGGCGCGCTGGGCCGCTGGGGACGGTTGTGTCCGGCTCGGGCGGGTTTCTGCTCGTTCCTTCCCCCACCGCGAGTGCAGACGGAGCGGGGCGGCCGGCGCGTTCCGGCTCCTCCGTCCTCCGAGGAGCCGGGCACCGGACGCCCCCTTGCAGCGCACGGCGGATCCTGAGAGGCTGCGTGTGGGCTCGTCGGCCCCTCCCCCCGCGCGCCGCCGGGCCCGGCCTTGGAGCGGAGGCCACGCGCGTCCCCCGGCTCCGTCCTCTCCCCGGGCGCAGCGCCTAAGCCGGGCCGCGGCCGGCGGAAGCGCCCGAGCCCGGGAGGGGGAGCGAGGCCCCTCCCCGCCAGCTCAGCCTCAGGGCGCGCGAGGCAGGGAGGGCGGAGGCGCGGACGTGCCCGGGCCCACGGAGGCCTCCTGGCGCCACCCCCGGGGCGCGCGGCCTGCGGGCGAGGAGGGCGGCGGGCCTGCTCCCTCCGGCCCCAGCCCTGCGTCGGGCACGAAGGGAGCGGGGAGGAGGAGGAGGAGGTCGGGACCCGGCCCGCAGCCCGGACGCTCGGCTTTCTCTGCTCTTTAGGCCCCTTTGTCCCACAGTCGTGCTCGGCCGGTGGATCGGAATCGCGTCCCGCGCCGTGCGCGCGCGTTAGCGTCGGTGTCGGGTAGCCCGGGAGGCTGAGGTTTTGTGTTGGCGCACCTTCTTCGCCTGGGCTTTCTACCACTTAGTTTCCTCCAGTTCCGCAGTCTTCCCAAGGCCAAGTCTGCCGCACCAAAGGCCTCGAACCTATCTTTCCCCTCTTCTGTAAATCCACCTTTCCTCACCAGCTTTGGTAAACTCGTTACCATCCACTACGCTCTGCCAACACACATGCCCAAGGTGAAATGAAATTTTACCTCTACTTTGCCATTGGGACACAAGATATTGCCCTCTCACTGCCATCAACAAACATTCCCGAAGGAAAAGAGAGTTTACACTTGCTCCCTCACCCAAGAACCAGCTACATAATTTACGGGGTCTAGGGCAAAACGAAGATGCTGGACCTCTTGCTCAGATGTTGAGAACTTCAAGAGCATTAAACCAAGCCAGAGACTATTCTTAAAAAAAAAAATTATATTTATTTTTGAGAGAGACAGAGCAGGAGTTGGGGAGGAGCAGAGAGAGAGACACACACACAGAATCTGAAGCAGGCTCTAGGCTCTGAGCTGTCAGCACAGAGCAGTTCACTGGGCTCGAACCCACTAATCTTGAGATTATGAAGTGAGCTGAAACCAAGAGTCCCAAGCTTAACTGACTGAGCCACGCAGGTGCCCCAGCCAGCGACTGTTATTAAATGCAGGACCCTGTGTGTCCCCACAGGTGGTTCACCCAGGAAGTTGGCCCTGCCAGCACCTTTTCTGTCCTCAAGCCCGTGACCTAACCTACACCCACAAATCTTTGTTGTTAAAAGAACAAACAATCTCTTCATTGTGGCTAGTTACTAGAACAGGAGATCTTTTCCCTGGGTCAGCTATCTCCATTAACTTCTTCACAGCATTGACATGGCTGACTACTCTTCTCCTTATAAAACCCTCTTTTCTCCTTTGGTTTCTGTCACAAGGCACTATTGCATTTCCCTCACTCTCTGATGCATTCCTCCAACTCCTCTGCTGGCTTCCGTTTCTCCTGTTCTGCATCTGTGTGTGTTCCCAAAGGTTAGGTCCTCAGTTCCTCATTTCCTTCCTAATTTCCTTGGAGAGACTGTCCTCCCCATTTTAGTTAACACCTTCGTGCATGTAAAGCTCCAGGCATTATCTCCAGCCCAGATTTCCCTCCCAAGCCCTGGTCTTGCTTTTCCGACTCTTAGGTGTCCTGGCAACTCCACTGTAACAAGTCAAAAATTGAATGTATGCTTGTTTGCCCTTTCCTTCCTTCCTTCCTTCCTTCCTTCCTTCCTTCCTTCCTTCCTTCCTTCCTCCCTCCCTTCCTTCCTTCCTTCCTTCTTTGTGGGAACTGAGCAAAAAAATCAACCAAGCCTGGGACCCTTCTAAGTGGAGGACCCAGTACAAATGCCACAAAGCCAGCCTCGCCACCACCTTTCAAGGTATTTCCTCACAAAATATTTTAGTAATTAAAAAGGGAAGTGGGGAATAAGTTTGCCTTAGAAAAAAAACTGTCAGGTACCATCGTACATCATGAAAGTTAACACCATAAGTACTAGATAAATCGGTACTATGTGCCACCTGAAGACGCAACAAATGCGCAGACATTTCTGTGGTGTTCCAGCCAGAGATGCATAACCTGGTCTAATCGTGAGGAAACACTGGACAAACCCAAACTGATGGACAGCCCACAATATGGTCTGTAATATTAAAAAAAAGTCAAGACCATGAAAGTAAAAGAAAGCTGAGGAACTTTTCTCTAGGATGCAGGAGATATGAAAGACACAGCAATTGGGTGCAATGCATGATCCCGTGTTGGATCCTTTTGCTAAAAAGGATGGTATTAAGATGATGGGCAAAAGCTGAATGAGTTGCTGAGCAAAGGGAATAGAATACTTATTTTGTACTATTTCTTTAATATCACTTTTCTCAAAGTTTGAAATTATTTCGGGGCACCTGGGTGGCTCAGTCAGAGGAGCGTGTGACTTGTGCTCTCAGGGTCATGGGTTCAAGCCCCACGTTGGAGTGTAAAGATTACTTACATACATATTTTTTTAAGTTTGAAATTATTTCAAAAGAAAAAGAAAAAAGAAAATTTACCCCTCCCCCCCTCCAAATTAGCTTTTCCTCTAGGCCTCTCCTACTTTCCAAGTTCAAAAACTTTGGGATCATCTTTGCCGCCTCCCTCTTCCCCGCCCCCCACCCAACTCCTTTCCCACCACTCGACTACTAAGTCCTGTCAATTATTTTTTTTACTATCTCTCACATAGACACCTTTTAAATTAAACTTCCAGCTTGTTGTTTTTTTTAATGACACTTTTTACCTCACATAAGCATTTTAAGGGGCGTTTGTGAAGATAATTTGTATAACAAAGTACCATGTAAACAAAGTCCTATCTCTCCATCTCAAGCCTGGATTACTGCTGCTTGCTGCTATAATTTTCTAACTGGTCTTCCTGTCTTTGGCCGCTCTCTTTAATAACTCATCCTGTATACAGTTACCAGAGTAATCTGCCTAAAAGCACACATTTATCCTTTCGGGGCCTTGCTTCCCACGGTGCACAGTGGGGCTTAATCCATATTCCCTAGGACGACTGATGTTCTTTGAGTTGCACCAAGGTGGTCTGCCGGCATATCAAATAACCATGAACTTTGTCCAATTCATTGAGAAAAGAAAATTTAATGAATAGAATGTCCTTGACTTGTAAGTTTTTCCCCCCTGTATTTTTTCCCTATAGTAATAAGGATCCCAACTTTTATCTGCTATCATTAGCAGATGACAAACTGAATGAAAAAGCAAATTAATAACACATATTTGGCAACAACAGATCATGTTTACTTCAACAGCTTGATTTTCTCACGGGCACATTTTTGGTAGCTGTGATTTTTATGATGCATGTCAATTGTACAGTCACTTTCTTAAAAGTTGCTTTTCTTTTTTATGATAAAGTGAATGTATTAAAATTTCATCATAAATAAGTTTGAGAAAACACTGCACTCCCAAATAAATACCTTGACCTATTATTCAGGGTTTTTCCAACCTTATCGCTGCTACTCCCCCCTTCATGAATTCTTGACTTCAGACAAAGTTGTTTAATCTCTGTTCGCTTTTGCTTTTTTTTTTTCCCCTTTTGATTTGCACAAACCATTCCATCTCCCTGGAACTCTGTCCTGGCTCATGCCTGTCCAAACAAATCCTGTACAGCCTTAAAAGACCAAATCAACTCTCCAGTTGGTGAAACTTCTAAAATCATGATTATCTATCTTTCCTTCTAACGCACTATGTTACATGGAAAATAGATTAGAAAGAACACAGTGGTATGCAGCAGTGTTCCTCAAACATGAGAGGGCCTAAGAAACACCTGGCAATCTTTTTAAAATGCACAGTTTTTGGGGCACCTGGGTGGCTCAGTCAGTTAAGCATCCAACTCTTGATTTAGGCTCAGGTAATGATCTCATGGTTCCTTAGATGAAGCCCTGTGTGGGGCTCTGTGCTGTCGGCATGGAGCCTGCTTGGATTCTCTCTCTCTCTTTCTCTCTGCCCCTCCCCCCCTCTCAAAATAAATAAATAAACATTTAAGAAAATACAAAATAAAATGCAGAGCTTTTTGTTTTTGTGAGAGCATTTTAAGTTATGTTCTCTTAGCAAATTTCAATTATACAATACAGTGTTATCAACTATAATCACAATTAGTTTTTGTTTTGAGAGAGAGAGAGAGAGAGAGAGAGAGAGCACGAGTTGGGGAGAGGAGCAGGGGGAGAGAAATAATCTCAAGCAGGCTCCATGCCCAGCACAGAGCCAGATATGGGGCTCCATCTCACAACCATGAGATACGACCTGAGCGGAAATCAAGAGTTGGACATTTAACCGAAGGAGTCACCCAGATACCCCTATGATCACAATGTTTTATATTAGATTCTCAGAACTTTTTCATCTCACAGCTAAAATTTGCACCTTTTCTTCCTTACTTCCCTCCCTTTCCTTCTTTCTTTTTCTTTCTTTCTTTCTTTCTTTCTTTCTTTCTTTCCTTTTTTTCATTCCATATATAAAGTGATACCATGTAGCGTTTGTCTTTGTTTTCCTTATTTCACTTGTGTAATGCTTTCAAGTTCCATCAATGTGGTCACAAATGTCAGGATTTCCTTCTTTCTTACTGCTCAATAATATCTTCTTTATCCATTGATCTGTTGATGGACACTTAGTTTGTATCCATATCTTGGCTATTATGAATAATGCTGCAATTATGGGAGTGCAGAGGTCTCCTTGATATCCTGTTTCATTTTCTTTGGATACATAAATAAATAAATGTGTGATTCCTGGATCATAGGGTAGTTCTATTTTAATTTTCTGAGGAAGACAGATACCATATGTTTTCACTCATATGTGGAACAGGAGAAACTTAACAGAGGACCATAGGAGAGGGGAAGGGGGAAAAAAAAGTTAAGGAGAGGGAGGGAGGCAAACCATGAGAGACTCTTGAATACTGAGAACAAACTGAGGGTTGATGGGGGGTGGGGGAGAGGGGAAAATGGGTGATGGGCATGGAGGAGGACACTTGTTGGGATGAGCACTGGGTGTTATATGGAAACCAACTTGACAATAAACTATAAAAATATAAAAAAATAAAAATATATTTAAAAAATAAATTAAAAAAATAATTAAAAAATAAAAAAATATTTATAGAAATACAAAAAAAATTTTTTCTTAGGAACCTCCATATTGTTTTCCTTAGTGGCTGCACCAGTTTTCATTCCCACCAACAGTGCAGGAGGGTCCCTTTTTTCCCACATATTTCCAACACTTGTAATTGCTTGTGTTTTTTATTTTAGCCATTCTAACAGGTGTGAGGTGATAGTATAGTTTTAATTTGCATTTCCCTGATGGTTAGTGATGTTGAGCACATTTTCATGGACCTATTGGCCATTTGTGTGTCTTCTTTGGAAAAGTGTCTCTTCAGTACTTCTGCCCATTTTAAAATCAGATTGGTTTTTGCTTTTGAGTTGTATGAATTCTTTATATATTTTAGATATTAACCCTTTATTAGATAGATGATTTGCAAATCTTTTCTCCATTCTGTAGGTTACTTTTTCATTTTGTTGATAGTTTCCTTTGCCAAACAGAAGCTTTTTAGTTTGATGTAGTCCACATTTTAGTTTTGCTTTTGTTACCTTTGTTTTTGGTGTCAAATCTAAAACACCATTCCCAAGACCAATGTCCAAGGACCCCTATGTTTTCTTTTAGGGGTTTTATGGTTTCAGATTTTACATTCAAGTCTTTAATACATTTTAAGGTGATTTTTGTGTATGGTGTAAGATAAGGGTCCGGTTTCATTTTTTTGCCTCTGGCCATCCAGTTTTCCCAACATCATTTATTGAAGAGACTATCCTTTTTCCTTGGTATATTCTTGGCTCCTGTGTCGTAAAGTAATCTACCACATATGAATGGGTTTATTTTGGGGTTCTGTTCTGTTTCATTGATCTCTGTGTTTGTTTTTATGCCAATACAATACTGTTTTGATTGCTATAGCTTTGTAATATAGTTTGAAATCAGACTTGCACTTTGCTCTTATCTTTGTTCTTTCTCAGGATTGCTTCAGCCATTTGGGGTCTCCAGTGGTTCTATAGAAATTTTAGGATTGTTTGTCTTTTTTCTATGAAAAGTACTATTGGAATTTTGATAGGGATTGCTTTGAATCTTCAGATTGCTTTGGGTGGTATAGGCATTTTAACAATATTAATTTTCCCTATCCATGAGTACGGAATTTCTTTCATCATTGTCTTATAGTTTTCAGTGTACAGATCTTTCACCTATTCCTAGGCATTTTACTCTTTTTGATGTAATTTCCCTTTCTGATAGTTTATGAGTAAATAGAAACAACAGATTCCCCCCCCCTTTTTTTAAGGTTTATTCATTGTTTTTGAGAGAGAGAGAGAGAGAGAGCATGTGGGGGAAGGGCAGAGAGAGAGAGGGAGACAGAATCTGAGGCAGGCTCCAGGCTCTGAGTTGTCAGCAAAGAGCCCAAGTGGGGCTCAAACCCACGAAATGTGAGATCATGACCTAAGCTGAAGTCGGATGCTCAACCAACTGAGCCACCCAGGCGCCCTGAAACAACAAATTTTCGTATATTGATTTTGTAGCCCTCAGCTTTACTGAATTCATTTATTATATGTAGTAGTCTTTTGGACAAGTCTTTAGGGTTTTTTATATATAATATAATGTCATTTGCAAATAGAGACAGTTTTAGTTTTTCCTTTCTGATCTTTTATTTCTTTTTCTTTTATTTATTTCCTTTTCTTGCCTAGTTGCTCTGGTTAGGACTTCCAATACTATGTTGACTGAAGTGGCAAGAATGGGGCATCCATGTCTTCTTTCTGATCTCAGAGGAAAAGTTTTCAGCTTATCACCATTGAGTGTGATGTTATCTGTGGGCTTATCATATATGGCCTTTATTACGACAAGGTACATCCCCTCTATACCTAGTTTTTATCATGAATGGATTGAATTTTGTTAGATGCTTTTTCTTCATCTACTGACATGATTGTATGATTTTTCTCCTTATTTTGTTGATGCGGTATATCATGTTGATTGATTTGTGGATACTGAGAAAGGCCTATCATTTTAATCCATCCATTTCTTTTCATCAGTAGGGCCACTCTCCCGAATCCAGCCCTTCTTCATCTTATCCTGAATTTTGCTGCACGGTCAATGCATGGTTTTTGCTGCATTGTTTTACCCTTGTCTTTTACCTCTCAAATCTATCCTGTTTCTCACTAATCTTCTAGAAATGGTTTCATCTTATTCTCTCTGCAATGGCCCACAGTGCTCCTCACTACATCTTGTTCAGGTGTTGCCTGCCCTTGGCCCTGCCTTCTCCACCTGCCCTTCCTGCTCTGCCCTCACAGGACATAGGTCAAGACTTGACTCCCCTCCCAGTAGCAAACCCTTTCCTACTCTTCTGGCTCCTACTATTGCCTCCTCCTCTTTGTCTATGTAAGGCTCACCCTTCCTCCAGGGCTTGGGTCACCTTCACAACTGCTTTTTGATCACCCACCCTCACCCATACCGACTTTGTTCTTTGAACTACAACTATGCTTAACATCTTTAAAATGCAAAGGTTCTCCAGTAGTTTCTTGTCTATCAGGCACACCTTCCTGCCACATTGTAGCTTCCTTAATTGCAGGGATCCTATCTTGCCTTTAGAATCTTTTAAGGGATCCGGGAAAGAAACAGCTTTGTTATTGAGAACAAAATGATGGTATCTTTGTTAAATACACTGATTACCAGGTGGATGGGGGCTCACGACGAATCACCTATTCAGTGTTTCAACAATATTAAGAAGGGAGTTTTTATTGATTCAGGCTTTTCCATAAGATTGCCCTGTAACAGAGCTGTGATTCTCAACTCAGGGTACACATTCTCTTGAGTTGGATATCACATTAACCACCCTGATATTTATGCATCCCCCAGAATCATCACCGCGGAGAGCTATTAATACTATTACTAATTGCTAATAGGAGAGTCATCTCCTTCAGGTATATTGGGGTTGAGATCCCATCATGAGAAAAGAAACTGTTGGTGACATTTATTAAAATAAACTTATTTCTGGGCACCTGGCTGGCTCAGTCAGTAAAGCATGTGACTATGGATCTCGGGGTCATGAATTCGAGCCCCACGTTAGGCACGGAGCCTACTTAAATTAAAAAAAAAAAGATTATTTCTATCACACTGGGTTACAATTGGACGTTTCCTAGAGTATATATCAGTTCTTAGTTCTTTTAGGACTAACGAGTAAGACAGTCTGCTCGACAAATATGCCAGTTGGAGGAGTTACATGCACTTCTGCTCAGGCAGGGCAAGGACAGACCACCCTGACAGACAATTCATCTGCTCTTGCAGAAGCCTCTCTAGATTACCTTAGATTCCATTTGTGTGCAATGGGGTACTCATGAGGAGGCAGCAGTCACCATGCTGGGGACAGACTTCTAAAAAGAAAAGAATACTCATCTAGATCAAATGTTACAGAGACATCTAATAGGATGAAGACGGGAGAAATGACCATTTGATCTGGCAATTAGAAGTGTCCTGGGAACCTACGCGCTATGGTATGAATGTTTGTGTCACCCCAAAATTCATGTTGAAATCCTACCCCCCAGGATGATGATTTTAGAAGGTGGGACCTTTAGGAGGTGATTGGGTCATGAGGGTGGAGCCCCCATTAATGGGATAGTGTCCTTACAAAAGAGGCCCCAGAGAGCTCCCTTACTCCTTCTTCTATGTGAGGACACAGGGAGAATGCTGTGGTCTATAAACCAGGAAGCAGGTCCTTGCCAGACACTAAACATGTCAGCAATTTGTTCTTGGACTTCCCAGTCCCTTGAACTGTGAGAAATAATTTCTGTTGTTTATAAGCCACCCAATCTATGATATTTTGTTTTAGCAGCCCAAACAGATTAAGACACCATTAGAATGCAGTTGCCATGAGGTTAAGGCTGAGACCAGATTTCCTAATTTAAGGAGAGTAGATCTTGAAGAACAGAAGAAAGAGATGCATGTCACTTGCAGGAGAGTGTTTAGTGAAATGAGGAGAGGAAAAGGCTGGGTCAAATCATGACATTTTGGAAGCAGGTTGTAAATGTGAGATGAAGAATGTAAGAGATCTGAAAAAGGTTTAAGTGAGAAGCATGGTCCTAGGCAGCAAAGGGGATGGAACCAGGAGCCTAGGTGGGCAGAGACATTAGTTTCCGCAGGGGCCATTTTGTCAGAAACCTGGGTCCTCTCCCTTACAGACAGCAACGCACAGCTCTGAGGGTCTTCACTGCCATAAGAGATGACGGTGTATCTGAAACTGGGCTCTTAGACACACCTCTCTCTCTCGAGCGCGCGCTCTCTGTTTCTTTTTCCATCTCTCAGTGTATGATTTAGTGGAATTCAGTAGATTCACATTGCTGGGCTGTCAGCAATGCCATCCATCTCCAGAACTTTTTCATCTTCCCAGACTGAAATTCTGTACCCATTAAACACTTGGTGCTCCCCACAACCCCCATTCTACTTTCTGTCTCTATGAATTTGTCTATTCCAGGTACTTCATGCGAGTGGAATCACAGAGTATCTGTCCCTCTGTGTCTGGCTTATTTCACTTAGCATAAGGTCCTCAAGATTCACCCGCATTGTAACATGTGTCAGGAGTTCCTTTGTTTTTAAGGCCGAATACTATCCCGTTGCATGGATAGGCCACATTTGTTTATCCATTCATCCATCAGTGAACACCTGGGCTACCTCCACCTTTTGGCTATTATGAATAACGCTCCTATGAACACGGGTATAAAAGATACATCTCTTAAATACGTTCTCATAAATATGTTTTTTAAATTTTTTTAAACATTTATTTATTTTTGAGGGACAGAGCGTGAGCAGGGGAGGGGCAGAGAGAGAGGGAGACACAGAATCCGAAGCAGGCTCCAGGCTCCAAACTGTCAGCCCAGAGTCCCACGCGGGGCTCGAACTCACAAACCACGAGATCATGACCTGAGTCGAAGTCAGCCACTTAACCGACTGAGCCACCCAGTCGCCCCATAAATGTTTTTTGATCCTGACAAAATTAGGTGATTTATTTCTACCACAGAAATCTCAGGATAAGTAGGAAAGTTTGGGATATTTCTCATCTGGGATCTTAAAAGCAGTGAGGGTATGAGCTGTGAGAGGAGAGAATGAACCTTCCTGACTGAAAAGCCACAGGAAGAAAACCCAAGGTCAGAGTGGGGCTGCTGGCAATAGTCGACCCTGGGGTGGATGCAGAGGAGAGGGTAGGCCACGTGGTATTTAGAACCAAAGTGAGGGAAAGAAGTACAGATCTCGTTCCTGCCCTGGCTCTGTATTAACTGCAACACCCTGGCCAGGTCCATTGACATCTTTGAATTTTGGAATCCTCATCTGTATATTGTTCAGAGTAGTGTCTTCCATGTTTGTCTCATGAGATTGTTTAAAGGCTCAAATGTGTTAATCAGGTAGGAGAAAGGGCACTGTACTCTATCAAGTACTATTTTAAAAAATCTGGATTCTGATACAATGAGGGCAGGGGCTAGAAAACCTAAATTATGGAAATAGACAAAATAAGAAAAAATAAGCTTGGGGAGAATGTGGAGTGTCAGAGAGACCACTGTAGCATAAAAACTATAATTTAGGGCATTAAGAAGAACCTAAGAACTTATCTTGCTTTACCTACTATACCTCCTTTAAGATCCAGATCAGTGTTATCCCTGATTATAATTTTTCCCAGCCTCTCTCCCCATGTAAAATAAGCTGCTTCTCTGGGGCACCTGGGTGGCTCAGTTGGTTGAGTGTCCGACTTTGGCTCAGGTCATGATCTTACAGTTCGTGATACTGAGCCCCATGCCTACACATTGGGCTCTGTGCTGACAGCTCAGCGGAGCCTGCTTCGGATTCTGTGTCTCCCCCTCTCTCTCTGCCCCTCCCCCACCCTCTCTCTCTCTCTCTCTCTCTCTCTCTCTCTCTCTCTCTCAAAAGGAAATAAACATTAAAAAATTTTAAATAAGCTGCTTCTTCATCGTCAGTACTTGCCTCTATTTTAGTACTGGCAACTATACATTTTGGGTATTTCTCCCCTTTCTTCCTTTTTATTGTGATAAAATACCCATAACGTAAAATTTACAATTTTAACCATTTATTTTCAATCTTAACCATTTTTAAGTGTACGATTCAGTGGCATTAAGTACATTCACATTGTTGTGTGACCAGCACCACCACCCATCTTCCAAAACAGAAACTTTGTACGCACTAAACACCAACTCTCTGTTTTCCTCCCTTCCACAGCCCCTGGAAACCTTTATTCTATTTCCATCTCTTTGAATTTGCCTACTCTAGGTACTTCATGTAAGTGGAATTATACAGTATTTCTCCTTTGTGACTGTCCTTCTTCTTCTTCTTCTTCTCCTTCTTCTTTTTTTAAGATTCTATTTTTTTAAAAGTAATCTTCACACCCAACATGGGGCTCAAAGCCACAACCCTGAGATCAAGAGTTGTACACTCAGCCAACTGAGCCAGCCAGGCTGGCTTTCTCATTTAGCGTAATGTCCTCAAGATTCATCCATGTTGTAGCCTGTGTCAGAATTTCCTTCCTTTCTAAGGCTGAATAATATTGTAGTGTATATATAGACCACACTTAGCTTCTCCATTCATCTGTCAATGGACACTTGTGTTGCTTCTACCTTTTGGCTATTATAAATACTACTGCTATGAATATGGGTATACTAATATCTCTTTAAGTCCTGGTTCTCAATTGCTTTGGGTTTATACCCAAATTCCTGGATCATAAGGTAATTTTATGTTTAATTTTTCCATAGCACCTGTAGTTTTACAAACCCAGTAACAAATGCACAAAGGTTCCAGTTTCTCCATATCTTTATCAACACCTGTTATTGATGTTTTCAACAATAGCCATCCTAATGGGTGTAAAGTGGTAGGTTACTTTTTAAAATATATGTTTCTTCCTCAAAATTCTTCAAAAACTGACTTTTTGGGTATTTGATTCAAATGAGATAAAAAACCTGAGCTGAATACATATTTCCCTAAGGGTGTCTGTATAAATATTCAAAATTGCCCCAAATTTCTCCCCAATAGTAGTAAAAATATGTTTTCACCCATGTCAGTCATGTCTGAATTTTCAAGAGACCTAAATGGGCAGAAAAGGTGCAACTCCCTGGACTGTGATAAGAGGGGAAGGAGCGCCCTCTTGTGCCCTTTTTCTGCAAGTGTCAGTGGATATGGAGGCCCGCTGAGAAATGAACATTTCAGACCTTCTGATGACATTCCAATGACAAGTCAAATTCCAGTCAATCGCCTATTGCATAAAATAAAATGTGGAAATACAGAGCGAGTGAAACTGGGATTCTTTGAAGAATTCCCAGTCTAGAAGGCAGGTGGGGGCGCACCTGGGTGGCTCAGTTGGTTAAGCTTCTGACTTTGGCTCAGGTCATGACCTCATGGTTCGTGTGTTCAGGCCCCAGTCTGGCTCTGTGCTGACAGCTCAGAGCCTGAAGCCTGCTTTGGATTCTGTGTCTCCTTCTGCCTCTGACCATACCCTGCTCGAGCTCTGTTTCTCTCATTCAAAAATAAAATAAACATTAACAAAAAATTTAGAAGGTGGGTGGGGGGTGGGGAGAGTAAAATATTGCAGAAATAACAATAGAAGATTAGAAGCAAAATGGACAGATTACTATGTGAATACAGAAAGATGAATACTTCGTAGGGGATAAGCCAAAATTCGTATCAAAATGTAAACCAGGTTGGTTGAGAAGGAGCTGGGGTTGGCACTGAGTCTCTTAAGGCTCCAGGTGCAGGGTGTCCCTGAGCTGGGAGGGCAGCCTCCATGTAGGGACCACAGGGGTCCAGCTGTTAGGTTTCCAGAGCTCTGTGCAAGGTTTAGACAGGCTCACCTATCTTTTGGAGGGAGGCCCTGGGAACTCATCCAGTGTTCCTTTTTTCCCTTTTGTCTCCTTCCCCTAGCTCTCTATCTCTTGAATTTCATCTCTTGACACTTCCTCCTTCCCTAAACTGGCTGTTGACTGGGACACTGTCTCATAGCTTCCCTTGGCCCTGATGCTCACAAACATAATTACATAGGTCCTCTGGCTTTAGGGGTTTTGCACGTACAGCAAGTATGGGGACCGGTTACAAAGGATTAAGAGGTTCTTTCACAATCCTTGCTCCCGGAAGTAACCTCCAGCTGGCCTCTTAGAGTGGGTAGAGTCCTTCCCTTGGTCTTCCTCCTTCTTCAATGCTGAATGAAAATAGAGTCAAGGCATGGCAGTAGATGTGACAAAATATCTAACCAGGCAGAAACTAGTGTTCATTAGGGAAGCA
Organism: Cryptoprocta ferox; assembly: GCA_028646485.1. Classification (NCBI taxonomy): domain Eukaryota; kingdom Metazoa; phylum Chordata; class Mammalia; order Carnivora; family Eupleridae; genus Cryptoprocta; species Cryptoprocta ferox. The sequence continues at coordinate 46,667,401 of CM053567.1, forward strand.
GCATAGTGTAAAAAACAAAAACAAAAGCAAAAGCAAAAACAAAAAACAAAACAGTTCTTTATGGTCAAACACATCTGGGTTTAAAGCCCAGCTCTGCTGCCTGTAGCTGTGGCCATGATGTGTGGCCACATCACCTTGTCCCCGATTCTGACGCTATGAAATGAAGGTAACAGCTGCCTACCTCCAAGGATTCTTGTGAAAATTAAATAAGCTAGAGTACATAAACCATTTAGGAAGTACTACGTGTAATAAACACCCATCTTCTTCCCCTGCTGGCCCCCAGCCTTCTCCTTTTCCTGTAAGTCTAATGGCTATAGGCTGAGACTTCTGGGTCAGTGGTGAAATAACAGAATTTTTAGGTCAACAAGAGCTGTATGGGAAGCAGAAGAATAGTTGCTTTGTTGGTATTCTCATGTAAGGTGGTGTGGGGAAGGTATTTCCTAACCATTTCCAGTTGCCCAAGCCAGAAATCCAGAAGTCATCCTTGAATTCTCCTTATCTCTCACCCCCCTTATCTGTAATTCTAAGTTCTGTTACTTCTCCTCAAGATATTCTAAATCCTAGGGTTCTCTCCACCCCCTTGCATTATTTTGTCACCCTTGTCTTGTCCCTGGAAATCCGCAACAGCTTCCTCACTGACTTTCAGAATTGTCCCTTAAAAAAAAGTTTGTTTTATATTGAGAGAGAGAAAGAAACAAGCACTCATGTACAAGCAGGGTAGGGGCAGAAGGAAGGGGGAAGGAGAGAATCCCAAGCAGGCTCCATGCTGTCAGCACAGAGCCCAATGCAGGACTCGATCCCATAAACCATGAGATCATGACCTGAGCTGAAATCAAGAGTCAGATGCTTAACTGGCTGAGCCACACAGGCACCCCCAGAATTGTCCCTCTTCTTAATTAACCAGCAGATAGAGCTCTTCCTCCATCCATGTCTGAGCCAGTCACTCTCCTACGGAAGATTACTTATTGATTGCTCAACTTCTTTCAAGATAAAGTCTTCATTCCTTAGCATGGCTTGGTTCCTGTTGAACTCCACCTACTTTTTTAGCTTTCTCTCTCACCAACCCTGCCGCCACCGCACCCCCTCTGTGTGCCAGCTGTACTGAACTATTGACAGTGCCAAGGATAAGGCACAGTGACTGAGGTGTCCCTGGATGTGAGACTTCAGTGCAAAGACCAGGCACTACAGGGCTGGGCAAACCAGAATGGCGGTCACCCTAGTTTCCCCTTGGGTCTCTGCATGGCTTATTCCTTTCTCTCAAATGCTTCCCCTTGTTTGACCCATCTCCCGTTTACTGCTCATCCTCCATTTCTGCTTGGACATCACTTGTGCAGCTCCACAAGGAGTGGTTTATTTGTCCCTTCCCAGAGTTGTCACAGCCTTCACTTCTTGTAGCTACCACTCTCTTTGTCTTCCCCAGAGTTATAAACCCATTAAAGGTAGGAAGGTTTTTTTTCTCCTACCTATATACCCAGAGCTTAGCAGAGAGCCTGGCACAAGATAGGTGTTCAATAAAGTTTTCTTGAATTAATGAATATCAATATAAATTTATCTTTATCAAGTGTCATCTAATTCATATCACTATGGCGGATGTCATGGACCAAATGCTTGTGTCCCCATGCAAATTCATATGTTGTAGTCTTAACCTCTAGATTGACTGTATTTGGAGATCAGGCCACTAAAGAAGTATTAGGGTTAAATTAGGCCATTAGAGTGGGGTCCTGATCTGATAGGATTAGTGTCCTTAGAAGAGACACCAGGGAAATCTCCCTCCCTCCTTCCCACTCTCTTTCTCTCTCTCTCTCTCTCTCTCTCTCTCCTCTCTCCTTCCCACTCTCTTTCTCTCTCTCTCTCTCTCTCCGTCTGTCTGTCTCTCTTTCTCTCCCTCCCCACAAGTACCAAGGAAAGGCCATGTGAGCACACAAAGAAAAGGCAACCCAAAGAGAGATCTCACCAGACCCCAAACACTCCAACACCTTGATGTTGAACTTCCAGCCTTCAGAACTATGAGAAAATAAATGTCTGCTTATGTAAGCCACTCATTCTGTGGTATTTTGTTATGGAGCCCAAGCAGACTAACTCTAGGGATGTACTTAGTTCATATAACTGTGCTGTGACCAACGAGGAGTAAGGGGCACACAGGGAACTATCACCCTGACGTAGACAGTCTAGTCCAAGATGGTCACAATTCTATTTCTCATTCCACGTTTTTCCAGAACTTTGCAACTCTCCCAAGTCTATGCCTCCTCTGCTTGAAACTGGACAAGCCTCTGTGGTCACCAGGGGACAATGGAGTGACACTATGATACTTCCGAGCCTAGGACAAAAGAGATGATTCAGAGTCCACCTGTCTCTCTCAGGATGCTCATCCTTAGAACCCAGCCCCCATGCTAGGTAATCCCAGCCCAAATGAAGAGGAAGAGGGGCTCCTGCTGTCAGCCCTGGCTGAGTGCCCAGTGGAAGGCTAGCAAACACTTCCCAGCTGTGTCCCTACACCCTCTTGGAATTGGATCTTCCGTCCCTCTGCTGGGAGGATCCAGAGGATGTTGTGTGGATCAGAGACAAGTTCTTCCCCAGAATCCTCCCAAACTGCTGATTTATGAGGGGAATAACAGACTTTTGTTGTAAGCAACCAAGTTTGGGGGTGTCTTGTTTTATAGGAATAAGTAACCCAAATACAGCTTAAAATAAGATAAAGCCACTTGTGCTAGACGAGCCCTTCTTTCTCTTGATAGGTCTTTGCTCCAGAGGATTCTGGTTTATTTCAGAAGATATTGGGGACATACTCCAGACTGGTCCATTGAAACATACGCCCACAATGTGACTGGATTCTGACAGAATCCAGGGGGGTCAGTGGGGCAAAGCAGGGCAGAAGCTAGAGGCCATCCCAGCTACACAGCTGCCCCTCACTCCTGAGGGCTCAGCCTTCAGGAAGAAGAAATCTTAACCAATAGCCAGCAGCTTTCCCCATGGAAAGAACACAAGTTCTCATCCTGGGTGTGTTTTCTTTCTTCTCTGCCTCAAAGTCCTGTGTGTCACCTTGGGTGGTGCAAATTAATCAACTGTAAGCTAGTCATGTTTTGTCCTACACCAATCATTTGGGCATCCAAACCACTGCATCCTGGGCCATCCTTCCAGAGCACCATTATGAACCATTCAAAAATGTGTATGTATGTACAGGTTACAGTATGTAACATAAGAACAGAATGTGTTCAGCATTGCAGGATTGACAAACATTTGTTTTTCTATTTTTCTGCTTAGGTAAATAAGTATCCTAGAATGGTAACTTCTGGGACCTTAAAATGGTTACATGAGTAGGCGGTTTAGTTTAGAATGTACGACTAATACTTTTACAGCTAAGTAACATTTTCTGTTTTCCAAATTACTCTTTAAAGCCCATTTATGGTTGCTTGACTATCAATTATAATTCCTTCTTGGGAAATGTATACATTTCCCCCATTGTGCTGGTTATTCCTCACTGTCCCACTCATATAATACCCCTTCCACCTACTCCTGGCCACATTTCTCCCCAGGCTTCATTGTTCTCTGACTTCCAGATGGGTTTGACCAAAGCCAAGCACTGTTGGAGGGTCAAGAGGCGGGGGGTGAGAGGGGGTGGGTCTTCTCCCTCTTCCTTCCCCACTAGGCCTTGGTTTCTGCAGTGGCTGTGTTCCTCCACCATACAGAATACATCCTGTTGGGTGGCCCGTCTCCTGTGGCTACAGCTCTTCCTGGATCCTAGAACAACAGGCCCTTCCCCTTTTGTCTCTTCAAGCCACAGGATGACAAAGGCTTCCACTGCTGCTAGTTCCTAGGTGCTTCCTCGTCTCATCTTGATTCTCTTAACCCTTCCTGCAGTGTTGTTATGAGCTGAATTGGGTCCTGCCCCCCTCAATACCCTCCCCCAAATTCCTATATTAAAGTCCTAACCCCCAGAACCTCAGAATGTGACTGTCTTTGGAGATAGGGTCTTCAAAGCAGTAATTAAGGTTAAGTGAGGTCATATGGGTGGGCCCTAATCTAATCTGACTCGAGTCCTCAAAGTAAGAGGAGATTAGAACCCAGACCTGCCCAGAAAGAGGACCAATGAAGACACAAGGAGAAGGTGGCCATCCACAAGCCAAGGAGAGAGCCTGAGAAGAAACCAACCTTGCCGACATCTTGATCTTAGAGTTCTGAGCCTCCAGAACTGTGAGACAATAAATGTCTATTGTTTATAAGATACCCATCTATGGTATTTTTGTTCCAGCAGCTGGAACAGATGAAGACAGTTGTACTTTGTTACGGCAGCCCTAGCCAACCAGACACCATGGTGAACAGCCCCTTCATGAAACTGCTCACATAGCCTGGGGTGTGTGCTGTCTGTATCCTTCTGGGACCCTGCCCCATACACCCACTATCACCATCCCTGCTAGCCTGTGTCCCTTCATCAACCCCATGGTATCCATCATCACATTTGTATCTAAGTTTGTAAATATGTCAGCACTCATGCCATGAAAACCTTTTACTGAAATACTGTAGAACTCGCTATCCCAAGAAGGTACCTAAGCGAAAAGTTTCTAATAGGCCAAGTAACCTCCAGCTCTCTAATGTGTAGAGCACCTTGTCATTTCTATCAAAATCCTTTCACATGTTTAAATTGATTTCAGATCTGGAGCCTGGATGGGTATTGCCTGGAGCCCAGGGTGCCTCTGGAGATGCTGTGTGAGGATCTTCCTTGCCACTTCGGTGGCCGGGAGCTCTGCCCACTGATGAGGAGACCAGGCGAGATGAGCAGGAGCTTGTAGAGGGGGGCTGGGTTCTGCACTCAGGGATATCTAGGGAGGAAAAACACATCGTTCAAGTGACAGCCACGAAAACATCACAGAGGAAGCTATATAATTAAACTTATTTTAATGACACAGAACAGCTTTATCAAATTGTAGGGCTGGATGGGATTTAATGAGACTTCCCCAGGTGACCACCCCTTAACCCCCATGCAATCTTCACCCTGAGCTAATAATAAGTTTGTTAGTCTCCAAAGTGCTTTCACAACCATAATTTCAGTTGAACCTCAAGAAAATTCTGCAAGGTAGGTAGGGAGGCATTAGCATCTCCGTTTTACAAATAAATGGAACCGAAGAACAGGCAGTTTGCGTGACAGCCCAAGTTCACAGAACGAAAAGGTATTAGGGCCAGGTTTGGAGACTTGGGACTCTCCGGCCAGGTGAGCATAGCAGAGTTCCCACATTTATATCACTACTAATCTGTGCATGCACACATTCGCTCTAAAAAGGCAAAGGTCATAGGTTGACATTCCAACCAAAACTCACAGTGAGAAAGGGTTTCTCCCGGACATCTGGTCGTGAGCAAGAAAGGGAAGAGGGGAAGATGGAGAGAACAAGAGAAAGAAAGGATACGAGCTGAGCTTGCAGGGGCTGGAGCAATGCACTCTTCTAAATTCCCTCTTACGCTGGTCCCTACTCCGCAGAGAGACACAAGGAGATGGGGCAGGTATGCAGATACTGTAGCCTCCCCTGAATAAAATCCTGATCCCACAAGACTCCATATTCAGCTGGCATATCCCAGCTGTCAGATGGTTTGTTATATACCTCTCATGCTCTGCTGGGTATGTTCGCAGCACACAGAGTTTCTGTTAATCTGGGAGTAATCCTACTTCGCACTTTGACTGAATCACAAATTGCTTCAGCTAGAGGCGCCTGGGTGGCTCAGTAGGTTGAGCATCTGACTTCAGCTCAGGTCATGATCTCACGGCTCATGGGTTGCAGCCCCAAGCAGGGCTCTGTGCTGACAGTTCGGAGCCTGGAGCCTGCTCTTGATTCTGGGTCTCACTCTCTCTCTGCCCCTCCCCCGCTTATGCGCTCGCTCTCTCTCCCTTTCTCTCTCTCTCACTCAAAAATAAATAAACATTAAAAAAAACTGATTCAGGCTCCTTTCTGCCTGTGGACACCGCCGAGTAAGCATCGTTAAAGTCTCCCCTCCCACCGCCGTCATGTCTAAGAGTCTCCCAAAGAGCCTGAACAGCTGCAGAAGATTTTCATCGGAGGTTTGAGCTTTGAAACAACCAATGAGAGTCTGAGGAGCCATTCTGAGCAATGGGGAACGCTTATGGGCTGTGTGGTAATGAGAGATCCAAACACCAAGTACTCCAGAGGCTTTGGGTTTGTCACCTATGCCACGAGGCAGTGGATGCAGCCATGAATGCAAGGCCACACAAGGTGGATGGAAGAGTTGTAGAAACAAAGAGGGCTGTCTCGAGAGAAGATTCTCAAAGACCTGGTGCCCACTTAACTGTGAAAAAGATTTTTGTCAGTGGCATTAAAGAAGACACTGAAGAACATCATCTAAGAGATTATTTTGAACAGTATGGGAAAATTGAAGTGATTGAAATCATGACTGACCGAGGCAGTGGCAAAAAGACAGGCTTTGCTTTTGTAACATTTGACAACCATGACTCTGTAGACAAGATTGTCATTCAAAAATACCATACTGTGAACGGCCACAACTGTGAAGTAAGGAAGGCTCTATCTAAACAAGAGATGGCTAGTGCTTCTTCCAGCCAAAGAGGTCGAAGTGGTTCTGGAAACTTTGGTGGGGGTCGTGGAGGTGGTTTTGGTGGGAATGACAACTTTGGTCGTGGAGGAAACTTCAGTGGGCATGGTGGCTTTGGTGGCAGTCGAGGTGGTGGTGGATATGGTGGCAGTGGGGATGGCTATAACGGATTTGGTAACCATGGAAGCAACTTTGGAGGTGGTGGAAGCTATAATGATTTTGGCAATTACAACAATCAATCTTCAAATTTTGGACCAATGAAAGGAGGAAACTTTGGAGGCAGAAGCTCTGGCCCCTATGGTGGTGGAGGCCAATACTTTGCCAAACCACGAAACCAAGGTGGCTATGGTGGTTCCAGCAGCAGCAGTAGCTATGGCAGTGGCAGAAGGTTTTAATTA
>CM053567.1:46674450-46733723 GCA_028646485.1 Cryptoprocta ferox
AGGTTATTTTAGTTTCTGTTCTGTGGAAAGTATAAAGCATTCCAACAAAGGGTTTTAATGTAGATTTTTTTTTTGCATCCATGCTGTTGATTGCTAAATGTAATAGTCTGATCATGATGCTGAATAAATGTGTCTTTAAAAAAAAAAACTGATTCAGCCAATGACTGCTGTCTCCTGTCCTCTTCTGCAGGGAACCGGGTCCGGGTTCATTATTCCACAAAGATGCCCCACACTAACTGGTCTTGCCTCATACCTTACACTAGCCTCATGCACTCTATTCCTTCTCCATATCTAACCTGTCCTTCAAGGTCCACCTTCTCCAAGAAGCTTGAGTGTCTTAACCCTCAGAGATTTCTGCCTCAGCTGGATTCCTGAAGCCATTATTTTTGAGACCTTTGATTTCGCATTAAACGTATGTTCTTGGACATTAGTATTCGTTCCTGGATGTAATTGTTTGTGCCCTGACGGGACTGCAAACTTCCTGAGAGCAAAGCTGGAATCTTATACTTCAGTGAATCTATGGGTGCCTGACTACAGGAGAGCCATACATCTTTATTGATGATTTTTCTGGAAAAGGGTAGGTAAAACTGGAATTAAATGTAGTAAGTTGTTAGACTTGGAGAGAAAAGGGGGAAGAAAAGGGACTAAATAATCTTTCCTCTTTTGAAGCTTTCAGTGTTGTTGTAAGAGCAATGGAGAGTAAGCATTTTCAGTGTTGTTCTAAGATCAATGTAAGGTAAGAGAACAAATAGTGGTGCTTCTTTGTGCTCTTTTAGTGACAATGAAAATAAAAATAATACCTGTTGAATGAAGAAAAGGGCTAGCTCTCTGGGATACAAGAATGGGCTAGTCACACCTCACCTGTAACAGTTTCAAATTTAATCCTATTACTCTGCAAAGCTTATTTATCACTGCATTTGAGGATCCTCTTTCTCCTAAGTCCCTGGGGGGGGGGGGGAGTTCACATGCTGAGGCAGGCTCCTCTCAAGCTTTCCTTTTTAGCCAAGGGAAGTCCCAGGGATTCACTCCCCCATACCCACCATCCTCCCCACCCCCCACCCCTTGGTAACTGTCACCGCCTATCCTGACTGTTGGGTTTCTCTTTCCTCTAAGATTGGCTCTAGAAAGATGGTTTCCTTACATCCACCCTTTCTTTCTGTCCCTGAAAACAAGTTCGCAGACCCTCTTCATTTTAAGGCTTTAATTTCCATCATTACAAGAGAAAAGATAAGATTCAAGGGGAAAGCATGAGGAAGTTACATAAAGGGTATAAATCTGACAGTCTTGCACTTTGATCTACAGCATCTGATGATCTGGTTGAAATAACTGGGAATTTGTTTTATACCAACATTGGTTATAAGAAAATAGAAAAATACATATTGGTCTCTGTACCATGTTCCTGACACAGGGCTCCTCAGACCCTTGTAATTTCCCAAGTGATAAGAGCACTAGAAGCATCTTTTGTTCTATTGAGGGGACTCTGGATGGGCTCCTGGATGGGGACTGGACCAGAAAGACCCAGTCATGATTAGAAGCTTAGAATCTTCAGCTCCACTGATCATCCTCCAGAGACGGGAGAGGAGCTAGAAATGGACTTAATAATTGATCATGCCTTAGTGATGAAGCCTTCATAAGAATCCCAATAGGATGAAGTTGCTCTTACAAACAATGTTGTTATAAATTATCTTTATTTATGTGCAGGTCCATCTGCTGTAGCCTTTCCTCAGTCTATTCCCATGAAGAGGGATGGAATCAACTATAGATCTTTCTCAACTCACAATGGGGTTATGTTCCAATAAACACATCATGAATTGGAAATATTGTAAGTCAAAAATGCATTTAATATACCTAACTTACCGCATGTTATGGATAGTTCAGCCTAGCCTACCTTAAACATGCTCAGAACTCTGACATTGGCCTACGGTTGGGCAAAATCACCACACAGCCTATTTTATGATAAAGTATGGAATAGCTTATATAAGTTATTGAATTAAAAAATAGTGAGAAACAGAGTGGTTGTGTGGATACAGAATGGTTTTAAGTATCAGCTGTTTACTCTCATGATTGCATGGCCAAGTGGGAGCCTCGGCTTCCTGCCCTGCATCACAAGAGAGTGTCCTACTACATATTGCTAGCCTGGGGAGAAGATCAAAATCCCAAACTCAAAGTATGGTTTCTACTGAATGTGAATCACCTTTCACCAACAAAAAGTTGATGGTTGATTCTAAGTTAAACCACTAGAAGCCAGGGACCATCTATCATTTAAATATATTTTTCTTGCTGGTTGAACTTACTGTTCTTTTTTTCTTTTCTCTACACCATACATGAGGCTGGAACCTACGACTCTAAGGTCAAGAGCGTGTGCTCTACTAACTAAGCCAGCTGGGTATCCCCTTACTGTTCTTTTTCTAGAGATATTTACCCAATAATATCTCTATGTGTTGTCAGCATGTCTTTAAAAGGGAAATCATAGAAATGTAAGGCCATGCTTTTTTTAACAGAATTCTCCAGGGTTCTATTCTTGGCCTACTTTCTAGGCAATCAGTACCTACATCTTCAACTGCTGGTTTTACATCTCTTGCCCCACTGTCCATCCTGAGCTCTTGACTCATAAACTCAGCTCTCTTCTGAATACGTACACTTGTACTCCCCCAGGTGTCTCGCACATAGCATGTCCTGCTGCGTTTCCAGCCTCAGTGGTGGGTGGCGTGAGCATTAACACAACTGTCCAATCCAGATACCTAGGAGTCATCCCTTCCTTGATTGGAAACTTTCCCCTTCCAGCCTGTAAGCACCCGGAGGGCAGGGACTGTATCTTGTTATGGTTGTATCCCTAGTGCCCACCCTTGCACCTGTAAAATACTTGTTGGCTACATGAATAAATGTATGAATGATTCCTCCTCTTTCACTTCAGAACAATGGCTGAAAGCACCTTGCGGGTGGCCTTTGAAGTGGGCATACAAAATTCCTATCTTCAGGCTGGATGGTTATTTTATTGGGCACAGAAGAGTGAGAATGGGGAGAGGTTACAGAGGCTGAGTGACCCAAGAAAGGGTGGGACCCTATAGGAGGCTAAGACCCAAGAAGGGCTATCAACCCAGGAACAACTTGTGTATAGCAGCTTGAATATATATCTGTGTCTGTCACTCCCCAGTTGAATTTTGTTTTCTGGTTCTCCATTCACATTATTTGCAGAAACTTGCAAATGACCATTGATACAAACAACACCGTTGGATAAAACAAGGGATCATTTAAGAGAATAGACTAGGTAAAGAGTGTGTGGATATGGAAAACAGATAAATATAGTAACCATAATGATAGCCCCTGCAGTGTGCCAATCACCCTGCTAGAAATACCACCAACAAAAACAATTACAAATATCTGACCGCCTTGTGCTGTGTCATACCTTTATTATTTCATTTAATCTTCCCAAGCCTGTGATATGGTAAAGAAAGGTGAGGAGGAAAGGTAAACAATCTTCACTCTGTAGGACACCCTATCCACCTTCCCCTTTTACAAAAATCTAGGGGCAGTTGGGTGGCTCAATCTGTCAAGCGTCCCACTTCAGCTCAGGTCATAATCTCACAGTTTGTGGGTTCGAGCCCTGCGTTAGGCTCTGTGCTGACAGCTTAGAGCCTGGAGCCTGCTTCCGATTCTGTGTCTCCCCTCTCTCTCTCTCTCTGCCCCTCCCCAGCTCATGCTCTCTCTCTCTCTCTCAAAAATAAACATTAAAAACTTTTTAAAAAAATCTACACTCAACACTTTCTATGATACCCAGTTCAAGAGTAATGTGGTAATACTATGTATAAATATGGAATATTATTTTTAAAAATCACAAAATCAGAAGTATTTGTTTTAGTCATATAAACACAGCTTCAACTCACTCTTATCAATTGCTTCAGCATAGGATAGGAGCTGAGCAATAAAGCAAGGGTCACTGGTAGAGACAAAGGTTCAGAGGATAGAGAAGGTGGCTGAAGAGTGCTCACTGGAGAGGGGTTTCCTTCTGGAAAAAAAGTCTAAGACGGAGTCCTGGATGCTTAATCTCCAGGATGGAGCTGCTTCCTGGACTGTTCAATCTGAGAATTCTGTGAGAAGACTCCCCCTGTCCTCTTGTCTGCTTAGGATCCCAGATTGCTGCTCAGACCTGTGTCGTCACCCTTCCAGGGGGCCCCTGCTTTGGTCAACACTATGGAGAGGGTGTTCCCTTTCCCTCCTTGTTCACTCTGCTTCCGTGAGAAACAGAGGGAGGGTGTTAGGGAAAAATCAACAGAGTTTTAAAGAAGCCGCAGGCTTGTCTTTGCTCTTGGTTTATCTTTTCAGTAACCTTGGGGTAGAGCTGTGAGCTGTGCAGGAAGGCTAAGCAACCCCCAGGCAGGGTTTTGAAATTTAAATCTAAGACTATGTGATGGCACCATTCAGTCTCCCAAGTGAAGTAAGGTAGGGGTGTGTTGTGAAATGTGCATAAGCCATAAAGTTCCAATGGTTATTTGTTAGTAATGATTGTGAACTCGTATTTCAAAACAGCCATGTCTTAGAAAATTGGCTTCTACTGTAGTTTGTGGTGAAATTCTATATTACTAAATGTTATACAACATCCAAACATATACAGTACATACATATATATGTGTGTATGTATTCATATATATAAATGTGTGTATGTATATGTATATATGTACATATATATACATAATACACATATATGCATACATATATTTATATATTTTAAGATCCAAAGTGGGGCTTGAACTCATGACCCTGAGATCAAGAACCACATGCTCTACTGAGTGAGCCAGCCGGGCAGCCCACATACATATGTATTTTAAACCCCAACAGTAACAGTGATTAAATATCTGTCATAAACTAATATGTATATAATGAATAATATTACAAACTCACAAACACGGTTCTTCTGATAGATCCCAACAAGAAGCCAATTTGTGTCAAATATTTTGTGTTTAACTCTTAAAAACAAGTAGCCATGATGCCACAGTCTAAATATTAAGTGAGGGGTGCCTGGGTGGCTCAGTCAGTTAAGCATCAGACTTCAGCTCAGGTCATGATCTCGCGGTCCTTGGGTTCGAGCCCCATGTTGGGTTCTGTGCTGACAGCTCAGAGCCTGGAGCCTGCTTCAGATTCTGTGTTTCCCCCTCTCTCTGCCCCTCTCTGACTTGTGCTCTCTCTCTCTCAAAAAGAAATAAACATTAAACAAAATTTTTTCATAAAAAATAAATATTCAGTGAAAGAGAGCAGGTAGAGCCACTCCTGTTGGAAATGCCAGGGTAATTTATTTTGCAAAGCATCATAAAGGAAATAACAAGACAGAAGAATAAAACTATGCTCTTTTAGAGGCAAAGAATAAATGCAAAGACTCTAGTGGCTCTTCCTGAGAGTTAATTTTGCCCTCAGGATTCTTAGCAATTGGGCCCTTTCTTCTCATAGGCATCAAAACCAGCTCTTCTCATAGGCATCAAAAATTAACAACAACCAATATTGTAATTAGTAAGCAGCGGAGTGCATGTAGCACAGAATTCACAGTATTGAGTTCAACACACATGCACGGTTCAGTCTGAGTGGGGAATAAAAGACCCAATGTCGAAGAGGAGGGAATGCATGAACGTATATGCAGGCACAGACCGTACAGAGACCGTGCAGGAAAAAACATCAGTAGCTCACATTTCAGCTACTGTGCTGCTATGGATGCAACCACTTTTCACATAGTGGAAACCGAGAGAGAGGAAAGACAAAGAAAGATAAAACTGAGAGGAAGCAAAAGTACAAGCGATAAAGAGAAGCTTATTCCGTAGGCTGGAGCCTCCTGCCAATGCCCCTCTCTGCGGCTTTCACCATCAGTGTTCTCTCTCCCACAGCCTCAGGCGATGACTTGGTGGGATTTTGATATTGGTAATTGCTATTACCCAAACCAGCTGCTACTTACTGAATACTTATTTGAGCTAGGCACTATGCTAAATGCTTTATATCCCCTTCCTAACTCTGTGAGGTTAGTGTCATTACTAACTCCATTTTACAGGTGAGGAAACAGAACCTCCCAGAGGTTAGTAACTGGCCCAAATCACTGAACTACTAAAACAGGTGTCATGGGGCACCTGGCTGGCTCAGTTGGTAGAGCATGAGACTCTTGATCTCTTGGGGTCACGAGTTCAAGCCCATGGTGGGTCTAGAGCTTTTTATAAAATAAATAAAATAGGGGCACCTGGGTGGGCTCAGGCAGTTGCGTGGTTGAGTGTCTGACTCTGGACTTCTGCTCCTGTAGGGTCATGATCTCACAGTTCAAGGGTTCGGGCCTGCTTGGGATTCTGTCTCCCTCTCTCTGCCCCTCCCCCCACCAAAATAAATAAACATTTAAAAAATAAATAAATAAAATAAAATTGTGGTATCAGACATTGAGCCTAGGCTGAGTCCCAAACCCGTGCTCTTGGTCAGTAAAGTGAAAGATAAGATGGTATTTCTTTTTAAGTTTATTTAAGTAATACTCTACACCCAACATGGGGCTTGAACTCACGACCTGGAGATCAAGAGTTGTATGTTCTTCCAAATAAGCCAGCCAGGTGCCCCGAAACATAAGATGGTATTTCATGAAAGAGAACACAAATGTGTACTGAATACTTAGGATACACCTGGCATTGAGTCCGGACAACAATCTTGCAAGGGAGGAATCATTATTCCCATTTTACAGATTAAGAAATGGAGGCTCAGAAAGGTTTGGTCACTCACTTATCCAAAACTGTACCACTTAGTAAAAGAACTCTGACCACAAAGCCCATATTCTTCCTTACTCTGAATTCCAAATAATTCTCATGAAGTTTACTGATTAAGCTAAATAATTAAAGACTTCTCCTGTAGAGATTTCTAGTTCTGCCCATCCAAACCAAATAAACGGTATTAAACAAACACCAGGGGAAGTCCTCAGACTTTGAAAGGAGTCTATTAAAGACTGCCTGCAAGGAAACCACTGCATAGGTTTGTTTCCTAAATACTTCTGTTGCAGTTAATTGTATTTTCTAAAGTTCAAAGAAAAGGACAGAAGACAGAAACCAGTTTCGATTGGTTTATAATCAGAATTCACCAGTGTGATTGATTCTTTCTGGTATTCTATGCAAAGTCACTTTAGTCACAGCTGTGTCCCTGAGGCATGAATAGAGCAGGGAATAAATGTGCAGGGGACTGTGGGGCTCCGCAGCTCCAGACGTTAGTTAGACTGGAATGGACTTTAAAGATGTTGGGATCCAAACTCTCATTTTATAAATGGGAAAATGAACACTGAAAGGTTGAGTGACTGCTAGTTAATTGTAGAACAGAGACCAGAAAACTGGCTTTCCTGATTCTTAAACCATTGTTCTTCATGATAAGAATCAGATATCACTTTGGAGTATATTCTTTTTTCTTCCTCTTCTGATTCAGAGAGGGGATGAAAAAGAGGTGAGAAAGCTTACAGATGCATTTAAAAGACCAGGACACTAAAAACCAGGTTATCTTGGAAAGTACTGAAGAAGGTAACTGCAGAGGCTGGAATTAACAGAGCACAGAAAAAGATAAGGTCTTAACTAAAGCAATTACGGTAAGCAGGCAATTAAAGGCTTTTGTTACTAGCATTTAGGTGAATGCTCTGAAACAGCAAGCTTTTTTAAATCTGTGGCCAGATCAGAACCTAGAAAGTGAGGACTTCTCATCACCAAGTAAAAGTTCAGTGTGAGAAAAAGGTATTTAATATTTTTACACTTAACTTGGTAGGAAAAAGAAAAAGAAAAATAACATGAAACAAGATGTCAGTGGGGGTCCTTCGAGTCTACCTCCAGGTCCCAGGAAGTCCACAGCCCACCCTTCAGTTTTTGTGAATTGTCCCAGGAGGTTTTGTTTTTCTGCTCTTCTAGACTTCTGAGATCTTTCTTCCACGTGTAAATTGAGAATTTACTATAGAGATGGAAGGCAGGGTTTACATCCCAGTAACAGCAAATAAATTCAATCTGAATGGATCCTGGCCTCACTTCCCTACCAGTCTCAGCACCTGGCTGGCTCTTTCTCTGCCACTTCTCTCTCTCCTCCCCTCTGCCAATACTCCCCCCTCCCTGCCCCCCAAGCCGGAGAAGAAACAACAAGCTTCCTCTAATCTCCTGCAGAGCAGGTTTTCCCCTCCTCTGAAGTCCAGGTGCCTGTAACATCCAAGCCCTCAAGGTGGCATCCGTCCCCACAAGCTCATCAAAACTTTCCCCCAAGGAAACAGCTCCCTCCTTCCCCTTCCTGAACAGGCATTGTAGGTCTGGCCGACAGATTAAAAAAAAAAAAAAATTTCTCACGTCTTTAGACAAGATGGAAAATTTTCTTTAAAAAAATGTTTTTTAATGTTTATTTATTTTTGAGACAGAGACAGAGTGTGAGTGGGGGAGGGGCAGAGAGAGAGGGAGACAGAGAATCTGAAGCAGGGTCCACGGTCCAAGCTGTCAGCATGGAGCCCAACTCGGGGCTCAAACCCACAAACCTTGAGCTCATGACCTGAGCCAAAGTTGGATGCTTAACCAACTGACCCACCCAGGCGCCCCAAGATGGAAAATGTTCTTAAGTTTAAGTAAGATAGTATTTGCTGGGGTGCCTGGGTGGCTCAGTTGGTTGGGTGTCTGACTCTTGATTTGGGCTCAGGTCATGATCTCACAGTTCATGCGTTTGAGCCCCGTGTCCAGCTCTGTGCTGAAGGCTCTAAGCCTATTTGGGATTCCCTCTCTCTGCCCCTCCCCTGTGTACTCTCTCTCTCTCTCTCAAAATAAATAAATAAACTTAAAAAAAATTTTTTTAAAGATAGTACTAGCTGTACTGTGGTGTACATATATTTTAATTGCTTTGTTCTTTATAAAATTTTATTATAACTAAGAGTAATGGACATTTCTTTATATTTATATAATTGTAATTAAACAATCTTCAAAATTATAAAGCATTAATGATCAGATATAGGCTTTATTCCCATCTTCTATCAGTGAGTCACACCAGAAAGTGGTTAAATGAAGTAGCTGTAAAGAGGCAGTTTTAGAATTGAAAATGATACGTGGAACTTGGGTACCTTTTAAAGGGGCGGGTTTTGAAAATGCAAGCCTATTAAATAATACAGAACATCACAAGCTCAGAGCAATACGTGTGAATTTGAAACTGTTTCCCTAAGCAGGTTTCTCTTTTTTGGAGACCTTTCTCATATTTGAAAACTGTAAATCGTGATAGGCAAAAAGTGAAGAAGACGGGCTTCAGTAGCCTCATGGCCATGGTCCTGGAGAGATGGCTTAAGGAATATTCTCTGTACTCTCCTACACTCCCAAGCTTTGTTCTGTTTCAACCCTTCCATTTCATAAAGCTCTACTTTCTCCAAGTATCCAAGTACTTTCTGCTTACAGGGGCAAGGAATACTCAGTGTTCGGGGGTCAGGCACCTGTTTGGCAGAGCTTTGTGGGTCTGTCCTTCTCATCCTTCCCTTTATAATATGTTCCCCTGAGTTCTGCCTGCTCCCCTGTTTCCCTAGTTCCTGCTGAAGTCTTCCTACATACACCTAACTCCATGATGGGAGACCTTTCTATCAAATGAACACGGGGTTCTCTCTGTTGCAATTGCACCAGGTTGTGTCCACCACCCTTACTACAGTGGCAATTCTCCGAGTTTTCCTCGCTTTTCTCCTTCTGTCCCCTAATTGAATCTCCTCAAACCCATTTCCTCTTCTCTCTGGTCCCACATCCAGCATTTCCAAATTTGTACAATCACCTTGCATCACTTAGGAGGTTGCTTATTTCCTCTGAGCTACATGGCCCATGGAGAGGGCAAACTGCCACTGCGTGGAGAGGGGGAACCTTAGCACATGCAGCCTTGTGGCCCAAACAGCCAGACAGAGAGAAAGATCCTAGCACACTTTTGGAGGGTTTAATTGTGCCTTCTGCTCCTTATCAAAACTACTAAGCATAAATAGTGATTATAATTAGTGCATTTACATAAACAATACAAGTAGATCCCTACCACTGCACACTTCATTTTATTAATAGCTTTGTTGTTCTCCATCATTGTGTAATTTGCCCTGGTTTCCCTTCCAGCTTTAATTAGCACAACTTTTAAAGTTTATAAATATAATGAATTTTTTAACTTAAGCAAGCCCCTCGAGTGTGTGACAGATGGTTAATGTCAAAAGCCCATGGGGAAGGCTTCTGTTTAGCCTTTGATTTTGTTTTCTTTTTTAGTCCACAGAAATGTTTGACTGTGCTGATAATTTGTAAGCATACATCAACCATCAACTTTTATGTGCTTTAAATTCCTGGCTCTCCCCTGGATATCTCTTCTACTCCTGGCCCAGGAGGGGCCAGGAAACCAGGCAGAAGCATGCCTAAATGGCCTGTGTGATAAGCCTCATAAAGTTATTTTTCTCAATTAATGGTTTTCACTGACAATTTTACTGCTCTGTGTTCAGCTTCCTCATTCCCTGGGGCATCTGTACATATGTCTGTGATAAGCCTCATCCAGTCCAACAAAATTGGCCTCTCAGAATACAGACTGCCCTATTTTTAAGAAAGCTCATTTTAAAAAAGCTCTCTTTTTTTGAAACATAACACTTGAAAATACATTTAAACAGAAAGTAATAGAGCTTTAAAGCAGGGCTATAAAAGTGATTTATTCATGAGTACATACTTAGTCCTCTCCCAATTGACATCCATTTTATATTAATTTTCCTTGAGTGTGTATCTTCAGCTTTTTTTTTTTCTAGATCTTTACTACTAAAATGAACTTTTTATTGCATCCTTATTCCCTTCTACTTTGCTCCAAAGACTCTCATACGGGCTGAGAGGGATCCACTGGGGGTACAGAACCACAATTTGGTAAACTCTGCTATGAAATAATAATGTTCCCCTAGTCAAAATCACTGACTTTATTAGGTAGTCAATTAGCTATTTTTTAATTAGGGAAAGAAACGTTCCTAATTCATTTTTTCTGAAGTTACTTGAAATGCACTTTTATAATCATGCTCCACTGAGAGCAGGAAAGCATACCTTTTTCTAAGGTCAGTGGAATCTTCACTCTATAGGGAAGTAATTTATAGAGTCATTTCTATAGCCCTTCTCCCCACCCCACCCCAAAGGACTCAGAGCAGAACCAATGATAATAATACTCTTTTTATATTGTATAGTTTTCAAAGCAGATTCATACGCTTCAGTTCATCCAGTCTTTATTTTTTTCAGCAGGTGAGAAAATAGAGGTGTAGAATCTCATGTTATTAAAAGGTACAGGGGTGCCTGGGTGGCTCAGTTGGTTAAGCAGTCAACTTCGGCTCAGGTTATGATGTCGTGGTTGGTGGGTTCGAGCCCTGCATCGGGCTCTGTGCTGACAGCTCGGAGCCTGGAGCCTGCTCTTGATTCTATGTCTCCCTCGGTCTCTGCCTCTCCCTCACTCTGTTTCTCCTCTGTTTCTCTCTCTCTCTCTCTAATATAAATAAACATTAAAAAAATTAAAAATAAATAAAAGGGCCCTTTCACGAAGATGGTACCTAAGGCAAAGAAGGAAGCCCCTGCCCCTCCCAAAACCGAAGCCAAAGCAAAGGCTTTGAAGGCCAAGAAAGCAGTACTGAAAGGCATCCATAGTCATAAAAAAAAGAAGATCCACACCTCACCTACATTCTGACGGCCCAAGACACTGCGTCTCTGAAGGCAGCCCAAATATCCTCAAAAGAGTGCCCCCAGGAGAAACAAGCTTGACCATTATGCCATCATCAAGTTCCCGCTGAAAACCGAGTCAGCCATGAAGAAAATAGAAGACAACAACACTCTTGTGTTCATTGTGGATGTCAAGGCCAACAAGCACCAGATCAAACAGGCTGTGAAGAAGCTCTATGACATTGACGTGGCCAAGGTCAACACTCTGATCAGGCCCGATGGAGAAAAGAAAGCATATGTTTGACTGGCTCCTGACTATGATCCTTTGGATGTTGCCAACAAAATTGGGATCATCTAAACGAGTCCAGCTGGCTAAATCTAAATATACATTTTTTTCACCATAAAAAAATGAATAAATAAAAGGTACAGCATAGGGAATATAGGCACTGATATAATAGCATTGTGTGGTGTCATCAGATGGTAGCTACATTTGTGGTGAGCATAGCTTAACATACAGAGATGCTAAATCACTCTTTCATACACCTGAAATGTGCAGCATTGTGTCAACTATACTCAAAAAAAAATTTTTTTTAATAGAGCCTTAAAGAAATTAAATAAAGGATGTCTTCAAGGTGACATAGCTTGTCAGTCAGAGACCAGATTTTAAACCACCACTTGATGATTCTGATTAAAAAAACAAATTTAGTTTCATAAACAGGATTCAAGATCCAGAAATCTTCATTAATTTTATGGTGGGGAAGCTTTTATAAGCAACACTTACCAGTGACTGTGCTTTCCTTAGCTTAGATCTGTCCTGCAATTTATTTTTCTTATCATGCGACTGTTGGATGAAATTTGGGTTCCTTTCATTTCTTTTCCTCCTTCTGTAAATTAGAAATCATTGGAAAATTACAAACAATCATTTTAAATTTGAATGGCTATTTGTCTGTTTGATTTTGTTATTCCTATATTTTAAATGATTGCTTTCACTCCAGTGGAATGGGCCAAATGTAGATCACAAGAGAACTAGTTGAATGAACTCTGGCATATCCATACAATGGAGCACCATGAGCTATAAAAAGTAAGGCAGAATAATTCTACATACAATTGTGGAGTGATCTCCAGGATATATTGTTACATGAAAAAAGAAAGGTGGGCGCCTGGGTGGCTCAGGTCATGATCATGTGGTTCATGGGTTCGAGTCCCACGTCAGGCTCTGTGATGACAATTCAGAGCCTGGAGCCTGCTTTGGATTCTGTGTCTCCCTCTCTCTCTGCCCCATTCCCTGCTTACACTCTGTCTCTCTCTCTCTCTCTCAAAAATAAATAAACATTAAAATTTTTTTTAAAAAAGAAAGGTAAATAAAGTGTTATGTTTATTTCATAAATGCTTGTGTGTACTCACTTACATTTTTTTAAATGGAAGGATGACACCCTGACATCTTGAAAAATGGTTACCTATAAGTAGGATTCCCATGTGATCCAATCAAGAATAAAAACAGTATGAAGGGGTAGGAACAGAAGCTAGACTTCTCCAAATATATTTTGTTTTACATATTTGACTTTGGAGCCATCTCAATGTTTCTCAAAATTATAAAATAAAACAAAGGAAGAAAATCCCTAAAATCTAAGAACAAAATAAAAGAAACAATCTTGTCTCTGGAGTTGGTGGCATTAACACACAGAGGAATTACTACATGCGACTTTATCACGGTAATTTGTCCACATATTCTTTGTAGTATCCTACTAAGAACTGAGGACAAAAATACAGGCAAAGAAATCTTAAACTGTTTTTTAATAATCCTATTGTTTGTATTAGTATTGTTTTCTAAAACTATCATATATATTAGGATAAAGTAGGGATCAGCAAACTATAGCCCAGAGGCCAACTCTGGCCCAATGCCTATTTTTGTAAATAAAGTTATATTGGGACATAGTCATGCATATATTTTTTTTTTTTGCATATTGTCTTTGACTGTTTCAGGCTACAATGGCAGAGTTGAGCAGTTGTGACAGAGATATGTCCTGTAAAGTACTTATTCTCTGGCACTTTTGCAAAACAGTTTTCCTGAAGTAATGGATCTAAGCAATGATCCTCGATAGCCACTTACATCACAAAAAAAAGAGACAACCGGAGATTATGTGCCTCATGGTGGAAGTACATGATCTTATCTACTCTAGCCTGTAGATCTGACCACCAGGCATGGCCACATTGGGAGTATAATCAGCAAAATCAGAATGTGAGAAGCTCTATAGGATAAATATCTGATTTCTGTAACAAATTCCAAGGGAGGGAAACAGGACAGAGGATAAGTCTATCGATAAAAAAAAAAAGAGATTTAAATGACACATGGGCTGAATGCAACATGTAAACCTTACTTGGAACCTGATTAAACAAACTAACTGTTTAAAAACATCATTTATGAGTGGCACCTCAGTCAGTTGAGCATCGGACTTTGGCTCAGGTTACAATCTCGTGGTCTGTGAGGTCAAGCCCCATGTCAGGCTCTGTGCTGACAGCTTGGAGCCTGCTTCAGATTCTGTGTTTCCCTCTTTTTTTTTTTAAAATGTTTTATTTATTTTTGAGACAGAGAGACAGAGCATGAGAGGGGGAGGGGCAGAGAGAGAGAGGGAGACACAGAATCCGAAGCAGGCTCCAGGCTCTGAGCTGTCAGCACAGAGCCCGATGCAGGGCTTGAGCCCACGAATGTGAGATTATGACCTGAGTCGAAGTCGGAGGCTTACCCGACTGAGCCACCCAGGTGCCCCTGTGTCTTCCTCTTTCTGACCCTCCCCCACTCATGCTCTCTCTCTCTCAAAAATAAACATTAAAAAATTTTTTTAAATACCATTTATGAGACATTCAAAGATACTTCAAAACTGGCTTGATATTTGTTTGATTATATTATGAAATTATCCATTGATTTAGAAATTGTGAAATATCACAATTTCAATATATATTAAAATATATATGAATGAAATAATATGACCTTTAGATTTGTCTCCAAAGTAACCTGGGGAAAGGGAAGAGTGGGTGAGGTATAAATGAACCCAGATTGGGCATGAGTTCAAAACTGTTAATGCTAGCTGATGGTTACAAGTAGTTGTATTCTGTCTACTCATATATATATATATATATATATATATGTATATATATACACACACACACACACATGTATATATATATACACACATATATACACACACACACATATATATATATATTTGAATTTCCAGTATAAAAATTTTATTTAAAAAGTCCAGCTTTGCTCAAATATTTCTTGTTGCTTAATTTTCAAAAATGTCCCCCCAATTTTAATTAAGAACATTTGAATATACAGAACATTTGAAAGAATAGCACACTGATTCATTACCCATATACTGTCCAACTAGATTCAACAATTAGTAACAGTTTGCTATTTTTGCTTTATCCCTCTATATACATAGATACATATATAGATACACACATACATATCTGTATCTATATATGTATGTATATGTATTTTTCCCACACTATAAGAAAATAAATTGCAGATACTTCACCCATAAATACTTCAATACTCATCTTCTTAGAGAGTATTTGTCTGCCTAACCACATTAGTATCACATACTTTGGAAAATGAATGGTAATTCTTTAATATCATTTAATATTCAATTAATATTCAAATTTCTGCAATTGTTCCAAGAATGTCTTTTATAGGCTTTTATTAAAAAATCAGAATCCTATCTAGATTCAAACTGCATTTGGTTCTTATGTCTCTTGTCTAGAACGTTTTTCCCACTTCTTTTTTTTCCCATGGCACTGACTTTTTGAAGAGTCCAAGCATCTTGTCTGTCTTGGTGAATGTAGCATTTGCACCTAAAAAAGGGTGTTTGTGGCATTGTCTATTTATGTCTTTAAATCTGTCAATTTTTGTCTTACGTACTTTGAGCTTTGTAGTTAGGTAGACCTGCATTTGTAACAGTTACATCTTTCTGTTTAGTTAATCCCTGTATCATTATGAAATGTCCCTCTTTATCTTTGGTAATACTCTGTCTTGATGGCTCTTTTATTTGGTATTAGTGGTCATTCTAACCTTCTTATGTTTACTCTTTGCATGGTACATCTCTTTCCATCACTTCACTTTTAAACCTATCTGTGTCTTTGTATTTAAGGTGTATCTCTTATAAAAAGTATATAGTCAGTTCTTGCCTTTTTACCCATTCTGTAATCTCTGCCTTTTAATTGGGTGTTCAGTGCACTAATACTTAAGGTAATTATTGCCTATAACAAACGGTATCTGAGTTTCACAGAAAACTCAGGACATTATCAGTTTATCTCATGTTAATGTACCATTCATATGCCTGAGTATCTAAGTTTGCCTCTCTCCTATTTACCACCATAATCCAGAATAAGGGCCACATACAAACTCTTAAATACTATCTTCAGGGATACATTGATCAATACATAGTTAATCCATTCACAATGATTCAAAATTTAAGAGTTCAAAAGGATGTACAGTGAAATTTTTCCTATCTATTCTTGTCTCCAACTTACAGTTCTCTTTCTTGAAGGCAAACAATATAGTATCAGTTTCTTGTGTAGATTACATAGATATTTTATGTATATTTTATGAATTTATATATAAATATACATATATACATATTTGTATACATATGTACACACACATACATATATATATATATATATCTTCTTTCTTCTTCACCTATTTTTTTGTTCTTTTGAGAGAGAGAGAGAGAGAATTCCATGAGGGGCAGAGAGAAAGGGAGAGAGAGGTGGGGCTCAAGATCACCCGATATGGGACTAGAACTCATGAACTGTGAGATCATGACCTGAGCTGAAGTCAGATGCTTAATGACTGAGGCACCCAGGCACCCCCGCCCCCCGCTCATTTTAATGTAAATGGTAGTATTTCTTTTTTTTTAAGTTTTTTAATGTTTACTTTTGAGAGAGAGAGACACACAGTGTGAGTGGAGGCGGGTAGAGAGAGAGAGACACAGAATATGAAGCAGGCTAAGCTGTCAGCACAGAACCCGTCCGTCTCAGGGCTTGAACCCACGAGATGTGAGATCATGACCTGAGAAGAAATTGGAGGCTTAACTGACTAAGCCATGTAGGTGCCCCAGTAGTATTTCTTTTAAACTGTTTTTTTTCCTCTCTTTTTTTTAGGTTTTATTTATTTACTTTTGAGGACATACAGGAGGGACAGAGGGAGAGAGGGAGACAGAGAATCCCAAGCAGGCTCTTGGCTGGTAGTGCAGGGTCTAACGTGGGGCTCCAACGCATGAACCATGAGACCGTGACCTGAGCTGAAATCAAGAGCTGGCGACCCACTGATCCACCCAGGCACCCCTGTTTTATTTTGTTTTGTTTTTCTTTTTAGTTTTTATATATTTTTTAAGGTTTATTTATTTTGAGAGGGAGAGTGAGCAGGGGAGGAGCAGAGAGAGAGAGAGAGAGAGAGAGAGAGAGAGAGAGAGAGAATCCCAAGCAGGCTCCATAGAGTCGTCAGTGCAGCAAACCCATGAACAGTGAGATCATGACCTGAGCTGAAACCAAGAGTTGGATGCTTAACCAACTGAGCTACCCAGGCACCCCCAAAATTTGTTTTATTTTTTTGAGGGAGAGAGAGAGCATGTGTGCATGCAAGCGGGGGAGGAGGGGAAGAGGAGGGGAGAGAATCTCAAGCAGGCTCCATGCTCAGTGTGGAGCCCAAAATGGGGTAAACTTTGATCTTACCACCATGAAGTCATGACCTGGGCTGAAATTATGAGTTGGATGCTCAACCAACTGAGCCACCTAGGCATCCCTTAAATTCTGTTTTGTACCTTGATGTTTTTCTGCTCAGTACTTTCTAAATTATCAGCAACCCAATTAGACTTTTTCTGATGCAACTAGAATTTAAAAGTTATGAACTGAAAGGCTACACTTCTCTCAAAATCAGTTAATGAGTATTGCAAAGCTAGTCAGTAGTGATATAAAAATGAGTAAGGCACATGGTCTGTGCCCTCAAAGAGCTCAATTCTTGCCTAATTAGGGCTATCACTCTCATCTCACCTCCAAAGGGACTCCAGTAGTTCTGAAAATACACATGTAATCTCAATGTCCCCAACTCATCAAACTTTATGGGATTTACTAGCCAAATAATATAACTTTAGAAACCATCCTACAAAAGAAATGCTTACTTACTACATGTTAGGCACTTTCATAAGTATGTTGCATATATGAGGATTACCTCACAGGGATCCTATGAGCTAGGTGTTACTATTATTGCCAGTTTATAGGTGGGGAAACTAAGGCACAGAGAAGTTAAGGAACTCCTCAGGATCACAAAGCTAGAGCTGTGGGAGTCTGGATTTGAACCCAAGCAGTATGGCTCAAAACCTGTACACTGTCACTATCTTAGGCTGCCTTGATGTTAACCTGTTTAAATACACTCTGAAAACACAGCAGACATGTTGAAGCACTATAAAACATTTCAAAATTTGTTTCTTTATTTCTTGTTTATCCTGTAAACATGTATGTGTGTATGTGTGTATTAACAAACATACATATGTATATACAGAGACAGATGTATATTTTCTTACTTTCTCTTCTTTCTGTACTATGGGTGGCATACTATAGATACTCTTTTGAAATTTGCTTCTCTCTCTTAACAACATACCCTCTTACTGCTTCTCAGTTCAGAGAGCTCTTTCTCATTTTCATACTTCCCTAGTATTCCATTGTGTGAATGGACCATACACCATTTATTCAACACTCTCATTTCATCTCTTAAATGAAAATTTAAGATATTCCCGATACTTTAAAATAGGAAACAGTCCTGCAGTATCCTTGTACAGATATATGTCTCATATTTTCTTTCTTAAAAGTTTATGTCTCTATTTTGAGAGACAGAGAGAGTGTGAGCAGGGGAGGGGCAGAGAGAGAGAGAGAGGGAGAGAGAGAATCCCAAGCAGGCTCCACACTGTCAGCACAGAGCCCGATGCAGGGCCCGAACTCACAAACCGTGAGAGCATGACCTGAGCCAAAGTCAGGAGTCAGGAGCCAAAGTGGCTACTGACTAAGCCACTCAGGTGCCCCTACTTTTCACATTTTCAAGGATGATTCCTAGAAGTGGGATTTTGGGGTCATGTAAAGACATATGTATTTTTGCTAGGTAATTGCCAATATCCTTCCATAAGGTTTGTGCCAATTTATATTCCTACTAGCAATGTATGAGGGTATCTGTTTGCCCATAGCCTCACCAACAGAATGTATTGTCAAACTTTAAACTGTTTGTCAATCAGATAGTTGAAAAATGGTAAAATAATTAGGTTTGTTAGTGGGAATGGGTTGGAAACAATGACAGGGTGGGAGTGGAGTGAAAGAGAAGGGGGTGTGGCACTTCTCTGAGTATACCTTTTGGGCACTTTTTGTATACATTTTAAAAAGAGTTTTTATTTATTTATTTTCAGGGGGAGAGGGGCAGAGAGTCCCAAGCATGTTCCACACTGTCAGCACAGAGCCTGATTTGGAGCTTGATCTCACTAACCCTGGGATCATGACCTGAGCCAAAATCAAGAGCCGGAAGCTTAATGGACTGAGCCACCAGAAGCCCCACTTCTTGTATAGTTTTATATATGTAGTTTTATTTTTGTAGTTTTAACTTTAGAACTATGTAACAAATCACATGAAGGAGATATTCTGAAAAAAGAACCCACATAACTTCTGAACACAGTATTATGAATATATGCCCTCAGACTAAAGTCAAAAAGAACCATAAACAGGGGTGCCTGGCTCAGTCAGTTAAACGTCCAACTTCAGCTCAGGTCATGATCTTGTAGTTTGTGGGTTTGAGCCCCATGTCAGGCTCTGTGCTGACAGCCTGGAGCCTGGAGCCTGGAGCCTGGGGCCTGCCTTGGATTCTGTGTCTCCTTTTCTCTCTGCCCCTTCCCCACATGCACTCTGTCACTCTAGCTCAAAAATGAATAAACATTAAAAAAAAGAACCATAAACAAATACTGAAGTCTAGTTAGCAGATTTGTCTTAATAATGAAATGGGTTAGCAATTTTAAAATTACTTTCAGTATTCGTAAGTAAATATGTACTGTTCATGTATATGTGTGTGTATATATAGTATGCAATTTTTATACAAATTATATGTATACATATAGTATATAATCAAAATTATATATTACATGTATAACTTGTATAAATAAATATGAGAGCCTGGTTTCTCACTGTTAGAGAAGGGAGGTATGAATATGGAAAAGGAAAAGACCAGAATGAACTCCATGGTGCTAGACTGAAATCTGAAGTATTAAAATATCAAAAGAAGGGGAGCCTCGGTGGTTCAGTCAGTTAAGCATCCGACTTTGGCCCAGGTCATGATCTCATGGTTTGTGAGTTTGAGCCCAACGTTGGGCTCTGCGCTGACAGGTCGGAGTCTAGATGGAGCCTGCTTCAGATTCTGTGTTCCAATCTCTCTGTCCCTTCCCTGCTCGTGCTCTGTGTCTCTCTCTCTCAAAAAATAAATAAAATAAAATATCAAAAGAAGCTGAATGTTAAATTACTAGAGCTACAAAATGCAAACAGATCCTAATGAACAAGGCAAATTTAGCAATAATGGTTTACTTTGCAATTCCTTTTTGCTTCTATTCATTGAAAAGCATTTTTTCGCAGTAAATTCTATTTTCATCTTTTCCTGTATTGAAGTGCCAGCAAATTGTGTCTAATGGCAAACAAGTAGAGAAGAGCATGGAGCGTCTCACCCTTGCCAGATTTGCGCAATGGGGTCACAGTTGTCCAGATAATTGAAGCGAATGATATCAGTTGGATGTTTGTCGGAGGACCGCCAGGGTGGGAGTTCTTTCTCCCCATGAGTCTTCTTTCTCAAAGAGGAAGAGGACCGGAAAACTGATGCTGGAGACTGCTTTTCCTCTGGAGAACTGCCTGTAACTGGATGAACATCAGCAATTGCAAACCCATCTTTTGGAGGTGTCTAGAAAAAGATAATTATTTCTGTTCTTAAAACATCATCATAATTACAACAAAAAACAAAACATCATCATCATATCATCATCATCGCCCTGATTGCAATGATAATGGTGACAATAATTGTAGCAACCACCAACCCAGGAGTACTTGTATGTACCAGGCACTGTCTCAGGAAGTTTTTATGCATTATTTTATTTAACCTTCATAATAACTCTAAAAGGTAATAATTACTACTCTCTCATTTACAGAAGTGGAAACTGAAGATAGGATAAACCAATGAACTTGCCCACTATTACGTAAGTAGTAAGACAGAGGGTCAGAATTTTTTTCTTTAATGTTTATTGATTTTTGAGAGAGAGAGAGAGAGAGAGAGAGAGAGAGCAGAGGAAGGAGAGATCGGGGGGGGGGGGCAGAGAGAGGATCAGAAGGGGGCTCTATGCTGACAGCAGAGAGCCCAATGCAGGGTCCAAACTCATGAACCGTGAGATCATGACCTGAGCTGAAGTCAGACGCTTAATGGATTGAGCCACCCAGGGACCCCAAAGGGTCAGAATTTGAATCTAGGATGTGTTGCTTTCAAACTCTTGCACTAAACCTCTCTATCCTGTACTGCCACCTCTTCTACCACATCATGGTATAATTTTTCCACAATTGCAGTTCACTAATTCATAAAAATGTACACGTTCCAAAAACGGTAGTACTCCAGGCTTAATTATCTGTAATACATAGGGACAACTTTGAGTTATATGGGGGTAAACTATAGATTTCATCAGTTTTCAAAACCTTAACTGCTCCCAAAGAATACTTTTGCTTTAATTTCCCAAATTGAAAGTCTATTTTTGTGTGTGAAATTCATAAGGTTTTTAATGTGGTTGTAACCTAAGGGAAGTGGTAACGGTATGTTGAGAAGCCATTAAAGGCTTAATTTTTGTTCTTTAAGAGATTAGAGAAGCTTTGCGTGGTAAATTGGTTTTCTTGAATTGTTGGTGAAAATTAAGAAATTCCCCAATCTCTTCAAGCAGAATCAGTTAGTTTCTTATCCTTGTGTTAACTGTTCCTTGTATATATTTCTACTACAGAATAGCATTTAGTACTCAGTGTTGCAATTATGTATTTGTTTATGTCCTAGGCCACTAGACTAGGCTCCTTGAAAGCAGGGTTAGGGCCATTATACTCAGCACCTAGCACATAACAGTATTTAATAAATATTTACTAATTTAATGAATAATTAAGAAGATATTTCATAGTTATATAATTGATAGCTCATTATTAGATTAGTATTCAATATTTTGTTCAGGTCTCATTTAGAATAGTCATTCATTTCATTTCTCTGAGCTTATATCAAACAGAATCTGTTTTTGTTGAAGAAGGCCTCATTTAATACTACTGGGAATAAATAATACATAACAGTAAACAATTTCAGGCAGAAAAAACTCAGGCATAATTGTTAGTAATTATATATAAACATTATTCATTCTGAAAAGTAACAAAATGTTTGACACTTTAACAAAATAGAATATAATGGAAACTGTGATACTTTTCGGTATTAAGTAAACAAAATGTTGTTCACCTAAAGTCTTTTTGAGAATTTTTAAAATCATGAGTGGATGTTGAACTTTTGTTAAATGCTTTTGTCTGCATATACTGAAATGATCATACATCTTTTCTCTTTTATTCTGCGAATTACATTGGTTAAGTTTTTAATATTATGCCAACCTTACTCTCCATGGATACATCTCACTTGCTCATCATGTATTATTCTTTCTTTATATATAACTTGGTTTAATTTGCTAATATTTTTAAAGGATTTTTATGTCTGTTTTCATGAGGGATATTAGTCTGTGGTTTTGTTTTGTTTTCTTATAAAGGCTCTATCTGGTTTTGGTATAAAGGTAAATGAGTTGGGAAGTGTTCCTGCCTTCCATTTTATGAAAGAATTTATGCAGAATTGATATTCAGGTAGCTCAGTTGATTGAGCGTTTGACTCTTGATTTCAGTTCAGGTCATGATCCAGGGTCGTGGGATCGAGCCCTGCATCAGGCTCCATGCTGAGTGTGGAGCCTGCTTGAGATTCTCTATCCCTCTGCCCCTTTCCTCCACTTGCTTGTGCTCTCTCTCTTTCAAATTAAAAAAAAAAAAAAGAATTAGTATTCTTTCCTTATATCTGTGATGGTATCCACCAATGAAGCTATCTGGGTCTAGAGTTTTATAGAAAATTATGAATTCAAATTTTCAAATGATAAAGATTTTTTCATGTTTTTATTTCCTATTGAGACTTTTTGTAATTTGTATTTTTAAAATTTTTTTCTTAATGTTTATTTATTTTTAAAAAAATTTTTTTGGCTTATTTATTTTTGAGACAGAGAGAGACAGAGCACGAGCAGGGGAGGGGCAGAGAGAGAGAGGGAGACACAGAATCTGAAACAGGCTGTCAGCACAGATCCCGAGGTGGGGCTGGAACCCACGGACCGTGAGATCATGACCTGAGCCGAAGTCGGACGTTTAACCAACTGAGCCACCCAGGCGCCCCAATAATTCTTTTCAAGAACTGTGTTTCATCTAGGTGGTCAAATTTATTGACATGGACTTATTTATAATATTCTCTCATTATTCTTCTCATGTTTACAGGATCTGTAGTAATGTCCCCTCTTTCATTCCGGTTACTAGTAATGAATGTTTTTCTCTCTTTTTTTCCTTCATCAGCCTAGCTAGAAATGTATGAAATTTATTTATGTTTTCAAAGAAGCAGCTTTGGTTTTACTGATTTTCTCTATTGTTTGCTCTAATTTCATTGATCTTTGCTCTTTGTTATTTCTTCCTTCTATCTACTTTGGGTTCAACTTACTCTTCTTTTTCTAGAGGGAGTCTTTGGAAATTATATTGTTTGGAGTAGATAGCATAGTCTTACAGATAGTTACAAAGATCATTCTAGTCCAGTCTTTTCATTTTAAGGTTGAGGAAACTAATATTAGCCACAACCATTTGCCCATAAAATGCTTTCAAAAGCTCTGCTGAAGCACATGCCAGGGATGAGGTACTGGGGTGGTGGTGGGGAGGCAGAAAGGGGAGGTGCTTGAGTGAAGGTAAACTCCAGTGGCTGCCTACATTTACCATCACTGGAGAAACCTCACAGGGAACTACACATGTTACTCAAGTATCTATGGTGCTAACAGTTGACTTTTTAACCTTAGTCACATGACTTTATTAACCTTAATCACATGACTCTTTAGTGTTTATGACTTAGGTCTATTTCTTTAATCAATAAGTTTATTAGGAGATTTTATTAACCTTTGTCGTTCTGATTTAGGTCTATTTATTAAGCAGAAAAACTAAAATTTAATATAACAAGGTGTTTGCTAAAGAAACGTAATACTAAGCAAAGAGGTGGCAATTTTCTTGAATCAGAACTATTCATTATTTTTAAATACAGTTATACATTTTTTATAGAAAAGAATTACTGCTAAAGGCAAAGTTTTTAAGTCAGGTTTGTAAGTAATACTTAAAACCTCTCTTCTTCTATAAACTGGTTAATCACTTTTCTCTTCTCTGCCCCCAAACAGCCCAAGCTTCAGCTACTGAATAACATTCCCTGCCCCCAACTGAAAATGAGAGCCAAGAAAAGCCTTATCAGATCTTGAAAAGAAATCATAGCCATGGTAATTTTGAAAATAACTTCTTCCATCACTGCAATTTAAAAATTTCTTTTTAAAAGAAATCTTCATGGAGCACACCCATGACTGAAATCAGAAAGACTAGTTTTATGGTTGCAATTGTAACAATATTAATTATGCATAGTTTATTACTATATTAAATGTAGATGGATTCTACTTTAAAACAATAAAACTAAACTTAAATGAACAAGTTAGGAGCTGACTATTCATCTTTCCAAAAGATTCTTCAATTTTAAAAGGATTCACTGCAATTTTTTCATAGGATATGATACCCCTGTGGTTTTAAAAATCATTAAAAAATTTAATTTACACATAATTTTTCAGGAACTCATCTATTGTACAAAACAATGCACAATTCTGCATGTGTATAGATCACACCATAAAGAAAAGGCTCATAAAATTCTCCCATGAGTTATCTAATTAACTGTGACTATAGGAATGAACATAAACATTGGTTATAATGCAGAGAAAACAACTAGAAAAATTATTCCTACATTATTTACTTTTTATGATCATATGCAAATGCTTTACATTGCTTAGTTTCTGGATTAAAAAGAACATTAGTATACTCATTACTCATTTCCATAATTAAGAGATTTACTGGAAAACTTTTCTGTATAAATGATACACAAACTTTAGCTCACCTGATAGAATCAGAAAATTTGAATTAATAAAGTAAAATTTGATGGCCCATTGATAGCAAATACTGCACATTCTCCACAGAGTCCCAGTGTCAGAATTGCCTGGTGTGTGAGTCAGACACACAGAAATCCAGGAATGTGAACAGAGTGAAGAATTCCACAGTCCTAACCTCCTGGGTGGAACTGTGGTTTTGGGAGTGTCCGATGAGGACTCTCAGCTAACATGGATGTCTTGAACAAGGCTATCGAGTTCTCAGAAAAGGAAAATTTTGAACTAATAGTGTATTTCCTTTCAACCAAGTCCCCTCCCCTACTTCAAGTTTGATCATTTAGTTCTGGAATTCCCCCCACTTGTTTTAAAGTTTTAATTTATTAAAATTTTTTTAATGTTTATTTATTTGAGAGAGAGAGAGAGAGAGAAAGGGGGAAGGCAGAGAGAGAGGAAGACAGAATCTGAAGCAGGCTCCAGGCTCTGAGCTGTCAGCACAGAGCCTGACACGGGGCTCCAACCCACAAGTGGTGAGATCATTATCTGAGCTGAAGTCGGCTGCTTAACGGACTGAGCCACCCAAGCGCCCCTCCCCTCTGGTATTCCTAAATAGCTGATATTTGTATGCTTGTTGCTTTTTGCCCCAAATTTACCTTAGGTTTGGTAACATGAAGTTCTTTTACCATCTGAATGTAGTGCTTCTTCCATATACCCTGCTCAAAGGGAGTTGGAGAGAAATTGATGTACCAGTTAAATCGTAAACATTTGAGCATCCAGAGCTGATCCAGCTCAGTTAAGTTCTTCCAATGCCAGCTCACCTAAAAACACAATTGGAAAAAATAAAAAATAAAAAACCCTGCTCAGTTTACTTGCCCGCTTTTTCTAGGTCTTGAGCTGTCAAGCTGGACCTGAGGTAACTCTGTTCTTTTCCTCCAAATCACAGCTTAGTTACTTACCTGAAATGCTCCCTACCTAGGTAGGATTTTCTGTAAATGTTAAATCACACTTAGATTCAGGGTCAACTAATATTTATTGAGTACACTTATTAACCATCCCCACAGCAACCTAAGGAGGTAGGTGTTATTACTACTCTAGTGTTGCAAACAAGGGAACTTGCTCAGATAGATTTCAGAACTTTCTAGAAGTTCCTGAAGTTCATTTGAAAGTTATAAGAGGGTTGTAGAAACTCGGGTCTGCATATTCTTTACTAGTTTTTGGTATGCTTCTATTTTCCCTCCATTCTTATGATTTAACTAAATAGAAATGTTATAAATAGAACATAATTTCTGATATCTTATGGTATGCCTCATATAGCCTTTAAGATTCCAAAGAGCATACACTATTTGTTCTCTACATTCCATTCCCATGGCATTCTGGTCAATCTCACACATCCAGCAAATGTTGGAGGTAACCCTACTGTGTTGCAGCAGTATTTACAGTAACTTACTTCAGATTTTGAACAAGTCTTGCTGAAAACAACTTTATTTATAAAATTCAGCCCAGAGGTTCTGTGTCTTGGTTGTAAGAGTTGCAAAGATGACATTTAACCTTCAAACCCAAATTTCATCCTTGGGAAATTAGTCACTTTTTCAAGATTAATTAAGTCACTTACAATTTTTGAGCACCAAAAAAAAATAAAAAGGCAGAACACTATAATATTCATCCATCCATTTATCTAGCCCTCTCTTCCTCCTTCCATCTACCAAGTACTGAGTTCCATTATGTTTAGCATCGTTTTCTGGGCTGAAGAGGAGACATACAGGAGAGGGGAGGGCACAGATACAAGAAATAACAGGTTCAGGAGCTGGAAGGATGAAAAAGGGTAGAGAATCTGACAGAGCCCTGCAGGCAGGAACAGAAATCACATATACTTTGTTCAATGCAGAAATGAAACATCTTCAACCTTAATCCCCATATGGTTCATTAACTCAGGATTTGGTGGAGAGGTGAGATTTGGGAGGGATGGGATGAGGAAAAAAGTCTCTCAGTTCTCACTCTTTCCCTCATTTTCCTTACATCTTGTTTTGACTTGGGTATTAAGTTTTTCCCTCCCCGCCTCCCCCCCACCTCCAGGGTAGATAAGGTCTTTGTATGTTTTGTTTTTGCTCTTTGGGGTTTTTTTGTTTGCTTTTAAGGTAGACAGGAATGAGGAGAGTTGAAGAGTAGGTAGGAGCTTTCAAAATTATCAGACCCTCCCTGCTTCCATCTTTTTAAACAGCTCAAAGCTCATTTTGATGCAATGACATTATTGTTTAAATCTAGCTGAAGAACAACTGCCAGTGTCTTCCTCACAGTCAGTACTGGGAAAAAATGTATTGCCGAGATCTTGTAAGATTGACATATGGTACACATATATGATAGGATTAGTGATTTCAAATCACATTTCCCTCAAATGAAAACAATCTCAGTGTGCAAAATGTGGAAAATTCCAAGGAGTTTAAGAAAAATAATACCCGGGGCACCTAGGTGGCTCAGTCGTTAAGTGTCTGACTTCGGCTCAGGTCATGATCCCATGGTCCGTGGGTTCGAGCCCCACGTCAGGCTCAGGTCATGATCTCATGTGAGATTGAGCCCCGAGACAGAATCTGAGCTGACATCCTGGAGTCTGCTTGGGATTATCTCTCTCTTTCTGCCCTTCCCCTCCTGTGCACGCTCTCTCACGAAAACAAAAAACAAAAAACAAAAAACCCGTACCCATAACCCCAACAATCAGAGATTACCTTTATTAACAACCTGACAGAGTTCTTTTCTTTTTTTTAGGCATGTTTGAAACAAAATTGGGAAACTCTATATATACAATTTTAAATTGTGCTCTCTTCATTTTACATATTATAAGTATCTTTGTTCTTTGAAAACATGTTTTCTAATTGCCCCACAATAATTCATCATATAGCTATATGATACCCTTTTTTTTAAGTTTATTTATTTATTTTGAGAGACAGAGAGAGAGAGAGAGAGGGAGGGAGGAAGAGAGAGAGGGAGAGGGAGAGGGAGAGAGAGAATCCCAAGCAGGCTCCACACTGTCAGTGGAGAGTCCAATGCGGGATTCATCACAAATGGTGAGATCATGACCTTAGCTGAAATCAAGAGACGGAGGCTAAACTTAATGAGCTACTCAGGCACCCCTAAATTGTGTATTTTGTTTAAAAGCTTTTGGGTATTATAGAATACTCACAAAGCCCTCCTTCCTTACATTTTCTTTGAGTACTTTATGGTTTCCTTTGATTTCATACCAATCTTTTATTCTACTAGAATATTTTTTTCAGGTAGCTGCCCAATTGTCCTAACACCATTTATTAATTCATCTTTCTTACTGCATTCATCTTCTTAATTTTAAAAACTAAAGTTAACATGTTACACATACATGAATGCATGGTGACAAGTAACTTCTGGTGTTACCAACCTCTATGAAAAGACTAAACAAAATGGCTACTAGTTTATCTCATAAGTAACTGAAATATACTTTAATACACCGTGGACTTACTTGTAAAAAACAACAGTCAGCCCCTTTGCCAAGGCCACTGGATGCATGTCTACTCACTCTGAACTCTTTTACTCTCATAGTCTTTTGTACATATCTCATTAGCACCTTATTTTGAGCTCTTCTGTTTATGAATGACCTGCACCATACAATTTAGAATTTTTTTAAATTTCTTAAATGTTTATTTATTTTTAAGAGAGAGAGAGAGAGACAGAGTGTAAGCAGGAGAAGGGCAGAGAGAGAGACACATAGAATCTGAAGCAGGCTCCAGTCTCTGAGCTGTCAGCACAGAGCCGGACGTGGGGCTCGGACTCACAAACTGTGAGATCACGACCTGAGCCAAAGTCGAACACTTAACAGACCAGGCCACTCAGGTGCCCCTAGAATTTTATCCTAGTTGTATGCTATGCAATGTAAGACTATCCTGCTGTTGAACCATTTCACATATGTGTATTTGTCTCCCCAACCAGCATATACTATTCTGTGGATGCTAATGGTGTCTTCTTTCATTTTATATCTACTTTTGAGGACTAAATACAGAGTTAGGCACAAAGAAGATAGGGATTAATTAAAACTATATAGACTAAAGATATTGACCATCTCATCTTATTTCTTGGTTTTGTGCATGTGTTTTTTCCCCTCCCATTTTAGAGTTTCCTAGGCTATCACTATAAAATGTTGTACACTAATTCTTTGCCTTTACCTGTGCACAACGACAAAGGCTTCGGGGGTCCAGGAAAGAAAAGATGTATAAAGATAACACCCTTGGAAGCTTGGTAGTAAAATCCAGAGCTTCTGCTGGAATTTTTTCCTGAAGTTTTCGACAGTAGAACTTTTGCTGTGACAGGGAGCAACGTTCTAACAGGCCTGTCAAGATTCTTCTCCGTTGAGAGTCTGTCCATTTGTCAAACTGGAAAAAAGAAAGAAAAAACCCCTCCAGGTTCAGTCTGATACCAGAGATTCATTTGAGGAAGAGCAAAGCATGGCAGAGAAAGTAAGTTTAAAATTCTATTACTAATGAATAGTATGTACTTCTTCTAATTAGTAAATTTGACATTTTGCCACTTACCTGTCCTTTCTCACATTTATACATGCAAGCGTGTACAAGACCTGAGTGCATACACAGAAGTACACTCGACCTCAGAACTTGCTGTTATATGAGATCAATAAGTTGAGAGCCGGCCATATTCATAAACTGAGAAAATATATACTTAAAGATACAATTTCAAGAGAAGGCACCTGGGCAGCCCCTTTCCCACCAGAGTTTCTATATTAGCTCATTAGTGCCAAACTCCAGGACCAGAAACAAAGCTTTGCGCTCACAATTGGAGATAAGGTAAGATATGCAAATATCCCTGAGAAGGGGAGTATACTGGGTTAAAGTCCCAATAATGTGTACATGATTGATTGGAGAGAAAATGTCAATAAGAGGACCTGGGAAAAAGAGTGCCAGAGACAGGAAGTAGACGCCAGAGTAATCTGGGGCATGCCAAACAAAAGCTCTGGTTACTGCACAATTTTCCCAAGAGATATCCTTTAATCAGTTCCAAGATCAATGACTGATGAAAGGTAAGAATTTGAGAGCTGGCCAAAACCCAAAGAAAGCTTCTTAGGGGAACACCTACCAATTGAACAAGCCAGTTTACCAGAGTCTAAATTTGTCTTTTTTCCCTTAGTCCATAAGAGAAAAGAAATAGGAAAGTTTGAGGCTATCTGTATTCTGCATACTATTACATTTCATGTATAGATATTTATTATAGTCATCATAAAGTAATGCGGATTTTATAAGGAACTTTAGTTGTAATCATAAAATACACTGACTACCTAAAAAGGCATAAAAAGCATGACAACTCAACTTCATTATAGTCATATGTATTTTTATTTAATTGGCAAGAATACTTTTTTTAATTTAAAAAATGCTTATTTATTTATTTTGAGAGAGAGAATGTAAGCAGGTAAGGGCAGAGAAAGAGGGAGAGAGAGAATCCTAAGCAGCCTCCACACCAGCAGCACAGAGCCCAATGTGGGGCTTGATCCCAGGAACCATGAGATCACAACCTGAGCCGAAATCAAGAGTTGAAAGCTTAACCAACAGAACCACCTGGGCACCCCTGCAAGAATACTTCTTAATCAAAAACTATTCACTATTATAGATCTATTTAATGGCCCAGGAATCTCAGTTTGGAGACTATAATTCAAGGAGAGGGGGCGTGGATGTAGAGAGCAAGATAGAATCCTGTCAAGCGGTGACATAAGCAGTGAAGGGTGTTGCAGCTAAGACCAGATTTCACCAAACCAGCACAGACTGGCAGTACTAAGGACTGAGAAGAACCTGGAAGAACCAAGAGCTGATAATCACTAGAACCAGAAGAGGCCTGCAAAGGTCCAAGACTGATTAAACTCCTTTCAAAAGGGAGGATTTCTACAGCAAACTGTCAGACCCTCCAAGCACTGACCCTTCTACTTCTGACCATATTTGAAAGGCGAATGCCACCAAAGGCTCCGATTGATTGATCTTGAACATAACAGAGATTCTCCACCGCTTGAATATAATAAGTGGTATGAGCTGAGAGATGACCTAGACTGGAACGTGGCCTCACCCTAACTGTGCACTTAGGGACTGATTGGCTTTACATTGGTTCATTAATTTCTTGCCCCCTGTTGTATCTTCTATGTTGTATGACCTTGTATTAGACTTTGTTTTGTGTGACGTGTACAAAGCCAAGTTAAACGGGTAGTGAAGTGTCACTGAGTTTGGAATCCTGACATTGTGAAGACACAACTCGTGTAGGGGCCTTTATGGTGTGCTCGCAGCAAGGAAGAAAAAACCCAAAACCTCAACTTACAAATTAATGAATA
Source organism: Cryptoprocta ferox (assembly GCA_028646485.1). NCBI lineage: Eukaryota > Metazoa > Chordata > Mammalia > Carnivora > Eupleridae > Cryptoprocta > Cryptoprocta ferox. Next base: position 46,705,698 of record CM053567.1, read on the forward strand.
AAATCTATTCGTGTGGGAGTGTTCCCTGATTTCTCCTATCCCTATTTCTGCACAATCCATATTTCCAACTCACAATACAGGACTTCTTTCCTTTTGGGATGGATTATTAGAATGAAGAGAGAGAAGCCAGACCAGAATGACTGGGGGCCAGGGTAAGGACCATGCCTGAGAAGCTGCATTGATCTATAAAATAAAGAACCAAAGGTAAGGTATGAAGAAAAAGAAAAGCAGTAAGGTTTTGGCCTGTTAGGAATTTGGGGATTCAGACAGTCATTGCCTTAGACAGCAATTAGAGAACGAGAGAGCTGAGGAATGAAGGAAGGTATTAACTAGAAAATCACGGTACCAAAATGGAGTCACTTATGTTAAGGGCCCCATGTCAGCACACCAAGATTTAATACCTAACCTAATTGTATATCATAAATCCCCCAGGAATATAACTTTATCCAGTCAACATGGAATTTCCCGGTCAGCACTAGGCAATTTACTGACAGACCCCTTCTATTCTACTTAGGAAGAAAACCTTGCCTAAACCAACGTATTCTTTGCCAATAATTTTTGTTTTTAGGCTCCCTCTCTAACTTTAAAAACCTTTCCTTTTCTACAGCTCAATGAAGGTGCTTTCTATTTGCTAGATAGGATGCTGCCTGAATCACAAATTGTTCAATAAAACCAATTTGAACTTTTAAATTATTCAGCTGAAGTTTTGTTGTTTAACAAAAGGAGACCTGAGAAGTACTGTTATGAGTTTTAAACTGGTTCTGCTGTGATTTTTCTTTGAAACACAAAGTAAAAATTGGAATTCATTTTTAAAATGACCTATAGGCAGTGCTCTGTGGTCCTCTACAAACTGAGCTACATGGGGACACAGGATGATTATGGTTACCAAAAAAATTTCATGAGATATTATTATCACTTCATGAAGTCAGAAATAATAAAAAATGCCTAATAAGGGATCAGCTATGCAAACTGTAATGTATCAACATGATAAAAGAAAGTATGATATCATAGATTGGTGATGGATCTGGAAACGAGACTAATGGTAGTCTTACTTCCAGTATTCTATTATTTCCAATACTCTTTAGAAATAAATCACTAAATTCCAGCTCCACCACTAACAGCCTATTTCCTCATTTATACATTAGGAATAATTATATCTAAATTGTAGGCTTGTTGTGAGGATTAAATAATATATGTATAAAATTCTTAATAGGGTGTATGACTCATAGACATGGCAGCTATTATAAAATATCAACGTGATGTTAAAAATAATGAGTATGTGGGTTAAATCAGTGTAAAAAGAATATATATGCAAACAATTAAATTTAAAAGCATAAAATTATCATGTCCGCACATTGGCAAGGATGGGAAGTACATTTAGAATGACAGAGGTTAGCTCATCTACTTTCATTGCTGCCCACAAAAAGAGAATGAGCTCAGATCGGAGAACGGTGATTTAAAATGAATATAAAAGAACACTAGGATTATAAAATGCTGAAGAAATCTATAAAAGAAACATTAAAACATTTTCCTCTAGAGATTAAAAAGATAATTACATTGGTTTCTCATTTATTTCCCTGATTATAATGGTCAAAGGTAATTTATATCTGGCTTTGATACGTGTTCTTTGCCTTGAGGGATTTTCCTTTCTAATTGTGTTTGTTTAGGCTAATAGAAAATGAATTTGCATTCCCTGAACTCCTACCAATTGAAAGTGGGTTGATGACTCAGAAGAATGCTTCACAGTTGGGGAAAATCCCTTTGGAATTTAAAAGGTGCTAGGAATAATCCAAAAAGTAAATAATCCATGGAAGAGTTAATTGCCCAGGAATTCGATAATCTCCTTTCAAGTAAACATACCCATAACATTGTAGCCAGGGATCCAGTATGTGAGATTTGGGGAGTAGTAGCGAGGACCATTCTCCTATCCTGTATCACGTATGGTACCTCCTTCACAGTTAGTCCCCTTTTTTTTACATTATATTACATCAATTATGTTATGTTTTGTCACAATTATATTTTATAATTATTTTAATACCTTTTTATAGGGCTTTCTGGACTCAATAGAATTGTGAAAATCCTATATTTGGAGTAGTTGCTCCAAGGATTCTTACTGCAGTTGCAGGATGTCGGGACAGTTGCTACAGCCATCAGTTTCCACTCATCTCACACAGACTGGCAAGGAAAAGTTTACTGTGCGTGGGGGACAGGATGAATAGGAAGGCTTGTTATTTTTTGATTATTGGTTATTTATCTCATTCAGTTGAGTTTCTGAGTCCTGTTATCAAAAACTGACTTTCACAATTAAGGTATGGATACATTATTGTTCAAAAGTTTCACAGGGTGCCTGGTGGCTCAGGTGGTTAGGTATCCAATTCTTGATCTCAGCCTAGGTCATGATCTCACAGTTTATGAGATTAAGCCCCATGTCGGGCTCTGTGTGGACAGCGTAAAGCCTGCTTGGGATTCTCTCTCATCCTTTCTCTCTCTCTGCCTGTCCCCTTCTAGGGCGTTTGCACGCGCGTGCGCGCACACACACACACACACTCTCTCTCTCTCTTTCTCTCTCTCTCAAAATTAATAAACTTTTAAAAAAGTTTCAAATAGGTACATATACCATTAAACATAAAAATCCTGTGTCACTGCTCCTCCCCATCCAATCTCATTCCATTCCCTAGAAATAACCACCGTGCAATTCCCTGTTTGTTTGTTTATTTATTTATTTATTTGAGAGAGAGAGAGAGAGAGAATAGCAGGGGAGGGGTAGGGAGAGAAGGAGACACAGAATCCAAAGCAGGCTCCAGGCTCTGAGCTGTCAGTGAGAAGCCTGACATGGGGTTGGAACCCATGAATCATGAGATCACGACCTGAGTTGAAGTCAAATACTTAACCTACTGAGCCCACCCAGGTACCCCACTGCTGTGCATTTCTGTGCATTTCTGTACACATATAGCCATCAATAAGGGAATACTTAAGTAAATTAGAGTATACCCATCCTGTGGGATACTGAACAGCAGTTTAAAAAACAAACAGGGGACACCTGGGTGGCTCAGTTGGTTGAGCATCCAACTCTTAATTTTGGCTCAGTTCATGATCCCAGGATTGTGGATTCAAGCCCCTCATTGGGCTCTGTGCTGAGCATGGGATTCTCTCATTGAGATTCTCTCTCTCTCTTCCTCACCCTCAGTTCCTCTCCTCTGCTCAGTTTCTCTCTCTCAAATAATATTTTAAAAAATAAGTAAATAAAATAACAAACTAAATATACCCATAAATGACCTGTTATGCAATGAACCTGCAGCATACTGTTTTCTCAATCATTCATGGTATTTTCATTTTCTCATTTATTCATTCATCATGGCTATACCATGATCTGCATACTCAATTTACTACTGATACCATTTAGGTTGTTTCCAATACGAAAGAAAGAAAGAAAGAAAGAAAGAAAGAAAGAAAGAAAGAAAGAAAGAAAATTAAAAAAAATTAAAACAAACAGCAATATTCCAAAACATGCCTTTTCATGCCCTGTGTGAATATTTCTCTAGTACAGAAACATAGAAGTGGAATTACAGGTTCAGAGGACATTTGTCTTTAAATCTTTATTTGATCCTGTCAAATGGTCTTTTAAAAGTCTTTACCATTTTACAGTCCCTCCAATTGTGTTTAAGCATATCCTCCTACTCTCCAATAAATCCTTACTTACATCGCATATTATCTATCTCTTTAATTTTTGTCACATAGGCAAAGGAAGGGGCTGGGAATCTCATTGTTTTAATTTGTATTTCTCTAATATCAGTGAAACAGATCATATTATATGTTTATTGGCCATTTGTATATTTTTGTATATTTCTCATTCTTCTATTAGCTCATTATTCCATAGAAGTATCTGTATGTTTCTTATTGATTTGTAGGAATGCTTTATAATCCTAGATATTAATCTTTACCTATCATGCAATTTACAAAATATTTTCTCCTGTTTCTCTTTTGAATTTCAGCTCTGATTATGATTGTTGCCAGCAAATTAAAAGTAATGCCATCTACTTTTTGCAATTCTTTGTAACACATTCTTTTTGTTTGTTTGTTTAGATTTTATTTTTAAGTAATCTCCACACCCAACATGGGGCTTTAACTTACAACCCTGAGATCAAGATTCACATACTCTACTAACTGAGCTAGGCAGGCACACCCACTATTATTTCTGTTAACAACACAGAAGCTAAGAAAAAGTTTGGCATGCTTTCTTTTCAAACAAAATAGTTCTGTGGTTGTTTTGGAGGGCTGTTTTTCTTGGGAAGCAATTGCCTTTTCCAGCAAGGACTGAAGGACAGAGAAGATTTAAGACATAAGGGATTGAGGGGCTCCTGGGTGGCTCAGTCGGTTGAGGGTCCGACTTCGGCTCAGGTCATGATCTCATGGTTTGTGGGTTCGAGCCCCGCGTCGGGCTCTGTGCTGACAGCTCAGAGCCTGGAGCCTGCTTCAGATTCTGTGTCTCCCTCCCTCTCTGCCCCTCCCTCCCCTACTCATTCTCTGTTTCTCTCTATATCAATAATAAATAAACATTAAAAAATATTTTTAAAAAAGACATAAGGGATTGAGTAGTAGCAGGGAACAGTAAAGTAGAAGAGCTTTTCAGTTTCTCTTAATTGTTTTGTTTGTTACTGTACAGAATATCAGATAAGACCATGTGTTTATGTATGAACAAAACTGACATTCTAGGTCAAATATATTTTGGACTATCATTGGCTAAATTTTATATTATGTCTTACCTCACAATGTCCAGATTATTTTAAATTTTTCTAATGTTTATTTATTTATATTTGAGAGAGAGAGAGAGAACATGCAGAAGTGGGGGAGGGGCAGAGAGAGAGGGAGACACAGAATCTGAAGCAGGCTCCAGGCTCCAAGGTGTCAGCGCAGAGCCTGACGTGTGGCTCGAACCCACAAACCATATGATCATGACTTGAGCCGGAGTCAGACACTTAATCAATTGAGCCACCTAGGTGCCCCAGTCCAGATTATTTTAAAAAATGACTTTACTTCTAATACTAGACTGAGTCTTCTAATACTAGACTGAGATTTAAAACCAATATTTGAGCCCTACAATGAAAAGCCTAAGTAATGCTAAGTAAAAAAAGTTGTATCCTTATTTCTCCTTTCCTTTTTGGAAATGCGTTTCTTTTTTAGAGAAAGAGAGAAAGAGTGCAAGTGAGGGACAGGCGCAGAAGGAGAGAGACAGAGAGAGACAGAGAGAGAGAGAGACAGAGAGAGAATTTTAAGTAGGCTCCATGCTCAGTGTGGAGCCCAACTCGGGGTTCAATCCCACAACCCTGGGATTATGACCTGAGCTGAAAGCAAGAGTCAGAAGCTCAACTGACTGAGCCACCCAGGCACCCCTGGCAATGCATTTCTTATCTTATCAGTCTCTTATGGTTTTCCTGAAACATAAACTAAAAAATCTAAAAACTAAAATGGAGATAGAAAATTAAATAAGGCAAATTGGAAATAATCCCCTCAAACTCAATTCATGTGGCTTTTGAGGAGGTATATAGACTCCCACATGACATAGTAAATTCAGGGTATAAGTTTGATGTTGGACAAAAGAGAAAAACCAGTAATTATCACTTATTCATTTAGAAAATATTTATTAAGTGTCTGGTAGTGTCAAGAAATGTACAAAGAGCAAGATATAGAACTATGGCTTCCCTATATTTAGTCTATTGAAGAAAGATAATTAGTGATCTTTGCAAATATATTTATATTAGCTATGGTAAAAGGAAAGAATAAACAAGATCTTTTAAAAAGTTTAAAGACCTTGAATTTTACACAGGGTGATATTAAAAATACTTAACAACTGGCAATCCCACCAACCAGTCAAAAGCTGGTCACACCAAATACTGGCTGAATATTAGCCCCGACTATATTAATTCAGGGATTTCCATGTGGAATGATAGTGTAAAAACAGTTATTCTAAGCAAGTCTTTTTTAAGTTGTTGGTAACAAATATGAAGTTAGTTTAAAAATTTTTTTTTGGTTTATTTATTTATTTCTGAGAGAGAGTGAGAGAGAGAGCAAGCAGAGGAGGGGCTGAGAGAGGGAGAGAGGGAGAGAGAGAGAGAGAGAGAGAGAGAGAGAGAGAATCCCAGGCAGGCTCTGTGCTGTCAGCAGAGAGCCTGAGGTGGGGCTTGAAATTACAAACTGTGAGATTATGACCTGAGCTGAAACCAAGAGTCAGACTCTTAACTGACTGAGCCACCCAGTCGTCCCATAAAGTTCGTTTTAAAATGTAAATAGGATATGAGAAAAACTCCGCCTGATTTAAAATTTTTGGTGTTTTTCATTTCTTAATTTTTAGCATACTTTATAAAATTTTATAATTATTTTGAATAGGTAATACATCCACATGATTAAAAATATCAAAAGGTACAAAAGTCCCTTCCACCTTGTCCCGGACTTACCATTCTCCCTAGGGGAAACCAATGTTGCCTCTTTTCTTGTGCATCCTTCCAGATATACTATGTATATAATTTTTAAAAATGTACTTAGGCTAATTAATATCCTAAACAGGAGCTTGTAGATGAACACAAAAAAGAACTGGTGATCAACTAAGACAAATAAGAACATTAAGACATAGTATTTTATGTTAGTCTTGGTGCAACGGACTGAATGTTTGTATCCCTCCAAAATTCATATGTTGAAACCTAACCCACAAGGTGATGGTACTAGGAGGTAGGGCCTTTGGGAGGTGATTAGGTCATGAGGGTGAAGCCTTCATGAATGAGATTACTGTCTTTAAAAAGGAGACCACAGAGAGCTCCCTCCCAGCTCCTGCCATGTGAGGTTACAGTGAAAAGATGGCCATCTATGAACCAGAAAGTGGGATCTCCCCAGACTCAAATCTGCCCATGCCTTGATCTTGGACTTCCCGCCTCTAGAACTGTGAGAAATAAGTTTCTGCTGTTTATATGCTACCCAGTCTATGTAATTTGTTATAGCAGCCCCAACTTGCCTAAGACACTTAGGGAAAGGAGTTTTAGTAACTCATAGGAAAGTGCATCCTGTCCAGTTACATTCCAGTCAGAGATGCTCCCTTGAGGAAAAAGTGTTGACTGTATGCTTTAAAGATGGGGTATTTCAAGTTTGTTACATATAACAAGAGTTAAAGAAATCTAAGTATAGTTTTTTTTAAGTAATCCTAATTTATTTTTTAAATTAAGATATAATTCACATGCCATAAAATTCAGCATTTTAAGTGTACAGGTCAGAGGCTTTTAGTGCATTCAGAAGGTTGTGTAGCCATCACTACTACCTAATTCTAGAACTTTTTTTTTTTTTTGAGCAGCAGGCAAAAGTTTAATAGAGTATAAGATTAGAAAAGAAGAATAGTAGGAAAGCTCTTTTATAGAGAGGAGACATTTGAAAGTGAGTACCCCTCTTTTTTAAAAAAATATGTATTTATTAATTTTGAGAGAGAGAGAAAGAGAGAGAAAGTGAAAACGAGCAGAGGAGGGGCAGAGACAGAGGGAGCGAGAGAATCCCAAGTAGGCTCTGTGCTGTCAGCAGCAGAGCCCCACAGGCTCAATCTCACAAACCCGTGAGATCACCACTTGAGCTGAAATCAACAAACTGAGCCACCCAGACATCCCCATTTTCATTATCTCCCCAAAGAAAACCTGTACCCATTACAGTTAATCCCCCAGTCCCTGGAAACCACTAATCTATTTTGTGTCTCTATGCATTTGCCTATTCTGGACATTTTGTATAAATGGGATCATATGATGGTGGCCTCTATGTCTGGTTTCCTTCACTTGGCATATTATCATTAAAATTTTTTTTTAATGTCTATTTATTTTTGAGGGGGGGGAGGGGCAGAGACAGAGAGGAAGACACAGAATCCAAAGCAGGCTCCAGGCTCTGAGGTATCAGCACCGAGCCTGACGTGGGGCTTGAACTCACAAACTGCAAGATCACGACGTGAGCCAAAGTTGGATGCTTAACTGACTGAGCCACCCAGGTGCCCCTGACTTAGCATATTATTTTTAAGGTTCATCCATGTTGTAGCATGTATCAGTACTTTCTTCCCTTTTCTTACCTTTTAAAAAGTTTAAAAAATTTTCTTACCTTTGAAAAATAAATGTAACATAAAATTTACCATTTTAACCACATTTAAGTGTACTGCTCTATGGCATTAAGCACATTTACATTGTTGTGTGACCATCACCACCATCCATCTGTAGAACTTTTTCATTTTCCCAAACTGAAACTCTGTACCTATTAAATAATAATTCCTCATCCCTTGGTAATCTCTATTCTACTTTCCGTGTCTATGAATTTGACTACTCTAGGTACCTTACATAAGTGGAATCCATATAATAGTTGTCCTTTTGTGTCTGGCTTCTTTCACTTAGCATATTGCCTTCAAAGTTCACCCATGTTGTAGCAGGTTATCAGGATTTCCTTCTTTTTTAAGGCTGAATAATATTCTACAGTAGAACAGACCACATTTTGGGGCACCTGGGTGGCTCAGTTGGTTAAGCGTATGACTTTGGCTCAGGTCATGATCTCACAGTTTGTGGGTTCGAGCCCCACTTCGGGCTCTGTGCTGACAGCTCAGAGCCTGGAGCCTACTTGGGATTCTGTCTCCTTCTCTCTCTGCTCCTCCTCCTGCTCTGTCTCTCTCTCTCTCTCTCAAAAACAAATAAACATTAAAAAAATAAAAACAATAGACCACATTTTGTTTGGGTATTTAAACTTTTTGACTATTAAGAATAATGCTGCTATTAACATTCATGTACAATTTTTGCATGACCATATGTTTTCAATTCTCTTGGGCGGTAGAGACAGGTGGGGCTCAGAGAGGAATCTGATGAGTAGTAAACACTGCTCAGAGATTGATCATGACCCTGGGAAGGACAATGACCACTGGGACTCTGTGTTTCCTTTGAGGAAAGGGCGAGAAGGTTTTCGGTTGTGCAAACAATAGTGATATCTTGTTAAATAAAAGCATAAAGTTGTTACAGTTTTCCTTTGGAAATTTAAGTAGAGGCAGAGGGTGTAGATGGATGCTACATAGCCCAATGGATGAACTGTGCTGGTTACTAAGTGGTCGTCTCATATCCAAACTCACCTTTCTGAACCCTCTTTTGTAAGAAATGGAACCCTACTTCGTGAGTATCGAACCCTAACTGATACACACAGAGGATACCAGTCAAATTTCTCAGGCAATGAGTGTTCAGTTATTACTTTATGTTCAAACTGAATTCTTTGGGCTCTATGATAACGTGACATAACGCAATATAGAAGTAACTATATTTTAAATGGTTACCCATTTTCCAAGCAAAGCTCTTCTTTCTTCAAATACCTGCAATAAATAAAAAAGAATGGAATGATTTTATATTTCATGGTTCAAAATACCCATTGTAAGAAAGACATCATTACGCTATCAATGAATAAAAATTGACAGTCGTTTCATTGTACCATCTAAGTATAAAAAGACAGATTTCATTCCTGAGAGGGTACTTTACTTATTTTTAAACTTGGGGAAGGTATCATTTCTTTAAGTTTATACTTATGGAATAATTCATCTTAAAGAAAAAGTAATACTTTTTTTTAAAAGGTAAGAAATAAAAGAATGGAATTGTAAAGTGAAATCAATTTTAGAAATTGAAAGGAGATCAAAAACCTGATAAAGGAAAACCAGGAAAATGGAGATCCTCCCCCAAATATCAAATGTATGAGAAACTGAAATTTATGAATGAGCAGCTCTGTTTTTATATTTTGGTATGTACACCCATCAGTGGGTATACAACCACTGATATGTTTGTAGGGTTAGGAATGTGTATATGTACACCTCTGGGCATACAACTCAATGTTTATCTGTATAGGTTTGTCATTATATACTATTTAGGACAGAAACGATGTCTGATCCATTTTTACATCTCCAGTGTAGAGTACAAAGCATATTATAGATACTCATGTTTGCTGGATTGAATGAAAGTGGTTGTGATAACAAATATCCTTATGGATGTATCAGTACAATGTGAATGGATTTCTATATTAGCACAGAGGTGTTTTTCTGAGCATCAGTCATGTGTGTATTTTTTTTTAATTTAATCTACTTATTTATTTAAATTCAAGTTAGTTAACATATAGTGTAGTATTTTTTCAGGAGTCATGTGTGCATTAGAATGAATAAGGAAAGGAGACTGATGTGAGAATGTGTGGCAGAGGAGGGAGTTATGGAGAGAGGAAGCAAGGGAGAGTCATGAACAGATGTGACTGTCTCTCTCACTCCCACACACACACCCACTGGCAGCTTTCAAAATTGATATTGAGGTTTCTCCGTTCCTCTTAGAACTCCCTAGGTCTCCCAGCCCTGTAATAATGTTTCTCCTTGGAGAGTAGTTAAGGCCTATTTCTTCCCTTTTTGTGGAGGAGGGTGAGGAGCTGGTTTTATGTTTCTAACAGATAATACTTTCCTTCCTTTTTTAGATTCTCAAACTCTAGTTTCAAAGGGCATAGAAAATAAGAATTGAAATAATTGGTCCAACAATAACCTCAAGGCCAGTGAAATGTCAATTTTGCTCCTGGCCAGAGGATCTCACATATCACAGATAGACACTTTTCACAAATTAGAGAAGAAGAAAAAGAATGCCTTTCTCCCCTTCCCCCTGTTAACTGTCACCTGGGCTATTAGGACTCTCAAATAATGGCAACAGATTAACTCAGGATTTCTAGATGAAAACAGAAGAGAACCTATAGAATACAAAGATGTAAGAATCTGGATTCAAATATTTCCTGAATTCTTGCCCTCTGTCTAACCGAAGCCTATCAATCATCTACCGCCCAGTCCAAGTCACCAGCACCAGCACTTCTCTGATATCTAGGGATCTAGCTCCTCTCAACTCATATTCCACGTATAGCCTACACTCCAATTGGGGTTTATAGGGTTTGCTAGCTCTCTAGTTGTTTCCAGTCACTTTATCTTCCTCTGTGGATTACAGATTTTTCTATAATCTGCATGGGTTGCGAGGCAGACCCTCAATGAGCATCTGCTGATTAAACAATAAAAAAGCTTCAAAAGTAATAGAATTTTAGAGCTAAAAAGAATCCCTAAGAGCTTTTCAATTCCTTATTTTAGAGAGGACAGCAGAGGCCCAAAGGATTACATTTATAATTTTTAAAAAATCACTGGTTCCAGGCTGTCTGTTCAGCTCAACTCTGTACTGGGTTCACAATGAACTGCTGCCCATATTTGGGCCTTACAGTGGGAAGAAGAAAAGATTAGGTCCCAAGACCACAATCTCCTTTCAAAAAGAGGATGAGATGACCATCATAGTGCCCAGTGACCCTACGCGGCATTGGAAACAAAGGGACACTGACTTGAAGGGGAAAGAATAGTCAGCAAGAAGGTAGGAGGAAAAGAATGGGGTGGGAGGAGGGGAGTGTTATTCAGGCTAAAACAATAGTCTTTAGAGGGTCAATGACCAAGTCTAAGCGGGTCCAAGCAAATCCAGTTCTTAGCAAAGGCATCTAGACCCAAGTAGAAACTGATGGGAGTGAGTGGGGAGAGGAAAACCACTAGACAAGCTCAGATCTGGTTCTGGGTCTACTCTCACAAGAAATATAATTTGGGACACACTATTTGTCAGGTCCTTGGTCAGACTCAGAATCTTATACTCTCTGTTTTGGGTCAAGTCTTCATTCCCAAGATTTGTAATCAGGTTCATCATCTCAAAGAGCTGGAAAACAAAGTATTGATTCAAAATAGAAATATTAAAATGGATCTTCTTTCCTCACAGAACACTGCAGTCTGTTTATATCACAGTTTACTCAGAGCCTGCTGTTAAGTCAAAATCCTACGGTTATATTTTAGTCTGTTGACACTGAAGTTACATATTTCACCATGTGACATCATTACAGTGTAAGATAAGACATTTAGGGGCTCCTAAATTATGACTGATTGATGGCAACTAGGTGTTTTTCTCAGAACACCCTTTTAACATGTACTGTACTACATTCGTGAACAATACTTGAAAAGAAATGTTGGTTACTTTCAATTAAAACACTAGATGGCAGAGCACCTGGGTAGCTCAGTCTGTTAAGCATCTGACTCTTGGTTTGTGGGTGATCTCGTGGTTTGTGGGTTTGTCCCACATCGGGCTCTGCACTGACAGTGCAGAACCTGCTTGGCATTCTCTCTCTCCTCTCTACCTCTGCCCCTCCCCTGACTCACTCTCACTCTCTCTCTCTCTCTCTCTCTCTCTCTCTCTCTCGTGCACGCGCGCTCTCTCAAAAATAAATGAACTTAAAAACAAAAAAGAAAATTAAAAAAAAACACTAGATGGCAAAGAAATGTATACGTTTAAAACATTCTTCCTCTCAAAAATCATAATGCCTAAATTATTTTTAAATCTGTTACATTTGCCTATGCTGATCATGCTATTTTTTAGACATCTGAATTTGAATTCAATCTCTCTGCTTAAAGCCTGCTGTGAAGTTAAAATCCTGTGACCCAATGAGCTGTATGGAAGTGTTGAATCACTATATTGTACACCTGAAACTAACATTACACTATATATTGATTAATTGGAATTTAAATAAAAACTTGAAAACAACCCTATAACCCTGTTTTAGTCTGAAATAGTTACATCTTTTGCATTTTACTATAGAACTGCAGAAAGACAAAATTAAAACAAAAACAGAAAACACAACCTCAAAATTACACTGGTCATTGGTGACAAATGCCCTGTTTTAGAACTGTAGAGGGCACCTGGGGGGCTCAGTGGGTTAAGCGTCTAACTTTTGGTTTTGGCTCAGGTCATGATTCATGGTTCGTGGGATCAAGCCCAGTGCTGGGCTCCACCCTGACAGCAGGGAGCCTGCGTGGCTTTCTCTCTCTTCCTCTCTCTCTGCCTCTCCCCTGCTTGTGCTTTCTCCATCTCTCAAAATAAATGAACATTAGAAAACAAAAGAATAATTTCTTTCCTTGAAATTATTGTGTGGACACCTTCTGGCATCTGTTTTTAATACCTTTTGCACAATCAGAATGTTAGATCTGGAAGCAACCTCCAAGGCAATCTGATCGAACATAATCATTTTATAAAAGAGGATGGTAAATCCCAGAGAAAGTAGGTGACTTACTCAAGTCATGCAGGAAATTATTGGTGATCTGAAACCAGAATTTTCAATTCCCAGAGTTACTGTTCTTTATTTTCATTTATATCATTTTTTAAATTGTTTTAAAATTTGTCATTTTATTGCACTATGTAAAGCAAAAAATGAAAGCTTTCATCTTACAGGACTACCTTCCCCAGTGCCATCAAACTCTTTGGGGAAAAACCACTATTAATAGTTTGGTATACTCATATACAAATTTTATGTGTGTGTCTATGCACACTTATACATATACATACATGCATGTATATACATATATATACATATGTATATATATGCATGCAAAGATTTAAAAAATAATTTTACTCCAAACAAAAAATAACTAAATCTAAAAGTAATTTTGTGGTAAAAAATGAGCGGTCTAAAGAACAAAAGAAATTATTTTTAGAAATTATCATTTCTAGACAAAAGCTTTACAAAAACCAAGATAAGACAATGTAATGCTTGCTGTGATGCAGTGCCCTGGATTATTTCCATCTGTTGGGGAGTGCTACTGGCTGTCAACCATGAACTTGAGAGCTCTGCTTTGTACAAGGTCAGGCTAGCATCTACTGAATGATCGGTGTAGAAGTTTACGTATGTATGTATGTATGTATGTGATTTCTACACCCTCTGTGGGACTCGAACTCATGACCCCAAGATCAAGGGTCAGATGCTCCACTCACTGAGCCAGCCAGGTACCCCAGTATGGAAGTATAAAGGCCGGTGGCTACAGGACCAGGCCTCAAACTTGTGGCCTTCTCTCCCTTCCCCTCCCCTTCTCCCCTCACCTACCTCTACTCCTTTCCCTTCCCTAGTGCTGATCCAGAGAGCCTTCCACAATGGATGCTCTACATGCTATCCCAGAGTCTGCTTCTCTAGTAAACCAACCTGCAACAGGCAATCGGACAACTAAGATACTTTTTTTCTCCATAGCTGCTAAATCAATCAAGACTTCCAATTTTTCAAAGAAAATTTCTGAAAATCAAGGCATCCAACAAATATGTATTTCAATTCAAGTCACTTTTTCACATATGTGTAAAATCTTCACAATTCTATGTGGAAACAGATTTCAAATCTAAACACTGAACTTTTTTGGGGGAAAGCAGAGAAGCTGTTATATAAACTGTTGGAGAGTTAAGAACATTTACAATCAGGTGCTCAATAAACAGTTGTTGAGCTGAATAAAAAAGACTTTCAAGGGGCGCCTGGGTGGCTCAGTCGGTTGAGCGTCCGGCTTCGGCTCAGGTCATGATCTCACGGTTTGTGGATTCAAGCCCCGCATCAGGCTCTGTGCTGACAGCTAGCTCAGAGCCTGGAGCCTGTCTTTGGATTCTGTGTCTCCCTCTCTCTCTGACCCTCCCCTGCTCACGCTGTCTCTCTCTCTCTCTCTCTCAAAAATAAATTAAAAATTAAAAAAAAAAGACTTTCAATAGATTTGCTTGTGTTCATGGCCAGATGAAGGCTGGGTTTCTCTCTCATTCTGTGCTTTCCTTTTGTTTCTCCTGGTCCGTCCTTTTATTCTAGGTCTCATTCTTCTTTCCTCACTTTAAAAAAAATCTGTTTCCTTTTCAGTCTCTTTCCCTTTTATTTCTCACTGTTCTGATCGTTGCGCTGGCTGCTTATCTCTCTCCCAAAGTAACTCAGGTTTCACATCAGAAGAGTAGAAACAGGAAAGTACTAAACAGGAGGGGTCAGGACTGATGCTCTTGCTTTGCCACAGTGATTAGCACATCCGTTAGGTTTAGGGGGCAAGGGTCAAATCCAGACTAAGGAAGGAGGGATTTAGGGACTAGAAGGTGAGAGTCAGCGAAGGAGGTCCCAGGGAGGATGGCTGAATTCTGACTCTATCTTTTGTGCTTCAGGAATGTTATCAGGCACTGGAAATACAGAGAGAAAAGACAGAATCTCAACTCTGAACACACTGCAGCCAAGTGGGAAAGTTGGTAAACAGTGATGAGAGCAAAGAAAAGCAAGCAGGAGGAGGCTTTCCAGAGAAAATTACGTTGGAGTTAGTTCTTAGAGCGGGCAACAGTGGCTCAGCTGGAGGCCACTTAGTTAGCCTGGACACAGGATGGGAGGAAGCAGTGGCAGGGGTAGGAACTGAGACGTTGGCTGGGGTCAACTTAAGAAAGATCCTCAATGCTATGCGTAGGGGTTTGGAATTTACTCTTTGGGGCAGGGTGTGTTATCAGTTTTACATAATAGGATTAGCTTGGCATTTTACTTTAAAAATTTATTTATGTTTATTTTTATTTTTTTAGTTTGGTATTTTAGAAAAATCATTCTGGGACCAGAGCAGAAGATGGATTGGTAGGGCTAGAGGGAGTGAAACCAGTTAGGGGTTACAGCAGTGCACCAGGCAAAGGGTGATGAGGGTGTGAACTGACAAGGTGAAGCTGGAGGCATATAGATGAATGATGGAGAGGGGTCCGGATGAAGAGGAAGACTCCCATAACTTGAAAATGAATTGGATGTGGAAGTGAGGGGATGCTGGTAGACATACCTCCCTGGGCCTCCCTGTCATACTCCTAAATATGTTGGAATACTGAGAGTCATTGCTCTTTCCTTGGGCCATTTCTCCAAGTTATGTTTGGAGCAAGGCAACCTTGAGTAATTAGGTACTGTCTCCTTTTGGGACCAAGAGCAGGCTTGCTTACTGCTTACTATAAAAGCAATGGGTTCCTCGAAAACTGGTACAGCCACTCTGGAAAACACTATAGAAGTTCCTCAAAAAATTAAAAACAGAACTACCCTCTGACCCTGCAATTGCACTACTAGGTATTTATCCAAAGGATACAAAAATTCTGATTTGAAGGGGCAAATGACCCCAATGTTTATAGCAGCACTATCGACAATAGCCAAAGTATGAAAGAGCCCAAATGTCCATTGACTGATAAATGAACAAAGAAGATGTGATGTATATATACAATGAAGTATTACTTGGTGATCAAAAAGAATGAAATCTTGCCATTTGCAACAACCTAGATGGAACGAGAGTGTATTATGCTAAGCAAAATAAGTCAGTCACAGAAAGACAAGCGTCATTATTTTCACTCATATAAGGAATTTAAGAAATGAAACAGAAGAACATAAGGGAAGGAAGCAAAAATAAGACAAAAATAGAGAGGGAGACAAACCATAAGAGACTTTTAAATACAGAAAACAAACTGAGGGTTGCTGGTGGGGTGTTGGGTGGGGGGATGGGCTAAATGGGTGACTGGCATTAAGGAGGACACTTGTTGGGATGAGCACTGGGTGTTATATGTAAGTGACGAATCACTAAACTGTATTCCTGAAATCATTATTACACTATGTTAACTAACTTGGATTAAAAAAAAAAAAAAAGGAAAGAAAAGCAGTGGATTCCCTGGGCTTACTGTTCCTCAGTGAGGGTTTGTGCTACAAACCTGGCAAGAAACAATGCAAACATGATGCTCCACCTGCTTGCTGCACTGTGAGTAATGAAGTTCTTTGCCTCTCCAAGAATCTTGTGTTTTTCTATGAAACAGTAGTGTCTTCTATGCCATCAGTAACAGGCTAAGTTATGAGCTTGTAAATTGGGGAAAACCAACCAAGAGCTGGCAGGGAGAAGGATGATTTCTGGCTCGAGTGACTTGGTGTAAAGTGATGCCTTTTACCAGGAGGAGGAACTCATGTGTAGGAGCAAGATAATGAAGTCAGTTTTATTGATGTTGATTGTATTTTACTGCCAACAAGGTGTGGTCCTTGTAGTACGTATTGATAATAGGAGCTCACAGAACTGTTGGTAAATTCTGCCCCCAATTGAAGCAGGAATGGATCCCCAGAGGGCTAGCCAATCTCACACCCCAGCACGATACTCAGCTTCCCACCTCTACCTATCCTTTGGCGTATTCTACTATTGCTTCCCCAGAATGGATGTGAGGAAGAAACTTCTTAGGAAAAGCCTAGTAATGTGAGTCATCACTTGAGGTTTATTCATTTTATTTATTTGGTTAAATGTCCAGCGTTACCCAGTAACTGCAACCATAGCAAGAAAATCTTTTTTGGGGAACTCCTTACAGAGTACCCTCTTCTCTCTCATTCCTGGCTGTTCCAGCAGAGAACTAGTGACGAGAGAAAAAAGGCATTTGGGATGAGAGAGAGAGGAGCAGTGACAGTAGAGGAAAGAGCAAATCTAAGACATTTTCATCATGGGCAAAGATTCTGTCTACAGCTAGCTTTAACTATATAGCAAGAGCTCAATAAAAGTTTTGGAAAAAAATCCTCCAACTGTCTTTTATTTTAACCCATTACACAATACTAAATAATTCCTGTTCATATTTTGAGAACTAACATTTTAATACTCCCCCCCCCTTTAAGGCATGGATGCATTGATAAAATAGCTCTGGTCACTTACCCGGTCATTCAAAAGCTGATGGTTTAGGGGTGTCCAGGTACTCATCTTTGTCTGCATTTTGGGACCATCTATGCTTTTTGGAGGTGCAAATGCCATCATGAAATAACTGAATATTTTCCATAAGAAAAACCATACCTATCAGAAGAAATGAATCATATAATCTTCAGAATACTAAAAATACTAATACAATACCATCTTTTAGTATGTTGAGAGGGAATGGGGGGAAGAACATTTACTGGGATCATTTTATAGTCAGGCACTTTACATGCATGCTCAATTAAAGCTTAAAACAAGCTGGTGAGGTTGTAGATTTTAGCTCATTTTATAGATGAAGAAAATGAGGCTCACTGAAGTTACACACCCTAAGGTTACAGAAACAGGAACTGTGGGAACTAGAAATCAGATCAGGTCTGTTTAAATCACTCCCAGGTTAAAACATAGACTATTTTCCAGAAAGAAGTATTTTAACTTATGAAATCATGGTGCAATATAAAGCACTCCATCTTTCTCCCTTGTGTCTTTCTTCCTCTCCTCCTTCTGATCTCTAAGTAACAAGGGTTCTAGCTTGATACCATATTTAAGGAGTGGAATGGTGTAGGGGCGCCTAGGTGGCTCAGTTATGCGTCCGACTCTTGATTTCGGCCCAGGTCATGATCCCAGGGTTGTGGGATCAAGCCCCGCGTTAGGTTCTGTGCTGACTGTGGAGCCTGCTTGGGATTCTCTCTCTTTCTCTCTCTCTGCTCCTCCCTGCTTATGTGTCCTCTCTCTCTCTCTCTCTCTCTCTCTCAAAATACATAAATTTTTAAAAAGAAGTAGAATGGTGTAATGGACAAAACCAAGCCTTTAGAGATGGACAGATTTGGGTTTACTGGGGGGAAATGTGCTATTTTTACATGCCCACTATATGTCTGCCTTCATTTGATTAAAACCCTCTAATTTCCATGAAGAATTACTTTCTCCTCATTGTTTAGAGTCTGCTGGGTTGGTTCTTCAAGGGGGCCCCCCCTTTCCCAGGCAAGACGTGGTCATAAGACCAAGCTAGGCCAGCTAGATTGGTGCTGGTTCATCCTTACTTAACAATTGAGGAGGTTGTTCACAGTAGCACTGATGTTCTGTTAATTTGCTCCTGTTGCCTCACCCCTCAGAAGCCCCCTATCCTTTCTTTCCATTTTGTGAGCCACCTGATATCCTTGCAATAAATTTCCTCTTTCACTCATTTGCTTCATTGCAAACATTACATTTGCTTACATTAAAAAAATTACAAAACTTTTTACCTTATACAAGTTTGATCCTGGCTCTAAAACCTACTAGCTATATATCTTTTTACAAGTTACTCGATCTACCTGAGCATTTTATAAAAAATGTTTATTTATTTATTTTGAGAAAGAGAGAGAGAGAGAAGGGTAGGAGCAGAGAGAGAGGGAGAGAGAGGATCCCAAGCAGGGTCTGCACTGTCAGTGCAGAGCCCAACTTGGGATGTAAACTCATGAACCATGAGATCATGACTTGAGCAGATATTAAGAGTTGGATGCTTAACTGATTGAGCCACACAGGCACTCCCAATGTATCTAAGCATTTAACCTATCTGCATCTACGTCAACCACTGTTTTGAAGATTAGAGAATATGGGTCCAGTAGAGTGTCTGACAGATGAGTGGTCTCAAAAGTAGTAGCTTCCTTGCAACCTTCCTTAGAACTTCCTGTCATTTACAGAGTGTTTCAAAACCCGTTAGAGTGCCATAGCAAAATATTTTAAGGTAAAAACCATTTGAAGCAGATTGATGGTAGTTTCAATATATATATCCTCAGTGTTTCTGCTTGCTTCTGCCTTCCTTCCTCTTTGAAGATGGGTTTCACATTAGAAAGCAGTAGTGACCAAGAGAGCTAGGGCTTGCCTGACTGATCTATGGGCTCCAAAAATTACTCAACAGTAGCAAAGGCTGGACAACTTGGACAATTTAAAAAACAACACTTTACTTTTTGGCTGATACGGGATTTCCCCAAATGGTAGATCTGAAATCTTTGAGGCTTTCACTCGACAGGTAATATTCGCTCTCAGGGTTGAGTTATAGCTGAAGAGAAAGCCAATGTTTGAAAACCACAGGGGCATCATTACACAATTCCTTCTTGGCAGCAGCCTACTGCCACCATACCACAGATATAAAGAGGACTCGGGTCAGCACTCACGTTCCTCCCGACCTCTAACAGCTAATTATCTGAGTCACACAGGTTTAGCCAAATTGCAAAAGGTATAAGAAATTATTTCATTACGGTATCATTAATTGGCAGCTATAAAAGTAGGTGTGAGTGGGCAAATTATAGATACAAAGCATGGTCTCTGAGCCTAGATCTGCCCAGTTAAAAATTACATTTTTCTTTTTGTATTGCTCTTATTTACGTCCAACCTTTTTTCTCTTTAAACCAGTTGTTATTTTTAATCTTTTTTGCTTCGAGAATATGACAAAAGCTAGGAATCCTTTCTGTAGAAAAATGCACATGAATATAACATTTTGCTTACCCCAGGTGAAAAATTCCTGCTGTAAGCTGAGAACTTTCCAGTTTGTATAGGAAACAAGCTAGGCACAATTTCTGAATTAGGGCAAAGTAGCTTCTCTTGGGCCTCCCCAAGGCCCTGCACTGGCTATTTTCTTTTTCTTGGTTCCTAACAGCTAGAAATTATTTAAATTAGCCTCTCTTCAATTAACTTGGTTTTAAGGAGGTAGGTCTGGTCCAGAGAAAAAGCCCTCTTGGTAATATAGTCCTGCTGAAGCATTCAAATGGGTTGTCCTGCCCTTGCCTTCGTCATCCTTTTGTGTTTTTTTTCCTCCTCCTTCCATTCCAGATGGGCAGTGTACATATCTGCATGCACACACAAGTTCATGGTATAAACATTCAGGACTATCACAAAGACAGACACTTATATATAACATGCACAAGAAATAACTGTCTCCACTCTTTCAACAAGACGAAGCAAGTTGTCTTCCTCTCCTTCCACATATAAAGCTTGCTGGTGTGTGTGTGTGTGTGTGTGTGTGTGTGACCTCTTTCCACCTTAATTGCTGTCCTGGAATGTCGACCTTTAAGTTTTCTTTGA
This sequence comes from Cryptoprocta ferox, assembly GCA_028646485.1. Classification (NCBI taxonomy): domain Eukaryota; kingdom Metazoa; phylum Chordata; class Mammalia; order Carnivora; family Eupleridae; genus Cryptoprocta; species Cryptoprocta ferox. The sequence goes on from CM053567.1 coordinate 46,726,321, forward strand.
ATAAAAAGGAAGAGGGTCTTTGGCCCTAACTCCCAATGTATGGTATGATTCTAGTTCCATGTTCAACAGCAAGGATGGGTCCTCTGGTAAGTTTCAGCGGTCACAAATCTCTCCCATTTTCTGAGCCATTCTTCATACTGTCACCAATATTCAATTTTTACTAAGGACCTATTAGCCCTGAGTTAGGGGTACAAAGGTAGGAGTCTCTGCTTTTATAGACCATGCAGTCTACTGTTAGAGAGGGTTGTTTTTTTGTTTTATTTTTTACAAATAAAAATTGTATGTAATTAAGGTGTACAACTTGATGTTTTTGGTATATGTATATATTGTGAAATGATTACAAAGTATTTAAAACATCCATCATCTCCCATAGTTACCATTTGTGTGTGTGTGTGTGTGATCTACTCTCTTAGTAGATTTCAAGTATAAAACATTATTTTTAATTATAGTCACCATGCTGGACATTAGATCTCCAGAACTTACTCAGCTTATAACTGAAAGTTTATACCCTTTGATCAATGTCTCCCCATTTCCCCCACCCCCCCCCCAACCTCTGGTAACCATCATTCTACTAAGGGAAGTGTTTCTTAAGAGACCAGCTTTGACTTTTTGAGACAATTTTGATCGTGTCACTTTTCAGCTCAAAAACCTTGAGAGGCTCTCTGAGCATAACCAGACTCCTTAGCATGGAAGTCTAGGTCCACTAAGAATTTACCTCAATTTACCTTTTCAGCCTCATTCCCTCAACCCCAACCCCATGCACTATCTGCCCAGACACACAGAACTTTGGTACAAAACAACTTTGGTACAAAATTCTGAGGCTTCTTGGCCTTTTCTTACATTGCTCACCTGAATCCGAATCCCAGTACTACATAATTGGTACTCAAATATTTGTTAAATCAACTGAATGAATGAATACAATAGTGGGGAAGCAGTTTAAAGATGAAAACTAATAGGGATGTAGGATAAAACTCAGAACATTATGAGTTGAGCACTGGAATTATACTCAGGATTATGGGGTTTTTATTTGTAATACACAGAGCAGAATAGGATTGAGTTTCTCTGCCAACACACAACTCATTGTGCACCGCAGTTATCATTAGAGAAGAAAATCTCAGATAGTATCAGGAAATTATCAGGCAACAAGGTATAGTTAGATTTAAATACGAATTCATCTTTCATTCAACTAGTTAGAGACAAAGCAAAAGCTATACTACAATACAAAGAGCTACTGTTTGATAGGCATAGAAATAATTAATTGTTAATTTCGCAAGTAGGAATCATCTGACACTTTAACTGCAGCTGAAACGGAGCAAAATGTAATCCCCAGGAGCACTAACAAGGCTTGTGGGAGGCCCAGGAGGATCTTAGAGTGGAGCTCTCAAAAGAGGCTCCATCTTTTTCATGCACTGCCCACTGCTCTCACCTCTTTGAGCTCAGCTGCTTCTTCAAGCCTCAAGCGCTGGTGTTGCCATGGCAGCTTTTTCCTCGACTCTGTCAAGCCCCCACCCTTCTTTCCAGTCGGTAGTCCAATCACCATCTATAAATCCTTTCGCTGGCATCCGGGGTCTCTTAGGCAACAATGTGTGGTCTCTTGATTGGCCAAGAGATTCAGGAGGGCTGGCTCCAAAATTGGGCACACGGGTAAAATTAAAAAGCAACAGCGCCAAGAGGTTGGGAGGGGCTGCAATCTCCCAATATAATGCTGGGAGGAAAATGCATCCGATCCCGATACGAACAGAATTGATAAGCACTCACGACATATTTGTGTTCCAAATCAGGGCAACCTACTGAGCATGCCCAATTATATTTCTCTGGTCATTCTGAGACTGCGAAATGTTAACTCCACTTTTCCGGGTTTTAAGAGTGGCCAACAGGTAAAAGAGGGTAGGAGGAAAAAGAATTCGCGACTGGTTCAATTAAAGAAAAGCACCTGCATAAAGGAAGGGGGAGGATGTGGGAAAATTGCCCAACAACAAACTCATAAATGCTTCATCGTGAGTTTCAAGAGGAATTTAGGCTGACTGACAGATACACCGGGGAACCAGCAGATGGCATGGCTTAATAAGAATAACTCCAAATTTAGAAAATTTTACAATCTGTTCTAATTTAATGAAATTTATTGAGTATCCACCACGTAATAAAGGGCAGAGTAAAAACACAAGGATTAAAAAAAAAATCTAATGAGGAAGATTGGAAATGCAATGTGTAAATATCTAACATGAGGCCCACACTGATTAACTGTTGTGATAGAACTATAAACAAGTTCTGGAAAACAACCAAAAATTCAAAATTTCAGAAGGAACTCCTTGACAAATATAAAGCAGTTCCTATGGGCAGCAGGCAAAAACAACAACTGAAAACAAACCCCAAAACAAACACAAAACAACCCCCCCAAAACTTTACCACCTTATGCTTCCTAAAATAGATAAGAATATACTCTCCTCCAACTTAAATGTAAACCTATGTTTGTACTGTGTTTTGTAGTTTTGAAATTGGCAACATTTGTGTATCGTCAACTTAGAACTGAGTGAAGCTCATAGAGATTGTTGCTTTCCTTGACTTAACAAAGGATCTGTAAGTGGCCAAACTGAAATTAGAACCCAGGTTGTTTGAATTCCAGCCTTGTGGTTTTTCCACATGATCAGGTTGTATATAAAGGAATAAACAAACCCTTTGGTGTGGGGTGGGGATGGGGGGGAGGGGTAGAAGATGCAATGCTAAATTACCCGTGCAGCATTACCAGTTAACATTTATGGTTTCAAAACGGGTTCATCCAGAAAGAGACCAGTTTTAACAACAAGCTGTTTGAGTGCTATGTCTCCCTGTGAAGTTCCCACTCATTAAAGACTTTCTATTGGTGGTTACAACATGGAATGAAAGAGAGATGGGATAAAAGAAACCATCTCATGTTATCTCTGTGGAATTTGAATAATCTTATACCTGAAAATAAACTCTCTTTTGCCTATCCTCTCAACCAGCACCCTCTGGGCCTCCCCTTGTCGGGACCCTCGTCATCCAACTGAAGATGCTCTTCACCCCCTGTTCTGAGTGACACCATTCAGGCTACGTTCACAGTGAGCACCATCAGCTCAATGTCTGAAATACTTCAACATTAGTTCAAACGTAAAGAAAAATTTAGAGACTACATAGAAACACCCTTGTATCTCCACCAAAATTTTTTTAAAATGTATTAATATTTTTGTTTCGTGTGTGATTAACTGTTGAAGCCCCTTTTGTACATTTTTCAGATCTCATTTCCCTCCCTGCTTGTCTAGAGGCAACCACTATCTATGAAATTGGTGTGTAGCCTGCTTTTCCAATTCTTGTTTTTTATATATACATGTTTGATCTCAAACAATATGGCTGTTTTTGAAGAGATACCATAATTTACGTATCTTGTAGATCACTTTGTTATATTTAAAAAAAATTTTTTTTATTGTTTATTTATTGTTTAGAGAGAGAGAGAGAGACAGAGTGTGAGCAGGGGAGGGGCAGAGAGAGAGGGAGACACAGAATTTGAAGCAGGCTCCAGGCTCTGAGCTGTCAGTACAGAGTCCGATGCGGGGCTCGAACCCACAAGCTGTGAGATCATGACCGGAGCCGAAGTTGGACGCCAACCGACTGAGCCACCCAGGCACCCCATTTAATGTTATATTTCTGAGATTTAATCATGTTGACACATGCAGTGATAATTTCTACATCAGTCTCACCTCCCATGTGAGCTATGCCTGAGAGTTTTCACAGGATGATGTGTAAATTGCATAAGAGTACATCTAGCTGCACATCTTCAGAGGTTCTACAAGTATAAGGGATCTGGAAGTACATAACGCATACAGAACTTCACACACACTATTTGCCTCCTACTCCTCCTCGGTAGAGCCAGTGTTGGCTCAACAGGACACACTGACTTGTTTAGAATCAGCCGAGGATCAGTACTACTTTAAAAAACAAAAAAACCAAAACTGTTACTGCACAAGTATTTACCAGGAACATTGAAAATGTCACTTCAGATCTCATTTTATGCGTTCCCCCATAGCTCACCTTCTGATATTAAACTATATTTATGACTGTCTAAACTCAGTACTCATTATTTATTTAACACTTGAGTGCCATTTAAAAATTGTGGTAAAATACATTTAACACAAAATTTACCATTTCAGCCATTGTTTAAACGTACAGTTGGGTAGAGGCAAGAACATTCACATTGTTGTGCAACAGGATCAATATACTCTAAGTCCCATGTGCTAGCACAGAAGAAAATGATGCCTGTTAAGTCTAGCTTGAAAAGGGACGAAAAGGAAGAGAGAGAAAGGTAAAACAGTACAGTAAAAAAGAATTCTTTGAATAAATCCAGACTCTTTTTAAAAAGCTGCGTGGCTTTGGGTAAGTCATTTAACCCGAGTGTTCTTTTCCTCGTGTGAAAAATGAGAGGTCGGGTTTAGATGATCTTTAAGAACTCTTCCAGCTCTGAAATGGCTTCTGTAGAAAAAGAGAGGAGAAACATTTCCTATGGAGAAAAAGATGGGAAATGCTACCAATAACCACAAGCTCCACCTGTGCACTAAGGTGCTGGCAAAGCGGATATGAACTGCTCCTGGGCAGGTATCCTGTCTATTCTGTTGTTTAACCGTGAAGCTCTACAACAGGCCAGATGCCTACTCCTTTCTGCACCCAGTGCCACCCTCAACACCTGTAATCCTACTCTTGACCACCTTCAACCCCGGAGTTCCTCGGTCAGCACCCTCGTTCGTAGAACAGGTTTTGGTGGTCTTGCAATAATTGCTTCCCCAGCTTGGGTAAGAAAAGTCGCCGCGCTTTTTCAGCAGCGGAGGGAGGGATTTGCCAAGGGGGCTGAGCATTTCAGAGAAACGTTTCCAGAGCTCGAAACCACTCCGCCGGAGCGGGATAGTGGGCGCAAGACGTCACCTAAAACGCGAGACACTGAACTACCGAGGGCTCGGAGCCGGCACCTCGAAGTGGGGCTCAAAATGGGAGCGTGCGGCCGAGTGTGCGCAGCGCGCCTGCGCCGTGCGTGCGCGCGCTCGCTCGCTCCCCGGGCCGCGCGCTTCCGCGCTCCCGAAAGCTCGCAGTTGCTCCGGAGCGGCGCGCGCGCCGGCGGTCCTCGCTGGCTCGGTTTACCTGAGGGACCCGCGGCCGCCCCGGGCCCGCGCTGCAAGCGCCCTTGGAGCCTGGCCCCGAAATGTGAGGTGAGCGACGAGGCGAGCGGTTCCCCAGTCCCGCTTAGCTGGAAAAGGGCGCGGGGAGTGTGGGGAATGAGGAGGTGCCGCCGCGGCTGCCCGCTCCTCTGCCTAACCCTGTGCTGAGGAGCCACCAGCAGCTCGGGCACCTCCTCCTCCTCAGGGATCGTTATTCTCGTCGCGGCCAAAACAAAAGCCTTCGGCGCCGGGCTGTGGCGGGATGTCGGAGGGGCTCCTCGGGACCGACCGCGGGCCGAGGGGGTGCGGAGGAGCCGAGTTTGGGGTGAGGGCTGAGGTGGGCAGATGCCCGGGAGATTATTAACCCTCTGTGTCCTAAGCCCGCGCTGGGCAACCTGTGCGAGTGTGGACCGCCGCTCCCTTTCTGCCACCCCCTGCCCAAACCCTTAGCGGAGGAGGGCGTCCGCGGCAGGCGCCCGCTCCCTGGGTCGGCGCCGCGGGGGCGTGTGGCGCTCCCTGATCGCCGGAGCGTGGGTGGAGGACGCGGCGACGGCCGGGGGGAGGACAATGCATCCAGGGCTCCGGCGCCCTGGGCCCCTGGGGCCGGCCCGAGACCCACGCTAGAATCGCCTCGAGTCCAGATGTTGTTTTGGCATTTGGCCGACCTCTTATTTCCAGTGCCTAAAAGTTGTCCCCTCCATCCCATCAGTTTGCAAAGTCTGCACTCCCTCCCCAGTGCTTCCCCCAGCTGCCCTCTTTCATGCTAATGTACATTTGCCGTGGGGGTACTGCTAGGTAATTAATAGATGGCCTCGCAAATAAAGGTGCTGTAAAAACGTTTCAAGACGTTTTAACATCTTCTTAGAGGCTCGTTAAATCTCAGGAAGACTTGGAGTTAGGTGGCTTCTCCGTAGGAGAAAGCTTTTTGCTTTCTTTGCTTTCTTTCTGTCTTTCTTTCTTTTTTTTTTTTTTTTAGAACAAAAGCGCGTGCCATCAATTTAGGCATGGGATAGATTTGAAGTTGAAAATCATCTACCCAATAAAATCAATTTTTTTGGCCAGTATTAAAATAAAATTTTTAATTTTGGTTCCCTTCTGAATTTGGGCAGATGCAGCAGCAGAGCAGACCAACAGCTATAAAAATGACTGCTATATAAAAGTATCTTAAACAAAATCTTATTTCATAAAAGTAGTTTTGATAGACCCGTAATGTTTGTTTGTGGGAATTGGGTTACTTTGCGAAGCCAATACCACAAGAGCTAGGAAACAAAGACCTGACTGACATGAGGGCTCTTCCCTCCCTCTTCAGCCTTCTATTAGTCTTCAGTGGTGTGCTGACAGTCTAAGGAATAGATAAATCCTTAGTTCTGTTATTAAGAAGAAAGATAATGCTTTCTATTCATACTTTTAAGCAAATCAATACTATCTTTTTCCTCCAGGGGAAACAAAACAAAACAAAACAAAACATTTACATGAACTACCAAGCCACAAACTGCCACATAAAGGTGAAGAGATTCAGAGTTAGGGAAAGTAGGAGAGAGGTGTGAAAGCTTAACTGGGCTGGCTTGGAAGGATGGAGCTGAAGATTTAATTAAGATGCAGCCCTTCTCTTTAGTGAAAGAACATGTACCTCCTCAGTTCCCCCAAATGTTTTGAAACTATAAGGAGAATAAGTAAATAGTAAAACCTACCATCCTACCTTCCCTTCCCTACTATTTTTTTTTTAATCTCATCCACTTACTAATATTCTCTACCTCTACACCTCTCCTAAATCTCTAAGGGTGTCCCATTAATAGAAGAAACCACTGTGAGCTCTTTCATTCTTTTCCCCATTTTAGCTGCTGTATTCCTTTGAGCTTTGTTTTGTGCTTTGGACGTTTATTTAGGTGGATTTTTCTTGGGAGTTCCATGCTAGAAATATTCAAAGTAGGGAAGGTCGAGAGGAATTTAATAAAATGCACACTCTTCCTTTGTATTGTACAGTGTGGAAGACTTTGCCATCCGGGAAAGAGAAGGAGTTTTTAACTCATAATAAGTCCTCTGTTTCCCATTTGACTTCAGGAAAAACTCTACCCATCTTAAATTTCATATTAGTTTGTGAGTAAAACTATCAGATTGTATACTCAAAAGTAATTCTGAGCACATTAATTTGTTGATGTTAGGCTGCTGTTGATTTTATTTTCTTTAGGAGACATGCAGTGCATCTTTACTTTTCACAAAGATGATGTTGGCCTCTTTTTTTTT
>CM053567.1:46734223-46805968 GCA_028646485.1 Cryptoprocta ferox
ATGCTCCACCCACTGAGCCAGCCAGACACCCCATTAACTTTCCATTTTTGTTTTCAAGTTGGTTTTAAAAGCTCTTCCGTTTTCTTTAGTTTTAAAAGTAATTTTTAATTCGTAAAATGGACTGGATTTTGATGTCTACCATTCATTTTGACTTTGAACCTAGCTGTATTTGTTTTTCCTATTTGGGTTTTTTAAGCCCTATCATCACTTAGCACGATTAGGTTATTTGTGGCACAGATAGACTTTAAAAATTAGAGAGATGAAATAGGCCAGAAAAGAAATCCTCATTCTGAGATTAATAGGAATCTAGGCCCTATGAATTAAATATGAAGCTATATAAACTCAGCAACCAGGAAACAAAATTTTGAGACTGAATTTATTTTTTAAATAATAAGATGTGGAAAACAAATGGCCAAAGGACACATGGGTTTTAGGGAAAGGAAAGTAACACTTAGAAGAGTGAATATGCTCTGACTGTATATTTTCTTTAACAGTATGGTGATTTCCTTTAGAGGAGGAACTTCATTATTTAGAAGTAATCATTGCTAATCCTAGCAATGCATTCTTGGAAAACTGAAAGAAGACAAAGAATATCCCTCCTATTCCCACCGTAGCCCCTGTGTGGTGAGGCAACCTTTGGGTGGTATTTCTGAATTGGAAATGGAAAATGTTGTTTATACATATAAGGTATCAAGAAAATTAAGTCTCCACTGAAATGGATCACTTTCTGTACAGTGTGAATTGAAATAGAATTACTGAACATAATCTTTTGCAAGACCTTCTTGACAGCCCCCAGGGCTGGCTTTGTCAATATTTCTGGATTTAGCCTGCTTTCCTCTTCACAGTTGTTACCTCCTGCTTTTCCCACCTGTGTTTTTGGGTCTGGCTTTGTAGCCAGCCTGAAAACACAGTCTTCCAAAATTGCATCTCTTACCCCCCCCCCTTTTTCTTAGAGAGAGAGAGAGAGAGAGAGAGAAAGCATGAGCAAGTGTGCACAAGTGGGGGAGTGGGGCACAGGGAGAGGCAGGGAGAATCTTAAGCAGGTTCTAAGCTCAGTGCAGAGCCTGACACAGGGCTTGACCCTGGAATCATGACCTGAGCTGAAATCAAGAGTCAGATGTTCAACCAGCTGAACCACACCAGGTACTCCTCCTACCCCTTTATTGCTGTTTTTCAGGACAAATACTTGGCTTATTTTACTTTAAGGGCTTTTAAAATTTATAATCAAAAGAAAGCTGGTAGTATCAGATTTCTCATGTTACACTTTCATAAAAATTAGATATATCAAGTCTTGTTTTCTGATGGAATGATAATCAAGTAACTTAGTTTTCTAAGTAATCTTTCATTGCTCTATGAAGAAGTGAGTGTGCCTCGTTTCCCACAGGTAGGGGATGAACAGCTGTTTCTATATCACTCACTTTTTGATGGGCCCTGGCCTCTGAAGGTGTTTACTCTAGTTATGTTAACTTAGCAGGTACCTTTATTTGAGATATTGCAGATTCCTAACAATATAATATCAGTAAGAATGCCAAAATGACTGTTAACCTTTCCTTAATGAGTTGCTATATTTTGGCAGGACCTCTTTGGGTCCATGATCTTCTCTATCTTCTGTAGATTTGGAACTCCCAACTTACAGCTTTTCATAGGTGACTCAACCTTAGGAAAAATGACTTTTGCTACCCACACAATTCTGTTTGTTTATTTATTTATTTTAATGAGTTCTTTCCTTAAAAATTTTTTTTCTAGCATTTTTTTTTTTTTTTTTTTGAGAAACAGAGACAGAGCATGAGCATAGGAAGGGCAGGGAGAGGGGGAGACACAGAATCTGAAGCAGGCTCCAGGCTCTGAGCTGTCAGCACAGAGTCCTATGTGGGGCTCGAACTCACGAACTCTGAGATCATGACCTGAGCTGAAATTAGACACTTAACTAACTAAGCCACCAGGTGCCCCCCTTTTATTTTTTTTAGTGTTTATTTATTTATTTTGAGAGAGAGAGAGTGAGAGAGAGAATCCCAAGCAGGCTCTGCACTGTCAGCACAGAACTCCATGTGGGGCTCAATCCCACGAACCCTGAGATCATGACCTGAGCTGAAATCAAGACTTGGACACTTAAGCAACTGAGCCACCCAGGCGCCCTTTGAAAGTTCTTTTAAAATGTGTATACCATTTGATTCAGCTGATAGGGCATCTGATTTTTTTATTTTTTAACATTGAAAATCAGGTGACCACCTAGGTGGCTCAGTTGGTTAAGCATCTGACTTCAGCTCAGGTCATGATCTCCTGGTTCATGAGTTCAAGCCCCACATCAGGCTCTGCGCTAATAGCTCAGAGTCTGGAGCTTGTTTAGGATTCTGTGTCTCCCTCTCTCATTGTCACCCCCAACCCCCACTCATGCTCTGTGTCTCAAAAATGAATAAATGTTAAAAATATATTGAAAATCAGTTTTGGGGCCCCTGGTGGCTCACTCAGTTGTTTAAGTGTTCAACTCTTGATTCCGGCTCAGGTCCTGATCTCATGGTTCATGAATTAAAGCCCTGCATTGGGCTCTGGATTGACTGTGGAGCCTGCTTGGGATTCTCTCTCTCTCTCTCTCTCTCTCTCTCTCTCTCTGTCTCTGTCTCTCTCTCAAAATAAATAAATAAACTTACACAAATCAGTTTTTACTGAAACTAAATTGATCATCGCTCTTTTGCTTTTCTTACTACCTACAGTAGGGCATTAGAGTGTCTGGTTTGTTGCTCAGTTAGCAGCCAATAAATCAGTGGTTCAACTAGTGTTCTTGTTAGCCAGTCAGTACACATTTATAGATTTAGCAGAGTTAATTATTCCATACACAGAATAATGTACCATAGGTTCTTTTATAAAACCTTAGAGCATTTATTTTATTTTTAAGCAATTTTTCGAAATAGTTTTATTCTGTGTGTGTGGTTTTTTTTTTTTTTTTTTTTACAAAAATGGGATATATATGCTGTTTAGAAAATTGTTTTACTTTTATTACTTATTGTATTGTTACTGTCCAGGTCAGTAAATATGATCTTGCTCATCGTTTTTAGTGACTATATAATATTCCACTATGTGGTTGTACCATAGTTGTTTTTTGTTTTTGTTTTTGAGAGAGAGAGAGAGAGAGAGAGAGAGAGAGAGAGAGAACACACACACACACACACACACACACACAAGCGAGCTGGGGAGAGGGGCAGAGGGAGAGAGAGCGAGAATCTTAAGTGGGCCCCATGCGCAGCGTAGAGCCTTACTCAGGGCTTAATCCCGTGACCTGGGATCATGACCTGAGCCAAAATCAAGAGTCTGGCACTCAACCAACCGAGCCACCCAGATGCCCCTGTATCATAGTTTTTTTTTTTTTTAACGAATTCCTTATTGGTAGGCAGTTAGGTTGTTTCTAGGTGGTTTTTCTTTTCTTTCTTTTTTTTAGAAAAAGAGCACCTGCGTGCAAGTGGGAGGGAACAGAGGCAGAGGGAAGAGAGAGAATTTCAAGCAGGCTCCATGCTGTAGGCACAGAGAGAGAGAGAGAGAGAGAGAGAATCTGAAGCAGGTACATGCTGTCTTCCCAGAGCCCAGTGTGAGGTCAAACTCACCAACTGTGAAATCATGACCTGAGCAGAAATCAACAGTGGAAATGCTTAACTGACTGAGCCACCCAGGCCCCGCAGCTAGTTTTTTATTTTATAAACAGTGTTACTCTTACATTTTGTTTCTGCATCATGTGTACTTGTGTGTTTACTTCAAATAAATTAGAGATTTATTGCGTCAAATTGGGCACGTTTTTAAGGGCTTTTGATGTAAGTAGCTATTTTTTAAAATATCAACCGGTTTACAGTAGTATTTCAAGTTGTTGGAATGTTGAAAGTGTTCTTTTTTTATGTACCCTATCCCAGCCTGTGTTCTCTCAATGTGAGTTTTACAATGTGGCAAAAATGTTCTCTCATATTTGCATTTTTTAATTAGTAAAGTTGAATATCTTTTCACATATTGGTTATTTGCAGTTCAGTTATATATGTTCTTTTCCCATTTTTCTATTAAAGTGTTATTCTTTATCTGCTTTTATTCTTTAAATTTGTTTTATGTGTTTTGCTAAGCATATAATTATTTTTAAATATGTCTATACTCTATTCCTCTTTTAGGATAGCATAACTCAAAACATGACTTATGGACCACTTAACTTGTAACAGTACCTGAGGTGATTGTTTAGAAAATGCAGTTCATTTTCCAGAGATTCAGATTTCTTATACTTGTGAGGGGATTTATGAATCTGCTACACATTAAAATTAGAGAACCTCTGATTTGGAGGAAATATAAATTGTTTAAGATTTTTACTGTCTTGTTTTCTTTTTGTCTTACTGAATTCACTTTTTTTTCTTATGTCAGTAATCACAAACTACAGTCTGAAAATATTAAGATTGTCATCTTACTTCAGCCTAACAGTAGATTTTACAGGAGTGGTTTGATATATGGTAATTTGGATGTTGTGGTACACAAAGGAAACTGTTTTAGAAGGTGGTGGGAAGCTTCACTTTTACATGAGGAAGTAACAGAGGAAATCAGGTAAAATAAAGTGGGTAGAAGTATAAGGAGGTGTCTCATCTAGTTTTAAAAACTCAATGAGGTATTTCTCATTCCTTCTTTTATATGGTAGTCATCTTTGAACCACAAATTTGAAACAGTGAAATTTTAAAAACTTTTTAGTTTAAATGAAATTTTAAAAAATTATTGGTGTTACTATATATATTCAGTAAGGAGCAGTGTTCTTTTTAGTTTTTTTTTTTAGTTATAAGCAGATGAACATGCTGCATAAGCAACAAACTACAAAGACTGAACTTACATGGATATTTTAATATTGTAAACAGATAAAGCTTTCAGTAGTTTTTTGGACACATAGTTAATGATATGCATAATTGTTACTGTGTTGCATGTAATTAAGCTTAAATGTAAACGACTATGTTTACTACCAGTTTTATATAGCCAGACCCACATTTCTGGGGCCAGCTTGAAGGAGGAAAAAAATATGGCAGGCCAGGAAGCTGTCGCAAAGATCTCTGACTTAGAGATTTTGTATAGAGAGATTAGTCATTTGGATCAAGGATTGCTCATAATCTTAATATTCCTAATTCTGATTCTTAGAGTCTCCTTTTCCCTTCCTCTACTCAATACTATGTACTACAGGAAGAAACTGGAAAGATTCAGCCACTGCTTTTTCTCCAAATAGTTTTTTCTGCCTAGTAACTAAAACTTGGGATGCAGAGGTCCCAAGCATTGATAGTGAACAAAGAACACTTTCTTTCCCTGTTTCAGTGAAACCAGTCCAAGTCTCAAGGTCTAAGCTGTCATGGGCCCTAGTATTTAAGTTGTCTTATTAACCTGTATCTCTGAGAGTTTCTGAACCTGACCTTTCTCATGTTTTCCCAGCTCAGGCTCTCCACAATAAACATAGAAATATCCAATGCATATAAAACAAAATGAAATTAAAGTAAATTTAACATTATTAAGCTAAATGAAAGTATAATAACTTAGTACATGCTTTCTTCCTACCAGACCCACTTTCTACTCTGTCCATCTCCGCTTGGTCATAAATAAGATATGTATTCTTGCTCCTGGAAAAGTACGAGCAAGTGAAAATACTCTAAAGCTTAGTGGAAGCTGTAACTGGGAATCCTATTCCTGCTGTGTTTTTGTTTTGTTTTTTAGGGATGATTTTTATTCTCTGCAACCTGGCTGTGCAATGAAATATTTGTCAGTCAAGTATTTCTACATCTATGGTACAAAGTTTTTGTACTATCTAAAAAGATGATGTAATGGTGGAAAAATTTTCCTGATAGTACTTTTAGAACCTTCTGTTTGCTGGTTCACTATTGGTTGATGGAGGTAGCCTTTGTAAAACTGTGATGCAGTAATAAAATCACCTAATGTTTGATGTTGCTTTACCATTTTATAAAGTACATTTACATATATTATCGCATAATTCACTCATATATCATCCTTATAAGGGAGGTAGTATTTTCAGGAAGAAAAATTCTGAGTTCAGAGAAGTTAAATAGTACATTTACACTTAACAAAGCTAGTAAGGGACTTGAATTCATATCTTTCAATTTATTTATATTTCACCTTTTTCACAGATACCTTCTGCCAAGTCAATTAATGTACTATTAATGATTAAAACACATAAAATAAATTTTAAATTTAATGGTTCCAGTTGTAAGTATGACAGATATTTAAATTTAAGACAATAGCTTAAGCATTTTTTAAAATGGATCAGTTTATCTGTGACAAATGAAAAACTGCCATTCTAGATAAGAAAACTATATGTTATGTTAGCAATTGAGGGAAGAAAATTTGCCTTTAAATTCTGGGTAAGGATTGTCTTAGTATATCTATAGCATAAATGATAAAGTAGAAAAACTCTACTGTCTATGAAGTACCCATGTAGTTTATCTATTAGGTCAGTATGATATCTTCATCAAAGATTGTTTTCTTTATTTCTCTTTCTCTTAGTTCATTGTTGGTGTATGGAAACACAACAGATTTTTGTATATTGATTTTGTACCCTGCAACGTTACTGAACTCATCAAAGATTTTACTATCCGGTCTGCAATATTTTGAGAGGAAATTACTAATTTCTTTCATTAAAAAATACTTCTCCGAAATTTCAATCAGAGGAAGAAATAGCTCTTCTCCTAAGATGGAATCTGTTGTTTGGGAATGTGGTTGATCAACTTGATATGTTGGCCAAATGTGCCCTATGTAATAAAATGAAAAGAAGAGACAAGATGATGTCATTTTCCCGTATTGTGAAACCAAAAACAAATGCCTTTTGTGAGATCAAGCTGACAAACCTCTGACGGTGCAAAGAGTATTTAACTGTTTGAAGAACTTAACAGTAAGATATAGAAGAAAAACTTTCAAGCTGAGACCTGCAGGTGTATAAAGATCTAAAATACATATTGAGTAGGCCTGATCATCCAAATCTCATTCAGATCCAGGAAGGATGGCTATGAGTTGGATTGTCTTCTACCTTTGGCCCTTGACTATGTTTGTGGGGCATATAGGTGGACACAGTTTGTTTTCTTGTGAACCTATTACCTTGAGGATGTGCCAAGATTTGCCTTATAATACTACCTTCATGCCTAATCTTCTGAATCACTATGACCAACAGACAGCTGCTTTAGCAATGGAGGTAAGACTTGATCTATTATTTGACATATCTTAGATCAACGATTCTTATACTGTCCTGTTAACTAATCTAATGAATGTGTCTGATAAACAACGGCGAAAGAATGTATTATTTTTAACTGTGTCTTGTATGTTAAAAAGTTAAAGATTTAGGTTCAAACTCTAATAGATTGAAGAATTTATGTTTGGGGAGTGATACTCGACCTATTTTTAGACATGCTTTTATAAAGAAATATGAAACACTGGAACATGGGAGATAATAGTCATTCAGAAGTTTAAAATTGTACAAGTTATAATATGATTACATTTTTCCTGTGTGGCTGATCATAAAACCTAAGATAAAGAGTAGACTATAATAATAATATTCACAGTTTGGTCCTTAAGTATTGAAGGTAACATGATCTTGTGAAATAAATTCTTTTGTTCAGCCTTTAGGCTGGTGGTCGTATTTGAAATTTCTTAAAATTTTCAAAAAATTTTCTCATTTTACCATGTTCACATCAATTTAAGAATGATCACTCCCAATGAGTGAAGGTTTCGTTGTATAAATTATCTGTTGTTGACCTGTCAGAATTTTATGAAAATTTGTTGCCTTTCTTGAATTTTTCTAATGGTAATTCTTTGAGTAACTTTTTATAATGAATATAGTTAACAGTAGGTTTAAATAAGAATGCATGCATTTCTATAGAGGTTTTACAGTTGTGAACAAGGATAATATGTTTACCAGGTAAGAACTAGGAGGCCACGAATGGTGGCAATAGGGAGCATAGGCTTATACAAACCTGGGTTTGAATTCTAGCTCTATCACTTTCTAGCTTTATTACTTTGGGCAAACTTTCTTACCATAGTTTCTTTGCTATGTAAAGCTTCTTGTAAAATGGAACTAATAATAATTATACAGAAAATGTTTTGTACTTTAGTCTATAATCTATTGTTATAGTGCTTTCAGCACATCGAAGCCTATATGTTTTGGAATTTTTCATTTTATGGTAAAACCCAAAGATTCATTACTTCCAAGTAGACTAGCATAGATGTGTCTAGGAAAATTTGCAGAAAGATTATTATTCATAGATTTTTAAATGTGAAGGACATCTTACATATTCCAAATATTTGAAATATTATAGAGGTTGAACAAAACATTTCCTGCTCTTCTGAATATACAAGTGTAACTGGCAAAGAGAGATTTGGTATAGACTGTCAGATTAGGATATGAAAATGGGTATTGGTTTAATACATTAATTTGGTTCTGGGCATAGCAGTCCTTGCTGTGTTTTGAAACTATCAATTCTCTCACAAAGAAATTGAAGTAGGAAAACCTTTGTTTTTAGTATCATAAATCCTTTTGGAAAGCAGATAGGGTAGTAAGAGGCAAGTCATCAAGATATTTGAATTGATTTGGGTTTAGCTTTTGACTCTTCTTTGTAGTAGCTTTAAGACTGAACAAGTCACTTAAGTCCCTTAACCTTGGTTTCTTCATTTGTAAAAACGCAGTAATTACAAAAATACTTTGAAGGGCTGTTAGGATTAAACAAGAAATTTATAAAGTAGCTAGCACAGGGTATAGCATACAATAGGTGATCTGCAAATGTTAATTCTATTCCAAATTCCATTTTTAAATGATCCTAAAGAGAAAGTACTAGAAAAGATAATATATTTGTTCCAAATGAACTTGCATTCATTTGTAGGCTCTTGGGACATTCATAATGCTGACATAGTAAACTGTCACTACCCTCTTCTTAAAGTTGCCTGAGTAGTCTAGATATTTTATTGGCAGTAAGGTTGCTTCTGTTTAAATTTCACACATTCTAGGGAGAGCACCTCAGTGGGCAATATTTTTAAGAGAAGGCTCTAGTTCTATGAACTAAATAATGTTGCAGATAGTTTTTTGTTGCATGGTTGTCATATCAGGACAGTGATGCCACTGACAGATATGTCAGATAGTTTGCAAGTGTAAAGTTTCTGTAATAGAAAAGGACATGGAAACTCAGCAGTCAACACAACATCCTTCCAGACTGAAGAAAGGATTCTTGGGTCCTTATAGGGACTTGTATCTGCTGATGACACCCTCTGTCTCCGCTCTCAGAATATGTACGTCAACTTTTACCAGGAGCAAGTCATTGGAGCAAACAATTGAAGCACATTTTTGAGTGTTCGCTGTGGGACTTAGTGAATTCAAGGATAATTTCCTAGGTGTAGCATCTTTAACAGGCCCGTGTTTCAAGCCTGCCTAGGGTTCGTTCATTCCTGTACTGATGTTTGGTGAATCAAAGTGAGTGCCTGGAATAGAGTAGTATATGACAGTGAGCTAGGGATACCACAGATGAGAGGAAGTATAGAATCTGGGTTATTTCAAATTTGATTATTCATATTCAACAGGTTGGCTGTTCTTTCATTGTTGATAAAGGGTTCTTAGTACTTTCATTGAAATTGGAACATGTTTAAATAAATGGGTTAATGTATCAATTCATTAAGTTAGAAAAGAAACTTAACTTTAACATACCTTGCTAGTATGTTTCTCTCTCCCTCCCTTCCAGAACATACTCATCTATACACAAACACACACACTGAATTTTTAAAGTTCTTAACTTGATATCTTTCCCCCAAGCATCAGTGGCTTTTGATAGAGAACAACAATTTTTTCCCTCATTCCTGAGTTTTCCAAACCATTTTGAGCTATCCAGATTGCTAAGTAAAATTTTGGGAGCTGTCCAGCACGGACAACAAATTGTCAACAAATTGTAACTATTTTTACTAACCACATGTTATCAGGTATTTATGACTCCATTGGTAATAAAAGAGATCTTAAGAGCCTCTCCCCCTGTACTAAATACATGCAGTTGAATAGGAAGGGGACAGTTTATTGGAAAAAGCACTGAAATGGGGATAAGAAGTTTGTATTTTGCCAGTAACCAGTTTTGTCACTTCTTTGTGTTTTCTCTAGGAAGTGAATTTTTTTCCCTGTCCATTTTACAAAGTTGTTAAGATCAAGTGATGTAAGTGATGTGTATATTTAAAAACTTTGAGGGGCACCTGGATAACTCAGTCATTAAGCAACTGACTTCGGCTCAGGTCATGATCTAACGATTTGTGAGTTGTAGTCCCACATCAATGAGTTTGTGCCCTGCTTGGGGTGAGTTCACGCCCCACTTGGGGTGAGCCCTGCTTCTCTCTCTTTCTCTTTCTCTCTCTCTCTCTCACTCTCCTTGTGGGATTCTCTCTCTCTCCCTCACTCGTGTACCCTCTCTCTCAAAAAAATAAAAATAAAAACTTTGAAAAGTTTTTTGTGTGAATGCAAAATAGTAGTCCTTGTTGCCTGTCACCCTGTTTAACTTCAGTTAGTATGTGGAACAAGCACTCTTACCTCTTCAGGAGGTTGATCACTTGTCTTTTTTTTTTTTTTCCTCTTCTTTTTTTTTTTTTTTTTTAAGGAAACTTGACCACTGTAGAATAATCAGAGGAAAAATTCTTAGGTTGGTTTGTGTTTGCCTCCATGTCCTGTTTCCTTTTGTCATCTGCATTAAAGATTTTCTGTAGCATGGAGAGCTGGCAGTGGGATAGATCCTACTGGGAACACAGAGCCTAAAAGCCTCAAATCCTTGGTATTCTCTATGATTCATTAAGAACAAAATATGTTTGGGGGCACCTGGGTGGCTCAGTGGTTAAGTGTCCGACTTCGGCTCAGGTCATGATCTCACGGTTTGTGGGTTCGAGCCATGCTCCAGCTCAGAGCCTGGAGCCTGCTTTGGGTCTGTGTCTCCCTCTCTTTCTGCTCCTCCCATGCTCATGCTGTGTCTCTCTCTGTCTCTCAGAAATAAATAAACGTTTAAAAAAATTTTTTTAAAAGAACGAAACATGTTTGAACCAGTCTTACTCTTACCCAAACTCAAATTGTACCTTAAAAAAACACTTTTTATTATAGAAATATCAATTATATAGAAATATAGGTAAGATAATATATTGGACAACATACATCCATCATCCAGCTTCAAAAATTATCAACTGGAAGCTAGTTTTGTTTCAATTGTGACTGCATGTCCAGCTGGGTTACTTTGAAGCAAATCTCAAATACCATAATTTCATCCATAAATATTTCTATATAAATCTCTAAAAAGTAAGGACTCTTTCAAAATATATAAACACCATACTTTTATCTCTTTGTCAGTATCCTCAAACGTCCAATTGATGTTCAAATTACTTTGATCATTTCACATTTTTTATAGCTGCTTTTTCAAATCAGGGTTCATCTATCCCATTCAATTGATATGTCTCTTAAGTTTCTTTTTAACATATAATTTCATTTTCCCTTTCCTCTCTCCTCTTTTTCTTGTAATGCATTTGCCATATGGAGTTTCCCATAGTCTTTATTTTGCTGATTGCATCCATGTGGTTTTATTTATCATGTTCCTTTGTCTCCTTTTTAAATTTTTTTTAAAGAATACTTCATAGACATATAATACCTGGCTGTCACTCTTTATAATTTTAGCAGCCATTCATGATCATTTCCTAGATCAGTAATTTCATTAAAGTTTTGCAAAAGGGTGATATTCTAATTCTGTCATTCATTTCTCAGCTGGAATGCTTTATAAACAGAAATTTCCTGTCATTTACTATTGGACTACTGAGTTACTCTCATATACAGTTTATATAAGAAAGACAGGTTATATGCTTGATCATTCCCCTGTATTTAGTAGTTTTTAAGATAATGGGTTGATTCCGAAGCATCCTTCAGAGGTGACCAATGAAGTCTTTTTCTCTTTTTAAAGGTATCATTATGAACTCATGAATTTAACATATTTGATGTGTTTCAATCCTAGGGCAGTTATTATTCCTATTGGGGCTCTAACTGGACTGTCTTTGGTAGTGGGAGCCTCTTCAAGATATCTCCTGGGTTTTTGATCTTAGCTTCCTTGCTTTCTGGTATCTGGATCCACGCTCCTTTCTTAAAATTCTGCCTCAAACTTTGAACCAGAGATTTCTCTAGAGAGCGCTGGTTCCTTTTAGTTGGAAATGATATTTAGAGACCACTATCTGGGTGCTAAGCCTGTTGATACTAGGTTAGCCATTTTTAGGCCTATTTGTAGACAAAACTAGGAAACATGTTTTTTTAATTAAAAAATTTTTTTAATGTTTATTTTTGAGAGACAGCATGAGCAGAGGAAGAGCAGAGATAGATGGAGACCCAGAATCTGAAGCAGGCTCCAGGCTCTGAGCTGTCAGCATAGAGCTTGACACAGGGCTCTAACTCATGAACTGTGAGATCATGACCTGCGACTCGAACTCATGAACTGTGAGATCATGACCTGAGCTGAAATTGGATGCTTAACTGACTTAGCCACCCAGATGCCCCACTTTTTTTTAAGTACAAATAAAGTAATTCAAATACTATCACAGAGTTTGTTGTTGTTGTTTTGTTTTTTTGAGGAGGGAGGGCAGAAAAAGAGAGAGACAGAGAATCCCAAGCAGGCCCTCCTCTGTCAGCACGAAGCCCCATATGGGGCTTGATCCCATGAACCATGAAATCATGACCTGAGCCAACATCAAGAGTGGGATACAACTGACTGAGCCATCTGGTGCCTCTGTCACAGAGTTTTTATTTAACATTTTAAAATCTTATTTTTGTTTCTCTATTCTCTTATACTAAAGCTTTACAATATACATACATTCTGTAATTTCAGAATAATAACAGTATTATTACTAATAATATGATTACTGAAAGCAGATTATTTTGTACTTCTTTTTGTCCTTAGGGATGTGACTCACTATTGATACACAGTACAGTCAAATTACTCTGCTTTAAAGTTTTAATTTAAAAATTTAAATATTTTTTAAGTTTTATATTTAAACTTAAATATTTCTCTGTGTGGTTAAACTCAATACACATTTAGATTCCTGTGTTTCATTTTTTGAGGAATAACTTAAAAATTTTTTTGGTTTAAATTTAGTGGCTCGTTTGGTTGAGCGTCTGACTCTTGGTTTCTGCTCAGGTCATGATCTCATGGTTCGTGAGTTCAGGCCCTGCATTGGGCTCACTGCTGTTGGTGCAGAGCCTGCTTGAGATTCTCTCTCTCCCTCTCTCTCTCTCTGCCCTTTCCCTGCTCAAAATAAATTAACTTAAAATTTATTTTATTTTATTATTAAAAATTTGTTTTAACATTTTGTTTATTTTTGTGAGACAGAGAGAGAGAGACAGAGTGTGAATAGGGAAGGGGTAGAGAGAGGGAGACACAGAATCCGAAGCAGGCTCCAGGCTCTGAGCTGTCAGCACAGAGCCCGATGCAGGGCTCGAACCCACGAACCGTGAGATCATGACCTGAGCTGAAGTCAGCCACTCAACCAACTGAGCCACCCAGGCACCGCTTAAAACTTATTTTATAATTGTGTTTTACAACTTTCTATATAGAACAAGATATATTCAGAGAAGTTTAATTTCTGGCCCTTTCTCTTCTTCCTTGTTCTTTCCTTCATCCTAAGTGTAGTCATTTAAAAAACTTTTTTGCTTATCCTTCCATTAAAAAATTATAAATATAATATTTATGTAAAATGTTTATGTAATATCTGCCCACATATATTCTTTTACCTTTCTTTGATATAGTATTTTTCTCTTTTTCCATTTAGTAATAATATCATGGATATTCCATAGTAATATTGATAGATATTGTTCATCAAAAATATTTGTTTTAACTGGCAAAATACATATAAAGTTCACCATTCCAGTCCTTTTAAGGATTGTGCAGTATAGTTCAGTGCATTAAGTGTATTCATCTTGTTATGTAGTCATAACCACTATTTATCCCTAGCACTTTTTCATCTAACAAAACTGAAATTCTGTACCCAGTAAACAATAACTCCCCATTCTCCCCTCCTCCAAGCCCCTGACATCCTCCATTCTTCTTTCTCTCTGAGTTTGACTACTCTAGGTACCCAATAATAAGAGGAATTGTACAGTATTTTTCCTTTCGTGACTGGCTTATTTCACTTAACATAATGTCTTCAAGGTTCATTCATGTAGGATATACCAGAATTTCCTTTCTGTTTAAAGCCAAATAATATTCCATTGTATGTATATACCACATTTTGTTTATCTGCTCATCCATCAAACACTTGAGTTGCTTTGACCTCTTATCTATCACGAATAATGCTGCTGTGAACATGTGTGTAAAATACCTGTTTGAGTCTCTGCATTCAATTTTTGGGAATATATGCCCAGAAGTGGAATTGCCGGGATATATGATAATTCTATGTTTAATTTTTTGAGGAACCACCATACTGTTTTCCATAGCAGCTGCTCCATTCAGCAGTGCCACAAAGGTTCCAGTTTCTCCACATTCTCACCAACACTTGTTATTTTTTGTTTTTGTTTTATAGTAGTCACCCTAATGGGTGTTAGGTTGTCCTCATTTTTTTCATTGAATTCCTGTTAATGGACATTTGGGTTTTCTGTCTTTTGCTTTTGAAATCAGAGCTTGTCCTTATTCATCGTTGTATACCTAGTACCCAACATAGTGCCTCACACATAGGAAGTGCTAAATAAATATTTGAATTAATTAATGAACTTTATAAACTATAGCTTCCTTAGTAGTCAGACTTGGTAAGGGTTATGATGTTATACCTAAGCACTTGATCTCCTGGAGTTGTAAATAGTAGTGTGCTGGATGGGAATGGGGATGGTAATCCCAGTACCAAGAGTACCACATAACTATGAACACTAGTACTTTACTTTGCCTTTTCAGGGGTGAGGAACAGCTGGTCAAAGTGACTCAGAACTTTAGACATTTATGTGTTTGTACTTATAAGTGGTGTAATTAAGCAAAAGAACAGAGCTACCCACCTTTCCCATCTCTAGGCCTTTCATGTTCCTTCTACGTAAATAGTCTCTATCTTTGTCAAAATTTTAATGGTTGGACTTGATACATTATTAAGTAGGAAAAAAAAGATAGTAGATAACATGTACGGTATCATCCTGTTTTGGTTTAAAAAATATATCTGCATGTTTATGCAGAGTAAGTAGATCTGGAAGGATTTTAACCAAGGCCAACAGTGGTTTTCCTGAATTAGCACAATTTTTTGGTGTTTTCTGTATCTTATTTAATGTTCGTATTTTTTTAGTTTTCTGTAAGAAACATTGTGCTTTTAAAATAGTAAAATTAGTACAGAAACTTTATTTTTAATAATCCCAACTGTTCTTTGTTTAGTTCTCAGTTGTAGTACCTAAGAGTTAGTATTTATTAAATATATTTTGATTGAATTACTGAAAGGATCTGATGTGAAGGGGATCAATTGTAGACAGTATTTGAATGAATGGACCTTGAAAGACAGATTTTTTGTTGTTTTTTGTATGAAAATATAATATACCCCTGTATAGTAGTAATTATTAACATTTTGTGGGTAGGCTTTTTAGAAAATGAAATTTGATTATATTTATTCTTGCAGTTCATGGTTTATATCTTCAGAATACATGTCTTATCAGATTTATTTCTCATATTATCTTTTGTTTGGGTTATTATTAATAGGTGGTTTTCCTTAAGCAAACAGCAATCTAGTGAAGTAGCTTAAAAAGTCTGTTGTGTGACAGGGAAACCTGTCAGTAATTAAGAATCTTCTAAACTGAAAAATCTACATACAGGTAGTAGAGAATTAATTGCATTTAGTTATTTCTTACTCTATGAAAAAAAGTTTAAAAATTTTTTCTTTGATTTTCGTATATGACAAATCACTTTAAAGGAATACCTTTAAAATATGTATTTTCAGTTTATGAAGTGTGGTAGAATTTTGTGAAGTTTTATCTTTCGAGAGAGACCATAGTTCAGAACTGTTCATGATATTTGAAATATTAAAATTTACTTCCTTAAAGCCAAATGTTATGGGTTGCTCTGGGAACTCTCCACTGACTTAAGATAAACGTGTTCCTCTCATAATGGCAAATTTCTGCAAACCAACTTACTGAAAGGCTGTTTAGTATGCTATCTCAAGACTTTTTTTTTTAATTAAGATTGGTAAAAGAAAAGCAAATTTATAGGGTCAAAGGTGTTCTCAAACCTAGAATTTTTTAATACAAAATAATTCTTAAAGGTTTAGATCTTTTCTCACTGAGAATTTATTTTTACAAAAAAGGAGTTTTTTAAAGATCTTATTTTTAATCATTTAAAATTATTCTAAAAAGTTGTTTTTGAATAATTTATTCTAATTGTATCTGAAATAGAATGAATACCATTTTGTTGAATTTCCAAGGCCATTCCACATTTGGTTTCACATTTAGTTAATTTAGTCATAATATTCCCAAACCCAGTAAGGATACAGTTTCTATGGTTACCAGACTCTTTGTAGAGTGACAAAGATTGGAATTCTGATTCTCATGAGTCAAATTTTGGCCTTTGACTCTGTCCCCTTTTTATACCCCTTGCTAAGCTTGGGCTGTTGCTGTGGTTGAAGGCTTGTCAGCTACCAGGTTCCTATGGTAACAGGAATGGAAATTTGAAAGAAGAAAGAGATTGGAAGCACAAAGGCTTGGTTGATTTGAATTTGAACAAAGAGAAGTTCCATGTAGTGCACCTTTGTTGTAGAAACCAGAAATTTAATTTTAGAAAGTTACTTTTCAGTTTGTAAACTTTGTATACCTAGGTCTTGATTCAGTGAATAAAAGTATTACTGTTTAAGGAGGTACTCAGTAGGAATCTTTAAAACATTAATCAGCTAAGTTTTTCTATATGATAGAACTTTAATAGTATTTTTTACATATTCTCAGCTTTACAGTATTCAGGCTACCTCATTTAATTTTGATTTTGCTGAGGTTAAAATTGTTAAAGTCAAGGCAGTTTGCTCATTTGAAAAATATTAATATTTTTGTTTTTACATAACCGCTTTATTGAGGTATAGTGTATATAAAGTGTTCAGTGTTTTGACAAATTATATACCCATGAAACCATCAACACAATCAAGATATAGAGCATTTCTATTACCTCAGAAGCTTTCTTGTGTGCCTTTGTAGTCTGTCCCCATCTTTACACCCTGCTCCAAGCAACCAGTGATCTGTTTTCTGTCAATGTGGATTAGTTTTCATTTATTAGAGTTTTATATAATCATATTGTATCTGTTTTTTTTTTTTTTTTAGTCTGGTTCCCTTTACCCGGCACAATGACTTTGATATTCATCCATGTTTTGTTTTGCTTTTTAATAACATCATTCCAATTGACTTTCTCTTGTCCGAGAACAGGGAATTCAGCAGGGTTCCTTATGCCCATCTTATAGGATTGCTATTGCTCTGTTAACTTGCAACTCTTCCTTAATCCCTTTTTAAAGCTTTTGCTGGGTTCTGTAGGCTAACTGTTGAATATATTATTGTTTATAATCTATTAAGACCATTTTACAGAGGAGAAAATTGAAGTTTAGGGAGGTTATGTAGAACAAATTGGTTATGTTCAAGGGCTCTAGATAGGACTGCCAGGGTCTTAACTCTTGGGTCTCTTTGTAGCTCTGTGATCTTGGGAAAGTTCCTTAATTTCTATGTCTCATTTTCTTCATGTGTATTATAAAATGTGATTACTAATAGTACCTAACTTATGGGGTTATTGAGAGGATTAAATGAGATAATGTGTGTAAGACACTTAGAACACTGCCAGTCCCTTTAGTGTTAGTAATTAACTAGCTGAGATACTCAGCACAGGGTACATACAGCTAGTTAGTGGCAAAAGCATGAACTTGTAACTTTAGGCCCATTGCAGGCAGCACAAAATAACCTCCCAAATCAATTTTATAATTCATCTGTAATTCACAGATGGAGGTTTAACTAACATAGTTAACACAACAATATTGGATTGGTTGGTATGGATTGGTTGGTATTTTATATATGCCTAAGTACCAAGCAACTTTTGAGACCTATGACATACATTAAAAAACAAGGCATACATGTGCATACATGTACATACATCATTAACATATGAATATAATACCGTTTTTAATTTTTAAGTTTACAAGAATCATAAACTCATAGGAAGTTATAAAAACAGTACAGAAAAATTCTTTGTACCTTACCTAGCCCGCACTGCCCCTACTCTCCACCCCCCATCTTAGTATCTTATATAATTGTCATACAGCATCAAAACTAGGCAATTTGCATTGGTACTACAGACCTTATCTACAGACCGTATCATATTTCACCGGTTTTTACATGTACTCAGTTTTGTGTGTGTATATGCATGTGTCCATCTGTGTATAGTCTTTGCAATTTTTTTAAATATTTATACTTTTAGTGTTTATTTTTGAGAGAGAGAGAGAGACAGAGCATGAGCAGGGGAGGGGCAGAGAGAAAGGGAGACATAGAATCCCAAACAAGCTCCAAGCTCCGAACTTGTAGCACAGAGCATGACTCAGGGCCCAAGCTCAACAAGCCACGAGATCATGACTGGAGCTGAAGTTGGATGCTTAACCGATTAAGCCACCCAGGTGCCCCTGCAAATTTTTTAAAAAAAATAAGCTCTGTGCCCAACATGGGGCTCGAACTCATGATTCTGAGATCAAGCGTTGCATGCCTCACCAAAGGAGCCAGCCAGGCACCCCTAGTCTTTGCAATTCTATACATATGTAGGTGTGTAGCTGCTGCTACCGTTAAAGAACTGTTTTATCACCACCAGGGAACTCCCTTATGCTTACTTTCTCTCTCCTCCTTTTTTCCAGTCCTAAGCAACCACTGCTTTGTTCTCTATAATTTTGTCATTTCAAGAATGTTATATAAATGGAATCATACAGTATATAATCTTTTGAGATTTTGGTTTTTTTTCACTTAGCATAATACCATTTGAGATCCATACTAGTTGTTCCAGGTATCAGTAGTCATTATTTTTAATTTCAGAATATTTTGTTTTACAGTTATACCACAATTTGTTTAATCAGCCACCCATTGAAGAACATTTCAGTTGTTTCCAGCTCTTTGCTATTACAAATAAAGTTGCTATGAACATTGGTGTATAGGTTTTTGTGTAGACATACATTTTTGTTTTGGGGAGATAAATGCCCACGAGTGTCATTAGTGGGTCATATGATAAGCATATGTTTGGATTTTATGAAACTGCTGAACTATTTTCCATAGTGGTTGTACCATTTTACATTCTCACCAGCAGTGTATGAGAGACTTACTTTCTCTGCATTTTAACTACCATTTGGTATTATCGCAGTTTTTTATTTCAGTTTTTCTAATAATGTATACAGTATATATGTATATAGTGATACCTCATGTTTTACTTTATATTTCCTTTGTGGCTAATGATACTGAACATCTTTGCATGTGCTCGTTTGCCATTCATGTATCCTTTTTGGTAAAATATCTGTTTATATCTTTTGTTCATTTTACAATTGTTTCTTTTGAGTTTTGAGAGTGTTATATATATTCTGGATGGAAATCCATTATTGGATATATGGTTTGCAAATAGTTTATCCTAGCCTGTAACATGTCTTTACATCCTTTTAACAAGGTCCTGAAGAGAACAGAAATTTTAAATGTTAATTAAGTCCACTTTACCATTTTTTTTCTTTTATGGATTGTCCTTTTGGTATAATTTCTAAGAACTTTTCACCTAATTCTTCATCAGGAATATTTTTCCTCTTTTTTTCTTCAAGTTTGTAGTTTGTATGTTGTACATTTAAATCCATGATCACTTTTGAGTTAATCTCTATAAGGTATGGTTCATTTTCTTTTCTATTAATGTTCTCTAGTTCCAGCACCATTTATTGAAAAAACTATCCCTTCACCATTGAATTGCTCTTGCTCTTTTCTCAAAAATCAATTGTCCATTCTTAGGTAGATTTAATTCTGGGTTCTCCTTATGTTCTATTCATCTTTTATATCTGTCTCTCCACTGATAGCACATTGTCTTGATTACTGTTAGCCATATAGTAAGTCTTAAAATTGGATAGCATGATTCTTTTCACTTTTTTTCCAAAATCTATTCTTTTTTCATATAATTTCATATAATTTAGAATGAATTCCTCTTCACTAACAGTCATACTGAGTTTTGATGGAAATTTCATTAAATCTAGAAACTTTTTGGGGGAGAATTGTCATCTTTAATGTTGAATCTTCAACCCATGAACAGTGTTGTTGTGGGTTGAATTGAGTCCCCCTAAAATATATATGACGAAGTTCTACTCCGGTATCTCAGAATGTGACCTTATTTGGAAATAAGTTAAGATGAGGTCATACTGGAGTAGGGAGGGGCCCTAATTCAATATGACCGGTGTCATTAGAAAAGGGAAATTTGGACACAGACAGACACACATGGAGGGAAGATGATGTGAAGAGGCAGAGGGAGAATGCAGTGTGAAGATCAGATTTATGCTGTCACAATCCAAGGATACCAGAAGCTAGGAGAGAGGCCAGGGGCACATCCTTCTCTAGCATCCGCAGGCGAACATGGTTCTGCCGACATCTTGATTTCAGACTTCTAGCTTTTAGATGTGAGACTGAATTTCTGTTGTTTAAGCCACTCAGCTTATGGTAACTTTGTTACAGCAGTCCTAGCAAACTAAGACAAGTATATCTTCCTTGATTTTTTTTTTATCCTTGATTTTTTTTTTATCAGCATCTTATAATTTTCTCCATACAAGTCCTGTACATGTTTTATTGAATTTTTATGCAGGTCTGTCTTTCTTTCTTTCTTTTTCTTTCTTTCTTTCTTTCTTTCTTTCTTTCTTTCTTTCTTTCTTTCTTCTAGTGGTTATAAGTGTATTGTTTTAGTTTTTATGTGTTCTTTATATATGGAATGAAATTCTATATAGAAAGAGAGTTGGGTTTTTTTGTATGTTTTTCTTGTATCCTGCAACCTTGCTGAACTCACTAGTACAAAGAGGTGTTCTTTGTAGACGCCTTGAGATTTTCTATGTAGACAGCAATGTCACTTGCAAATAGGAACAGTTTTATTTTTCCAATCTCTACCTTCCTTTTTGTGCTTTATTGTGTTGGCAGGATTTCCAGTACCAGGTTGAATAACAGTGGTAAAAGTAGACATCCTTCCCGTATTTCCAATCTTAGGAGTAAAAATCCATGTTTCACCATTAATTATGATAGCTGCAAAGGTGTTTGTAGATGTTCTTTATCAGGATGAGGAAATTACCCTCTATTTCTAGTTTGTTAAAAACTCAAAATTATGAGTGCTTTTTCTTTTCTTTTTTTTTAATGTTTTATTTATTTTTGAGAGAGTGCAAGGAGGGGAGGGACAGTGAGAGGGGGACAGAGGATCCAAAGCAGGCTCTGCACTGACAGTAGCGAGCCCGTTGTGGGTCTTGAACTCATGAACTGTGAGATCATGACCCAAGCTGAAGTCAGGTATTCAACCGACTGAGCCACCCAGGTGCCCCTCATGAGTGCTTTTTCTGCATAATTTGGTATGATAATATGATTTTTCTGTTAGCCTGTTAATTTGGGATTACATTAATTGATTTTTGAATATTGAACCAGACTTGAATTTCTGGAGCAAACTGTACTAGGTTGTGATATATAATGCTTTTAAAATATTTTTTGATTTCCTTTGCTACTGTTTTTTAAGGATTTTTACATTTATGTTCATGAGAGATATTGGTCTGTAGTTTCTTCGTTTGTACTATCTTTGTTTGGTTTTAATATTAAACACCCCTTGTTTCATGGAAATTAGTTGGGATGTGTTCCCTTCTTTGCTGTTTTCTTGAAGAGATTGTGTAGAATTGGTGTTAATTATTTCTTTAAATGTTAGATTTTTAGCTATGAAACGATCTGGCCTGGACATTTCTTTTCTGGAGGTTTTTAACCATAAAGTCAAATTCTTTAGTACTTCCAGGGCTATTCAAATTATCACTTTCATCTTCAGTGAATTTTGGTAGTCTAACTTTGAAGAATTGGTCTACTTCATTTAAGGTGTCTAGTTTATGTACACAGAGTTGTTTGTAATATTCCCCTATTGTTTTTTTTAATGCCTGTGGAGCCTCAGTGACATCTTCTTTTTTAGACTTAGTATTGGCAATTTGTGTTTTTCCTTTTCATTTAATAGCCTTGCTAGGGCACCTGGGTGGTTCAGTCGGTTAAGCATCCAGCTTTTGATTTCGGCTCAGGTCATGATCTCATGGTTTGTGAGTTAAAGCCCCGCATTGGACTCCGCATTCTCAGTGCAGAGGATTCTCTCTCTCTCGCTCTCGCACTTTCTCTCTCTCTCTCTCTCTCTCTCTCTCTCTCCCCTTCTCCCCCTCTCTCTCTGTCCTTCCCTTTACACACACACACACACACACACACACACTCCCTCTCTCTCAAAATATATAAATAAACTTAAAAAAGTAATCTTGCTAGAAGCTAACCAATTTATTGGTAGTTCAAAGAACCAGCTCTTATTTGAGTGATTTTTCTCTATTTTACTGTTTCCAATTTCATCGCTTTTTCCTTTTTTTATTTTTCTTTATTTTTTTAAATATTTATTTTTGAGCTAGAGAGAGAGAAAGTGAGAGAGGGTGTGTGCACGGGCTGGGGAGGGGCAGAGAGAGGGGGAGACACAGAATCCGAAGCAGGCTCCAGGCTCTGAGCTGTTAGCACAGAGCCCAACACGGGGCTTGAACTCCTGGACCATGAAATCATGACCTGAGCTGAAGTCGGACGCTTAACCAACTGATCCACCCAGGTGTCCTGATTTTTCTTCTTTATTCCTTCTCTTTGCTTGCTTTTGCTTTATTTTGCTCTCTAGGGCTATTACGAATAATGCTGTTCTGTCAAAATTTATACACAAGTTTTCCCTTGAACATCATTTTTAAATTCTTTTGGGTATATACCTAGGAGTGAAATTGCTGGATCATATGGTAATCGATGTTTAACTTAAGGAATCACCAAATTGTTTTCCATAGCGGTTACATCAGTTTACATTCCCACAGCAACACATATCCTTGTGTTGTCATATCCTTGTCAGCACTTGTTATTTATTTATTTATTTATTTATTTATTTATTTATAGATTACAGCTATCTTAGTGGGTATAATATAGTATCTCATTGTCGTTTTGATTTACATTTCCCTAATGGCATTGAACATCTTTTCATATGTTTATTGGCCATTGCATTAACTTCTTTGAAGAAATGTCTGTTCAAGTTCTTTGCCCGTTCAAAAAATTAGGTAGTCTTTTTGTTGAGTTGTGGGGTTCTTTATTCTGGATACTAGACTCTTACCAGATATGTCTTATAAATATTTTTTTTCCATTTTGTGGGTTGTCTGTGCCCTCTACTGATAATGTCCTTAAATACATGAAAGCATTCTATTTAGATGAAGTCTGATATATCTGTGTGTGTGTGCGTGCACGCTTGTGCTTTTGTTGACAGATCTAAGAAACCATTGCCAAATCCAAGGTCATGAAGGTTTACCTCTATTTTCTTTTACAAGCTTTGAGTTAATTTTTGTATGTGGTTTAACACAGGGTCTCCAGCTTTCTTCTTTTGCATGCTTAGACTTCTGTCAGTATCACAGTGTTTTGATTACTATAGCTTTATATTAAGTTTTGAAATTGGAAAGAATGAGTACTCCAACTTTGTTCTTTTTTTCAAGGTTGTTTTGATCTGTTCAGACTATTGCAATTCCATAGGAATTTTAGGATCAACTTTTCCATTTTTGAAAAAAAAAAAGGCCATTGAGATATTTTAAGGGTTTAGATTGAATCTCTGGATCACTTTGGGGACATTTGCCATCTTAACAACATTGCCATCTAATCCCTGAATATGGGATGTCTATTTGTTAGATCTTCTTCAGTTTTTTTCAGTAACACTTTGTAGTTTCCTGTCTTGCACTACATTGGTTAACTTTATTCCTGAATACAGGATGCTGTACTTTCTTTTTGATGGTCTTAAACTGGAGTTGTTTCTTAATTTCAATTGGTGTTTTTTTTCTTAATTTCATTTTTAATATATTCCTGGAATGTAGAAATATGGCTTTTATCTTTATTGACTTTGTATCCAGTGTTCGCAGTAAATTCATTTATTCTAATGGTTTATAGATTTTCTTTGTGACAGGTTTTTATTAGTCTGGTTCTATTTGAAGACAGACACACTCAGGGCACCTGGGTGGCTCAGTCGGTTAAGCATCTGACTTCAGCTCAGGTCATGATCTTGCAGTTTGTGGTTTGAGCCCCGAGTGAGGCTCTGTGCTGACAGTTCAGAGCCTGGAGCCTGCTTCAGATTCTGTGTCTCCCTCTCTCTCTGCCCCTCCTCCACTCATTCTCATTCATTCTCTCTCTCTCTCTCTTAAAAATAAACATTAAAAATAAGTTAAAAAAAGACATTCTGATTTAAATACGGGATGTATAATACAAATCATTAATAAGCCATTATTGGAGAGTATTTATAAAACACAGAGAGAGCTCCATAGGGTTCTCTAGGGCAGAGGGACAATCTTGGAAGGGACTCCCAAACTCCAAGGTTCAGACCTTAATTATAGATGATATACTTGCAACTCAGAGGATGGCAGAGACATTCACTGGGTTGCCTGGGCCAGAGCTGGTCCATGGTTGCTGGGCAAGCAAGAAGCAGTTCTTCAGGGCATAGGCAAGTGTTAGCTGGTGGTTGAGCAGATAGAGAGAGTCAGGACACTGCCACAGGTAGGAGGTCTCAAGTATGCAGTGTCCATATTGGAAGGGCTGGAGGAAGGGGGGTCACCAGGCTATGTCTTGATTGTGTGGCTACTAAGGGACCTTTCTGGGCACATGGCTGGGACACAGCACCATAGATTTCTTCACATTTGCACTGCTGCCTGACTGTGCAGCAGCCACAACCAACAAGGAAGCCCGCCCTCTTTGTCCTGCAGTGTTCTTCCAACACTCTTTATTGAGAAAGTTTAAACACATGCTTACTGTAAGGAGAAATGGTGATGTAAATCCCATCTATTATCATACAGCATTGATATTGAAGAGTGAATGTGGAACAGAGATAAAAGTTTGATAACTGGAACATAAGTCCTCTATGAATGATAGTTTCTTTCTGATCCATATATCTTTAATTTTTGTATTTCTTGCCTTCTATTTCTTTTACCTTTTATTCCTATGTTTCTACTGCCCTGGTGAGGACTTTCAATACAGTGTTAAATAAAATACTGGTAAAAGTTATTTTTGTCTCATCTTTGATCTCAGGAAGCCTTCAATAATTTACCAACAAGTATGAGGTTTTCTGTGGTTTGATGTATATACTTGCCATAAGATTGGAGGAAATTTCTTCTTAGTCTCCTGAGAGTTCATAACAAATGGATGTTGAATTTCATCTAGTACTTTCACTACATCTATTTAATGGATCATGTGATTTCCCCACTTTTTCAATTAATGTCATAAATTAAATTAACTGGTTTTTCAGATGTTAATCAGTGTTGTATCCTTGGGGAAAAAAGTGCATTTGGTGTGGTATATCATTTTTTATATATATTATGGATTAATTTACCGATACTGGAATATGACTTTTATATCTATGGTCATGAGGAATAATTTTCCTTCTTAGATAGTCCCTGTTGGGTTTTTTTGTAAAAATTATGCTGATTTCATAAGATGAATTGGGAAAGGTTCCTTTTTTTCCTTTTTCTTGCTTTGATGTTTGATAAATTTTTCTAGTGAAGTCAGCTTAGAGTTTTCTCTGGGCGGACCATTTCTAATAATGGATTAAATTTCTTTGTAGATAGAAGACTAGATTTTCTTTGAGTTTTGGTAAATTTTAATTTTTTCCCAGGGCATTTGTTCATTTCATGTAACATGTCAGATTTATTATTTATGATATCTACATTATTTTTCTTCTTTCCTTCATTCCTGATATTGGTAACGTTCTTTCCTTCATTCCTGATATTGGTAATTTGAAGTTTTGGGTTTTTGTTTTCTTTTCTTATCCTAATTATTGTCTGTCTTCTATATTCTCTAAGTTTGGCCACTCTTTTTCTAGCTTTTAAGATGGAACTTAGAGTATTGCTTGTTTTCAGGCTTTCTTAGTTTCTTATATGTGTATATCAGCTTGTAAATTTCTTCTGAATACAGCTTTTGCTGATATTTTATTGTTTCTATTTACTTCTCTATATAATCTATATAATTATATATACAATTTAAATTTCAGTTATGATTCCTTTTGTTTATTATGGGTTATTTAGAAGCTTGTCTACTATTTCAAACAGTGGGTTTGGGCTCTTACTATAACTTTTTTCTACCTTAATTACATTTTAGTCATAGAACCTTCTGTGAATGATTTTACTTCTCTGAAGTTTGTTGTGGCATGTTTTTTAAGATCTAGAATATGGTCAATTTTGATAGATTCCATGTGTCTGTTAAATAGGATCCAATCATTGTTGGGCATCATGTTATAAATAAGTTATTTAGATCAAATTTGTAGCTGGCTTGTTTAGATTTTCTGTATTCTTACAGAATTTTTGCCTCACTCTTTTGTCACTTACTGAGAGAAGTGTATCAATCTCTTGCTCTCAGTGTGAGTTTGTACATTTTCCCTTTTAGTTTTGTCTATTTCTGATTAAAATACTTCAAAGCTATGTTAAGTGGTGCATATATGTTTACATTTGCTTTTTTGTATCAGTGAATTGATTCTTTGTCTTATGAAATTCTCTTTATCTCTGGAAACACTTGTCAAAATTTATTCTGTCTTGTGGCTAGTTTTTCCATTACCATTTACCTTTATTTTTAACCCATTTCCTTATATTGAAAAATATCTTTTGTAAACAGCATAGTTTTTTTTTTCTTGTTTTTGTTTTTACCTAGTCCAAAACTCTTAGTCTTTTACTTAGTGTTTTTAGTCCATGTATATTTAATGTAATTACTGGTATAGTTGGGTTAATATTTACTATCTCAATATTTGATTCAGTGTGTCCAGTTTTCTATTTCTTTCTTTCTCCAATCTTGCCTTCTTTTGTGTTATTCTGTTTGCCTCTCTTTTACCTTGTTGCACATTTTTTATTGCTTATCCTAGAAATTATGATATGTACCCATGACTTACAATATTTTAATAAAAACCATTATTTTAACCACTACCCCATTAGTGTTCCTCTGACCTCCCATCTTTTCCACCTGATTATTACATATTAATATACCTGTGGTTTGTATGTATTTTAAGACATTATTATTTTTTTATTGGTACAGGGAGTATTCATTTACATTTTCCCACATATTCACCCCTTTTGTTGCTTTTAAGTACTTCTGAGTTTTCATCTTTGATCATTTGCCTTCTGTCTAAAGAACTGTTGCGTATTCCTTGTAGTGAACGTTTGCTGGTGACTGATTTTCTCCCATTTTTGTCTGTCTGAAAATGTCTTTACTTTGCCTTCACTTATGAAGGATATTTTTGCTGGCTATAGAATTATGGGTTTGCAGTTACATTTTCTTAGCACTTTAAGTTGTTCTATTGATTTATGGTTTTCCAAAGCCAGCTCTGAATGTTAACTGTTAAAAGTAAGTTGTCTTTTTTCCCACTGGCTGCTTTTTAGATATTTTTCTTTAGTTTTCAACAATTTAAATAACATTTGCCTAGGTGTGATTTTCTTGTGTTTATCCTTCTTGGGGTTTGCAGAAGTTTTTGAATCTGTAGATTGTTGTCTTCAATTAGTTTTAGAAATTTCTCAGTCATCATCTTCTCCTATAATGCCTCTGCCCATTTTCTTTCTCCCCTTCTTTTGAGATTCCAGTTATGCATATCTTAGACTTTTCCACGTTATGCATGTCTCTTATTTTCTTTTATGTATTTTTTTTGTATTTTTTTGGTCTGTGTGCTTCTGTTTGCATATTTCCTATTGCCTTGTTCTCCATTTTGCCAGTTCTGTTTTCTGATATATCTAATGAGTTCTTCAGATTGTATATTTCAGTTATAGAATTACCATTTGATTCCTTTTATAGTAGATTTTAGTTTCTAATGAAATTCTTCATTTTTATTTTCCTGAATATATTTGACATAACTATATACAATACAGTCTTGTATATTAAGATTAATAGCTGGGTCACCAAATCATTGTAATTTTTTTTCTTGGTTGTAATCATATGGTCCTGTTTTTTGTTTTGTTTTGTTTTTATTTTTTGGGTTTCTTTTTAATGTTTATTTTTGAGAGAGAGCTAGAGAAAAAGAGAGAGAGCATGAGGTGGGGAGGGAGAGGGAGACACAGAATCCGAAGCAGGCTCCAAGCTTTGAGCTGTCAGCACAAGCCTGATGCAGGGTTTGAACCCAGGGACGGTGAGATCATGACCTGAGCTGAAGTCGGATGTTAACTGACTGAGCCACCCAAGTGCCCAATATGGTCCTGTTTTTAGAAATGCCTACTAATTTTTAATTGAGTGGTAGACATGACAAAATACTGGTGAGGTTCCAGATGATGTTATATAACTCCAGAGAAGGTTCACCCTTTCTTCTGATCAGCAGATAAATGGGAGATCACCTTAATTCCATCAGGGACTTACCTGAGTTAAGGCTGGGTTACAGTTTTGGTAGGTCTCTGCCTCCCTCAATTTGTTCCTGACCTTGAGTGTAGCCATTCAGAGGCTGAGAGTCTGGTATGTTCAGTTCCCCCAGTAGGACTTAAACTCTAATCCAGCATGTAAAACTGCCAAAATCTCCACTCCTCTTTTTAGAGGCTTTCTGCTTAACTTCTTAGCATCCTTCCTTATGCAGCTTTAGAATATTCAGATTTCTTGAAGGGAATATTGGCTCTGTGTCACTCTATCCTTGGCACTTGCTCTTCTCACCTAGGTCTTATTCTTTTCCTTTGAATTTTGTTTTTAGCCTTGTAAGACCACCACAACTCTGCTGGTTTCTCTGTTTTCTAGCATCAGCCTCGTCAAAACCTGATTCTTAGCCTCTTGCTTTATGCCCAGATTCAACAAATGCCTTCTTGGAAAAGTGGCTGCATTTATCAGTCTATTCTCCGCATAGAGAATGTTTCCCTGCTCTCTGTATTCTTGGTCCTTCTAGTTCTTTTACTTCAGCAGTTCTTGAGTAACATTAAATAGATGTTTTTAAACTTTTTTTCTGTATTTAAAAATTTTTCTTGATGGAAACATTGCTATAACATAAGCTATTTCTTCATCCATGGAAGTGATGGTCACATACAGTTTATTGTTAATTTGTTGGTTACCATGTCCATTATACAGTTAACTTCTTTGACTTCAGTTTCTTTAAGTGACTCTTGATTTTCTGACTGCATTGTGTATAGCAGACCTTTGGAACATATTATATATCAATGTAGAAATTGATTGATTCTTACTCAGTAGAAAGGCCTAGTGGTGAAAATAACTGTTACCAGATCAAAATCAGCAATGACTCTGAAATTATTATATAAATAACTGGGAAAAGTATTTGATAGTCAAAAACCCAGAAAAACCCAGGTGCACATTTATTGGGATATTTTATCTATTCTTGTGGTTATAATTATTTTAGCATGGTTTTATGTTTGGGGCCACTATTTTTTCTCTTTTGTTTTCCTAATACCAGCTTACAGTATTAGTTCTGTTTACAGTATGTGATATCAGAGTTTAAAGAATTCTCTATAAAATTTTTTTTCATGTAACAAGAAAATATGGACAAATGTGAGAGATTCTTCCCTCTCCTGCACCCTCAAAATAACTACTGCTATGTATAACTACTGCTCTTCCTCCACCCCCTCTTCCTTTCCTTTTTTAACTTTTGTCTGCTCTCTGTTGATACTTGTTAGTTGAAGAAAATGTAGAAATTGAAATACATGAAAAGAAGAAAATTAAAATTTCTTAAAATCCTGTCGCTAAGCAGTAATCACGTTTTTGAGCGTTTGGCACAGTTTTGAGCGTTTGGCACATATCTTTCATGAATTTTTTTTTCGTATGTAAAATGGGTCATAATGTGATTCTGAGCCTTGCCCTTTATTAATATCACCTTTAACAATTAAAATATACATATAGATATACATATACATATAGGTATATCTGAGATATACTTCAGTCTTAACCAATTCAGAATCTTCAGGGATATAGCTAAGAGAATTTTGTTTAGAAAAACAAAATCTTTC
This sequence comes from Cryptoprocta ferox, assembly GCA_028646485.1. Lineage (NCBI taxonomy): Eukaryota > Metazoa > Chordata > Mammalia > Carnivora > Eupleridae > Cryptoprocta > Cryptoprocta ferox. Next base: position 46,764,395 of record CM053567.1, read on the forward strand.
AGAAAATTTTAATAACCTTCAGACATTTTTAAAATGGAAAAAAAAGAATCTTGTAATATTTTATATTGAAAACTTTAACTTGTATACAACTCCTCTAATTATTCAATTTTAACTTTTTCCTAGCCATTCCACCCAATGGTGAATCTGGATTGTTCTCGGGATTTTCGGCCATTTCTTTGTGCACTCTATGCTCCTATTTGTATGGAATATGGACGTGTCACACTTCCCTGTCGTAGGCTGTGTCAACGGGCTTACAGTGAGTGTTCGGAGCTCATGGAGATGTTTGGTGTTCCTTGGCCTGAAGATATGGAATGCAGTAGGTGCGAAAATTATAGATTTTCATAGATTATTTTTTAATGCTATGCTACAATATGTTTAAATTACTTGTCTTCTAGTTCATCAGTTTTTAAAAACTTTTGAAATATTACATATATTAGTCTTAATTTTGAACAGTGGTTTCATGGCCTCTGACTTGTTCATTTCCTTAAGGACTTGGAATCACTAAATGAAAAAGGTAGAAAAGAAAAAAACATTTCTGTGAAGAAATTTTTAAAAGAATTAAGAAAAACAATCAAGACAAAAATCTTTTTTTTCCTCAAAAAATTTCTGGTTATACAAGTAATTCTATGAGTAATGAAATTAGAAAATATAGAGAAGAAAATAAACATTCATTACCTCACCATTAAATGTCTTTAATAATGATTTAATGGAAGTTAAGTATCCATGATTTAAATGTGTTAATGACTGAAGGAGTTCTGTCAACTCTGCTTTTCTGTCATGTATTAGCAAACCAGAATCAGAAAATGTCAGATACTTGTCAGATCATTTCCAATATGTAGTATTGTAAGCATTTCTTAAAGATTTGAAGATGTTTACTAGACAGTCTTATAGATTTATGTGAGAGAATATTATTGTTAGTAATAACATATACAGTAATACTGCATTTCTTATATAATAATGTATCTTTCTGTATTGTGAAGTATTTCAAGAATAAAGAATAGTAAGGTAAATGGATATGTACCTAACTGTTGTCTAACTTTATCCAATCTTAACATTTTGTGATACTTGTTTCAGTGACTTTTTTTTTTTTTTTTGATAAAACAATACAGATAGAGTTGAAAGTTCCTTCCTTGGTACCCATCTTGATTTCATTCCCTTTCCTCCCCAGAGATGAGGTAATAAGTTGACTATGTTGTTAATCATTCCTATATTTGTTTTTATACTCTTACTACATATATACATATCTATAAGCAACATTAATTTTTTATATGTATCTATAGTTGTATCTGTAGGTTTGGTTCATTCCTTTTAATTGCTACATAATGGATCACTGTACTAATATTCTATGGTTATTTAGCCATTTCCTATTGATGGTCACTTAAGTTATTTCTGGGTGTTTACTGTTGTCAGTAATGCTGCAGTGAACATTCTTTTTTCCTTTGTGTTTAAAATTAATTTTATTTATCTTCTAACAATAGCCCTTGGAGGTAGGTAAAAAGCAGGAGTTGTTACTCTTATTTGGCATTTGAAAAACTTAAGAAATAAACCATATATTAGTTTCTCATAGTTCACTGACATTTTGCTTTCTCATATTTGTTTCTTCTGTTTTCCACGTGTTTAACCTATTTTCTTATCTAGCCCTATGTAATCATTCATTCACTTTCTCCCCAAAAACGTGGTAGTGTTTATAGTTCCTCTTTTAGAAGTCTGTTAATATCTTGGTGTTTATAACAGCTATGAATTGCTTGGGCAGGAACCCTATTTTGTTTCTTGTAATTAACTCCCACTGTTTAGTGGTCTTTCATATTAACAGTTTATATACAAGTATAGAAATCTCATTATTATTTTTATTTCTCTGTTTTGATGCGATCAAATCTATTTTATGTCCTCACTGTTGCCTGGGATTGCCTAACTCTGAAACCTTAAAGTCTGGCACACTGGTCTTTCATAATAACTTTCATTCTTCCACGTTGGTCAGATCCTTGTTCCTGCTGTACTTGAACTTAATGGGCACTCCCAGACTTTGCGTTTTTATTTCCTTCCCTCTTCCTAATCTCATATATTTCCTTACTTAGCTTAAGTTTTGTGGTCCATCACTCGAAATTACATTCTTGCTAGCAATTTGAATTCATCCCTTATACTAAACTTGTTCAGATCCCCAGCTGGATCCATTCACCCAATTTCTTATAGATTAATTATGCTATATATTTATTTAATGATGCCAAGCATAGCAATTCTATTTGCTGTTTGTCTTTGGTAAATTTCCAGTTTGATCAACAGAATAATTTGTTTAGTCCTCTCAGCATCTCTGCCAAATCTATATCACTTGCTTCAAACCCATATTTCACCTTTCTTCTATATTCCCCTCAATCTCAGCTTGCCCTCTTTTCATGAAAATCATTTAGGCCTTCATGTATGAACTATTGTGGTCTGCTACTTCTCAGACCAATTATTCTCAATTTCTTTTTTTGGATCCTGTTCCTCTTTCTATCCCTTAAATATTGGTGCTTCCCAGAGTTCTGTTTCTATTAATTTTTATTCTATGTGCTTTCCCTGGATGATCTCATCTCACTCATTTTAACTTTTACTCATCTGCTGATGACTCCTACACCTAAATCTGTAGCCTTGACTCTTGCTTCTGAGTTCCAAATTTGCGTATCTAGTATCCATTTTGGAAATCTTAATCTGCATTTGTCTCAAATACCTCAGTTTCAACATGTCTAAAATTTATTCCTTTGTTCATTTTTTAATTCTCTGTAAGTTATCTTCGGTTTCTCCTTCATTGCTCTTAGATTCTGCATCCAATCAGTTACAAACTTTGTTGCTTCTAATAACTAATAACATGTCTGTCTCATTTTTGCTGCCTTATCTGGTTTTATTTTGTTATTTTTTAAAGATTTTTTTGTTATTTTTAACTAATCTCTACACCCCACATGGGTCTTGAACTTTCACCGCCAGATCAAGAGTCCCATGTTCTACCAACTGAGTCAACTAGGTGCCCCTACCTTATCTGGTGTTCATTCTGGCTCAGATAGTATCTCTGCTCCCATTTTTGCCCAAGTCTGTCTTCCACACTGCACCTAGTCATCTTTCTAATACTTGGATTAGGTCTATATGAATATATTTATTCAACAGTCATTAACTCAACAAATATTATTTGGATGTGTCCCCTGTGCTAGGCACTAGTCTAGATGCTGAAGATGAGTAGTGAACAAAATATAGTCTGGTTATTATGGAACTAAAATTCTAATAGTTGTAGTGATGGGAGATAATAAATAGATAATGTCAGATGGTAATGAATGCTAATAAGGTAAAGAGTAGGGTTGGGTGATAGTGATAAAATATGGGGAAGCAGGATTCTATTTTCTATGGAGATGTCAGGGAAGGCCTTTATGATAAGGAGGAATTGGAATAGTGACCCGAATGAAATGAAAGAGCAAATAATACAGATATCTAGGGAAGAGCAACCTAATAAGAAACAGCAGCACGTGCAAATACTCTGAAATGGAAGCATGCTTGGTATAGCCAAAGAACTAAAATACCAAGGAGCCTGGAAACAGGTAAGTTAGGGAGAATGGAAGGACATCAGATCAGAAAAGTACTGGTGGTAGGGTCTTCATAGCTCTGATACAGAATTTGGATTTGTCTCTGAGTGAGGTGGGAAGCCATGAGAGAACTTTGAGCAGAAGAGACACGATCATGAGCACAGGAGTGGCATATCTGTAAAGGATCATGGACTGCTGTGTGGAAATGGAGATCAATTGGAGACACTCCAGAAGTCCAGGAAAGAGGTATTAATGGCTCAAACTGGGCAGAGGCAGTGGAGGAAATGAGAAGATATATCATCAAGTACAATGATAGAAACTGCTGGGTTGGGGGGGGTGCCTGGGCGGCTCAGTTGGTTGAGCGTCCGACTTCAGCTCAGGTCATGATCTCGTGGTTCATGAGTTCGAGCCCCACGTAGGGCTCTGTGCTGACAGCTCAGAGCCTGGAGCCTGCTTTGGATTCTGTGTCTCCCTCTCTCTCTTTTCCTCCCACCTCCCCCTCCCTCTCTCTCTCTCTCTCTCTCTCAAAAATAAATAAAATATGAAACAGTAAAAAAAGAAAGAAACTGCTGGTAGAAGGACCGCAGGGTGGCTCAGTTGGTTAAGCATCTGACTTTTGATTTTGGCTCAGGTTGTGATCTCACAGTTTGTGAGTTCAAGCCCCATGTTGGGCTCTGTATTGGGCATGGAGCCTGCTTCGGATTTTCTCTCTTTTGCTGTCCCTTGCCCACTCACATTCCCTCTCTCTCTCAAAATAAAATAAACAAAATAAACGTAAAAGAAATTGTTGGTAGATTATGAGGTATATATGAGACAGAAAGGAATTCAGGGATGACTCCAACATTTTTGGCCTGAGCAACTAGAATGGAATTACTACTTATGGAAATGGAGAAACCTAAGAAGTAGAAATCAAGAGTTTGGTTTTGGAAAGGTTATGAGAGTGAGGTGTATATATACCATGTAGCAGTTGGATGTACAAATATAGTTATAAAAACACGAAGTATAACTTTGCATAGTTTTAAATATGTATCAGTGTTTACACATACACACACACTCTTCCACAACATGCTTACCTCTCCAACCTCATCTCCTGTCACAAGTCATGTACACTTTATGCTCCAGCAATATTAAATCGACCTGTTCAAATCCCTTTGCCATTGCTTACATTTCTTAGAATACTGATTGGCGTACTACCAATACTGGCAATTACTGATGGAAAATCCTGTATTAAGGGTCTTATTTTATGAAGTCTTTTCATAACCTGATCCTTTGGAAGAATTCATCCTTCTTTTTATTATTTTTATACTTTATTTAGATTTTGTTTGCTTCATAGATCCCACTGCTGAATTTTATGTTTACAAGTTTGTATTTCCTTCTAGACTACAGGAGAGAGAGCCTGGTTTTTTGTCTTTTTATGTTTAACCCCTGGCATACTGCAGGATACAAACAAATGCTTAAATGCAATAGGTTTCTCACATTTGGATTTATAATTCCAAGTCATTGAAGAAGATGGATTGTATTAGAAAATAACAGATGAATCAGCTACAGCATAAGGTTATGCATGTATTTGGCAAACTTTATATCAATGATGATTTCTTGGAAACTATTTGATACATATAAACTAATAAACCTCTAGTTAGTGGGAGTCTGAGGACTTAGAAACTGATACTGGCAAGAAAAATGAAGGTGCAGGAAGTTTATGAGAATGGTATCCTTACTTGTGTCTGCACCACAAACCTGTTTTATTTGTCCTGCAGCTGTGACACTTTCTCAAGTGTGCAGGTTTTATCCCTCTGGAAACTTGCTAAAATGCAGATTTCTGGGCCCTACCGCAGGTATAATGAAATAGGATTTGTGGTGGTGGGAACCAAGACTTTTAATTTTAATTTAATTTTTTAGTTTATTCTTTTATTTTGAGAGAGAGAGAGAGAGAGCGAGCACACGCGTGGGCAGGAGTCGGAGAGGGGCAGAGAGCAAGCGCGTGCTAGAGAATCACAAGCAGATTCTACACTGTCAGCGCAGAGCCTGAGAGGGGCTCGATCCTGGGAACCATGATTGTGACCTGACCCAAAATCAAGACTTGGATGCTGGGGCGCCTGCGTGGCTCAGTCAGTTGAGTGTCCAACTTCGGCTCAGGTCATGATCTCATGGTTCGTGGGTTCGAGCCCCGTGTCGGGCTCTGTGCTGACAGCTCAGAGCCTGGAGTCTGCTTGAGATTCTGTGTCTCCCTCTCTCTCTGCCCTTCCCTCACTCATGCTCTGTTTCTGTCTCAATAATAAATAAACATAAAAAATTAAATAAAAAAAATGCTTAACCAGCTGAGTCACCCAGGAGCCCCAAGAATTTTCATTTTTAAAACAACATTAAGCTTTTCTTATGTACACTAAAGTTTGAGAGTAACTAAGTTAGAGAATGTAATGGATTAGAGAGAAATTAGGGTGGTAGGAAAGAAACAGTTCACATTAGAGACCTTAGAAAGACTGTAACTAACCAGTATGATAAGCAGAGAGTGAATATAAAATGGGAAGAAAAGATCTAAAAACTAAGCCAGCTGTAATGATTTTTAATGCTAATGACACTCAAAACACCTTGGGTCATGCATTTAGGAAAGATTTTTAACATTTATGCATAAGTTTGTTCTATTGAATCTAGGGTAACTGTAGCTAAAGGTTGGGAAAAAGCTATTCTTTGGAGCTATATATTTATCTTATATATTATGATGTATGTTTATATTTTGAAATCTTAAACCGTGTGTCCTTTACAGTCTTTTTATACAGTGTTACTTATTGATGGCTATGTTAGACTATTTTAATAAAGTGTACTGTTTGGGGAACCTGGCTGGCTCAGTCAGAAGAGCATGTGACTCTTGATCTCAGGGGTCATGAGTTTGAGCCCCATGTTGGGTGTAGTGGTTACTAAAAAATAATAAACTTCAAAAAATACTGTTTTTGAAGCCAAAACAAAATTAAGCATAAAACCATGTCATTTTTTAAATGTTTAAAAAATCTTTATTTAGTTTTTTGAGAGAGAGGGAGAGAGAGAGAGAGAGAGGGAGAGAGAGAAACAGAGCGTGAGTAGGGGGGAGGGGAAGAGCAGAGAGAGAAGGAGACACAGAATCCAAAGCAGGCTTCAGGCTCCAAGCTGTCAGCACAGAGCCTGGTGTGAAGCTCAAACTCATGAACTGTGAGATCATGACCTGAGCCAAAGTTGGACACTGAGCCAAAGTTGGACGCTCAGCTGACTGAGCCACCCAGGCGCCCCAATCATATCCTTTTTTGATCAACAATGGAAAATCTAGTTGTATGGCCCATAAACAAGATAATCAACATTTACATTATTCCTACTTAATGTGATTGTACTCTAAGGATATAAGAATGAATAAGGTCGTGAGTACTAAATTTGGAAATCCAAACTGTTCAGTATCCATGGATTTCCCAGTAAGTGAAAATGGTTCTCATCTTGTATTTTTTTTTTAGGTTCCCAGATTGTGATGAGCCATATCCTCGACTTGTGGATCTGAGTTTAGCTGGTGATCCTACTGAAGGAGCTCCAGTGGCAGTGCAGAGGGACTATGGTTTTTGGTGTCCTCGAGAGTTGAAAATTGATCCTGATCTTGGTTATTCTTTTTTACACGTGCGTGATTGTTCACCTCCTTGTCCAAATATGTACTTTAGGAGAGAAGAACTTTCATTTGCTCGATACTTCATAGGATTGATTTCAATCATTTGCCTCTCTGCCACGTTGTTTACTTTTTTAACTTTTTTGATTGATGTCACAAGATTCCGTTATCCTGAAAGACCTATTATATTTTATGCAGTCTGCTACATGATGGTATCATTAATTTTCTTCATTGGGTTTTTGCTTGAGGACCGAGTAGCCTGCAATGCATCTAGCCCTTCACAGTATAAGGCATCCACGGTGACACAAGGATCTCATAATAAAGCCTGTACCATGCTTTTTATGGTACTCTATTTTTTTACTATGGCTGGCAGTGTTTGGTGGGTAATTCTTACCATCACATGGTTCTTGGCAGCTGTGCCAAAGTGGGGTAGTGAAGCTATTGAGAAGAAAGCGTTGCTGTTTCATGCCAGTGCATGGGGCATCCCCGGAACTCTAACTATCATCCTTTTAGCGATGAATAAAATTGAAGGTGACAATATCAGTGGCGTGTGTTTTGTTGGCCTCTACGATGTTGATGCATTGAGATATTTTGTTCTTGCTCCCCTCTGCCTGTATGTGGTAGTTGGAGTTTCTCTCCTCTTAGCTGGCATTATATCCCTAAACAGAGTCCGAATTGAAATTCCATTAGAAAAGGAGAACCAAGATAAATTGGTGAAGTTTATGATCCGGATTGGTGTTTTCAGCATTCTCTATCTCGTACCACTCTTGGTTGTAATTGGATGCTACTTTTATGAGCAAGCTTACCGTGGCATCTGGGAAACAACATGGATACAAGAACGCTGCCGAGAATATCACATTCCGTGTCCATATCAGGTAAGGGAAACCTTGTTCTAAATTTCAGAATTTGTAATAGTGAAAAGGAAGGCATATTACTATGAAGATCTAATCTTAGCTAGTTGTTTTTAAAAAACTGTTTATGAACTTCAGCCAGTACATTAAATTTTTAAAGTGAAGATAATGAACAAATACATTGTAGAAAGAATGTAATGCACATGTTTCCATTAACATCTTCCTTTTAAAAGATGACTTTTACAAGGCTAAGCTATGGGCTTTTAAACAGTTTACTTCTGTTCTCACAAAATAGTTTGCTTGTTGATTGTTTAGAAGTCGACAGGTTTGAAAGCAAGGAGCACTTTACCAACTGATAAAAAGGCACTTTTTGTGAAAATTTTACTGGTGATCAGAAGAGGAATTGTTTTAACAGTTTTGCAAAATTAATAGAATGCAGTTGTACGAACTAGTTCGTTGCTTAATTGGTCTTAGTTTTTCTTTTTTGCATACTGAATATTTTATGATTTACCTTTGAATTTAAACAGATCAGATAATCGTAGTCATGAAATCATAGAATTTTAGGTCTAGAAAGAATTTTAGAGGTCGTTTATTCAAATTTCCTTTCTAATTTATAGTTCTTAAACATCTATCTTATTTGAGGCTTAGAAATGTTCAGTGACTTGCGTCTTACATCCAAACTGAGATTTATTGCTAAGGGAGGAGTGGAGCAAGGAAAGTACTTCAGAATAGTTGATGCTAAGTTATTTCCCTATCTTAAAACCTTCTCTAGAACCTGTGCCTCTAGCTATCATCCTCCCTTCCTTTTAAGGCAAGTTTTCTTGAAACAGACTCCATTGCTGTCTCCTTCATCGTGTTCCAGGTTTGCTGTTAAAACAGCCACCCTTTCATCTCCCCCCGATCCTTATATTTTAATTACCTTTATTAAAGTACTTAGGTATTATAGATAATTTTTGTTTACTTGTCTCTTTCCCCTGCTAGACAGTGAACTCTTTGAAAGCAAGAACTTCTTTTTCATATTTTCAATATTTTTGAATTCATATTCTGTAGGTTAGTAGAATTCTGTAGGCTGTAGATGGAGAAAAGACATTTTTAAGAAATGGTAACAGTGGTACTGGGAACAAAGTGTGTGATTAGCACATAATCAATGCTTATAAATATTTAATGACTGAGAATGCCAATTCCCCTTCTTTTTTTTTGTGGTATAAATAGTCCTATACGAAATGATATTTTTATTATATAAATATGAGGTCTGGGCTTTTAAAAAAACCAACTCCTACTGAGAGACCAAAAAAAATGAATAATCAAAATTGAATTTCTTGACAGAATGACTTATTGAAAACTCTTAATATTAGTTTTCAGACCTGAAGCCAAATAATGGAATTTTGCCTTTAATGAGAGAGAGATGGTTGAATTACATCATATGCTTCTCTATATAACTTATTTAGTATTCTAAATATATATTATCTTAGGACTAATAAAGAATAATACTTAACTATGAAATGATCTAAAAAATACTGAACCTCAAACATATAAATTAATAGAATAGTTGGGATGCCACTGTTTTCAAGACATTCCTAGAATTCTTTCAGCATCTTTATTTATTTTTAATATATATTTTTTAATGTTTATTCATTTTTGAGAGAGCACTAGCAGGGATGAGGCAGAGAGAGAGGGAAACACAGAATCCAAAGCAGGCTCCAGGCTCAGAGCTGTCGGCACAGAGGGGGCTTGAACTCACAAACGGTGAGATCGTGACCTGAGCTAAGTTGGATGCTTAACCGACTGGGCCACACAGGCGCTCCATCTTTTTTTTTAATGTTTTTAATGTTTACTTATTTTGAGAGAGAGCGAGCATGAGTGGGAGAGGGGCAGAGAGAGAGGGAGAGCGAGAATCCCAAGCAGGTTTGCCAGGCTTGTCAGCACAGAGCCCAACGTGGAGCTCAAACTCACAAACCATGAGATCATGACCTGAGCCAAAATCAAGAGTCAGACCCTCAACGACTGAGCCACAAATGCACCCCTCAGCATCTTTAGAATCAGTTTGAGCTACACAAAAATATGTGTATGTGTATGCATTTTTTATGGTCGTGGGTTAAAAGTGTTTTTCATTTCCAGTATATAGAAATAACACTGGAAATGTTTATGATATACTGAAAAGAATAGAGAATGACATAGTAACAATAGCACAGTTATTAAGCTATAAACCCTGGAGCGTGAATCATGGCTTCATATCTTACTTTCATTATTTACTAGCTTTATAACCTTAGGCCAACTTTACCTCTCTCTGCTTTAGTTCCTCATCTGTAAAATGAATAATAGAATATAATAGTAATAAAACAGTAATAGATAATATTAGATAGAAATAAAAGTAGAATCTATCCCCTCCTGAGGTTGTTCTTAGGAGTATATAAGCACACACTTAGAAGAGTGGCCGCTACATAATAAGTGCTCAGATGTTAGCTCTCATTAATTCTCTTCACCTATTATTGTTCCTGCTGTTGTTATTTACACACATACGTGTGTGTGTGTGTGTGTATGAATATGGGCTTCTTAAAACCATCCAGTACCAAGCTTTACCAGATCGCATATTTGCTTCACACTTTGTTTATTTAAAAAGTTTAAGTAAACTCAACACCTAGTGTGGGCTTGAACCACTGCCCCGAGATCAGGAGTCTCACACTCTCCTGACTGAGCCAGCCAGGTGCCCCTTGCTTCAGACTTTTAAAAGAAATCTTTACAGATTTGTTTGAAGCTTTGTATATACCCTTCCCCGTCCTGTTCACCTCTTATTCAATACCCAGGGGTAACCATCATCCTGAATTTGGAGTATACCATTCCCACGAAAGTCTACAACTGCCAATATGTGTGAGCTATAGAAAAACTTTGTTTTACATAATATGTAATACAATGATACTGTACATGTTTCTTGTAACTTGGTTTTTTAACTTAATGCTTAGTTTTTAAGATACATTTATATGAATGCTATAGCTCTAGCTCATTTTTAAAAATGTGTTTCCCTTTAAGGAAGTTTATATTATAAAATGTTTTAAATATATAGACTGTAGTAAATACTATCATGGACGCTCAAGCATCCATCCCTGCTAAACTCTTTTATTAATTCTAATTGTGTGTAGATTCTTTTAGATATTCTTTGTAGAAGTACTGTTGTCTGCAAATAAGGACAGATTCGTCTCTTGCTTGCTTTCTGATTCTTATGTTTTAAGATTTTTGCATCTATACACATAAGATAGATTATGATAATTTTTACTTTTCCTGTATTGTCCTTGTCCAGTTTGGGTGTCAAGGCTATAACAACTTCATAAAGTAAGGTGTTTTTTTTTCCTTAGTTCTCTGAAATAATTTTTACAGCAAATAAGGGCTATCTGTTCTTTGAAAGGGTTGGTACATCCTCCCGTTAAAAACTGTCTTAATATCTTTAAAGTAAGAAGAGAGAAGTTGTGGAAGACACTAGGTTTTTTAAACTACGATTTCAATTTCTTAAATAGTAATAGTTGTATTTCTTCTTTTTAAATTAAAAAAATTTTTTAATATTTATTTTTGAGACAGAGGGGGACAGAGTACAAGCAGGGGAGGGACAGAGAGAGAGGGAGACACAGGATCTGAAACAGGCTCCAGGCTCTGAGCTATCAGCCCATAGCCTGATGTGGGGCTCGAACTCATGAACTGTGAGATCATAACCTGAGCCAAGGTCGGACACTTAACTGACTGGGCCACCCAGGCACACCATAGTTTTATTTCTTCCTAGGGTGTTTTATTTATATTTTTCTAGAATATTATTTTATATGACTTTTCAAATACACTGGTATAAAGTTATTCATGTGTTTTGTAAATTGTTAACCATTTTTTTTGTTTCTAATGTACTCTTTATTCCACCTTTATCAATCTTGTCAGGATTATCTTTTTAATTCAGTTATTTCTGTTCTAATTTTCTTACTAATGCTTTTCTTAGAATTGCTTTGTTTTTCTGTATTCTTAAAAGCTTAAGTCATACATTTTCAATATTTTCTAATTGTTAAAGTGCATTTAATAGTCATTTTAGGGACATCTGGGTGGCTCAGTCAGTTAAGCGTCCAACTCTTGTTTTTGGCCCAAGTCATGATCTTGTGGTTTTGTGAGTTCAAGCCCTGCATCAGGCTCTGCACTGGCAGCATGGAGCCTGTTTTGGCTTCTCTCTCTCTCTCTCTCTCTCTCTCTCTCTCTCTCTCTCCCCCCTTCTCTCTTTGTCCCTCCCCCACTTGCACTCTGTCTCAAAATAAATAAATGTAAAAAAATTAACCATAGTCATTTTAAATTTAACCGAAAAACTATTATTAACCATATTGGCCACTCATTTTGTTTCCTATACTTGGCTCCAAGCATATTTGTGTTTTGTTGTGGGTTTTTTTTGAGAACCTTTTATTAATTCAAGTTAGGGAATCTCTGGCCTTTTTTTCTTCATTGAAGTTTTCCTAAACCTGATGGGAGGGCTGTTTTTCACAGTAACACCTCATGGATTAATAATACTCAAATATATACATTGCTTTTTTTTTTTAATTTCCTGCAGTATATACTTTTTCTCCCAGAGTTAGTATTAACCTTTGTCTTCACATTTACAGTTGCACTAAAAACCGTAAGATACCTAGGAATAAACCTAACCAAAGAGGTAAAAAATTTGTTCACTGAAAACTATAGAAAGCTTATGAAAGAAATTGAAGACACAAAGAAATGGAAAAACATTCCATGTTCATGGATTGGAAGAACAAATATTGTTAAAATGTCTATATTACCCAGAGCAGTCTACACATTCAAAGCATTCCCTATCAAAATAATACCAGCATTCTTCACAGAGCTAGAACAAACAATTCTAAAATTTGTATGGAACCAGAAAAGACCCCAGATAGCCAAAGTAAAATTGAAAAAGGAAACCAAAGCTGGAGGCATCACAATTCCAGACTTCAAGCTGTATTACAAAGCTGTAATCATCAAGACAGTATGGTACTGGCACAGAAACAGACATTCAGATCAGTGGAACAGAATAGAGAGCCCAGAAATGGACCCACAAACATGTGGCCAACTAATCTTTGACAAAGCAGGAAAGATTATCCAATGGAAAAAAGACTCTTCAGCAAATGGTGTAGGGAAAACTGGACAGTAAGATGCACAAGAATGAACCTGGCCCTCTTTCTTACACCATACACAAATATAAATTCAAAATAGATCAAAGACCTAAATGTAAGACAGGAAATCATCAAAATCCTAGAGGACAAAACCAATAACAACCTCTTTGACCCTGGCAGCAGCAACTTCTTTCTAGACATGTCTCCAGAGGCAAGGGAAACAAAAGCAAAAATGAACTTTTGAGATTTTAATCAGGATATTAAAACCTTCTGCACAGAGAAGGAAACAGTCAATAAAATGAAAAGGCAACCAACAGAAAGGGAGAAGATACTTACAGATGACATATTGGATAAAGGGTTGGTATCCAAAATTTGTAATGAACTTCTCAAACTCATCACCCAAAAAACAAATAATCCAGTGAAAAAATGGGCAGAAGACATATACAGATAGTTTTCCAAAGAAGACATCCAGATGGCTAACAGACACATGAAAAGATGCTCAACATCACTCATCATCAGGGAAATACAAATCAAAACCACAATGAGATACTACCTCACACCTGTCAGAATGGCTAAAAGTAACAACTCAGGAAACAATAGACATTGGCAAGGATGCAGAGAAAGGGGATCCCTTTTGCACTGTTGATGGGAATGCAAACTGGTGCAGCCGTTCTGAAAAACAGTATGAAGTTTCCTCAAAAGATTAAAAATAGGGGTTCCTGGATGGGTCGTTTGGTTTAGCGTCTGCTTTAGCTCAGGTCATGATATTGCAGTTAGAGTTCAACCCCCATTCGGCTCTGTGCTAACAGCTCAGAGCCTGGAGCTTGCTTTGGATTATGTGTCTCCCTCTCTCCCTCTCCCCCATTTGTGTTCACTTGCTCTCTCAAAAATAAGTGGATAAACTTTTTAAAAAATAAAAACAGAGCTACCCTGTGACCAGCAATTGCACTACTAGGTATTTAGGATACCAAAGGATAAAAAAAATGCTGATTCAAAGGGACACATGCACCCCAATGTTTGTAGCAGCACTATCAACAGTAGCCACAGTATGGAAAGAGCCCAGATGTCCCTTGACTGATGAGTGGATAAAGAAGATGTGGTATATATTCACAAAGGAATATTACTCAGTGATCAGAAAGGATGAAATCTGGCCATGTGCAAAAATGTGGATGGGACTAGAATGTATTATGCTAAGCATAATAAGTCAGAGAAAGGTATATGATTTCACTCCTGCGGAATTTGAGAAACAAAATGGATGAACATAGGGGAAGGAAAAATAAGATAAAAACAGAGAGGGAGACAAACCATAGGAGACTTAAATACAGAGAGCAAACTGAGGACTGCCTGAGGGAGAAGAGTGGGGGATGGGCATTAAGGAGGGCACTTGGGATGAACGCTGGGTGTTTAACCATTATTGCACTGTATGTTAACTACCTTGTGCTAAAAATACATATATCACAAAAAATTAGATTATGGTGATGGCTGCACAACTCTGAGTATACTAAAAACCCTCAACTGTGCACTCTAAAAGGGTGAATTTTATGTAAATATAGATCAATAAAGCTGTAAAAAATAAAAAAAAAACTTTGTCTTCAGCATAGTAGTTTAGAGGCTATTCTGGAAGATAGTGCAAGTATGATTAAAGCTTTTTTCTGTGTGTGAATCTCATTAATTCCCTTGTGACTCCTGCTTTTCAATCTTGCTTAAGTAATAGGTGTTGAATTATCTGGCTTCTTCAAAAGAAAAAGTGCTGTAAATATGAAGTCTTATTAGTATAAACTTCATTGTGGTTAAAATCTATTATCTTAATATCCACAAGAACCATATGAAATAGATAGTATGGCTTCATTTCTGACACTAGAATGGGAGGAAGTTGAAACAGTAAGAATAATATGGCTTACTCAGAGTTACATTAATAAACTGTATTAAGGGTCAACAGACTATAGCCCATCCAGACTATAGCCCACTGACCAACAATAGCACTGGCTGCCTGGGTTAGGTTTTTTTTTTTTTCATTGTGGTAAACTGTCCCCAATAAATGATAACCTAAGATTTACCATTTTAACCATTTTTAAGTGTACAGTTCTATGGCATTAAGTACATTCACGTTGTGCAACCATCTCCACCATCCATTTCCAGAAACCTTTTCATCTTCTTAAGCTGAAAACTCTGTACCCATTAATCAATAACTCCCATTTTCCCCTGACTCCCCACCTCTGGCAATGATCATCTATTTTATGTCTATAGAGACATAAAATTTGACTACTCTAGGTACCTCATATAAGTGGAATCATACAATATTTGTCCCACTTTATGATTTTTTTAATATTCAAGTATTAGAATTTGTATTAGTTTTTATTCAGAATTTTACTTCAGAGGAATCATTTACAGACTTATGAATTGAGCACCAGAGAATAAATTTCTATTGGAAGACATATCCACACAGAATTGAAAAAGATTGGGTTATCACTGAGCATACCTAAAAGAATACTTTGACAGCCCCTGGTAATAATTCCTAGTGGGAAGTTTTTTAAATGTATTAAACAATGATGTTGGCCTTGGGGGTAGCTTCCTCCGGTGACTTAAAGAATATAGTATTTGAATAAGTTAGCTTTACAATAAGTAAAGTTACAGGGAGCCTGGGTGGCTCAGTCTGTTAAGCGTCTGACTCTTGATTTCAGCTTAGGTCATGGGTTTGAGCCCCACATTGGGCTCCACGCTGGCAGTGTGGAGCCTGCTTGGGATTCTCTCTGCCTCCCCATCTGCCTCTCCCCTGCTTTGTTCTGTCTCTCTCTCTCAAAATAAATAAGTAAACTTAAAAAAAAATTAAAATAAGGTTGCTTAATGGTCATTTTGCATGTTACTGAAGTTTCAGATATTTAAAAAATAGGTTTGTGAAGTAGTTGATCACATTGTTTCAGAACACTAATTGCGTTTAATGCAAATTGCTTGTATTTAATTAATTTGAAGAAATAATTTGAAGGAAAATGGGCTGGTGTAAAGTCTTCTAAAATATTTAAAATACTTTATTCCAACTATTTAGCAAGAATGATTTTTAAAAATGTATTAATACTTGAGAAAGTAATATTTAATGCCTGAATCCAGAATTAATTATGAAGTTTAGTCTGAGTTGTCAGAATAGTGCATATTTTATAGTTTAAGATCAGTAGAGTATTCTTAGAATGTTTCCATCTTATGTATTATTTAAAGAACACAATAATTTTCCAGGTACTTGGGGAGGTTTTTTTTTTCTTTAAAAATAATTCCCTCTATTTAGTGCCTTCTAAGAAGCTTAAAGCATTTTATAAAAGTTAACGTCTCAAAGAGTGTTGATATTCTTAGAAAACCATTTGAAAATAATATATTGGTTTAAAAATGAACTTTTAAGTCATATTGGCTGTGTTTAGGTTCTGCCTTTAACATTCTGAGCCTCGATTTCCTTATGTAAAACACAAGAGACAATAGGTTAAATATAGTAATATCTACCTCATGGGTAGCTATGAAGATTAAATGAGCCAATAAATTTAAACCTTGTAGTAGAGTGCCTTGCACAAAGAATTTCAGTATTCTGTTGTTACAAGTGTATAATTATTGAGGTTTGAAGAAGGATTATCCCTATCCTTCATTTTTTTTCTTCTGAGCATTCATTTTCAAAAGAATGCTTGTCCTTTCCTAAACTGCACCTTCATTTTTTTGTTTTTAATCCCTTCCATCCACCCAATTCAATGCTCTATGTCCCAGGGAATTTTGATATTGGAACCTGTGTTTCAGTAATAGAAATGTGTTACCATCATACAAGCAGCTTAGCTGAGACTGTCACATTCACATTAGAGCCATTTGTAGAATTCTAAAAAAAATTTTTTTATAGCAAACAAAAATATTTGTGTTCTTTCAGTCACACAAGGGAACCCATCTGTTATTTATCTAGCCCTCATCCAGAAAAATACAAAAATAGCAGAATAACGTCAAATCTAACTTGTTACGATTTTAGCTTCATTTTCTGTTAAGAATGCTTCCCTTTACCAGGCAATTCCAAGAGGTATCAGCAGTGCATATGAAAGGACCATAGGGGAAATGGGTAATATGGGAAACTTCCCACATTAGCAACAGTGAGTAATCCTGTGTAGATATAGTATTATCAATCTTTTTTTTCCTGCTCCTAATTTTAAAGTGGTAAATGTTGCCTGTGACTTCCTAGCATCAAATTAATTTTTCCTCATATTTGTTCAGTGTCTATAGTGGAGGAAAAGAGAATTCCCTGAAAAAATACATTCTAAGTCTCTTGTACAAAAGTACCATAAAATATTAAATGTTAAAGAATATTAAAGAAATTTATATTAAACTATTAATACTATTACATGTGGGTTGTAGAATGCTGTCACAATGGCACTTTTGGGTAAATATATTAAAACATACGAGTTCCTATTATTCTGGCTTCTGTTACACAGAATAGCTGAAGCAATGAGTTCAGTGTAAGTCTTACGTGCAGATCTATCTGGTGTACAAATGGTTAACACCTTTTTAGGAAAAATTCAACGTGCTTGCCACAATCTGCAGCAGGGCATAGCAAACTGAGTAAGTAAATATTTTAGGCTTTGCTGCTATATGTTTTTTGTTAAAACTACTGCTGGTGTAGTAGTTTTTGTCAACTCTGCTGGTGTAATTCAAAAGCAGCCATAGACAGTACATAAACAAATGGAAGTTCCAATAAAGCTTTATTTACAAAAACGGAATTGTGGCCAATTCAGTCCGCAGGCTGTAGTTTGCCAACCCCTGATCTACAGCAAGCATTATTCTTTGTCACCTTTGATAACTCTTTCAAAACATTGAATGGTGACCTGTGGCATTTTTCTGTCCCATGTAAATTGTCACTGTTTCATTCTCATTACTGTTTTTGAAAATCATTATTTTACTCAACTACATAATGGCATTAAAAATGTTCAATACAGAGACACTTAGCTGTCTCAGTAATCCCTTTTGGGTAACTATGGAAAATAAAAATAAGTGGTGTCTTAAATTTACCACTAAATATAGCACTATGCATGCAAATACATGTTCTTATGTGAATATTACAGTATATTTTGCATAGTTGATAGAATAGTGGTTCTAATTCTAAAGCCCAAATTCTTGACTAACTGCTTACAGTGCTGTTTTTTTCAGAGGGATGTGTGTGCGTCTGTCTGTCTGTCTAATGGATTTCCTCTGGCCCTTTTTTAACAAAAGAAAGGCCAGATGATCTGCTTTATAAATTTCTGTCCTAGGTTGACGTCTGAGCTTGGCCGTATCTGAGGGATGAGCACTTGTACCATTAATTGAAGAAAGTGAGTGAAGATCTGAAAATAATCACACTTATCCCTAAGGCCTAAAGCTGAGCGTTCATAAACTACCCTTCTCTATGCCTGTTTTCTCCCAGATCCCTGTGTAATTTTAATAGCCCTTCCAATGGAAGGGACACATCAGCAAGGGAAAAAAGACAAAGGATTATTAGAGTTTTCACCCAATCCTTTTCAGTTCTTTTCCTCCTCTTACAAAATGTTCATCCGTTGGTGTAGTGCCTTATTTGTTCTGTCTGGGGATTCCATTTTGTTCTTGGTCCGTATCAGACACCTTTCTGGCTTGCTAGGTTGGAGGATATTTCCCAAGCCTTCTATAAAATAAGCTGATGATCAGTGCATGTTGGATGCTTGGGCTGGAAGAATATTTTCTGGAATACCTACAGACTTCTCTTCCTTACCAGCAGGGTTACATGTTAATGGTGTTCATTATGTCTATTCTAAATTCTTTGGAAAGACTTGATGAAGTCAAGTTGTTTTTTAAAAAGATTATTGAAGTTAATATAGGCAAGATGAACTGTTAAAGATTGGGTTGAGGAGATTGTGAAAAATCTAGGATTTGCACGTAGATTGCTTTATGAGTATTTGAGTTCTCTGTTCACCTTAAAAAACTAGAAATTGGAAATCATGGATGGTGATAAGCTTGTAGCATGTAAGAAAAAACAAATAATAGCAGATCAGCAACTAAAGAAAAAGCCTTGACCTTAAATCAGATGATTAGCTGTTTTAAGTTCAAATAAATATATTGTGTGTGTGATTTTTTTAAATACTAATCACCTGTCTGATCATGTCAAATATGAAATCTTCCATTTTATATCCTTTAGTGAATCACAACTATTTTATCAGCGACCTTATAGACTATTCTAAGGTGACTGAGTTCACTGATATTTTCTAAGTTTTCTAAAGAAAGATCTAAGAAGTTTGTCTCATAGTAGAGAATTAGCAACATTAAAAACACACTCAACTTCCTAATGACAATAAGACTCCTGACAAGATGTCTAAGTGGAAGCATGAATAATTAAAGCCTGAGCCAATAAAATCGGGGAAGAACATGTTATTTGAGACATCACAGATCTTACAGGAAGGATTTAGGAGAGATCTCCAAATGGTCCCCCACTTCAAAAATAATTATAAATTGGAATCAGCACAGTAAGGAGTTAGGGCTGGTCAAACAGGGGCTCTCAGGCAAATGGGAGGAGAGGAGTTGCCTGGGTGTGATGGTTGGTGGTGGAAATTGAGACCTGGGCCAGCTGGGAAGTTAAGGTTAAGAAAGGGAGTCAAGTAATCCCTGTGAGCCTTGATCACCAGGGTCAGAGGTTGAAGTGTTTGCAAGTCAGCAGAAGCAAATTCATTTCTGCAGGATCCCCACTGACTAATTAACCAAATAGCTGACAATATATTGCTACCAAACACATTAGAAAACAAGCCCCTATGACTGAGAGTCATTTGGTACAACATCAAACTTAGAACCACAGATACTGAAATTGTGAGATACTGAATAATAGATAAGTATGTAATATTTATAGAAATAACAGATGTAGTCACAAAGATTACCAATCTACAAGAAACTACTTGGAATAAATGTTTTTGTTAAAAAAATCAGATGTCTAGAAACATAATTTTTGAAATAGAAACTCAGCGAATTTTGAAATGTAAAACAGCAATTTTGACTGTTTAAAGAGAAATGTAATGAACTGGTCTATAGGGATGAAAATAAAGTTATCCAGAATGCAGCGAGAGACAAGGAAAATATGGAAATGATGTTAAGAGAAATGGAGGACAGAATGAGAAGTTTGAAAAGAGGAAATTAGAGTCCCAGGAGTGAGTTGCTAGAGGAGAAAACTGAAATAATGCAAAAGAGACAATATTTAAGGAGATAATGGCTGTAAATTTTCTAAAATTGCAAACATGTGAATCCATAGATCAAGGAGGTACTATATACCCTTGGCAGGATAAATAAAAAGAAATCAACACTTTTGTGAAACTTGGTGAACACCAGAGACAAAATCTTAAAAATCACAAAGGACAGCTTATTTTTAAAAAACGCAACAAAACAACAAAAAAGACCAACAGAATGATAGCAGAGTCCACAACAACAATGAAAGCTAAACGACTGTATATCTTTAAAATATGGAGAAAAAAGAAACTTCAACCAGAATTTTGCGCCTTGTGAAACTGCTCTTGTAAGCATGGAGATGCACTGCCAGATCCCCTTCAAAGACTTGCTGCCCAGTTGTAGGAAGTGTGGTTAGCAGACACTCTTCAGCTGCAGAGAGCTGCCTTGTCCGACTTCATCCTTTCCTGGGATGCCCTGTAACTAGCAATTGTTAGGTGGGCTGAGAAGCCCTGACGATTGACCCAACATGGGACCTTTTAAAGGTCATTCTTTGCTCCAGGACTCCCTGCCAGTCAGTGGATGCTTTTCTGATAATTCATGGCCTATCACTTTTTCCTTTGCCTAGTCCTGCTCCCATGGAACCCTTTCCTTCACAGATTTCTTCCTCATAAACATCTTAATACCCCAAAATTCAATTCTGCGTCTTCTGGAGAATTCAACCTGTTCTCAAGAACAAGGATGAAATGAAGTCGTTTCTGTATAAACAAAAATAGACTTTATCACCAAGAGACTTGTACTAAAGGCATTTCTAAAGGTTATATCTCAAGATGAAATGATCTCTGAAGGATAGGAGATGAAAGGAAGAACGAAGAGATAAAATTGTGTATCAAGCTAAGCAAATACAGTTTCTGTAAAATATTAATAACAATGCATAATTTGGGGGGTTAAAATATATATCTAAAATCCAGTAGAAAAATACAAAATGTGTATATAGACCATCATTGGATTAATGCTTCAATCAGTGAGTTGCATTAGAATTCAATTAATATTGTTCCAGGATGCCTGATAAAATGCCCTTCTCTCTTTACCCTTTTTTTGTCCTCCCCCCCCCCCCCAATAGGCCTCTTGTTCTTTAGGGTTTTTTTTTTCTGATTATGTTTTTTAATTTAACTTTTTGAATAGGTGCTGTGTTAGAATGATTAATAATGGTAAAAATATATAATGAAAAGCATTAGTCCTACTTTTATTCTTCATATTCTCAATTTTCACCCCCTGTCCATAGCTTCTTGTATTTATATCCAGAGTTTTTTTTTTTTTTTCCTATGTAACTGTCTTGGGAAGTATAAGTCATAGTGTACTTAAAAGAGCTCAGCACACAGTAAGAAGTCACTAAATTTAATTCCCTTCTTAATCTTTGACCTTAAGACCCAGAAAATATAATTAACCATGTATTTTGCTGCTAGGTGTCATAATTTTTGCTTTATATGTATAAACATAAATTAGAACCATAAAACCATATTTCATGCATGTCATAGTCTTAATGAAAATTTCAAAGAGCTTTCCTAGCCTTGGCCTAAACCTAATTGAAAAGGAAAACTATTTTTTAAAGTGAATGTGATTAATAGAAACTCATGATTTCTGGAAAGTGATTCTGGTGTTTCAGAATATATTCATGAAATTAAAAAGTTTGTGCCTGTTTTTTCCAAATGAAAATCGTTTTAAGTATTATAAAAATGTGAGATCAGTTTTTTTTAATTGAGGTATAATTGACATTAGTTTCAGGTGTACAACATAATGATTTATTGTACATACTGTGAAATGATCACCACAGTAAGTCTAGTTAACATTTATTACCATACATAATGGTTTTTTTCTTACGAAAATTTTTAAGATGTACTCAGTAGCTTCCAAATATGCAATACCATAATATTAACTTTAGTCAACAGGCTATACATTACATCCCCATGACTTACTTATTTTAAAACAGGAAGTTTGTACCTTTTGACCCCCTTCACTCATTTTTTAACTACCAATCTGTTCTTTGCATCTGTGAGCTTGGTTTTGTTTTTTGGATTCCACATATAAGTGAGATCAAATGGCATTTGTCTTCCTCTGTTTGACTTTTGTTATTTAGCACAATGCTGTAAAGATTCAACCATACTGTCACGGCAAGATTTCGTCCTTTTTTATGGCTGACTAATATTTGTGTGTGTGTGTGTGTGTGTGTGTGTACACAGCACATTTTCTTTATCCATTCATCCATCAATGGACACAGGTTGTTTCTATATCTTGATGTTGTAAATAGTGCTGCAGTGAATATGGGGGTGCATATATCTTTTCAAGATTGCGTTTTCATGTTCCTTTGAGAAATACCCAGAATGGAATTTCTGGATCATATGGTAGTTCTATTTTTAAAGTTTTTGAGGAACCTCTATACTGTTTTCCATAGTGCCTGCACCATTTTACACTCCCACCAGTAGGGAACAAGGGTTTCCTTTTCTTCACATCCTTGCTGACACATTCTTGTCTTTTTGATAATAGTCGTGTCAGGTGTGATGTGATGTTGTGGTTTTGATTTGGATATTGAGCATCTTTTCATGTACATGTCTGCCATGTCTTTAGAAAACTGTCTATTCAGATCTTCTGCCTTTTTTAAGTTGGGTTGATTATTCTGCTGTTAAGTTGTATGAGTTATTTATGTATTTTGAATATTAATCCCTTATCAGCTATATGATTTGCAAATATTTTATCCCATTCAGTAGGTTGCCTTTTCCTTTCAATGCTTTCCTTTGCTCTGCAAAAACTTTTTAGTTTGACGTAGTGCAACTTGTTTAGTTTTGCTTTTGTTACTTTTGCTTTTGATGTCAGATCCCAAAATTTATCACCAAGACCAAGTCAAGGAGCTTACTGCCTGTATTTTCTTCTAGGAGTTTAATGGTGTCAGATCTTACATTCAAGTCTTTAATCTGTTTTGAGTTCGTTTTTGTGTATGGATTAAGATAGTGGTCTAGTTTCATTCTTTTGCATGTGACCGTCTAATTTTCCTGACACTGTTTATTGAAGAGACTATCCTTTCCCCATTGTATATTCTTAACTCCTTTGTTTTAAATTAACTGATCATATATATATGCATGGGTTTATTTCTGGGCTCTGTATTCTATTCTATTGATCTGTGTCTGTTTTTATGGCAATACCATACTGTTTTTATTGCTATAGCTTTGTAATATAGTTTGAAATCAGGGAGCGTGATGCCTCCATCTTTGTTCTCCTTTCTTGAGATTGCTTTGGCTATTTTGTGTTTTGTGGTTCCAAACAAACTTTAGGATTATTTGTTCTATTTCTGTGGAAATGCTGTTGGAATTTTGGTAGGGATTGCATTGAATCTGTAGATTTCTTTGGGCAATATGGACATTTTAACAATATTAATTTTTCTAGTTCATGAGCATGAATTGCCTTTTCATTTATTTGTCTTGTATTTCTTTCATTAATGTCTTATTTTCTTAATCTGTAAATCATGAGATTGCAGAACATTTTTGAGGAGTTTCAAGATACTCATTTCTGAACATGGTCTATCCCCTAAATAGTTTTTGCAAGGCTGAGGAAGTAGTAATGCTTAGCAAAATCTGAACCATGTTCTGTTGCATTGTTTTATACTTAATGACAAACTAACTTATTTTCTTTAGTTCATATTTTGGAAGAGAGAATGGAACTTTTCAGGATGATTTACCCTTTGTTTGGGGGGAAAAGCTAGTTTATTTTTTTAATCTAAAAAGAAAGATTATGCTTTTCACAAGATGAAAGAGCATTATTATATTGTGAATGAACATTAGAATTCTTTATGTGCATCAAGATCAAGTGTAAATTCTACAATGTTTTTAATTATTTGTTTCCCGGTTATTGCATACGTATTGTAAAGTATATGTATGTAGTATACGTTTCCATTTTCTAGTTATTTCTAATTTGTAGGACTAAAGTGACATCACAGTGATGATTATTTTTTCCCTCAGGTATAATTTGGATGAAAATTCAAGGTGTTATGCTTTGTTAATCAAATGTAACTTCCGAAGAAGCGAAATTTTATATTTCATAATCCCATCAAGGCAAAAGAAATGGTAGAATAGAATGAGATAACTGACTTATTTTTGTTTTCATTTTAAGTTCTCGAATAAATTTTGGCCTTAAGCCTCACCTCATTTGTGAGTTTTTAATGAAGTTAATTAAACGGTAGCCACAATATATCCAGATGTCATGATAGATTTTTGAGATAATAATACTCTATGGTTACTGTTCTGAGAGCATTTGCCAGTAAATTCCTTCCTAATCAGCTTACTGTACTTATTTTCACAGGGTTACAAATAAATTGATAGGCCAAGGATGGGAGGAAATAAACTTGGAAAGTAAAAGGGGCATACATAGATACAGATCTAGTGAAAGAAATGATCCTTACTTCTTAGCTCTCTACTTATCCCACATATTGCTGCTTTAATTTAGAACTATTGATGGGGTGCCTGGGTGGCTCAGTCTCTCAGTTCATGATCTCACGGTTTGTGGGACTGAGCCCCACATCCAGCTTTGCACTGACAGTGTGGAGCCTGCTTGAAATTCTCTCTCCTTCTTTCTCTACTCCTCCCCTGCTTGTGCTCTTGCGCGCGCTCTCTCTCTCTCAAAATAAATAAATAAACATTTTAAAATAACTAAATATTTGAACTGTTACCTCCCTGAGAGGAACAAAGTATTGTAATTATAGGATCCTTGACTTCCTTTTTGTCTTTTCTTTTTAAAAGTTATTTTAAATGTTTCTGACATACAAAGATATATGAAGAATAAACATCAAATACCAATAGATTTGCCAATCACTAAATAAAACACTAACAAAACCCCAGAAATCCCTGATTGAGACTCTCTTCTAAACTGTCATTATTTAGAACTTGGTGTTTTTGTATATTTACTTAGATATTTATCACATGTATTTTTTCCTAAATTATATATAGTACTAGTTTATTTTATAACTTTATAGTATCAAAATTGTATGCATTTTTTGCAGCTTGCTTTTGTCATACATTGTGTTTGTGAGATACAGTAAAAATATAGGTGTTTATTTGCGTTTTCTGCTGTTCAGTATTCTGTATGACTACATCACATTTGTGTATCTATTTTACTCAGTGCATATTCAGGTTGTACCTTTTTCCCTCTATTATAAATAATGCTGCTACGAATATCCTTGTGTATCCATTTGAGCTTCTGTAGAATATATACCTAAAAGTGGAATTGTTGGATCATAAGATATGATTCTTCAGCTTTACAAGGATGTTGCCAAATTGTTTTCCAGAATAGTTTAACCAATTTAGACGCCCATATAAAAGTACAGAGAGTTCTCATTATTTTATATCCTCACCATCACGTGGTATCATCAGACTTTTTAATTTTCAGCAATCTTATTAGCAGTCATCATTGCTATTTTAATTTGTATTTCCTTAATTTGAGAATTCCTCAAATTCTCTAATTTGTATTGCTAGTAAGATTGAACTTCTTTTCTTATGTTCATTAACTATTTAGCTTTCATCTTCTGTGAATTGCTTTTTTTATACACACAAATATGTACACATACATTCTGGATTACAGTTCTTTGTCATTTTATACATTACAGGTATCTAGTTTGGCTTTTTACTTTTTTTTAATGGTGTCCTTTGTTGAGCTGAAGTTTAAAAATTTAATGTAGATATTATCCATTTTTTTCTTTGTTTTTTTTAAATGTATTTTAAGGAATCTCTACCTGAAGGTAATAAAAAATATTCATTTGTGTTTTTATCTAGCAGTTTTAAAGTTTTGCTTTCCAGATTTATGATTTTTAAACTATAGAGTTTATTTTTATATCTGGTATGCAGGGGAAATACTATTTTTTAAATACGTAGATATCCAATTAGTGCTATTTATATAGTCCATCTTTTATCTGCTGATCTGTAGTGCTGCCTCTGTCATATGTTAAGTTACCATATGTGAAACTTCTTTCACTATTCCATGGTTTGTTTTCTATCCTTAATTTTCTATTGTTGTCTTAATTACTAAAGCATTACCATAAGCCTTTATATCTGATGGGGCAAGTAGGTGACTTTTCAAAGCAGAAGGAAAGGCAGATAGAGCAAAGTAGTGTAAAAGCACGCAAAATTTGGAATCAGAAGACCTCTATTCTAAAACTGTTGTCATTTATCAACATGATAGATTCTGCATGAGCCTGATCAATAGTTTATTTTTATGTGGGCTTTAGGGGACCACAGACTTAATGTAAGCCAACATTTGTAATGAATCTTTTTAAAAATGAAAGCAAATCAGGCAGAAAACATAAAAGAAGGTTGTATAGATGACATTAAATAAACAAAATGAAAGCAAACCTAATGCAATATACGTATCCATTAGTGTAGATTCCACTTGATAGGGAAAGTGGCCAAAGACTCTGCAACCTGATTGAAATCCAAAGTCCCCAAAACAATAATTGAATATAGGTCACCATAACAGCCAAAAATTCACCCTTGGTGGTTTTCTTTCTTTGTAATGCTTTTTTCTCCCTTAACATGAATAATTTCTTCTGGATAATTAAAAAGGACTTAAGTGCAAGGGTCTTTGGTGGATTATGGCTCTAATTTTGAGGAAAACAAAATATGGAAAAATATTTTTCTTATTATGGTTGAATAGTGTCATATTGCAAAGTTCTATTGATTGAAATTAGAGTGGTGTTAGAGGAGATCAGTTATTCAGAAGAGAGTGAATGTAGGCTTTTCACAGCTAGCCAAGCTGTTGTAGAAAAATTACACTAATCAAGATACAGGGTTTAGAGTAGATGCTGATTGTCTCCCTTCTCTTCCTGGGATTCTCCTTCAATTCCCGGTAAATAGACCAAAGAAATGTATCAGGTCAGTTTTTTGCATTGTTAAGGTAATCTTTTTTTAGCACCAATAGGAATATAGTGTTTTATTATTTTTTTTTAACTTTTTTTAAAACTTCTTTTTTTAATTTTCTTTTTATTTTTAGGGAGAGAGTGTGTGCACATGGGAGAGGGGCAGAGAAAGAGACAGAGACAGACAGAGAATGAATGAATGAATGAATGAATGAATGAATCCCAAGCAGGCTCCACACTCAGCATGGAACCTGATATGCAGCTCGATCCCCTGACCCTGGGATCATGACCTGAGCTAAAATCAAGCCACCCAGATGCCCCAGGAATATAGTGTTTTAAAAGGACAGTTATAAATGAGACAGTAAAGTTTCTTGTTTGTCCATTGTAATTATACAAGGAACTGAGGTATTTGGTCAGTTTTTTCCTGAAAAGAAAAAAGATCTGTAAGCATTCAGTTCAATATAGGGCTATTTTAAAATAAAAACTGAACATTGGATTCCTTTTCCTTTATTATTATTTTTAAATGTTTATTTTTGAGAGAGCATGAGTGAGAGAGGGACAGAGAGGGAGGGAGACACAGAATCAGAAGCAGGGTCTAGGCTCTGAGCTGTCAGCACAGAGCCCGACGTGGGGCTTGAACTCACTAGCCTGGCCATGAGATCATGACCTGAGCCAAATTGGACACTTAACTGACTGAGCCACCCAGGCGCCTCCCTTTTCCTTTATTTAAATATTTTTCTTTATCAGGCTTTGGCCTTTCTAGCTACTACAGATTCTCTTTTACATGCTAACTGCCTGAATTTTTTTGTGATTTACAACTAGATAATCATTTTCCTTCCTCTTTTTCCTTGTTTATAAGGAAAAATTCCTTTCCTTACAGCAATAGCTTGGCCATTCTTTCTCAGAGTCTTGGCCCTCTGGCTCCAGCACTCTTTGCATATGGCATGTTCACAAAGCAGGTGTTTCTTGAGTTGCTTTCTCACTGTATTCTGAACATAGGCAGGTGCTGATTTGTCTTCCCTGGTAATACAAGATATTCCGTATTACATCCCTCTGTTCATCGATTCTCCACTGTATTGTCTTGCCTGATTGAAGATTTTGGTTGTTGCTGTTTTTACTGATTTGTTGTTGTTATTGATTTCACTGAGTTTTGTTTTTAGCACTCCTTCCCCTTAATTCAAGCATTTCTGTTCTGTGGACAGTATTTCTAATTCATGAAAGGCAGTACAATGCAGTTTAAACACTAAAGAAGTTATAAGACACGGTTTCTCACTTAGGTTATCATTTTACCCCTCCCCTTTCCTGGATAGCCTTGTCCAGTCCCATGTTTTAGTCCATGTAGCCCAACTTCAGTTCTGAGCTCCAGACCTACACACACACACACACACACACACACACACACGTATATATGTTTCGTTTCAGAAATCTACAAGGCAATTCCAACTTAACATGTCTAAAATAAAACTCGTAGTTTTTCTCCAAAATCTGCTTCCTGTGTCCCATCACCAGTTCTTCCCCCATTCAGTGAACGGTGTCATCATTCACGAGTTGCTCTTACCCAGATTAGGAGCCATTTCTGAGCCCTCATTTTCTCATATACCTCATTATACCCAGTCCATCAACTTCTGACCACCTTCACTTCTGCCTTAGTCCAAGCTATTTGATATTTGCACAGTGGCCTTCTAATTCATCTTCTTGCTTCTGTTCTTGTTCCTGTATAATTTATTTCCAACAAAGTAGCCAGGGTGAACTTTTTAAAACATAAATAACATCATGTTGTGCCTTCAAACAAAACTCTAAAATGGCTTCCATTTACTCTTAGGAAAAAAATCATTTTTATCATTGCCTGCAGGACCATTTATAATGTGGCTCCTGCCTACTTCTCTGACCTACTGCCTACCATTCTCCTTGCTTGCTCTGCTCTAGCCACACTGGTCTTCTTGTTATTGATCTTGAGAAACAACAGATTTGTTCTCTCAGGATTATTATCATTGCTATTCCTTCTGCTTGAAGTATGCTTACTGCAGAGTATACTCCAAATCCCTGTTTAAATACTGTATTCTTGGAGATGCCTTTTCTCACAATTTTGATCTAAAATATGTGGCCCATGCACTGCACCACCTCCCAAACCCTATCCCCTGCTCTGCTTTATAAGATTTCTTTATTTCCTTGTTAATTGACAGCACTCCACCCTCACCCTGCCCCCACCTCTCCCTAGAATGTAAGCTCAGTGGAGCAGAGAATTTTCTGACTTATTTATTATGCTATCTCTTGTACCAGGATATAGTAGGCACTCAGTACTTGAGTGACTGAATTAATTAGCTATATAACCTTGAGCAAATCAATCCACCTCCCTAGACTTTGATTCCACATACATAAAACAGAGGGATTCGACTGTATAAGATCTCTGAAGAAGAATATTTTATTTTAGACTGCAGATGACCAGTCATCTTCAATTGAAGGCAACCTCAAAGTCATTAAGCTAAAGCCTGCTATTTTTTTTTTTCAATGATTTTACCAAGGTCACATTGCTGAGGCCAGTGCTCTTTTCACATTACATAATAGCTCTGATTCTGTGCTCAACTGATTAGTACATGCTCCATACTTTAATTACAGTTTGATTAGTTTTAACTTGTAGGTCTTGGCCTTCTTCCTCTTTAGTATGTGAGCCATGTCTTTACATTTACAAATAATTGTTTTTCTTTAGTCATTGTTTTCTCACCATTCACCGAATATAAGCTGATGTGATTTGAAGCATGCTTCTTAATGGTCTCATTCTTCCCCTAATCTTCCTCCACTTTTATAGGAACTTTCTCTTTTTGGGGGAGTCAGAAGTATATACAGTTATGGTTAAAATATATGTGTTAACTAGTATGATAGATTTTTAAATCATGGAAAATATTATTAGACATAATAAAAATTAGAGACTAGTCTAATTCCTCTAGAAAGTTTTTCAAGAATGATAGGGTTACAGGGGTACCTGGGTGGCTCAGTTGGTTAAGCATCCAACTCTTGATCTCGACTCAGGTCATGATTGCATGAACCTTGAAATTGAGCCCCACCTTGGGCTCTGCGCTGACAATGCAAGCTTGCTTGGGATTCTCACTCTCCTCTCTCTACCCCTCCGTTGCGCACTCTCTCTCTCTCTACTTTTAAAATCAATTAAAACAAAAACATTAAAAAGATTAGGGGCACCTAGGTGGCTCAGTCAGTTAAGCGTCTGACTTGGGCTCAGGTCATCATCTCATGACAGTGTGGAGCCTGCTTGGGATTCTCTCTCTGCCTTCCACTCTATCTGTTCCCTGCTTGTGCTTGCTTACTCGCTCGCTCGCTCTCTCTCTCAAAATAAATACATAAAGTTAAAAAAAGATTAATAGAGTTACAGGTTATTAGGATAAACCTTAGAATTTACCTACTCTAATTCCTCAATTTTCACATGGGGAAATTTAACTGTATATAATAACATTGGAAACACTGGGATAAACAAAGATAAATGGTTGCTTACTTCAGGACTTCTCAGAGCCTTTAATATATGAATATGCATGTGAATCTCCAAGGAGGGATTATAATATCCAAATTTTATTTTATTGCAGAATATCTTATTATAGATTATCTTTTAGTATCTTCTGGGACAGTAGTACCCATGTTTCACATGTTTGAGCACTTATTAGGTGTCAATTGCAGATCTAAGTACTTTGTTCTTATGTGAAAATCTGTGTTTAAGAAATAATATCCCATTAGTAGAGGATATAAGGAAGTCATAAGATGTGTGTGTGTATGTAAATGCTGAATATAAGTCCTGGGCATTGATTCATTTACAGCTCATCATCATGTGTTCTATCTAGGTGATCACTGATCTCTTTATATAACTTACTTTAGATACTTAGGATATTCACTATTACTTTATTAAATATGAATATAACATATTTTCTTAGAGCAATTCATTTGTAGAACATTTACTGATCTCTACCATAATCTAGATGTACATTGTATCTCATGAGCTTTTAGCATTCCTAAATTAATAGGATAAAAGTTCTCTTGGTTAATATGTTTTGTAAGTGTTGATCATATACATATGGTTTTCTCCATGTAAAAAAATTCCAGAATATTAGGAAAAAATTATCGTAAAACATGCTAGGAGGAAAAACACACCTACCCATCAGTATAACCAGAATTCACATTTTTCTCTATATTTTTCTAACATTTAAAAAAATTTTAATTTTTTTTTTTTAAAGAGGTAGTGCAGAGAGAGAGAGGGAGACACAGAATTCGAAGCAGGCTCCAGGCTCTGAGCTGTCAGAGGCATCTGAGTGGCTTAGTTGGTTAAGCCTCTGACTCTAACATTTTTTTTTTTTTTTTTTTTTTTACAGATTTTACTTTTAATCTCAACAACCAATGTGAGGCTCAAACTTACGACCCTGAGACCAAGAGTCACATGCTCTACTGACTGAGCCACCCCTTTCTAACATTTTGTGTAGCTACTCTAGAGATACATACTCTGTTGCCTCCAGCCAATGAACCATACTTTTTGCTCTTGTCTACATAGTTCTTTTCCTTGAATTAGGCTGGCTTTGTGACTTGCTTTTGATTAGTAGAATGCAGCAAAAGTGATTCTGTGTGACCTTGAGGCTAAGTCATAAGAAGCCTTGCCATTTTTTTCCAGGTTTTCTTGGAATGCCTCCTGTGGGAGGAACCAACCTCTAATAAGAAGTCAGCCTGCTCTGAAACCACAAAATGTGTGGAATTCCAAACTAGTCATAAGCTTCTATAGTGAGGCTGTGTGAAGGGAGGAAGAGAAGGAGAGTGGGAGGGATCCCAGCAGGCCTCCCACCTTTTCCAGCAATCCTAGCTGAGATTCCAGATGTTTGAGTGAAGACACCATCTTATATGTATATCCATCTCGATATTACATTCAGATGATTCCAGCCCATCTGTCCTCCAACTGCAACTATGCTAGAACCCAAGTGAGAGTCACCCACCTGAGCCCAGTGAACTCACAGAACTGTCAGAGATAATAAGTTCCTGTTTAAGCTATTAGGTTTTGGTGTGGTTTCTTACACAAGAGTAGAGAGCTAGAACAATGTGTAGTGATATGTAACAAAACACACTAAAAAGTCAGATTTGATATGTATATAAATAATATGTTACAGACATTATGTATAGTTTTAAAATGTAATGGGAGGTCTGGGTGGCTCAGTTTGTTGAATGTCCAACTCTTGATTTGAGCTCATGTCATGATCCCACAGTTTGTGAGTTTGAGCCCCATGTCGGGCTCTGCGCTGACAGCACAGAGCCTGCTTGGGATTCTCCCGCTCCCTCTGCCCCTCCCTTGCTTGCGCGCTCTCGCTCTAAAAAAATAAATAATAAAATAAAATAAAATGTGATCATATTTGACACATTAATCTACACCTGGTAGTGTACTAGAGCTGGCTTACACAGGCTCACAAGAGGCATGCGTGCCTTTCTTCCTGACTCTACAGTGAGTGAGTAGTTTGAAAGAGGCATGGTTGGTGTATTTACACTATAAGGTTTCTAGATGCTACAAAACAGGGCTGACCTCTGTCCAGAAAGCCAGTTGTTAAACATTTACAACATACCACTGTATCTTCCTTTTTTCACTTTACATTATCATTGTTGAATGGCTACTTATTTGGTTATTTTTTCTAGATACCTAACTAGAATGTACCTTAATTTATTTAAACAATTTCCTATTATTGGTCTACTATTCCTTTAGAGTGTATTTCTTGAAACAGAATTCGTCACTTAAATAGTGTACCCATTTCAGTTTTTAGTAAGTACTATGAGATTGTCTATCAGAAATGTTGTACTAATTTGTATACTGCCCTTCCATGGGGATATTTCCTTATACCGCACCCAGCTCTTATTTTTATGTTTGGAATGCTCAGACTCTTGAAAAAGTTCTCTATTTTTATTCTTAAAGATGTTTAATAGATATTATATTCACACAGTTCAAAACCCAAAAGTTATAAGAGTGTATGGGAAAATATCTCCCATTTATGCCTGTGTCTCCCAGCTACCCAGTGCCCTTCCAAAAGTAATTTGAATATTACAGTGAACTTTTATATCCTTTCGGAGATGCTTAGCATGTAGAAGCAAGTATATTCTTTTTCTTTTTTCACTCGAATGGTAGCTGCTGTTCGCACCTCTCCGTCTTGCTTTTGTCATTTAACAGTGTATCTTGGAGACTAATACCTAAACAGAAAAGGCTTCCTCAGTATTTTTTATGACCTCATAATATGCCATTCACTTGATAAATCACATTGTTTCTAATATTTTACTATTGCAAACAGTTTTTGTGTATCATTTCACATATATGTGAATAAATCTGTAGCATAAATTTTTAAAAGAACTTCTTGATCAAAGAGTATAATTTTTAGATATAATTGACATAGGGTATTAGCTTCATAAAGCATATAATTTTGATAAATATTACCAAATTATCTTTTATACAGGTGGTATGAATTTATATTCCTGTCTCTAATATATGAGAGTATATTTCTTCACACATTTGCAAATAAAACATACTATCAGGGGCACCTGGGTGGCTCAGTCAGGTAAGCATCTGACTTCAGCTCAGGTCATGATCTCATGGTTTGTGGGTTTGAACCCTGCATCTGGCTCTGTGCTGACAGCTCGGAGCCTGGAGTTTGCTTCAGATTATGTGTGTGTGTCTCTCTCTCTCTGCCCCTCCCCTGCTCATGCTCTGTCTCTCTCTTTCTCTCTCTCTCTTTCTCTCTCTCTCTTTCTCTCTCTCTCTCTCAAAAATAAATAAACATTAAAAAAATAAAAAAAAAACCTACCTATCAGACTTGGATCTTACCTATCTGATACGTTAAAAAAGTAAAACTGTCATGTAATTTTAAGTTTTTTAAACTGAGCCTAAGCTCTTATGTTTGTATTTCATTTTTTTATAAACTATCCATATGTTTTGCCAATTTTCCTTAACTAGTTGACCTTTTTTATAGAACTTATTTATTAACAAAGTTAGCCCCTTTATCTGCCATACATTTGTAGCAATTTTACACCAGCTTTTTTATTGTCTTTTGACTTTACGGAAGTTATAGCCATGCAGAAATATTGGGGTTTTATGAAGTCGCATTTATCTATCTTTACTTTTATGGCTTCTAGATTTTGTGTCATAACTAGAAAGTCATTCTCCACCCTGAGAATATAAAAGCTTTCATCGTGAACTTTGTGGTTTCTTTTTTGTTGTTGTTTACTTTTTTTTTTACATTTGAATTTTTATCTGCTAGAAATTTATCCTGGTACGAGATAGGGTGTGGCTTCAGTGTATTTTTTTCTAGAAACCTAACTAGAATCCACTTACTGAATAATTCATCTTTTTCTGGATGATTTGAAAGATCACATATAATAAATAGTAAAACTATGCTCCCAGTATATGCAATTTTATTATGGCTCAATTCTACATATTTCTTATTTATTTTTAATGTTTATTTTTTGAGAGAGAGAGAGACAGAGTGTAAGTAGAGGCGCAGAGAGAGAGAGAGAGAGAGAGAGAGACAGGGAGACACAGAATTGGAAGCAGGCTGCAGGCGCTGACCTGTCAGCACAGAGCTTGATGCGGGGCTCAAATCCACAAATTGCAAGATCATGACCTGAGCTAAAGTCGGACGCTTAACCAACTGAGCCACCTAGGCGCCCCTACGTATTTCTTTTCTCTTTCAATATTTTCCTGTTTAGACTTGTTTGTTCTTCTATATGAGCTTTAGAATCATCCTGTTTAATTCCCAGATAACTCTGTTGGTATTTTTATTAGAATTGTGTTAAATTTAATGGCTAAATCAAGGAGAATTTGCATTTGTATAATAGTGATTCTTTCTAGCAAAGAACATGTTTTAAGGGGAGTATATTTTTAAAGTTCTTCCAATACATCACTCATTTTTCTTACTAAATTTATTCCTTCCTAGGTGTTTATCTTTTTTTAACTGTCATTGTATTTGTTTGCTAAGGCTGCCATAACAATATACCATAGACTAGGCAGTTTAAAAACAGAAATTTATTTTCTCACAGTTCTGGAGGCTGGAAGTCCAAGATCAAGGTGTCAACAGGGTTGGTTTCCTCTGAGACCTCTCCTTGTTTTGCGGATGATCACCCTCTTACTATTTCTTCACATGGTCTTTTCTAGTAGTCTTTTTCTTTATGTGGTCTCACATAAAGTATATTCTTGGTATTTAGGTGTCCAAATTTCTTCTTGTAAGGACACCAGTCAGATTTGTTAGGACCCACACATATGATCTCATGTAACCTTAATTATCTCTTTAAACGCTCTATCTCCCAAATGAGTCACCTTCTGAGGTACTGAGAGTTAAGACTTCCACATATGAATTTTAGGGTGACACAGTTAAGCTCATAACAATGGCAAATGAAGACCTTTTTGTGCCTACTAACAGATTGATTGTTATGTATATATATGAAAGTGATTTCTGTATTTTACTTTGTACCTTGCCACCTTGCTTATGATTTGTGATAGTTTTTATCTTTGTCTTAGTTTTTCCATGTATAAAATTATATTGCTTATAAATAATTTTATCTCCTTTATAATTTCTATATTCATAATTTGTTTCTTTTGCCTAATTGCTATCTGTTAGAACTGTTGAAACAAGGCTGAGAGTGGTGGTATAGTACATACTTTACTTGTATTCCTGACTTTAATGAGAATATTTAGT
This sequence comes from Cryptoprocta ferox, assembly GCA_028646485.1. Taxonomy (NCBI): domain Eukaryota; kingdom Metazoa; phylum Chordata; class Mammalia; order Carnivora; family Eupleridae; genus Cryptoprocta; species Cryptoprocta ferox. The sequence continues at coordinate 46,800,300 of CM053567.1, forward strand.
GGCTTCTGATGTTCCCATTAAGCATGATACTTTTAGATTGAAATAGAGTTATTTAAAAAAAATTTTTTTACGTTTATTTTATTTTTGAAAGACAAAGAGAGACAGAGCAGGAGCGGGGCAGGGTCAGAGAGAGGAAACACAGAATCTGAAGCAGGCTCCCAGCTCTGAGCTGTCAGCACAGAACCCGACACATGGGGCTCGAACTCACGAACCATGAGATCATGACCTGAGCTGAAGTTGGATGCTTAACTGACTGAGCCACCCAGCCGCCCTGGGATAGAGTTATTTTGTCACTTTAAGAACTTATTCATCATCTATCCATATTTTATTACAACTTTTAAAAAACAAAAATAGATGTTTATCAAATGCCTTTGGTGTACATGAAAATTATTATATATATTTTCCATTTGATTCAGTGTGTTGAATTTATAAATTGGTTTCCTATTATTAAACCATCTTTGTATTTTTGTATATTGTATTTTGGTAATGGCATATTCTTTGAATTTGCTGTTGGATTCTGTTTGCATAAAAATTTACAAATGATACATATAATTTTGTTTTATAGAGTCTGTTGAGTTAGGTACAACTTTATGCTTCTGGAATCAATTTATATTTTACTATCATTTGTTTCTATTACTTTTCAAGTTTATTTGAATGGAATTGAACAAAATAATCTCTTAAAACTATTTTAGTTTTGTTCTCTCTTTTTTTCTTAATATTTATTTTGAGAGAGAGCATGTACGAGCAGGGGAGAGGTGAAGAGGGGGAGAGAGAATCCCAAGTAGGCTCTGCCCGCCAACAGGTCTCGATCTGACAAATTATGAGATCATAACCTGAGCCAAAATCAAGAGGCGGATGCTTAACCAACTGAGCCACCGAGATGCCCCATTTTTGTTCTCATTGTAGCTGTGTGAATGTGCATGTGTATTTACTGTTTTCTTCCCTTCGTTTCTCTATTTTTATTAATTCAGTTTCTGTTCCTTAATTTGCTTTATTGATAATATAGTTAAAATATCTAGTCAGTCATTAATCTATTAACGTGAATATGGTTCTCGTTCGGCAGAAATTTTAAGTTTTTAGTAATCACAACTGTCAGTCTTTTCCTCTTATGGCTTCTTTGTTTCATGTTACTTCTTAATTTTTTTAAATACTTATTTATTTTGAGAGAGAGCACACGAGCAGGGCAAAGGGCAGAGAGAGAGAGAGAAGAGAGAGTCTGAAGCAGGCACGGAGCCCAACGCGGCCTCGATCTCACGAACTGTAAGATCATGCCCTTACCCAAAATCAAGAGTAGGTCGCTTAACTGACTGAACCACCCAGGTGCCCCTTAGTGTTACTTTTTTAAAACGGCCTTCTGCACCATCATTATAAAAATGTTCTTCATTCTTTTCATACTTTTATGATTTATTATCCGTCTAGAATTTCTTTCTTATGTGAAGTGACATCTAAATTATTTTGTTTCCAGGTGGATTTCCAACCATCTCAACATCATTTATTAAACAATATATGATCTTTTCCCCCACTTATTTGAAATATTTTTATTATATACTAAGCTTTTAACTTTCTATGAAAAATCCTATTGCTCTTTTTGGATTGTACCAAGTTTGTAGGATTAATTTGGAGGATATCTTAAATTTGGATTGATATCTTAAAAACATTGAGTATTTACATGTAGAAATGTGGACTGTTTCTCTATGTACTTCAGTTTTTCTCTGTATCCTTTGATAGAGTTTTATCATTTTTTTTGGTATTTCTTGCTAGTTTATTCCTAGATATTTTTTTTAATTTTTTGTTTGTATTATAAATGAAATTGTTTTTGTTATGTTTCTTCTCTGGTTATTTGATTTTTGTGTATTAATCTTGCCTAACTTAGTTACTGAACCCTTTGACTGTTTCTGTTTTTCAGTTGATTCTCTTGGATTTTCTGGATAGTCTTTCTGTCTCTTTGTTCCCAATATTTACACTGTTTTTTTAAGTGTTGCTTCTGGCACACATCTTATTGAACTGACTAGAACTTCTGGAATGGTAGCCTTATTCTTTGTAGCACCAAAGGACAAAACTAGGACAGGTGGGCAGAATAGCTAGAACAGGGAAGTGGGAAGAAGCAAGCTTGTATTTTATCATCAATGCCACTGTCTAATTATATTCATAGAACAACTAGATTGAAAGCAAATTAATTTGTTAGGTAAAGAATAAGACTAGATGACTTCTAAGTCTTAATGATTAGTTGAGAGTCTAAAGAGAGAATCGAGGAGTGACTTTAAGGACTCTTGTCTAGGGGGTAGTGGGGGAGCAACGGTAGAAGAACAGGAGTAGGAAGTCAAGAAAGTAATGAAAGTAAGAAAGTAATGCTTCATTAGAATAATCATGACTATACAGTGTTATATAGAAGCCAGGGGAGGTAAAAGTTTTGTAAAGTATGAGATAGTAATCAATAACTCATGCTACATAGAAGTATTAAGAAAAAGTGAAACAGGGATGCTTGGCTGCCTTAGTCTGTAGAGCATGCAACTCTTGATCTTGGGGTTGTGAGTTAGAGCCCCACACTGGGGTGTAGAGCTTACTTAAAAATAAAATCTTAGAAACAACAAGAAGCTATTGTATTTTTTAATGAGGAGTTTATTTGTGATCTGCTCTAGTGTCTCCATATGCTTTATCTTAATTATAGTTCTTAACTATTCAGTAGTTTCTTTAATTTGTATTTTCATTTAGATTATCAGCTTGATGGGAACATTAATCAAACCTTACATCTGTTTTATAAGTCTCATGGGACTTTGAACAGAATTATTCTTAGAGTGGTGGAAGATCTATAAATATTTGCTGTTTGATTTTTAGGTAAATCCTGAAGGAATTACACCTTAATTCTTGGTTATAATTGTAATTTAAGTTCCATGTTTTGAGCTTACCAGGCTAACTATAATCATGTACACTTACAGAAAAAACATAAACATAAAATCACAGTTATAGAAAAAACATAACAAAAATTTTTTAATGAAATCAATCTAAAAGACAGAATAAACTGATTTGTATAATAGAAATGCAAATTAATGACCAGTGATTAAAAACATGGGCCTCCTGGACTCCAGGTATAAAGTAGCTAGAGGTGACTAGGTGTTCAGTTTCTGGGGAGTATTGGGAAGTAAAAGTATCACAGGGAAGTCAGAGGACCAGAACTAGCCTCACTGGTTAAAAATAGGAATTGGAGGTGCACCAGTTGGTTAAGTTGCCAGTTCTTCATTTCATCTCAGACTGTGATCTCAGTTTATGGGATCGAGCCCATGCTGGGCTCTGCACTGATAATGCAGAACCTACTTGGGATTCTCTCTCCCTCTCTCTCTCTCTCTCTCTCTCTCTCTCTCTGCCCCTTCCCTGCTCACACTGTCTCTCTCTCTTTCTCAAAATAAATAAATAAACATTAAAAAAAATAGGAATTGGAAATGGGACCTCCCTGATCCTGAAAGGAAGTTTGTATAGTGATACCAACTGTTCACTGAAGCTGTAGCTAATATAAAAATATTATTTAGAGATGTGGAAGAGTGCCAGCACAGCCTTAAGGCATTCAATATTTAAGCCAAACTGTAATGACTCCGTAACTGAATCTCCAGTAAACAATAATACATAACCTGGTTTTTGATGAGGTCCCTGTGGGCACTGGTGAAGACAAACTAAAAGTCATAAGACAGAGTGAGATAAATAGAGGGAGGGAAGAAGGGAGAGAGAGATCAAGGAAGAGAAAGAAAAAATGTTCACTCAAGATCTGCAAACTAAAATCCCAAAGCACAATTCAAAAAAAAAGGCCAAACCTAGAAAGCATACAACAAAATCAACAATCAGAAGATGATTTGCTCCCAGATGAAATCAAAGTAGTAAGATAATTTTTCAAAGACTTACTTAAAAGTAAATATGCTTAGAATTCTCCAAAAGATAAACAATACAAACCATTTTAAAGGAATAAGAAGTTATGATAAATCAGCAGAAATGAAATAAGAATAGGCAAATGTAAGAACCCATTTTAGACATCTTAGAATTGAATTTATGAAAATTAGAATGAACCCTAATATAGACATGGTTGAAGAGGGAATTAGGGGAAGTAGAAAGTTATTCTCAAGAGTTCACCCGGAATACAGAATATAGAGACACATGCAATAGTAAGAAATGATGTAATTATGTAGTTAAGAGACATAAAAAATAAGGATTGAGGAACTTCAGTATATATCTAATGGGAGTTCTAGAACAAGAGGGCATAAGAATGACTAAGAAGCAATAACCAAAGACCTAACATTTGAGATTTCTCCAGAATTGAAATGTGGGTCCTTAAATTAAAAGTGCATTCTGCATACCAACTAGGAGAAATAAAAACCAATCACAATGAGAAACATTCAGTGCAACTACAAAGTGAAAAGGATAAAAATGTAAAAGCTTCCAGAGAGAGGAAATAAATCTATAAAACATTATCAGTTAACCTCAACAGAAACAATAGAAACTAGAAGACCATAAACTAATGTTTTTAAAATTCTGAGAGAAACTTTACCCATCTATACCACCATTCAAGATTGAGGGCAAAATAAAGACATTTTCAGGCAAAGAGTAAAATAATTTATCTCTGTCATACCCTATCTGTAAGAATTTCTAAAGGTCATCCTTGAGCAAGAAGAAAAGGGAACCCAAAGGTAGGCATAGGGTGTACTTTTTGACAAAGCTAATTAAAGATAATAAAAAATAATTATTTTTGTAAAAGTGCTTTAAATTTCTGGAAAATAATCAATAGTTAGCTAAAGTGTGCTAGGAGTATTATTCAAAAAGATGGAGGTACTGATCATTTTAACTATAATTTTTTTCTAATGAAACCAAGTATATTTTCTAAATGTATGTGTTTATTGAGTACCCACATGTGCAGGCACTGGTCTAGACTCTGGGATAAAGCAGTGGGGAAAATAATCTCTTCATGAAGTGTACATTTTAATGGAAGTAAATTGTGTACTGTTTAAAAGAAACCGTATAACCCAAATAGACAGACTTGAAAGGAATACATTGGTAAATAGGAAAAGATACACCTGGAAAATCTGCTGCTGTGATGAAGCAAAAAGCTGATGTGACAATATTAATGTTAAATAAAATACAGTTTAAGGCGAAGAGCATTAATAAGAATGCTCTTCTTATTAGCAGTCTACAGCATTATTGAATTTACATAACACCTAACATAGGCTTGAAAGTGAAAACTGACAGGATTCGAAGAAAACTGATGAGTCCCCAGTTATGTGATAGATTTTGACATACCCCTATTAAAATAGGCGAACAGAAAATTGGTAAATAGAAAATTTGAATGACAGAACTAATTGATCAAGTACACAGAGGAGATTTTGTACCAAACAGAGAGTATGTGCTATTTTTGAGCACACAGAAATACTTACAAAACTTGTGTCCTAAATCACAGGGGAAGTCTCCAAAATTTAAGGTAACCAGAATAATATAGACCACATTCTTTGACCACAATGATTAAACTTCAAACCAACAATTAAAAGAAATTTTTATTTATTTTTTTTTAAACTTTATAGTTTATTGTCAGGTTGGTTTCCATATAACACCCAGTGCTCTTCCCCACAAGTGACCTCCACCAAGACCATCACCCCCCTTTACCTTTCCCCCTTCCCCTTCCCACCTCAGTTTGT
>CM053567.1:46806468-46842246 GCA_028646485.1 Cryptoprocta ferox
ACTGTATTCTCCAAGCTCCGCCTCACTTCCAAATCCCAGTCCGTGCAGTTCAACACCGTCACCGGGGATGAGATGCGTTCCCGCTGGCGGCTGGCCTCCCGGCCGGCTTGCACCACCCTTTTCGGGGAGCCGCCGCCGCCGCTTTTCAAGGCGCACTTCTCCGCGCCGCCGCCGCCTTTCGCACCGCCGCCGCCCCTATCTGTGCCACCGCCGCTCCCGGTGCGGCTTGGAGTGGATGCCGCTGCCGCTGCGCCCAAGGAAGAACTCGCAGGCCATATGGGACGGATTTTTCTCCCGGCACTCTGCAGTTATATATATGGGGAGACGGGCGAGGTTTTCCTCCCTTAGAGATGGTTCTAGGTGCGTTTTCCGTCTCTCTTTCTCTTCCCCTGGTCTCTCCGGGGCACAGCGCGTTCTCCGTGTGTTGGGCTCGGGGGCTCCTTTCCCCTGCGCTACTGGGACCCGCCCGTCCCCTAATTTCCCAGATCACAGTCACTCAGTCAGGCATCTTTGAGGTTGTCTTCTTTCTGGCGTCTGTCTCTTCTTTCCCCCACTTGCAAATCCAAGTTTTATCACTTCAGTCCTTCTCAGTTCAATCCATACGGGCGTGCGCGGATTACAGAGCTCCCTGCTTCTCCGCCATCTTGTCCTCTCCCAAAAAGAAATTTTCAAAAACTCATCTCAATAGAAACTAGAAAATGTACTTACAAATAACTCATAGGTTAAAGAGGAAGATTGAAAACAGCAGAAAAAAATGAAGAAGGTAGAAGGAAGGACTATAAAAGATAAGCACAAAAACTAATAAAATGGGGGGAGGGAAGATTAATACTTTCCTAATTTTATATTGTAATGATCAATGATAGGGCTAACGGAATTGACCAAGAAAAATATAGGTATTATTTGATGCTCTATTCCTATTCATGGCTTATTTTCTACATTAATAATCTTTTTCTTTAGAAGATACCATTGTGAGCTAATAAGAAAAATATGGACTCAAAATGTAAAATAGAAACTTAGTTGTCAAATTTTCAAGAGTGTGTATCTTTTCCATGTAATAAGAAAATTAACTATAGAACTATATAAGTGAAAATATCAAATTTGTAGAATTACTTTACTGTTGTTTATTTAAAAGATTTATAATGGCCTTTGACAGAAAGTTCTTTTTATATATTTAAGATATTTTTCTTTCCCTTCTTGTAGGTTACTCAAATGAGTCGTCCAGACCTGATTCTCTTTCTGATGAAATACCTGATGGCTCTCATAGTTGGTATTCCCTCCATTTTTTGGGTCGGAAGCAAAAAGACATGCTTTGAATGGGCCAGTTTTTTTCATGGTCGTAGGAAAAAAGAGTAAGTTGAAGTTATCACACGGTTCACAAACCTTATAGTCACATAAAATTTTTGTGTTGCTTATGTTAAAACTCTGGATTTGGAGGATGTGTTTCAACATGATTATAACCTCGGCTGCTACCACTTATGATTAGCACAGTAGCGTGTCTTAATTAAAAGCTAAAAGTTTATTCTGAGAAGGTAGCCAGGTAGAACCAGCGTTGAGGTCTATGCCTTACTAATTCAGAATATTTAGAGAAAACCAATCTTATTTTCAAAAATTTAAATTATAATTTTCTTAAAATTAAAAACTAATGCTTTTATATTATTATTTTACCTTCTCAGTATTCTTGTGAGGAGTCATATGTATTATTTCTGTGTTACAGATGAGAAGACTGAGACACAGAGAGGTTAAATGCTTTGGCCAAAATCACAGAGTTATTAGGTTAGACTTTCCTTTCCAGCTGCCTGTTGTTCTTCCAGGTATACCAGAAATATAAAGAGATAACATGTTATTCCATTAAGATAAAGTATCCATTAAAGCCAAAATAGAAAGATGATATTAAATCCATTATAAAATTATAATGAAATGCATTAAAGAAATTATTTTAAATCATAATTGGCCACACTGCATATTAGAGTGTCATAGTAAAATATATTTATAGAATATTTAATCATAAAGCAAAAGAAAACAAGACTGCAGTATTCATGAAGGAACAAACTTTTTTGTTCATTTCAAACTTTTTATTCAGTTTAAACCTTACATCTATACTATACCTGAATTATCACAAATTCTAAGTTGAGTCTATATGCTTATGATTTTAGTAAACTGAGGTCCATGGAAAATGAGTTTTGGGAGATAGTATGTAAAGCTCTTAAGATTATATTTAAAATGTTGTGCCTTAGGGCGCCTGGGTGGCACAGTCAGTTGAGCATTGACTTTGGCTCAGGTCATGATCTTACAGCTCATGAGTCCGAGCCCTGCATCGGGCTCTGGGCTGACAGCTCAGAGCCTAGAGCCTGCTTCGGATTCTGTGTCTCCCTCTCTCTCTGCCCCTCCCCCATTCATTCTCTCTCTCTCTCTCTCTCTCTCTCTCTCTCTCTCTCTCTCTCTCTCAATAAATAAACATTAAAAAAATTTTTTTAATGTTGTGCCATATATGGGTTAATGTACTTTTCCCATACAACTTAAAATGCCTCATTAACAAAATCTGTATTTTCTAAAGTACAGTAATTAGCCATTTCTTTTTAAAATTTTTTTTTACATTTTATTATTTATTTTTGAGAGACAGAACGTGAACAGGGGAGGGACAGAGAGAGAGGGAGACACAGAATACGAAGCAGGCTTCAGGCTCTGAGCTAGCAGTCAGCACAGAGCCCGACGTGGGGCTCAAACCCATGAACCATGAGATCATGACCTGAGCTGAAGTCGGACGCTCAACTGACTGAGCCACCCAGGCACCCCAGTAATTAGCTGTTTCTATTATACAGATTAGATTGAGATAAAAATGCACATTTAAAATGTACATTTCTTATTACTGTATCTGAGACTGCTACTAATGATCTCAGATAATGCATTTCTCCTTTAAGTAACAGTTTCACAGAGCAGAGAAGGAAAGAGTTATTCAACAATAACAACAGAAGCATATTTCCTGGGCATTCGTTTTTTAAGAAAGTCTTTTTAAAATGCTTACTGTGTGCCATGAACTATGTTGCAACACCAGGGATGCAGTAGCAAACAAACAGTCTGAGTCCCTGCTTTCATGGAATATCTGTCCCTGTGGGATTTACTGTGATTTGTCTGTATATTCTTTGAAATTTTTAAAGATTTTTTTAATGTTTTTTATTATTTTGAGAGAGAGGGAGGGAGGGAGACAGACAGCGAGTGGGGGTGGGGCAGAGAGAGAGACACACACACAGAATCTGAAGCAGGCTCCAGGCTCTGAGCTGTCAGCGCAGAGCCGGATGAGAGGCTCGAACTCACAAACTGCAGGATCATGACCTGAGCCGAATTCCGATGCTTAGCCGACTGAGCCAGCCAGGCGCCCCTGAAATTTTTAAATATATTTTAATCACACTAAAAGATAATACTGAGGAAAGGTCTTGTATTAAACATTTTTGGTCACCTCTGGATCTTACACAAACAGTTCTATAATAGGGTTATATTGGAAATTCTAGGTAGAACTAAACCCAAGCTACTCTTATGCAGAATTATCTTAATTATTTGGGGGATCCTGGTTGGGCCAGAATCCTTTTGAAACTGGTCAGAACTCCCAAGACCCTTCTGTTTGGTTTTCTGTGACCATGGATCCCCACCTAACAAAGTCACTGTGATCCTCCAAGCCAGGACTGTGCCCTGGGCTAGTGTAGCAGCTCCTTATTCTGGAGCTCAAGGGTGTGAGTGTTCTATAGCTATTTCTAGCATTTGTCTTCTACTTTAGCCTTTAAGAAATAATTGTAAGGTAATTGTAATAATGGTTACCAATTAATTGAGCACATTTAATACTCCAAGCACTGTTCTAAGCATTTTATATATTATTAAACCATTTAATCCCTCAAATAGCCTTGTAAGAGAGACCATTATTTTACAGATAAGGAAACTGAGGCATGGAATCAGCATTTCATAGTGAATGCTAGAAATGAGATTCAGAACCAAGCATCCTGACTCTAGACTCTATTTTTTACTCTTAACCTCTTTGTTATGTCCTGTGCTACAAAGAGACTAGTTTCTAAAATTGTGCTAATCAAATTGGTGTTTCCCCTGTAAGTGAAGCCACGTTTAAGGCTGTGCTTATACTAGTAATTCTGGCACTGATTGAAATATTTTTAGAAATCTTATTTTGGAATTATCTGGATCATATCATTTAATTTCTCTGTAGAATGAGGTGACAAACCTTTACCATTTCAAGGTGGATCACATATTTGGCATTCCAGAAGTCAGGTTGAACCATATTTTAAAAATAAGTTCAGAAAATAAAGTCAGCAATCAAGACTGACTTGGGATTTATGAATATATGAGTAGGGCTACTGATGAAGCAGAAACATATACTGTGTGTTTTTTCAACGATCTTTGACTTGTTCTTTCTTTTCTTCTATCCAGTTTTTGACACTTTGTTTCCAGTGTATGTCTGTCTCTATCTGTCTGTCTCTCTCTCTCTCACACACACAGACACACACATTATGTTTTATCATTAAGTTTGATCCTGACTGTTGGTTTTGTTGCGTGACTTTTGGAAGTTCTCTAATCCTTTAGAACCTCAGTTTTTTCATCTATAAAATAGAGATAACAGTATTTATTCTTAATAGATATCTCTTCATAACAGATAGCTAATATTCTCTTAGAGATTCCCTCTTAGGACATCGATCTCCATAATAAAAATAAAAACGTTATTAAGGATCAAAGGAGAGTGTATGTAAAATACCTGGCACCATGTGGGTACTCAACATATATTAGGCTTCCCTTAGCCCTTCTACCTCACCGCTAAAATAGCGGTAACAACAGTCCTTTTGTAATCCGAAAACTTAGAATATTTGCACTTTAAAAAATTAAAAAAAATTTTTTTTATGTCTTTATTTTATTTTGAGAGAGAGAGACAGAGAGTGAGCAGGGGAGGGGTAGAGAGAGAGACACACAGAATCTGAAGCAGGCTCCAGGCTCTGAGCTGTCAGCACAGAGCCCGACGCGGGGCTCAAACCCACGAACTGCGAGATCATGACCTGAGCTAAGTTGGATGCTAAACGACTGAGCCACCCAGGCGCCCCTAGAATATATGCACTTTCTTAATGTATGAGCCAATGTTGGGTTTTTCATGAAATTGTTTATCTAATTTTAATTTAAACCTCTGATTCTCATAATTACTTATTTACGTAAACTGAGACACTGATCTTTGTAACCATTTCACTGGCTCTTTTTTCAATTTAATTACTGCTTTGTTATCATAAATATCTATCTGTTTTTAACCTTTCCATAGCAGTTAAAAATTTTTGCTCTTAGCAGTAATTCATCTCCTTAAATGTTTTTTTCCTTAAGCCTTTAATATATCTGGTAGTTAATTTTATGTTCACTTAAAGTTAAAAAAAAATATATCTGTGTTACAGTGAGGCCTCCAATACATCCATAAACCATGTAAGAACAAATTTCTCTACTTTATTATAATATCTTTTATAATATTTCAGTGTGCTTGAGAATCATACATTTTTTTACGTTTATTTATTTATTTTGAGAGAGAGAGAGAGAATGAAAGGATCCCCAGCAGGCTCCGCGCTGCTCAGTCTCACAAACTGTGATATCATAACCTGAGCCAAGATCAAGAGTCTGATGTTTAACCAAATGAGCCACCCAGGTGCTCCTAGAATTATAAATTTCTTTAATTGAAAGGGACATTTTAGAAATGATAAAGTTTTATAGCTTCATTTTATAGATGAGGAAAATGAAGGAAAGACGATAATGACTTGCTTAAGATCATGTATTTATTGAACTAAAATCCTGATTTCCTTATTTCGATGCAGGCTTCTTTCCATCATACCACTTTAGAGTACAGATTGATACGGATTTCTGTTATATTCTTTCCTCTGTCAACAGTGTTACCTTATATCTCTCCTAAAGACATTATTTGGAGAGCAATTAATTTCAAGAATAATGTCAATGTGTCACAAAAGTATTGTTTATTGGTATGTGGGAAGGTTAGTGTGTATCTTAAACTTAGTGTTTTGTTTTCTAGGATAGTGAATGAGAGCCGACAAGTGCTACAGGAACCTGATTTTGCTCAGTCTCTACTGAGGGATCCAAATACTCCTATTATAAGAAAATCAAGAGGAACTTCCACTCAAGGAACATCCACACATGCTTCTTCAACTCAGCTTGCTATGGTGGATGATCAGAGAAGCAAAGCAGGGAGCGTCCACAGCAAAGTAAGCAGCTACCACGGCAGTCTCCACAGATCCCGTGATGGCAGGTGAGTTTTACTGGAAGCTTAGTTTATTTCATAAGTTGAATTAGAGTCACACAACATAAGAAGGAGGAGTAGCCAAATCTGAAATAAAAATTGGACATCATTTGTGTTTTTAAAAAATTTTTTTTAATTGAAGTATAATTAACATACAGTGTTATATTACTTTCAGGTGTACAATATAATGATTCAACAGTTCTATACATTATTCAGTGCTCATCATAAAAAGTATACTCTTAATCCCCTTTCCCCATCCTCCCCTCCCCCTCCCTTCTGGCAACCACCATTGTGTTCTCTGTATTTAAGAGTGTTTTTGTTTGTCTCTTTTTTTCTTTGTTCATTTATTTGCTTCTTAAATTCCAAATGTGAATGTAATCATATGGTATTTGTCTTTTTCCATCTGACTTATTTTGCTTAGCATTATCCCCTCTGGGGTTATCCATGTTGTCATCAATGTCAGGATCTTTTTTATGACTGAATAATATTCCCCCCTTTTATTTAATTTTTTAAGTTTATTTATTTATTTTGAGAGAGAGAGAGCTTGAATGGGGGAGGAGGAGGAGAAAGAGAGAGAGAGAGAGAGAGAGAGAGAGAGAGAGAGAGAGAGAGAGAAGAGAGAGAGAGACGACGAAGAATCCCAAGAAAGCTCCACACTCTGCATGGAGCCTCACATGGGGCTAATTTCCACAACTGAGATCATGACCTGAGCTGATATCAAGAGTTGGATGCTTAACTAACTGAGCCACCCAGGTGCCCGTATTCCCTTTTATATATATATATCACATCTTCTTTATCCATTCATATATGGATGGACACTTGAGTTGCTTCCATATCTTAACTACTGTAAATAATGCTGCAGTAAACATAAGGGTGCATGTATCTTTTCAAACTAGTGTTTTCATTTTCTTTGGGTAAATACCCACTAGTGGGATTACTGGATTATATACTAATTCTGTTTTACATTTTTTGGGGAACCTCCATACTGTTTTCCACAGTAGTTGCACCAGTTTGTATTCCCACCAATAATGCACTAATGTTCCTTTTTCTCCACGTCTGCACCTACATTTGTTATTTTGTGTCTTTTTGATGTTAGCCATTCTGACAGGCATGTAATGGTATCTCATTGTGGTTTTGATTTGTATTTCCCTGATGATTAGTGATGTTGAGCATCTTTTCATGTGTCTATTGGCCATCCGTATATCTTCTTTGGGAAGATGTCTAATCAGGTCCTCTGCTCATTTTTTAATGGGATTATTTGTGTTTCTGGTATTGAGTTGTGTAAGTTCTTAATATATTTTGGATACTAACCCTTACTGGATATATCATTTGCAAATATCATCTCCCACTCACTAGGTTGCCTTGTTGTTTATTGATAGTTTCCTTCACTGTGCAAAAGCTTTTTATTCTAGTGTAGTACCAATAGTTTAATTTTGCTTTTGTTTCCCTTGCCTGAGGAGACATATCTAGAAAAATGTTTCTCTGGCCAATGTCAGAGAAGTTACTGCCTATATTCAAAAGCATCCAAATTGGTACTGAAGAAGTAAAACTTACAGTGCAGATGACATGATAGTATATAGAGAAAACCCTAAAGACTCTGCCAGAAAACTATTAGAACTAATAAATGAATTCAGTAAAGTCATAGGATAGAAAATTAATATACCGAAATCTATTGTACTTGTTTACATTAATAATGAAGGAGCAGAAAGAGAAATTCAAAAAACAATCACATTTACAACTGCTATAAAAATAATTAAATACCTAAGAATAAACCAAAGAGGTGAAAGACCTATATTCTGAAAACTATAAAACATTGATGAAATAAATTGAAGAGGACATAACAAATGGAAAGATTATCCATGATGAAGGACCGGAAGAACCAATATTATTAAAATGTCCATACTACCCAAAACAATCTACAGATTTAATGCTATCTCTGCTAAAATACCAACAGCAGTTTTCACAGAACTAGGACAAATAGTCCTAAAATTTGAATGGAACCACAAAAAACTTTGAATAACCAAAGCAATCTTGAGAAGGAAGAACAAAGTTGTAGGTATCACAATCCCAATTTCCACAACATACTATAAAGCTATAGTAATCAAAACAGGATGGTACTAGCACAAAAATAGACACATAGATCAATGGAACAGAATAGAGAGTCCAAAAATAAACCCACACATATGTGGTCAATTAATCTATGACAAAGGAGGCAAGAATTATACAGGGGAGAAAAGACATTCTCTTCAACAAATGGTGTTGGGAAAACTGAACTCTTTGCAACATGCAAAAGAACAAAACTGGACCACTTTCTTAGATCATACACAAAAATAAATTCAAAATGGATTAAAGACCTAAATGTGAGACCTGAAACCATAAAACTCCTGGAATAATTTGGACATTATTAAGCTTTTTGAACTTTGCTAGATACAGTTGCCCTGGATTATATCGGTCAGACTTAAAGCAACTCAGAGGAGTTTAGAATTTAGACCTGATGCAGTAAGCAAATAATGGAGGCATTGAAGGGTTTTGAGCAGGGAGAAGGCCAGGGTGAAAGTGGATATTATAGTAAGATTAATTTAGCAAGCAATTACAGAATGCATACTATGTTAAGCACGATGCTAGACTCTGGGAATAAGATGATTTAGGCACAGTCTTTGTTCTTAATAAGCTCAAGAAAGATAGTGTAGTCAGTATTGGTGTTGTAGTTAAAAACATGGGGTCTGGAATGAAAGTCCTCAGTTTCCTCATTTGTAAAATGTAAATGTAATATCTGCCCCTTTAGGAATGTTGTAAAGAGTAAATGAGATAATATGTGTAATTGCTTGGAACACTGCTTATCTCAGTAAATACCTGATACCAGCTTCTACCATTATTGTTAAGTGAACAAGTAAAGTAAAATGTAAGTATGATGGCAGAGTACAGAACTTGGCAAACTTTTTCTATAAAAAGCCACATAGTAAATATTGTAGGCTTTGTGGGTTGGTCATACAGTCTCTGTTGAAACTATTCATTTCTGCTGTTGTAGCATGAAAGTAGCCCTAGGAAATGTGTACAGTCAAAATGGGACTGGCTTTTCCTATTATTTATTTATCTATTTTTTCATTTATTTATTTTCCAAGTAAGCTTTGTTTATAGAAATAGGAAGAGCCAGAGTTGGCCACTGAGCCAGTTTGCCAGCCTGTTTTGTAGGAGCAGTAGTAGCATGAAGGAGGGAGTGAATCTGGGCAGGGGTGGGGTCAGAGAAAGCTTCACAGAGAATCTTTGAGAGAAGGCTGGGTGTGTTTTGTTAAATTAGATGATGGAGACACCAGAATTAGAAACTTCTTAGGACTTGGGGCCTGGGTGGCTCAGTTGGTTATGCTCCGACTTGGGCTCAGATCATGATCTCATGGTTCGTGAGTTCGACCTCTGCATTGGGCTCTCCACTCTCAGCGCAGAGCCTACTTTGGATCCTCTGCTCCCTCTCTCTGTGCCCCTCCCCAACTCATGCGCATGTACTCTCTCTCTCTCTCTGTCAAAAATAAATAAACATTTAAAACAACACAAATTTTTAAAAAAATTTCTTAGGAGCTTTGCAATAATTCTGTTGAGAGCTGATGAAGTCTTATATTAGGAGAGTAGTTGCAGTGAGAAGAGAGGAAGAACTGACTTGAAAAATATGTAGAAAGAAGAAATGAGAGTAGTTAATTATAGATTAATAACAGCTGGATAGAAGAAAGGTGCCAAAAGTTTTTTGTTTATTTGGTTTTGTTTTTAAGGTTTCTAGTTTAAGAAACTGAAAGAATGAAAATTCTTTTTTTTTTAATTTTTAATGTTTATCCACTTTTTTTTTTGAGAGAGAGAGAGACAGAGAGAGAGAGAGAGACAGACAGAGACAAAGCACGAGTGGGGGAGGAGAAGAGAGAGAAAGGGACACAGAATCTGAAGCAGGATCCAGGCTCTGAGCTGTCAGCACAAAGCCCAATGTGGGGCTCGAACCCATGAACTGTGAGATCATGACCTGATCTGAAGTTGGGTGCTCAACTGACTGAGCCACCCCTAGGTGCCCCTGAAAGAATGAAAATTCTAATGCCTGAAATGGAAAGCAGTCTATGCACTCTGGTTCTTTAAGACCTCCGGTTCTAGGAGCGCCTAGGTGGCTCAGTTGGTTAATCATCTGACTCTTGATTTCAGCTCAGGTCATGATCTTGTGGTTCATGGGTTCGAGCCCTGCATCAGGCTTTGTACTGACAGCACAGAGCCTGCTTGAAATTATCTCTTTTTCTCTGCTCCTCCTCTGCTGGTGTTCTAAATAAATAAACTTTTTAAACTTTTTTAAATTAAAAAAAATGAAAATTTTAAAAATAAATAAACATCTGTTTCTACAACTGTCTTATATCCTTTAATCTCATTCCAGCCTTTCTCCCAGTCTTCTCTGTCCTCTGAGTGTAGGTCATGATTCCTATATGTACTCTTTTTAAACCTTCTGGTTTTTTTCTCTCAACTTGCTTTCTTTTGCCTTTTAACTTAGTCAGCTACTCTGTGTTTTTTTAAAAAAAATAGCAGTATCTTTGTGACATTTTTTCTATCTTTTATCCATTTCTTTTTTCTTTTCCTGCCAAATTTTTAAAATGAGTATTTTGAATATTTCATTTCATATATATCATCTTTTTTTTTTTTTTTTTTGCTTCTTACCCACTTAAAGTGTACTTTCTAATATCACCAATGACCTGTTCTAACCACAAAGTCCTTTCACTTGTTTGCCTTTTTCCTTGGATTCAACACTCCTTGGAAGTGCTCTTCTAAGTGTTAAGGACACACTGATGGAATACAGAAGAGTAAACAATCATTATAATATACTTTAATGGGTATAATAAAATCATATACCAAATGCTTTGAAATCCCAGAGAAGAAAACTATTTAACTTACTACAGAAAGTCAGAGAAAACTCCATAAGCAAGATAGCATTTCTACTTTGAATAGGATGCAGAGAAGGCAGTTGAAATTAAAGACAAGAAAACAGCATATTTGGAGGCAAGGAGGACAGCAGTCAGTTAGGTACCAGAGTATGGCTAGAGCATAGTTTGTACATTTGGGCAGATGAAACATGCTGAGGAGTTTGGATTTTTTTCCTGACAGCAATAAGAAACTATTAAAGGACTTGGAGCCTTGAGGTAGTAAAATCAGATTTGTGTTTAAGAAAGATCACTTTGGCAACAGCATAGGAGAGAAGGAGATTGTAAGTAATCCCAGTTGAGAAGTTTCTGCAGTAATTTATGGGTCCTATCTTAAGATACTCATAAGGAGGGAGGGGATCTGAGAGTCTTTTAGAATATGTTTTGTCAACATTACCCTCTATGAACTAACTCTCAGAATTATTTGACATTGGACATTATTAGCTTCACCTTTTCAATAAGGAAAAAACAATTATTTATAATATGCCTCCTATGCACGTGGCATTCTATGTATAAAGAGGTATATAGAAGAAAGGTAAAGTATAATTTCTGCATTCTAGGAGCATAATTTTATAGGAAAGAGAAGACGTATACCTAGGAGCCAGTTACATAGCAGTGCATGTCAACATATAATTAAAGCAGTGATTGTTAGAGACAATTGATATTATAGAACATTAGAAAAGGGAAAGATCATATTGGCCCATGAAAATATCTTGGAGGAAATATATAGGGTGAATGAATGGTAATAACGAATAAATTGATACTGAGTAGAGAATTTCTGTAGGCAATTATATATAGAGTATTTCAGTCTCTCTAATCTGAATAGAACTGGAACTTAGATAAGGACATTTGTAATCATTAATATAAGGTAGTGACATTTTAACAATATTTGTTTTCCTAATCCATGAGCCTGAAATGTTTTTCCATTTCTTTGTGTCGTCTTCAGTTTCTTTCATAAGCTTCCTATAGTTTTCAGTGTACAGATCTTCTGCCTCATTGGTTAGGTTTATTCCTAGGTATCTTAGGGTTTTTGGTGCAATTGTAAATGGGATTGTTTCCTTGATTTCTCTTTCGGCTGCTTCATTATTGGTGTTTAGAAATGCAACCGATTTCTATACATTGATTTCCTGTGACTTGGCTGAATTCACATATCAGTTCTAGCAGATTTTTGGTGGTGTCTTTTGAATTTTCCACATAGAGTATCATGTTATATGTGAAGAGTGAAAGTTTGACTTCTTCTATGCCAATTTGTATCCTTTTTACTTCTTTTTGTCAAAAAATTAAAAATAGAACTACCCTTCGACCCAGTAATTATACTACTAGATATTTATCCAAAGGATAATTTGGGGCACCTGGGTGGCTCAGTTGGCTAAGGCTCTGACTTTTGGTTTCAGCTCAGGTCACTCACAGTTTCGTGAGTTTGAGCCCCACGTCACAGCATGGAGCCTGCTTGGTATTCTCTCTCTCCTTCTCTCTCTGTGCCTCCCTCACTGGCACTGTCTCCATGTCTCTCAAAATTAATAAACTTTAAAAAAATTAAAATTAAAAAAATGTTTTTAAATGCTGATTGGAAGGGGCACATGCATACCAATATTTATAGCAGCACTATCAACAATAGCCAAATTATGGAAAGAGCCCAAATGTCCATCGACTGATGAATGGATAAAGATGTGGTATGTATATACATTGGAGTATTATGCGGCCATCAAAAAGAATGAAATCCTGCCATTTGCAACATCTTGGATGGAACTAGAATATATTATGCTAAGCAAAATAAGTCAGAGAAAGAAATACCATATGATTTCACTCATATGTGGAATTTAAGAAAACAGATAGATATAGGGGAAGGGAAGCAAAAATAAGATAACAGAGAGGGAGGCAAACCATAAGAGACTCAACCACAGAGAACAAACTGAAAGTTGCTGGAGGGGAGGTGGCGGGGGATGGGCTAAATGGGTGCCTGGCATTAAGGAGGACACTTGTTGGGATGAGCACTGGGTGTTATATGTAAGTGATGAATCACTGGGTACTACTCCTGAAGCCAGTACTACATTGTATGTTAACTAACTTGAATTTAAATTAAACAGAAAAAAAAGATAGTTGACAATTAAAATTTTGATATAGAATTACCTGAAACAATAAAAAAAAAAAAAAAAGAACAGACCAGGAGTAAGACCTTAATAAATACTTACAGTAATAATAATACAGGAAGAATAGCCAAGATGTGAATCAAAGGAAGAGCTTATTGGCATATGAATGAATCTATAACAGTATAGTGTCATGAAAACCAGAGGATAGATTATGACTTCCTGTAATGGTCTTTCCTACCTCTGTGGTTAATCAAAATCATAACCATCCTTTAAGACCTGCTTAATTCCCATATCCATGGCAGTTAATTGCTTTTTATTAATTTTTTTTGGTATGACCTATTTTCCATATAGCAGTCTTTTCTCAGCTAAATGTGTAGCTTCTAGAGAACGAGAACTAGATGACAGACATCTCTGTATTTCCCCACAGTACTTAGCACTATCCTAGGCATATATCTCTATCTGTATCTCTATCTTCTATATCTGTCTTCCCCTATCTATCTATTGATCCATCTATAGAGAGAGAGAGACAAATCCGTTGAATGACTAATGACTTTAGAAATAATGTGGGCAGGGCACCTGAGTGGCTTAGTCGGTTAAGCATCTGACTTCAGCTCAGTTCATGATCTCACCATTTGTGAGTTTGAGCCCCACGTCAGGCTCTGTGCTAACAGCTCAGAGGTTGGAGCCTACTTCAGATTCTGTGTCCCCCTTTATCTCTGCCCTTCCCCTGCTCACACTCTCTCTCTTTCAAAAATAAAAAACATTAAAAAAATTTAAGGGACTCCTGGGTGGCTCAGTTGGTTAAGCAGCCGACTTCAGCTCAGGTCCTGATCTCACAGTTCGTGGGTTCGAGCCCCATGACAGGCTCAGTGCTGACAGCTCAGAGCTTGAAGCCTGCTTCTGATTCTGTGTCTCCCCTCTCTCTCTGACCCTCCCCCGCACATACTCTGTGTCTCTCTCTCTCAAAAATAAATAAACATTAAAAAAAAATTTTTTTAATAAATAAATTAATTAAAATTTTTTTTAAAATGGTGTGCCTAGGTGGCTCTGTTCGTTAGGCAATCCGACTTCGGCTCAGGCCATGATCTTGCGGTTTGTGACTTTGAGCCCTGCTTTGGGCTCTGTGCTGACAGCTCAGAGCTTGGAGCCTGCTTTGGATTCTGTGTCTTCCTCTCTCTCTCTCTGCCCCTCCCATACTCATGCTCTGTATCTCTCTTTCTCAAAAATAAATAAACAATTTAAAAAATTTTTTAAGAAAGGAAGAATATGGGCATTTAGGGACACCTGGCTGCCTTGGTCAGTGGAGCATGCAACTGTTGAGCTCAGGGTCATGAGTTTGAGCCCACAGTAGAGATTACTTTAAATGAATGAATGAATGAGGGAGCGAAAGGGAGGAAAGGGAAGGGTCACATTTCCCAGGAATTCAGGGCCCAAAACTAAAACAATAGTCTACTAAGGTTATTCTGCGTGGTACCGAATATTCATACTGCAAGGCCCTCTGCCATAGCCAGAACTTAATAGCAGATCTAGGGGTGCCTCCATGGCTCAGTCGGTTAAGCGTCTGCCTTTGACTCAGGTCATGATCTCACAGTTCGTGGTTTCGAGCTCCACGTCAGGCCCTCTGCTGTCCACAGAGTTCACTTGAGATATTCTGTCCCCCTCATTCTCTGCCTCTCCCCCACTCGTGCTCTCTCTCTCTCTTTCTCTCTCAAAAGTAAATAAATAAAAACTTAAAAATAGCAGATCTGAAAGAATCCAGGACCATCTTGAACCTAAAAGTCTAAATAGGGGTTTTCATAATTCCAAAAGTCATCTCATAGAGATTTCTTTCTTAACTGTCAGTTTTTAAGTTTACATGTTAACACTATCTTTTGGCCATCATTTTCTCATCATCTCATGGTATCTTGACTATGAGATCACAACAAACACACACCTACCTGCTTCTCAATATTCACTCTAGTGCAGACTCCTTGATGGGTACTTACTGATCTCAGTGCTCCATGAAATAAAATAGCCTGAGGTAATAAATACACCTACACTTGTATGTTAACTTCAAAGAATGAGTCATTGTTATTACTTGTATTAAAAGTATTGTTAGATTAGAGGATGGGTAGAAAAGGAAGGGGAGGAGTAGGTAGCTCAAGGTTTGGCAATGAGTGATTTGGTGAGAAGTAGGTGACGTGAGAAGGTGACAAGGGAAAGCTAGGGAATGAATAATGAGATACTGGTTAAACCAAAATGAATTCAATTATTTATATTAATGGTAGCAACTAGTTTAGAGAATCAAATAGAATAAATCATCTTTAAGTTTCTTTCATTTTTGACTTTGGAATATACCTTACTATCTTTTCAGCAAATTAACTACTCTAATTGTTTTGCCTAAGCTTATATTAAAATTAATGTACATTTTTATATTGTATATTAGAGTAGATGGTCACAGTGTTTTAAATGACTGGCAAAAGATAAATAAACTTGGTAATTCCCATATTAATTATAGTGTTACAATTGAGATTAAACACTATAATTAAATTTATTTTTCTGTGTAGTTGATTCCTAATTATCCATGGGCAGGTTGTTCACATTCTAGAATTTTGTGGATAGCCTTATATTTCACTTAAATAAATAAACATAAGAACTCAGTGTAGTAATTTTTTCTATTCTTTGAGTCTTATTTGTTAAACTCAAAGATTTAGGTTTTGTTTTAGAAAATACTCAATTCATATTTTCAAATAATGATTGGTTTTTATTTTTTGACTACTTCGATATCATTTGTTAAACACTGTATCATACTTTGCTCTTTTTTATTTGCCAATTCATTTGAAATAGATGCTTATGAAATTATTTGAGAGGTGAAAGATCTCCAATTAGCTGGCAAATTATATTTGGAAAAAGTCTTTCACTTGATTTAGGAAATAATCATGATGTAAAATAATAATTGTTAACTAGAATAACAAGCTCATTCTGAAATATTTTCATTTGCAAACAGTGTAATTATTTCACCAAAACATGCAAATCAAAGTTAAAACTGTCCTTGAATATGAAATATCATTTAATAGATAAGAATTCAATGCTTTTTTACCTGTTAACATAAGAAGCTTTTTAAAAATTTTAAAATTCAGCTTTTCATTCCCTTTTTTTTTTTTTTTTTTTTTTTTGAGAGAGAGAGAGCGTGGGAGAGGGGCAGAGGGAGAAAGAGAGAATCTTAAGCAGACTGTATGCTCAGTGTGGAGCCCGATAGAGGGGCTGGATCCCATGACCCTGGGACCGTGACCTGCCCTGAAATCGAGAATGGGATGCTCAACCAACTAAGCCACTCAGTTGCCCCAATGCATCTTTTCATTTTTAAATTTTCTTTTTTCCTTTATTCAAACTGGAAACAAAAGACATGTTTCTTTTATCATTTTAAAAGAACTTCTGGAGTGCCTGGCTGGCTCAGTAGGTGGAGCATATGACTCCCCAGTTTGTGAGTTGGAATTAGAGATTACTTAAAAATAAAATCTTAAAAAAAATAAAAATAAAGGACTTCTCAATTTTTAAACTCTGTGATCTGATGGAAACATTATTTGATAAGCACTTCTATAAAATTAAATCACCTCACTACTGTATAAATCAATCTTTAAAATTTTATAAACGATTCATACTGAATATGAAATTTGTAATTATTATGAAGGAGTGCTACATGGATGATTTTTGACGGCCAGTAGGTCTTCAGCTGCTTAGGATTCACTCTTTTGATGACTATTTTAAGATGGAATGGCCTGCTGTATCCTTTTTAATTTTAGAAATCTTAAAGTAAAATTTAGTATATATTAAAATTATAAGTTTTATGCAGGTACATTTTCTTTGAGCTTTGTTATCCTAAATTAAATACTTTAATAAGTGTATGTGTGTGTTTTCTTATCTTTGATGCTCCCACTGTTGCCTTTCAAGATAAGCACAGTGGTGGAGAGAAGACTGCCTGCCTGCAAGAAGCAGTGTACCCAGTTGACATACACTGTACTACTCAAAAGCTGGGTCTTGGGCTAGGGGTAAGGAGAGAATTTGCTTTATCTGGAATATAGGTTACAAATGTTCGGAGGATGTTACTAGAATATTTAAGTAAATGTAGTTTCTATGAAATAGATGTTCACAGCCTCAAGCCCTAATGAAAAGTAGTTAAGACATTTACATTACTGGGCTATCTGGAAAGAAGCTGTCGGCACATACTCTCATCATTGCTTGCCAATTCATTCACCTTTTTATTTTTAGGTTACACTGATTTGCCCTCTAATTTCATATGCTCCCTCTTCCAACCCTAGTCTTTCAGTAAATTGTTATTTTGTTGTACTACTGCTTATAACCACCCTCATGGACTCCCTGAGACAAGGCCATATTTCTTCTATCATTGTTCCTCCTCTCCCTGAACCCACTCCATAACCCAAAGTTCATTTGAATGAGGAAAGTATCCATACTTAGCACAGCTCTGTGTCAGCCAGTTCTATTTAACCTTAACATCTGTCCCTATGCAAGGAATAAGACCTTAATTCTGAATTTAACGAGATGGGTTTTTCCCCTTTCTGGTTAGCCATGTGAATGTCTACTCTTTGAAATTACTATAAATCATCAAAAGTTAATGGTTACTTTTTCACTGGTTGGTTTCCTAATCATTTTGCTTAATGAGACATTTCCATGAAGATTTTTAGTTTTATTTTCTAATGTGTTCTGTTACCTGCTTCAAAACAAACTTTTCTGTGTTAGGTACACACCCTGCAGTTACAGAGGAATGGAAGAGAGGCTCCCTCATGGCAGCACATCACGACTGACCGATCACTCCAGACACAGTAGTTCTCATCGGCTCAATGAACAGTCACGGCATAGCAGCATCAGAGATCTCAGCAGTAATCCTATGACTCACATCACACATGGTACCAGCATGAATCGGGTTATTGAAGAAGATGGAACCAGTGCTTAAATTGTCCTAAGATGGAAGACCTGTGCTGTTTAAAAAGCAGAGTTTATTCTTTGTCTTTGCATGGCTGATCGCTGTAACTCGCCGTTACCATGCTTTCAGTCAGGTGCAGGTTGTGTCCATTGGGAAAGTAAATTTTTGCTTTTTATATTGCATCAACCTTAGAACATCAAGGCATCAAAAATGCTAATAATTAGATCATCATATAAATAATTCTTATTTCTAGGTTATGAAGAGATTATTTGTCTGGTAAGCATTTTTATAAACCTACTTATTTTATATTTAGAAAAATCCCAAATGTGTGGTGACTGCTTTGTAGCAAACTTTCATATGATATCAACTAGTTGTGAGATAACATTCTGGTAGTTGTATTAATAAAACAAAATTTCAGAATTAAGGAAATTTTCTATGCAAGGTTTATTTCTCAGATGAATAGTTGGACTTTGTAGTTTTCTTTCCATTAAGTGAAAAAGAACTGTGTTTTTAAACTGTAGGAGAATTTGATAAATCAGCAAGGGTATTTTAGCTAATAGGATATAAAATAAACAAAAACTGAATAGTCTATTGAAGGCTCTTTAAAAATTCTATCAAAATAATCTTCAGAGACACACAGGATTAAGATTAGCAATGGAATAAAAACGGAAATGGACCTTCCCCCCCTCTGATTGTGCTGTCTTTATTACTTTTGTAAATATTACTTTTACTGGCTGCGTTTTTATAACTTAACCATATGCATGGTGGAAAAAGTTTTAATTTGTAGCCACCTTTTCCCATGTAGTAGTATTGATTCATAGAGAACTTCATGTTCAGATCTGTTCCGTGGAGGCATGTAATAAGATAAGCATCACACATTATAAGCTTTTTTGTGGGAACCACAATTACAAAATGGCAAAATGTTTTCTCTACATTCATTGTTGTATTTTTCTACAGTGAGATGTGATCTTGCCAAAGCCACCAGGCCCCTCCTATCAGTGAGTTGATTGTATTTGCATTGCCCAGGAGCCACTAGGCTACCGCTTTTTGCCCCACGTTCTTATTTTCAGATTCTGGATCATTCTTTCTTTACAGTTGAAATAAATATAACTTTAAGTCCAAAGTGGTGGTTAATTTGAGGTATTTGGAAATCATTGTGACTAAATGAAGCATGATTAGTCTTGCCGTGAAATATCTTTTAGTCTTACCAATATCAATTCAAAAATGTTTGACATTCTGTCGTGTAATGTTTAAATAATTTACAATAAAAACTGTGAACTTTTATTAGGCATGAAATTGATCAGAAGAGAAAGAAAAATTCTGGAAAATGCTGGATATGTTTTTAAACAAGCGGTGTTTAAAGTGTATTTAAACAAGCGGTCCTCAGCCCTATCAACAAGAATCACTTGGGGAACCTCTGATGCCCAACACCTTCGTCTCTTTCAGAGGAGAATTTGTAGTTTTTTTAAAAAGCTTTCTATGTTTTATTCTAATCTGCAGCCAGACTATAGGCTGTTTTGAACTAACTTGCCCCCTGATTATGATCTGATGGCATCATATGATATCACATGAATATCTAGGTGGACTCAGTGTTGTCCTTTTATATCATTACCTGGTATGCAATTGTTCTCCACTTTATTTTGCATTATAAAATGTGGAATCTGAGGCCCCACTCCTAAAGATTCTTATTCAGTAAGTCAAAGGTGGTAGGACTTTGAAACCTGAGTTCTAAAAATATCACAGGTAATTCTTAATGCATGTAATGCAAGAATCCCACTTTGAAAAATATTCTAGACCCTAGAGAGGCCTGGCTTTGCCATATGCCAGTTTTTTACCTTTAATAAGTAAATGTCTCTGAGCCTCAGTTCCCTTGTTTATGAATGAAGATAGAAGAGAAGTACCTACCTCACAAATTTGTCAAATAGGGATCAAATGAAAAATCATACAAAAGCTCTTTGAAAACTGTAAAGCATTATGAAATATAAAGGATTAAGATTATTAAAGATTTAGGAGATTTGTTTGAGGGCTACTATTGTACATTCCTTGACATGTGTTTAATTCATGTGTACATTTTCCTCTCTCCTTTAAAACAAAAATACCAAGAAATTAGGTGTTGAAAAAAAGGCTTTCATTATGCAAAAAAGTCAGTTTTCTGATAATAATTTGTATATCATATTTCTTTCAATATACATATATCTTATTGTTTATTATTGACTCTTTATAGGACATATTTGAACATTTAGCCCCAGAGTGTTTTTCTTTTTCCTCTTTCTTTATTGTCTTTCTCCTTGGAGCTGGAGCTCATACTCAAGATACACAGAATCTGAAATAACTGACAATTAGTAAATCATTCCTCTGAAGGCCAAACTTACAACAACTCATTTATACAATAAATCAGTAATTCATAAGGCTTTTTTTCTGAGAATCTCTCCTGAAAACAGCATGAGAAGACCAAAACAAACATTCAGAAACAAAAATAAGTTAAAATAGAAGGTACCAGTTTGAGCTCAAAGATGTTGTCATCCATTGCCATCTGCATTATATTATCAATTGCCAAAATGTTAATTGATTTTCTTGTACAAGTAGGCCAAGTGTAGACAGTTAAGTGCACATCCCTATGAAAATCTTAATTTTTATTCTTCCTGATTTTTATATTTTCATTTCTCTTGTTAAACTCCCTGTTGGCATATATGTAAATGCTATATTGATCTTTCATTCACTTTCAGTATCTTAATTTTGCTCCATAAAATTTAAATTAATATCATCCTTACTTAATATCCATTGTTTTAAATAACAGTATTTAGTTTGGGTCAGGTTATTTATCAAACTGGTGCTTTAAATTAAGAAATATTTTTCAGAAACAGTTAAAGAACTATCACAAACCAGCATTTCAAAGTCTCAATTCCCTTAAACCAACATGAACAAGTCGAGACAGCTTTCTTACCATATGTTTAACTTTAATTTGTGTTTTGATTGGCATGTGATAATGTTTAGTATTTTATTTGTTCAGCTGACAACTGCGAAAATAATAGTTTTCTCCAAGATGTTAATATATAATCAAGAGGCTTTCAAAAAGTACTTTGATTTTAGCAATACTGTGTTTAATTTATTTAAAAATTAAAGCAAAAGATAATATTAACCTCAACCAATAATTGGTTTGAAAGAACAATTGATTAATAACAACTAGCACAGGGCTTAATACATAGTAGGTTTTTCAATAAATATTTATGAGTGAACAACTCATGTTATACAACTCACATTTACCCTTAGTAGTGAGAATCTTACCACAAAGGGATTTGAAGTATCTAAATTTAAACTGAGTAAAATGAAGTCTCTGCTTTACCAGAATAACATGTGGCAAGTAATAAATACGTAACTTGCACAAGAAATATTTACACAAACTTGTACCAAAACTTTATGTTAATTTTAAAAGGTGAACAGCAATCCTTAGCAGTAAGTATTTAAGCTCTTGTTGGTTTTATGTGAAGTTAGGTCTTTATATACTACTGGGTAAATGAATATTCAAGTAAACTTTTATTAGTACTGATTTTCTTTTTCTGCTGCTTCTTAGAGCAAATGTATGAAAATTCCAAAAATCTCCTTAAATTAGAAAAATTTCCTACATTTTAGCCTACCTCATTAGTTTCTTTGTGATAAGAGCTGGATATAACAAATTAGAACTATCTTGGTTGAGGCTATATACCCTGCGATATAAAAGGAACTACTTAAAATTTTTTTATAAAATAGTGGCCAGAGCCTAGAAAATAGTAACATACCAAAATTTCATTATGATGATATTTGTACTTCTTTTGACATGCCAAAGGTATATTCCTGTATTATCACACTTGGATGACTTTCATCGTCTAGTGCAGCAAAAATCCCATTAGGCTTGGAATTCAAAGACCCATAATTATGATATGAACAGGACAGGTCATTTAGTCTCAATTTCTTCAGTATAAAATGAGGATAAGGTAATTGTTGATCCCCAAACCTACCTCACTGGACTTTGGTTGTAAGGAACAAATGAAATAACATGTATTATCCTGCTCCATAACCTATAAATTGCTCTGAATTGTTTTTGTTAGAATTTGGGGGTTATAGAAAACAAGGATATGGTCTTCAGCATTTAGCAACAACAAAAAAATAGGCAATTAGACCAATACAATCTTGGTATAATTTGGTACAATCTTTAAATCAGCATTCCAATTCACTTTTTAAAATTGAGGTTCTTTTTCAAGAGTTGCTATGCCTTCAAACTGTGCCAGCTCTTTAGTGTATGTGTAACCAGCATGTGCTCTCAAATTGTATACAGTTAAATTTGTAGGTCAATCTCAACAGAATTTTGAGATCTCCATTATATTATTCTTTTGATGGAATTTTATAAGTACATGAGCTTGACTTCACTGAAACTTCTAAGAAAAATATAAAGAATGTAGTCTGTTTAACTTTTCTTTGAGGACTTCCATGTGCCTATTTCTTTCTGATTAAGAACAAGTTTTAAAAAGGTGATAACTGTAACTTGCTGATACTCATCATGGCAAAACTTTAAATTTTCAGTTATAATATTATCTTAATTGTATGTTTGTATATATAATTTTTTAAACCTACAAAAAGTAAGGATTTCTCCATTCTTTTCCACACATCAACACACAAAGGAGCATTTTTATGGAACCTAGATTTAGAAGGGAACTCATGCTTCTTTTAAACTTCTTTTATACCTTTTTACAACTGATTAAAATAAGAGAAAGTGTTTACATTCAATTCATTTGTTTCTTAGTAGCCGCATTTATACATTATTCTTATTTCTATTTTATATGAAAAGAATTATGTTAACATCTCTTCATAATTTAATTCTCTTCTCTTTTTGTTCCAGTTGTATGAGTTTAGGGAAAGGAATAGGAAGACTAAGCATCCTGCACCCTTCAACTGACTGTAAAGAGTCTCCTGGGATTTTTTTTCTAATTTAATTTTAATCTTATACTTCTTTAATAGTCAAACTGAAATAGGATTGTAATTTTCTCCCAGGATCCAAAATCTTCTAGGAAAGAAAATATTGAGGTCTATCTAAAATCAGCCATTTCTTAGATATTCCTATTTGATTCACAAAGATGTAATATAATAAGTTAATAAGCATATTTCCTATTCTGTGATCTCTAATTAGAAAGTAAAATCTTGTTGCCATAAAGATAAAAGAAAGTAAAGTTTCACTTATATTTTAGTCAAATCCCACAGCAGTACAACATTACATCCTATAAAAGAAAGTAGTTCCATCTATTTAAATGCATTAAAGAATTGTTTTCTTCCGATTATTTTTTTAATAATTATTTATCGCAGGAAATCTATTATGTCCTTTCTTGGACATTTTCATTGGTATACTAGCATTGCTGTTAATTTATTTTCATTTTATTGACTACTGTCACCAGTTTTCCCTGATAAACAAGTTTTTTTACCTTGTAATAATTCAGATTTTGAAGATTCAGTATTCCATTATTTTGGTGATTACCATTTACTAGTAACATTAGTATTTATAAGACAGTGGTATTTTTAAACTTATTATTTTATATTTCCTGAAGTAGGGTGAACTACTTTATTATTATTGTTGTTGTAGCCCTGAGGTTTTTGTTACATAGGTCAGCTTGTTTATATTGCTAACTTGCAAATATTTCTTTAATTGTGTTGTGCTTACTGACGTAAAAGAAAAAACTTTAGAACTTCATAATTTCTGTTTTCTGAATTGGCACATTTCTTTCCCTAATGCTTAGTAAAAATGCACTGTTATTTTTTTAAGGTTTTTTTAAACATTTATTTATTATTGAGAGACAGAGCATGAGTGGGGGAGGGGCAGAGAGAGGGGAAGACACAGAATCTGAAGCAGGCTCCAGGCTCCGAGCTGTCAGCACAGAGCCCAACGCGGGGCTGGAACCCACAAACCATGAGATCATGACCTGAGCCGAAGTCGGACGTTTAACCAACTGAGCCACCCAGGCACCCCTGCATTATGTTATTTTTTTAAAAAAAAATTTTTTTATGTTTTTATTATTGAGACGAAACAGAGCATGAGTGGCGGAGGGGCAGAGGGAGAGGGAGACACAGAATCTGAAGCAGGCTCCAGGCTCTGAGATGTCAGCACAGAGCCTGATGCAGGGCTCGAACCCATGAACCGTGAGATCATGACCGAAGCCAAAGTTGGCCGCTTAACTGACTGAGCCACCCAGGCACCCCTGTTATTTTTTAAATACCACAGAATTTTGAGTCAGGAGACCTGCTTTCTAGTATTGCCTCTATTTTCAATGAGCTTTGTAACTGGAATTTTACCTCTTGGGACCTCAGGTTTTATCATCTGTGAATGAAAGAAACAGGGGACTAGATTAGGTAGTGTCTCAAATTCCACCTGCCTGTAATTTGGTTGTTCCTTGACCGTTTCATAATAACTATTCTGGTTTACATTTATTCTTGTTATTCTTCTCATGAACTATATTTACTAGTTCAGCCTGTACTGTTAATGAAATCTATTAAATTGTTAGGATTCAGGTATGTTATTAATTTTGTTTTCCAGTTATGATTCTAAGTAATTTTAAGGAGGAAATTATATTACAGACAAAAAAAGTAAAAGGTTACAAATAATTGACATGACCTTTTTTTTTTTCCTATAGGAAAAGTCTCCTAAAGCACCAACATAAACACCTTAAGACGGGGGGGTGCCTAGGTGGCTCAGTTGGTTAAGCTAGCTCAGAGCCTGGAGCCTGTCTTTGGATTCTGTGTCTTCCTCTCTCTCTGACCCTCCCCTGCTCACGCTCTCTGTCTCTCTCTCTCTCTCAAAAATAAATAAAAACATTTAAAAAAATTTTTTAAAACACTGATATATAGGAGAAAAATGACATAAAATTCTGTGGTCTTTGCTCTCTTAAATGAGTATAGCTATTTAGCCTGAACTTTTTTTTTTTTAATTTTTTTTTAGCCTAAACTTTAAATAGAATGTATTCATGATAAAATTAGTGAGCAAAGCAGTGATAGCACTGGTCCAGATAGCTAATTTAAAAAGCTCTCGGGTTTTACCAACATTAAAATAATTATCAAATGTAAAAGGAATTTCAGAGGAGTGGATTGAAATTTTTATGTTTAACAATTATTCTTAAAATGTTCTTAGATTCAGATTGCCATGAGCAGTGTCCTACTTTAAAATACTAGAGATAAATGTAGTTACTTTTTAATTTTTTTTTCTGGCTATGCAGAAGTTTTCATAAAGCCTCCTTAACTGTCTAATAAAATAGAGATTGCATTAGTCCCATGTCTCAGCAGAATTCTCTTATAGATTTGTGTTCTCTAAGAACCAGGGGCCAAAGAGGTTCCTGTTACTTTTAAAATCACTGTCTCTCTCTAATTGTCTGCATTAGCTCATATCAATCTGTTGAACACATTATAGTCTATAGATTTATAATCTAGGTATCAGGGTTTGGCATCTGCTAGGTAGAGAAGAATAATGGAAAGTTGATGCAGGAAGATGTACTGGTTTCTGGTGTGATGTCTTTGGCTGTACTTGATTCCTTGTCTTTGGTCAGTCCACTGGATCAGGCAACTTTCCTGGCTTCCAGAAATTAGATGACTAGCTTCTCTCATTCAGGCACAGCTATATTACAATGTTATTTTGATTGCCTGTAAAGAAAAAAAAACAAAAGCAAAAAAACACCAGACCTTTATTTTCAGTTCTTTGGCTCTGCATGTTTTGTTATTACATTTGTTAAACTTGAATCTGAGGTCCAAACATTTCATTGAAGATTTTCTGGGTTTTGGTAATAGAATATTCTAGAAGATAAAGCAGATAATCCTAATGTGATTTAATTTATATTTATCCATTCACCATTTTTCTCCCTACTTCTCCCCTTTCCAGTTTTGCAAAGGACGTTTAGAGTTGTCTTCCTTCACTCCCTTACCCCCTGCCTCACATAGTTTTTCCCTAACTACTCTTGTCAGCAGAAACATTTAATGGGAAATAGTTCTATATTTCTGGGACAAGATCAACAAGAAAGTTCTTTGCATTGAACTGAGGTGAATATGTACTTGAAAATACTGTATTTTTTTATATGTGAACTTAAAATTATTATTTTTTAATTATAAAAAGGAGTCTCTGATTTGAAAATATTAGTCTGGAAGTTAGTTCTTTTGTCATCAGGTGCTATTTATACCTTATCAGCGTAAATAAATTCTTCATGATTCATCTTTTTAAAAAAATTTAACTTCTCTAGAATTACACCATTTCATGTATCTTTAACACCAACTTCAAACAACTTTTCTGCTTTTGTTTTCAAATGCCAAATTTTGTTTTTTAGAGTTTTACTTTTTCATTGAAGTGTCAAAGTATTGCATATGTGAAGGAGTGACTGCAGTTTAGACATTTACTTTGGTATGCTAAAGATAATACCACCACCACTGCTTTCCCCCAGACCCAGAAAGAAAAGTTCATTTGACACTCAAAAGCTATTAAATTGCCTTATTTTCTTTTATTTGGAAGAGCTATGGAAGCTGTTTCTTCTAATTTAAAATTGTTTAAGAAAACACTGACTTTGCTGTATTTTAATCTAATAGTGAATTTAGGGGGTTGTTTATATAAATATATGTGTCTACAATTAATAATAGTTATGAATTATTTCATTTTCTATAATGTGATACCTGAAGCTCACATTTATTTAATGTGAACTTTTTTGTTTGTTGTCGTTGTTGTTGTTTTGGTAAACCTTTGTATTGTCTTGTTTTGTTAGTGGTGTGTGTTAGGGTATCATGGTCCTCTCAGCAGAAAATCCTTTGTAGATGGCCTGATTCTCAGAAATAACAATTTAAGGAGATTTATACTATGTCATCATAGTTGGATAGTATTATCCTGAACTCGGTGAAATTGCTGGTTTTGTTCATCAAAAGTGATCAAATGTTTGCAATTTCATAGTATATATTCAAGAAACAAGCAAACGAAAAATGTTTTAGAACAAATATATTGACTTTCCATTCTAACTTCTCTTATTAATCTATCAGAGACCTTATGAAGGAGATTCAAACTATAGATAACCACAGGTCTATCAAGAAAACTCTGCTTTGTTTTGTAGTTAAATTGCCTAGTTTTAAAGATATTTAATCAAAATGATCTTAGTAGTTGAAAGCAAATACCTTTTGGGAATATAAGTTACAAAAAACCTTTCATAACCTGGGATATTATCATATCAAAGGACTAGTCTGTAAATATCATTAGAGGCAAAATAAGTTCCCCCCTTCCATGTCTAGTATGGGCTCAAATTTTGCTAGCTATAGAATTTTATCTTCTTGGTAGGCATTCTAAAATAATGAATACTACTATGTTATAGAGTCAACAGATTCGCCTTAAAATGCCATTTAAAGATGTTCTTTATACCTATGTTTCAAGTTATAAGAATAAAAGTATATGGGTTTAAAAATGCATGTAAAAAATATGAAGCTCCTACACAGGAAATCCAGAATTTTAGAAGAGCTATTATCTAAGAGGTTGTAAATTGGATTGTTCTAAACTCACACTACATCTCATATAAATAATATTATGAATAATATGGGCAACACATTAGCCAACAAGAACTGGCACACTTCATATTAATCTAGTGTCTCAGTTTTGAATATACTTTTATAGTGGAGAAAATTGACTTAGATCTCTCAATAATCACTTGGTACACTTCTTCCTAGGAGATACCCTAAGCCCTGCCCAGGTATACACTCCATCTGGCCTGTTCCTCAAGACCTTCCTGCCTGTGTTCTATCCCATCTTTCTTATCAATACTTGTGAAGTATAATCTATCTTCAAGCGTTAGGAAGAAGGAAATTTGCTTTAATTCATATTCAAGTGTTAGTCACTATAGCCCTTTTACCCCGCTTAAAGATAACTCTGCATTAAAGACAAACACATTGCTATTAGTACAAATTACTATCAATTAGAATTTTGAGCTTTAAAACAAAAATGGAAATAATTGGTGTTGGTGGGATTCTTTTGAGGCAAGAGATATCATTAAGTGACCTAACTTGGGCATCTTTTCCTCTTTCCCTGAACCCATGTGATGTATATTTTCAGTGACCTTAAGGAGGGGAGCTAGTCATTTATAATTCTGGGTCATTGAAGTCAGGGTCTTTCCGATTCTATGTTTTTTCAGTTCAAGAACTATGTCAGGAGCATCTTAGATGTCCATCACCCACACTCTTTTAAGACTTTGTTTTCAAGCTTTAGTTTTCTCTACCTCCCAGCTAGTCCTGTCTATCTTCCAGCTCTGCTCATTTGATACTATAGAAAATACCTTTCCTCATTTTACTTTTATTGACAGTGACTACCACCTTCTCCTTTTTTTAAGTGATAAAAAGGTAGAAACGATACTTCATTTTCATTATTTAAAAAAACTATTATTTTAAAACAGCTGGCACTTAGCAATTTAGTTTTCACACCCTGTTCTGAATTAAATTGATATGGTGATTCTAAAATTGATTCTAAAATCTTAATCTTGCTTTTATCATGTAAGCATCTAGTTAGAAAGTGTTTATGCTAAAGACTTGTATTTTGTGGCATTAGTTCTTCACATTTCTTTTTTATGTGCTTAAAATTGTTCATTTCGGAGTGAGTGGGAAAGTTACTGTTGTTAAGATATGTATAGGGCAGGTGCACTTGATTAGAGCATGAACTGTGCTTTCACGTTAGCTGGGTGTGCTTTGCACTCTGCTCTTGTAGATTTATTTTGTTTACAGTAGACTGATGTCAGTTTTTGTAAATGTTTTTACTTAGCACTTTAACTGTGAGTGTACAAACTGATTTTAAATGTAGTGGTTGTATATTTTGGTTATAAATTGGAAATTTTTAATAAAATTAAATAATTTGTTCTCTATTTTGTCATTAGTACTTGATTGCATATAATTTTCTACATCATCTTCTAGACTATTTAACATATGCTGCTATTTTCCAATTGGGTTTCATATTTTATATTCTAATATTACTAATATTTTTCATTTATAACATAGAATTCACACTATTCTGGAATATAGAAGTATGTAAACAAAAACCATCCAGTATCATAATCCTTTTCTCTCACACTTATTTTATCAATATAGATAAGACTGATCTCTATTGTTATATCCTCATTACATAACACTACTGGGCACATAATAGGGGTTCAATAAATATCTGTTGATAAAAATGAAAAGTATCTGTATCCATTTTCCAATAAGAAATCCTACTCACATTAACAAATCAGTTGATTTTTTTTTCATGCACTGGAAGGCAGACCAGGATTGAAACTATTATTAGTTTCTTACCTGGATCATACAGCCTTTGATTGGTCCAACTTCCAAGCCAGTACAAAAATTCTTCAAAACTATCTTTTGTAAGCCTCCGCTTGAATTAGTAACAGGAAGCTCACTACTCTGTAAGGTTTTCTATTCCATTTTGAGGCAGCTCTAATTGTTATAAAAAGCTTTGCATGTATTGGGTGGAAAATGTTTTTCTGTTACCTTCATACATTGGTACAGAAACACCATAATTCTTTCCCAGGACTATATTCTAGACTTTTGAGAAAAGATACGTTGTTTCCTCCAAATCTTTTCTATAAGCAGAATATGTCCAATTTTCCAGTTCATGTCCTATTTCCCAATTTTTCCATAACTTCCTATCAGATCCTAGTTGTTCCCTTCCAAAAGACTCCAGTTATAGATATTCCTCTTAAAATTTCCCTAGAACTGAACATGTATCTCCAGATTCTATAAAACTAGTGAAGAATCTAATGTATACTATATTCTGTACACTACACTACTACTTCTATTAATTTAACACAGAAGAATGGGGCACTGTTTTTTCAACCATCTCCCTCCAATTACTTAAAAGAGATGAAGATATATATACATGTCCATCAATTGTTAAAACTCTAATGTTTGCCAATTTCAGAGATTTCTCTTAGGCACTGATTGGTCATTTACTATGTACCAGGCAATGAACCAAATAAAATTCTTAATCTCCTGACAGTTTATTTCTAAGGTGAACCAAATATTTAATAAACATGGGGAAATATCCTAAACTGTTGTTTTATGACTGCTAAATTAGGGAAGAATTTTTTGGCGTGTTTTGTTTTATGGTGATCATTAGCTAACTACACAAATTTTGATCAACAGTTTGAGTACTAATCATAGTGTATGTGCTGGGGCACATACATAGACTAAACCATTGGTTTTTAGCTATGGGATCCTTTCATCAAATAAAATAGTACATGTAGTCTTAGTACATAAAACAGATAAAAGCAGACTCTTAAGAGAAAGTGCCTGAAATTTTAATTATTTGACCTAGCCCATTTATCTCTCTCTTCACGCTAGCATCCTTGAATCACCTAGATGGAACTCTCAAGAGCTCAAAGAACTCACTTTATAAATTACATTACAAAGTCATTCTATATTTGACTGTGGTTGTGGTCACATGAATCCAAATGAATCCACACATGTGATAAAATTGCAGAGAACTATACACACGAGGGCTTGTAAAACTCGTGAAATCTATATAAAATAGATGAATTGTATCTATACCAATTTCTTCGTTTTGATATTGTACTCCAGTTACAAAAAAAATGTTATCATTAGGGAAAACTGGGTATGGGTATTATTTCTTAAAACTACATGTAAATCTTTATCTCAAAAAGTTTAACAAATTTTTTTAAATTAGTAAATAAGTGATCTGTAGGTCCCTTCTAAAATTCTATAATTAATGCCCCCATTCATTTTCTAGCTGTTTTTTTTCCTTCTGTTAATTCTAAAGAACCTATTAGAATTCATTTTAAAGAGGCTCTTGGTAAATGTCACTTACCCAGGAGTCCTTCAGTTCTTGGCCTAATTTAGCATTCTCACATGAAAATAAGACCCTGCTAATGTGCTCATACATTTTGCCTGTTCCCATTCCCCTTCTTCTTCTGAGGTTCCCAGGAGCAACAATCAGACTCACCCCATACTTTTGAGTGTGGTCAGAAGAATAATGGCCCCCAATTCCCAGAACCTGTGAATGTGTTATTTTCATGGCAAAAGGGACTTTGTAGATGAATTTAAGATTATAGACCTTGAGATGGAGAGATTATCCCACATTATTCATACAAGGCCCAGTCTAATCACATGAGTCCTTAGAAGCAGAGAACTCTTCCCAGCTGTGGTCAGGGAGGTGAAAAAGGATGAAGGTGTAAGGGAGATGCAACATGAGAAGGACTTAACCCCTGTTGCTGGCTCTAACAGTGGAGGAAGGAGACCATGAGTGAGGGAATGTGGGTGGCCTCTCGAAGCTAGGAATGGCTTCCAGCTGACAGCCAACAAGAAAACATAGATCTCAGTCCTACAACAGCAGGGCACTAAACTCTGCCAACAACCAGAATGAACAAGGAAAATAATATTCCTCTGAAGTCTCCAGAAAGAAACTACCGACATCTTCATTTTAGCCCCGTGAGACCCATGTCAGATTTTGACTCACAGAGATAATAAATTTGTGTTGCTTAAGCCCCTAAATTTAGGGTAATTTGTTATAGCAGGAATAAAAAACTAATAAACTGAGGCTCATACCCCCACATCTGCAGAGCGTAGGCAGTGAAAAAAACAAGTAATGGAAAATGGCCCAAGGAGTCCATTAAGAATCAGAAGCACTTCAGAGAGCTGGCGAGTTGCCTGAAACAGACTGTTGAGGTGGGTGGAAACAGGTTGGAAGTATTGACTAATAAGAGCAATCACTCCCTGGTGACTTTCTTCCTATTCTCTCTTTTATTCTTCTTTTTTTTTCACCATTATTTTTCACTTTCATTTATTCCCATTCCTCCTCTTATCCTCTCTTCCATCCTTTCCTCCTCTTTAAAACTCTGCTTTTCATTTTTCTCTGGTAATCAAGTATATGTTTTTATCTACTCCACATTCCCACCAGGATACCCACCCATTTGTCAGAAGGAGATAAGGAAAAGAATATGCCTTGGGAATATGTTTTTCAGGTGCAGCAGGGAGCCAAAAGGTTAAGAAACATAGCTTTATCCCCTGGTCTCTGGGTACTCCATGCACAAGAGTTAGGTTAAAGGCAAATTCATTTATTCAAAACAAAATGAAACAGGGACACCTGGTGACTTAGTTCATTAAGCGTCTGACTCTTGATTTTGGCTCAGGTCATGATCCCAGGTCATGGGATCAAGGCCCACGTTAGGCTCCATGTTGAGCGTGGAGACTGCTTGAGATTCTCTCTCTCCCCCTCTACTCCTCTCCCCAACTTGTGCGCTCTCTCTCAAATAAAACTAAACTAAACTAAGCAGGAACTCAAAAACATTTGAAAGTAACAAAAGCTTTTGCTAAGGTATTGATTAGTCACTATCTTCTATTCTGCAGCTGAAGAATTATGCTGAGCCCTTTTCACTATCTCTGTAGACAGCTGGAAACTAAAGACCCTAAGGGGCTAATAGAAAGTTCATCAACTTTGAATAATATTAAATGAGCTACTGTATAGTAATAAATACAATTGAAGCATTTAAACATGTCACATGAGGTGAATCAACAAAGTATATACATTTTGATTTTAAGAATTTTTTAGCACCAGATTTGTTAGAAAGTGTTTGCTGAATATGGGGAATAAATTTATGCACTAATACCAACATGCAAATTTCTGGTTTCCCAAATGTCCTGGTGGCTAAAAGGGCAGAAGGGGTGTTCTCTGGCAACAGATTGGGCATGGTTGAGTCAGTTTAAGGTAACTGTTGTTAATAGTCCTGAAGGCAGAGGTAATGCAGGTGTCCTTGGCCGTAAATTTAGTAGATGCTAAATGAGCCCTTAGCATAACAAAAAGGAGATAAGTCCCTCACACTCTCATTGTGAAAATAAGCATTTCTGAAAATTCCAAAGATTGTCTGGATCCTATGCCTGCCAGAAATTGACTTGTTTCTGGAGCCATTGCTACAGCACTTAAATTTGTTAGCAAATCCAGAGAACAAACTAAATCCTTTAATCCTAAAAATTCTTCCTTTCCTCTCTTTCTTTCTACTTATTGTTAATTTCTTTTGCAGAACCATGACATATTTAACTATAAGACTTTAAGCTATCATAATTTTAGTTGTTTTTTTCAGAGCCAAGATCATATTTATAGTGTTTTTCTTGTCTGTTGATGGAAGTTACTTTAGAAAATGATGTTTCATGTTTCTGGGAGCATTCAATAGCATGAATTAATTCATTCTTTTATTCAGTAAATACTCATTTGTTTACCTACTTCTTACCAGATAGCGACTAAGACCCTAGGAATTCAAAGGAGAAAACGACATGGTTTATACCTCATTGAGAAGATGAGGTTTTAAACACCCGAATACTGTAACACTGGTATGCTCAAAGTGTTATGTAAGCACAAATGTGGAAGAACTTACTTCTGTCATGAAGACTGGG
This sequence comes from Cryptoprocta ferox, assembly GCA_028646485.1. Lineage (NCBI taxonomy): Eukaryota > Metazoa > Chordata > Mammalia > Carnivora > Eupleridae > Cryptoprocta > Cryptoprocta ferox. Next base: position 46,840,108 of record CM053567.1, read on the forward strand.
CATACAGAGAACTTTATGGAATGTGAAAGATTTAATTGATAAGATATCTTTGGTCACATATTAATGGCTGAGGTTATGGTAGGGAACAAAACAGGCAATTATTCTGTTGCAGTTCTGTAATCAGAATGTTGAGTGTAAAAGGAGGAAACAGACAATAAATAAGTAAAGAAATTAACAGGTTAAGATAATAAGTGCTATAATTTTCCTATACGCAGGGGGTTAAAAGTCTTGGTAAAAAATTATGGATTTTGTTCAAAGTGCAAAAGGGTGGGGGCGCCTGGGTGGCTCAGTCAGTTGAGTGTCTTGACTTCTGCTCAGGTCATGATCTCTCTGTTCATGAGTTCAAGCCCCACATTGGGCTCTCTGCTGACAGCACAGAAAGCCTCTTTCAGATCCTCTGTCTCCCTCTCTCTGCCCCTCCCCCATTCTCTCTGTCTTTCAAAAATAAAAAAAAAACATTTAAAAAATTTACAAAATGCAAAAGGGTGCATTGAAGTATTTTAATTAAGTGATTAACATGACATTATTTTCTTTTAAAAAATTATTCTGGGGGTGATTGGGTGGCTCAGTCAGTTGAGCATCCAACTTTGGCTCAGGTCATGATCTCACAATTCATGGATTTGAGCCCCAGATTCTCTCTTTCCCTCTCTTTCTGCCCCTCTCCCCACTCTCTTTCTCTCTCAAAATAAATAAACATTTTTTAATTAAAAATAAATAAAAATAAAAAATTATTCTGGGGGCATCTGGGTGGCTCAGTCGGTTAAGCATCCAACTCCAGCTCAGGTCATGATCTCACAGTTTGTAAGTTCAAGCCCCTCATCAGGCTCTCTGCTGTCAGTGCAAAACCTGTTTCAGATCCTCTGTCCACCATGCCCTGTCTGCCCCTCTACCACTCAGACACACGCTCTCTCTCAAAAATAAATAAAAATTTAAATTATTCTGGTAGCTCTATGAAAATGGATAAGGGTTCAGCTACATTGGAGAAAATAGTCTATACTAGTAATAAATTAGTACTAATTTGAAGTAGTTTAGATAATGCATACTATAATCCCTAGTAAAAGAAAATCCATATGGCAAGAAAATAACTGTAAAAAAATAGCAAAAAAGTCAAAATAGACGTTAGCAAGTTCTACTAAATATTTTTTTAAAATCTTTAACGTTTATTTATTTTTGAGAGAGACAAAGAAAGAGCATGGGAGTGAGAGAGGCAGAGAGAGGGGGAGACACAGAATCCAAAGTAGGCTCCAGGCTCCAGGCTCTGAGCTGTCAGCTCAGGACCCGACACGGGGCTGGAACTCATGAGCCACAAGATCATAACCTGAGCTGAAGTCACACCCTTATCCTACTGAACCACCCAGACACCCCTAAATATTTTTTTTCTTTAACACAAAAGAAGGAAGTAAAGGGGAATAGCGGAACAAGAAGGACAAGAGATATAACAAAGGAATAACAAAGTAGCAAATGTAACTCTAACCATCTGGATAATTACATTTATTAACATGAATGTGATAAATACTGCCTCAAAAGCTATCAATCAACAACACAAATAAAAAAGCAATTTCCGGAGCACCTGGGTGGCTCAGTCGGTTTAACGTCCGACTTCGGCTCAGGTCATGATCTCATAGTCCGTGGGTTTGAGCCCCCACGTTGGGCTCTGTGCTGACAGCTCAGAGCCGGGAGCCTGCTTCGGATCCTGTATCTCCTTCTCTCTCTGCCCCTACCCCGCTCTCTCTCTGTCTCTGTCTCTCAAAATAAAATAATAAAGACATAAAGTTTTTTTTTAAAAAAGTAAAAAAAAGTAAAAAAATTCTACTAGATTACATGGCCTCATTCTACTCTTTCCTTCTAGTCACCTTCCCTATACCATATTGGATTTCCTCATGAAGTCTGGGAAAATAATCCCACTATATTGCCCATCATAATATAGGGCATACAGAATGTTTACAATTAATGTTTATTTGAATATTGATCGCCTGTAATGGAATTCATATAAGGTTTCAAAAGATAAGATTTTTAAGATCTGAAGGAAAAGAAAGAAGAGAGGCCATTTCAGTTAGTAAGAATTCAACAACTTTCTCATACATATATTTATACCAAAGTTACCATATTAGACAATAGGAATAGAGTGGTAAACAATAA
>CM053567.1:46842746-46964533 GCA_028646485.1 Cryptoprocta ferox
CTGCATTTCAGTAAAGGTTTTCCAGAAGAAGATTGAAGTGATGACAGCTGAGGATGGCTTATAGAATGCATTGAAGGAACTAGAGCCAAGGGCAGTTTCTGAATCCAAGTGTGAAGAAATCTGGGCCGTAGACCAGACTATTGGCCATGAGAATGGAGACATAGGGTCAGAATAGGGAGGGGGGAATCAAAAGCAAAAACAGATGACTGGGTGCATTGGGGAATGAAGGCAAAAAGTTGGTTAACTATGGCCGTAATATAGTGAATTCGGAAGATTTGGAAATAAAAGATGCTGTTGTCTCTAGAAGGAAATTTTGATGAGAAACTAGTTATCAAAGTGGCAAGTGTTAATTAGGAAAAGAAAAGCCAATTGAAACTTTCTACATAGATTGAGCTAGTAAGAATATAAAACTGATTTTAAAATATAAGTTAGGAGTGCCTGGCTGGCTCAGTCAGTACCAACTCTAGATTTCAGCTCAGGTCATGATCTCATGGTTAGTTGGATTGAGCCCCCATTCGGGCTCTGCGCAGACAGCACAGAGCCTGCTTAGGATTCTCCCTCTCCCTCTCTCTGCCCCTGTGTGAGCATGCATGCTCTTTCTCTCTCTCTCAAAATAAATAAATAAACATTAAAAAAATAAGTAATTCAAGATTCAAACTCGTCTGAAATGGACTTTCAAATACTCATCAGAATTTATGACTAAATGCCAAATGTATTCAACTAATACATATGTTAAAATGCACTCTAAACGTCTTACTTTTGACTAATGAGATTTCAAATCCATCCTGATTCACTCCCGTTTACAGAAGGAAATGAAAAAATTGGTAAAAAAAAAAAAAAAATTTTTTTTAAAAAGCAATTTCATCCTATCTGCTCTTTCCAACAGGTATACCTTAGATTCAAAGACACAAATGGGTTGAAAGTAAAAAGATGAAAAAAAGATATGCCATGCAAACAATAACCATCAGGGAGCTATAGTGACTATGCTAATATCAGACATGTTAATCAAAGAATATTGTTATTATAATCATCGAATTATTATAATAATAAAAGTGTCAATACATGAGGAAAATGTAACAATTATAAATGTATACATACCTAAAAGCAGAACGTCAGAATACATGGAATCAAACCTAAAAAAAATGAAAGGGAAATAGACAATTCAACAGTAAGTAGTTTGGGTTTTTCTTCAGTAATTGGTAGAACAACTAGATATCAAAGCAGTGACAACATAGAACACTATCAAACACCTCAGCCTAACTGACATATATCAAATACAAGATCTAAATATTGCAGGGGCACCTGAGGAGCGCAGTCAGTAAAGCAAAGGACTCTTGATTCCGGCTCAGGTTATGATCTCATGGTTCATGGGATTGAGCCCCGGGTGGAACTCTGTGTTGATGGAGACTGCTTGGGATTCTCTCTCTCCTTCTCTCTGCCCCTCCCCCACTCTCTCTCTCAAAATAAATAAATATTTAAAAATAAATAAATAAATAAATAAAGAATACACATTCTTTCCAAGGACACATGGAACATTCTAATGAATAGACCATATGCTATGAGCAAAGATTGGCATACATTACCTATAAAGGACCAGAGAATAACTTTCTTTCCTTTTTTTTTTTTTTTTTTTTGCTTTTTGGACCATACAGTCCCTGCTGCAGCTGTGCCTATTTAATATTCTTATAGCATGAAACTAGTCAGAGATAATGCATAAATAAGTAGGCATGGCTTGTTCCAATAAAATTTTGTTTACTGAACAGGTGGCAGGCCAGATTTGATTTGTGGGTCATAGTTTGCCAAACTCTGTGCTATGCCATAAAACAAGTCCTAATTAGTGTAAAAGGATTGAAAAAGGATATACAAAATATTTTCTTTAAACACAGCAGACTTAAATAAGAAATCAATAACAAAAAGAAATCTTGAATAACCCCAAATATTTTTTATATGAAACACACTTCTACATAACTCACAATTAAAAAGACGTCACAAGGAAAATAAGAAAATAGTTTGTGATGAATGAAAATGAAAACAAAACAATGAGGAACATCTGGGTGGCTCAGTCGGTTAAGCCTATGACTGTTTGATTTTGGTTCAGGTCATGATCTCACGCATCGTGAGATTGAGCCCCACATCAGGCTCTGGGCTAAGTGGAGCCTGCTTGGGATTCTCTCTCCCCCTCTCTGCCACTCCCCGGCTCCCATGCGCGCTCTCTCTCTCTCTCTCTCTCAAAAATAAATAAATAAACTTAAAAAAAACAATGAATTTAGAAAGATCAATCCCAAATTCATTCTATTATCTTGATATCAAAGAAAAAGACATCAGAAAAATGAAACTATATACCAATATACCTCATGAACATAGATGCAAAAATCTTTAATAAGCTATTAGCAAACTGAATCTATAAATATATAAAATAATTATATACATCATTACTAAGTGGGATTTATCCCAAGAATGCAATGTTGGCTTAACGTCTGAAATATCAACAAATGTAATATATTATGAAAAAAGGGTAAAAGTCACATGAGCATCTCAATATGGAAAAAGAATTTGACAAAGTCCAACACCCATTCGTGGTAGAAGCTCTTATTAAATTAGGAACAGAAGACAATGTTATCAATTTGATAAAGAACATTTGTGAAAAACTCAAAACTAACACTTTATTTAATCATAAAAAATGAAATGCTTTTCCCTTAAGATTGAAAATAAGGCAAAAGTGTCTATTCTTTCCTCTTCTGCTCAACATTGTACAAGGATGTAACCAGTACAAAAGGCTAGAAAATGATTGAATGAATTCAGATTGGAAAGAAAGAAAACTGTCTTTAACTGCATATGACAATACTATATGGAGACAATCCCAAAGAATCCACACCCAAAAACCTACTAGAACTAATAAATGAGTTTAGTAGTGTCACAGAACACAAGATCAATATTTTGAACATCATTGATTTTCTTAATGTACAAGCAATTTGCAAATAAAATTTTAAAGTCCATTCACAATAGCATCACGAAGAATGAAATATGAATAAATTTACCAAAAGAATTGTGAAATTGTTCTTAAAATCCTGAAATCTACAAAACATTGCTAAAAGAAGCTAAAGAAGATCTAAAAACCAGGAAGAGCTAACCCTATCCTCATGGTTTGGGAGACTCAATACTGTTAAGATTGAAAGTTTTTTCAGGGCATCTGGGTGGCTCAGTCGGTTCAGCGTCCATCTTCGGCTCAGGTCACGATCTCACAGCTTATGGGTTCAAGTCCTGCATCAGGCTCTGCGCTGACAGCTCGGAGCCTGCTTTGGATTCTGTGTCTCCCTCTCTCTCTGCCCTTCCCCTGCTCACACACACACACACTCTGTCTCAAAAATAAATACACATTAAAAAAATTGAAATTCTTTTCGAACAGATCTATAAATTTAGTGGAAACCCTGTCAAAATTCTAAGAGGACTTTTGTAAAACTTGACAAGTTGGTTCTAAAATTTATATGGAAATATAATGTATCTGGAATAATCAGAACAATTTTGAAAAGAATGAAGTTGGAGGACTCACACTACTGAATTTCAAAGCCTGTAAAGCTATAATAAATAAGACCATGTGGTATTGGTACAAAGATAGGCAGACAGCAATTAAAATCTTTAATTTATGGTTGATCAATTCTCAACAATGGTTCTAAGAAAATTCAAGAGAGGAAAGGATAGGTTTTTTTTTTTTTAACAAATTATGTTGGGACAACTAGATATCCACTTGCAAAAAAAAATGAACTTAGACCCCAACCTCATACTATACACAAATGTTCAGCTAAAATACAATGTTCACCAATATGAAAGAACAAAACTGAAAAGCTTCTAGAAGAACATAGGTATAAATCTTCAGGACCTTAGGTTGGGCAAGCAGTTCCTACGTGTGACACCAAAACTTCAAACCATAAAATAAAAATTGATAAATTGGCTTTGCCACAATTAAAAACTTTTGTGTTTCAAAAGACACTACTAAGAAAATTAGAAGACGAACCACAACGTGGGAAAAAAAATATTTGAAAACCATATAAAGAGTTCTCACAATTCAGTAATGAGAAAACAACCCAATTTTTTACTTTTTTAATTGTTTTAAGTTTATTTATTTATTTTGAGGGAGGGTGTGCGGGAGAGAGGAGAGAGAGAATCCAAAGCAGGCTCTGTGCTGATAGGAGCTCAAACTCACAAACTGTGAGATCATGACCTGAGCTGGAGTCAAGAGTCAGATGTGGTTTTTTTTTAATGTTTTATTTTATATTTGAGAGAGACAGAGAGCATGAGCAGGGAAGGGGGCAGAGAGAGAGGGAGACATAGAATCCGAAGCAAGCTCCAGGCTCCGAGCTGTCAACACAGAGCCCAATGTAGGGCTCAAACCCACAAGCCGTGAGATCATGACCTGAGCCAAAGTCAGATGCCCAACGGACTAAGCTACCCAGACACCCCAAGAATTGGATGTTTAACCGACTGAGCCACCCAGGCACCCCAACAACCCAATTTTTTAAAGTTCAAAAGATTTAAAGAGACATTTCCCCAAAGAAGATATATACTTAGCTCGTAGGCTCACACAAAGACGCCCAATCTCATTAGTTATTAGGGTAATTCCAGTTAACCTACATGTTAAACCATACCCCAGCAAAATGGGTATGCTCAAAAAGACAGATAATAGCAAGTGTTGATGAAAGTGTGGAGAAACTGGAAACCACATATATTGCTGGTGAGAACATAAAATGGTATACACACTTTGGAGAACAGGTGGGCAGTGTCTTAAAAAGCGAAACATAAATTTAACATACAACCCAGGAATTTCACTCATAGGTGTTTGCACATGAAAAATCAAAACATATGTCTACACAGAGACTTACACATGAATGTTCATAGCAGCATTATTCACAGTAGTCCCCAAAACGGAAACAATCCACATGCCCATTAACTGGTGAATGGGTCAACAAAATGTGGTATATCCATACAATAAGACTCTATTCTTCTACTGCTCTATACAGTGGAAATGAACCTCAAAGACATTATGTTAAATGAAAGAAGCAAAATGCAAGAGGTTACATTTTGTATGATTCCAGGGGCCAGAAATGACAAATCTACAGAGACAGACAATAGATTCATGGAAATGGGCATGAGATATTTTTTTTTTGGCAATGATGAAAATGCTCTAAAATTGTACTGTGGTGATGGTTGCACAACTTTATATAACTTTCCTAGAAATCATTGAATCGCATACTAAACAGGCGACTTTTTGAGGTAAATGACAACTCAAAAAAATTAAGGAAAAAAACCCAGATTGACTTTAACTGTGGAGCCAATGCCTACGAAGTCATCACTAAAAACTTGAGTCATCACTCATTAAAAATAAATTATTGGAAATTCTGGGGATGTAATGGACAGCATGGTGACTATAGTTAATAATACTGTACATTTGAAAGTTACTAATAGAGTAAATCTTAAAAGTTCTCTTCAGAAGAAAAAATATTGTAACTACATGAGGTGATGGATGTTGACTAAATTTATTGTGGTAATCATTTTGTTATATATACATTCTTTTGTTCCTGATCACCAATTCTAGAGTATATGTTAAGGGGGAGGAGTCCCCCCCCCCACATACCACCAACCAATCCCCAAGGACACCAGCCTGACACCGTCTACCCAGAGATAGTAGGTAGAGGTTCACCTGGACACTCCAACATTTACAAGTTGAGAATGAAAGAGGAAACCAGCAAGAGGCATCGAGGAGTGGCCATAAAAGTAGGCAATGTGTTGTTCTGGAAAGTGAGGAAAGGAAGTTTTTCCAGGGGGGTTGCATAATCAACTCTCCTGTTGAAAAGTGCTGCTGGACTTAGAAATGGCCCTTGATTTAGCAACTGGAAGTCAGTTACAAACAAATACTTTGGGTAGAGGAATGAGGCAGAAAACCTCTTTTGGGTGGGACTAAGAATGGAGGTAAGAAGTCTAGGTATATCGATGGCCAAGGGGGAGCATCAGAGATGGTTATTGGAGATGAGGTAACTGAGGGTTATTAATAGGTTAGAGCTAACAAGTAGATAACAAAGAGATGCAGTTAAATGTCCTTTTTCTACTTAAGAGTGAGCTTCTTTTATTCATTCATTAGCTCATCAGCATGGATTCACTGGATTCATTTATAGGTGAACATCCTTATTTTGGAATAGGTGAGATAAAGACAGGAAATTCTGTGAGGTAGAAGGAAATATAGTGGTTTAGCCTGGAGCTGGAAGGCCTGTGCTGGGAAAATGCTTTGAATGAGGACAGGTCAAAGGTTTTAGGCACCCAAACCAACTTCATCTATTTCATGGTTTAAGATTTTTTTAAATGTTTATATTTATTTTAGAAAGAGAGAGAGAGAGAGAGAGGGAGAGGCAGAGAGAGAGAGGGAGACACAGACTCCTAAGCAGGCTCCAGGCTCTGAGCTGTCAGCACGGAACCTGATGTGGGGCTCAAACCCATAAACTGGGAGATCATGACCTAAGCCGAAGTTTGATGCTCAACTGACTGAGCCCCCCAGCACTCCTCACAGTTCTAGACTAGATGGCCCCTTGCCAGTTTAAAACAAGCGAACAAAGTCTGGGCGAGGAACCGTGCCTTCTCTGGAATTCCCCTAGTTCTCAGTCTCCAAGGGTTGTCTTCTTCCTCCATCATCTCTGACTTCCCTCACTTTCCCTGGTCATGCCTAATTCCTAAAATAAAAGAAATTATTGTTAGGCAGAAACAATATAAATATGTCTGTGGAGGGGGCAGTTACCTTTCTTTTACAGAATGTCAGGGTCGGGGTGGGGTGTCTGGGTGGCTCAGTCGGTTAAGCATCCCACTCTTGATTTCAGCTCAGGTCATGATCTCACCGTTCATGAATTCAAGCCCCGAATGGGGCTTTCCACTGACAGAATGGAGCCTGCTTGGAATTCTCTCTTTTCCTCTCTCTCTGGGCCTCCCTCACTCTTGTGTGAGCTCTCTGTCTCTCTCAAAAATAAATAAATGAAACAAAAAAAAAAAGAAAGAAAGAAAGAAAGAAAGAAAGTATGTCAGGGTTGGAAAAGGCCCTAGAAATCATCTAATTTAGGGACAGGCAGACTTTTTCTGTAAAGGGCCAGATGGTAAATATTTTAGTCTCTCAAATTTAAACAATCTGCATCTGCTGCTGTAGCACAAAAGCAGCCATAGACAACACATAAACAGGTGGGGTTGTTTTCCAATAAAACTTTATTTATAAAACCAGGCAGTGGGATAGTTTTGTTCCAAGGGCCATAGCTTGCTAACCCCTGATTCACCCCAGGAGGTGATAAAACTGAGACCCAGTCAGCACGAAGGAAAGTCAGGACAAGAATCCATTTTCCCCGAGTCTCAGAGAAGAGCTCATCTTACTAGAACAAAGCTTCTCAAATTTTCTTTTGCATAAAAATCACCTGGGTGAGAGAAGTGATAAAATTATGAAAAAAATAGATTCTGAGGCCCACTTTTCCTAGATTTAGATTCATTTGGTCTGAAGTAGGCCCAGAAAGAAGCACACAAGAAAAATATCCCTCCCTACATCATAGAGTCTTGAATCCCCTAGGCAACGAATAAATCCTCTTATCACAGATGGACAAGTATGTGGGGGATGAGGCATGGTTTCCAATACTTCTCCTGATTTTTTTTTGCCTTCCCCTTTGCTCCAGAATCCCTTGGTCTGCAGCAGCTTGCCTGTGCCGTGGGGCAGGCCTGCAGGAAGTGTGCCGACACCTGCCAGCTGGCCTAGTGGGCGAAGTTTAACTCCAGTGAGGTGACAGGGCCGTTCTGAGCCAGCGTTCCTAATGAGCATCACTTGTTGATGGACTGGGGGGGGAGGCGCTAGTTATTCACTTTTGGCCTGCAGCCTTCTCTTGGATTGCGAATGAATGGATGCCATAAGGCTTCCTTGTTCACCTCAGTGGAAAAAAGTGGAAAAATCATCAAAGCAACAATTTGGTTCACACTTCTCGTTGAAAAGGGTCAGATGGGCTGGAGGAAGCTTGTGGAGGTTGTCTGGCATGGAATTTTCACACTTGAACTATTCCTTTCTTCCTCAATCCATTACCCCTGCCCAGTGCACCTTGATCTCTTGAATGGGGATATTGTCTGCTCCAAATCATCCAAAACAAAGCCTCTGTTCTGTTGAGTAATTCCTGCCTCCCAAGCCCCCAGATGCTTAGGAAACATAACCCTTAAGAAAACAACATGTGGTTAAGAATATTATGTCAGGAGTCCCTATTCCTGTAAAGGGACTGGCCTAATCCAGAAACTTCATTTCCCACATTATCCCTATTTCAACCCCCCTGCAGTACCTTTTCCTCATAGCTCTTCATCTTTTCCTAAGAACTCTAGAGCCAGGCGTATATATTCGAGTTAAAAGTTAATTTTTAAGGGGCACTGGGTGGCTCAGGCGGTTAAGTGTTTGACTCTTGACTTTGGCTCAAGCCATGATCTTGGCAATTTGTGGGTTCCAGCCCCTCGTCATGCTCTGCATTGACAGCAGGAAGGCTACTTGGGATTCTCTGTCTCCTCTCTCTCTCTCTCTGCCCTTCCCCCACTCATTCTCTCTCTCTCTCTTTCTCTCTCTCTCACAAATAAACTTTAAAATAAATAAATAAATAAATAAATAAATAAATAAGAGTTAAGTTGTGAGATAGGATGGAACTTCTGAAGCTCAATTTCAAATTGCTTTCCTGGGCCATCCCCAGCCGACTGTCCAAGCAAAGGGAAGAGGCCTAAGGCAATGGTCGGATTTAGATACTCTATGGTTGGTGCTTTCCGTATAGACAGCCACCTTCTTTAACCATAAGACCATACTATAGAGAAGTGCAAAAAGAGAGGTTCCTCCCTCTCCCCAAAAAAGGGAATTTCCCTCCATTCCGGCCTTCATTTCTGTAGCCCACAGGTGCTGGAAGGCAGAGAAAGCCTTAGCTGGTGTTTCTGTCAGCCTTTGCTCCTGCTGTCCCTCCATGTCACCTCAGACTCCTACTGACCAAGTCCTGGACAACTTCTGAGCTGACGTCGCAGTGACTTACAAACGTGCGTTTTCGTCTGTGTAAATCTCTTCACGGCACACGTGAGAAACAGGGGCTCTGAGAGGAAAAGACTGGCTGAGATACCACTGCTCAGGAGTGTGGTCTCCTTTCTGATGTTACTCTAGAATAGCTAGTATCAGTAAGTTCTGAGACCACAGTGCTCCCTTTTCATAAGGGGGTATGTCTGGATGAGAGAGAAGAAGGGATAAGGAGATCAAGCAGCCCTGAGGAAGATCCAGCTTCGAAGTCAGGGCCAGCATTGATCTCGGTGTGAGAGAGGAGGGGAAACAAGGGCTGGCCCTTTTCCTTGGGGCTCTTTCCATCCACCTCTCCGTCTTTCTGCCTCTGCATCTTCCTCTTGTCTCCTGCTTCCCAGTAGCCCTGTTTAGACCAGGAGTTCTTAACCTGTGGCTCGTGGACCCTGGAATATACAAACATATATATATTTTATGGGAAAAGGCCTGTCATTTCTTGTATTCTCAAAGTGGACTATAATAAGAAAAAGTTAAGAACGCTTATTATAGATTTTCCCTCCTTTTCTTCCTTTCTGAGCCTCCCTCTGCCTTGTTAGGATTCTGTTACACTGTTTTCACCCTCTTCCCTCAGCCCATGTCTCCCTGTCTCTTCTCTCATGTCTTCTCTCTTTCTCCTTGTACCTTTGTCTTCCTGCCCTGTGCCCTCTCTCTTTTTCCTTCTGAAGTCTGCCTGTAATACAAACATAAACACTAATAATCGCCATGTGTTGAGGTGCTCAGTATCTAAACGTTTAGGTTCCCTAATTATGTTCCTAATTTTATTTTTTTTAATTAAAAAAAGTTTAATGTTATTTATTTTTGAGAGAGAGAGAGAAACAGAGACAGAGAGACAGAGTGTGAGCCAGGGAGCCAGGGAGGGGCTCTGAGATGTCAGCACAGAGCCTGATGTGGGGCTCGAACCCACGAACCATGAGATCATGACCTGATCAGATGCTTAATCGACTGAGCCACCCGATGCCCCTATGTTCCTAATTTTAAAAGCCGCTGAGTTGTACATTTTAGATTTTTCTCAAAAAAAAAATCTATAAGGGATAGTTGTTGGCTATCCCTTCTTAGCTTATTTGTGACAGTCTGATCTTGCCCCCATGAACCCACAGCGATGAATGAGAACACAGCTTCCTGACCTTGGTCTTTAGACACCTGGCGCACGCTTGCTCCCCCTACAGTCACAGTTTCAGGCTGTTTATTATGTGGTGGAGGAGGATGAGCCAAAAGGCAAGAAACCTAATGAAATTTGAGTCCATGAGCAGGAACTGTTTTCAGTAGCTTGCTGGGCTGTCAGGACAGGTGGCTGCAGAGACACAGAGGGAAAAGGCAGAGGAAACGAGGAAGGGTCTGTCATCTGAGCAATAGGAGAATCTCCTTGATTTATCTCAACCATTAGAGCAGATCTTTGACATTCAAGTGCACGGATTGCAATCTCACTTTCTGGTGTTTTGATGTTTTGATATATGAATATTCCAGTATCTTTGTTTGCATGATGCTGCCATCATGGCATTTTTTTGATGTTTATTAATTTTTGAGAGAGAGAGAGAGAGCGCAGAGGAGACACAGAGAGAGGGAGACAGAAAATCTAAAGCAGATTCCGTGCTGTCACCACAGAGCCCAAAGCAGGGCTAGAACTCACTAACCGTGAGATCATGACCTGAGACAAAATCAAGGGTTGAACGCTTAACCTACTGAGCCACCCAGGCACCCCACCATCATGGAATTTTTTAAATCATAAACATTTACATCCTGAGATGTAGTCAGAAAATTAGACACTCCAATAATTTTCACATGAAGTAAATGTACACTCATCTGGGGAGTCTTTATGTCCCTATAATGTTCAAGAAAAGAAAGAAAAAATAACTGATAAAGAATCTCTTACAGGGTGCCTGGGTGGCTCAGTCGGTTAAGCATTTGACACTTAATCTCAGCACATGTCTTGATTTCAGGGTGGTGAGTTCAAGCCCCGAGTTGAGCTCCATGCTGGGCATGAAGCCTACTTTAAAATTAAAAAAAAAAAAAAAGAGTCTTTGTTTTCAAAGACTTTTGAACAGAGTATGAACATGACATTATTGAAATTGATACAGATAACTGTGCTAGAATCGCCAGCTACCTGTGACAAAAACAAAAAAAAAGATTAAAACAATGCAGACAATAACTAGAACAACGAAATAACTGCTGTCTCTGGTAGGGGGATGGGGGGAATGAAGAAGAAAAAGTTTTTTCAAAGTTACAAAGCGTAGCAATATATATATATTGCTCACTCTCCCCCCAACTAGGGTAGAGTTAAAAGATGCTTTCTCAGCAATGGGGAAAATTTATACACATACACTGATAAGTGAACAGTGCCATTATTGGAGCATTTTGTTTTTAATTTTTCACTTTTTTAAGAGCTGAAATTGAATTTTGTGTTAAAATTTTCATGATCATTTTCATTTTTATTTTCTTTTATTATTATTTTAAAATGTTTATTTTGAGAGAGAGAGAGAGAGAGCTATGTGCACTCGGGAAGGGGCAAAGAGAGAGAGAAAATTCTTTTTTTTTAAATTTTTTTATATAGTTTATTTCTTTTTGAAATAGAGAGAGAGACAGAGCATGAGTGGGGGAGGGCAGAAAAAGAGGGAGACACAGAATCCGGAACAGGTTCCAGGCTCTGAGCTGTCAGCACAGAACCCGATGCGGGGCTCGAACCCACGAACTGTGAATCATGACCTGAGTCGAAGTCGGACGCTCAACCAACTGAGCCACCTAGGCGCCCCAAGAGAGAGAAAATTCTAAACAGGCTCCAACTGTCAGCACAGAGCCCAACCTGGGCCAGAACCCATGAACCGGGAGACCATGACCTGAGCCAAAGTCAAGAGTCAGATGCCCAACCAAATGAGCCACTGGGAGTCCCTCATTTTATCATTTCAGAATTATTAAATACCATTTATAAATATACATAGTCTATCTGATGGTTTTATGTATTTATAATTTTTTTAACTTGAAATGTACTAAAGTTTTGTTCCACTAATATTTAATTTCATAAATTCGAAACTAAAAAAAACGCCAAATATGTAATATCTGCTAAGCACTGTTGTAAATTCTTTGGATGGATTGACTCACTTCATCCTCATAATTCTATTATCATGCCCATTTCACAGATGGGGAAAGTAGAAGAAGATGAAGTAAGTTTCCCAAGGTTGCACACTAGAATTATTGGGGCTAGAATCTGAACTGTGCCATCTGGCTCCGAAACCTGTGCTCTTAAACACTATGTCATACTGCCTCTCCAAAAACGGACACATTAGGATTTCAGTATTACATAAAATAAATAGCCCTATTTTGCTTTGGCACCAGGATTGTTCTCAGCAATTCAAGAGAAATATAATCCAAAGCTTCACAAATTCCCAATTCCCAAATTTGAGGTATTAGTTTACAGATTATCAGTTCAACATTTAAGAGATTCACTTCCATAGTTTACAGGCAAGTAAACAGAGGGTGTACAGAGTAACAGCAATCTATGTCCTCCTTACAAGTACGCTTTGATGAAGGGATTATCACCCCTGTCAAAAATGAGCCCCAAGGGCAGCTCACAGATGTTAAATCTGAGAATGGAACCTGGCTGACGTCTACACATACCTGATCATCTCCCGAACGACCAATGCTGTGTCTTGCATTATCACTGTGCTCAGCAGCTGTGGGCAGAGAAAGGGGAAGCTGTCCCCTGCCCAGGGCGTGGTCTTTAGTGAAGCATTTTCCCTAACTTACCTTTAGCGATTGGCAAAATGTTACCTCAACATTCAGCAATTGGGAGGTAACCCAAGCCATCTGCCTTTCTTTTAATTTTTTTTAATGTTTATTTTTGAAAGAGAGAGAGAGAAAGAGCATGAGCTGGGGAGGGGCAGAGAGAGAGGAAGACACGGAATCTGAAGGCTCCAGGCTCTGAGCTGTCAGCACAGAGCCCAATGAGGGGCTCAAAACCATGTGCTGTGAGATCATGACCTGAGCTGAAGTTGGACGAAGTTGGACTGAGTCACCCAGGTGCCCCATCTGCCTCTCTTTTATCTAAAGACAGCTTTTATTGGCATAGCTAGGTTTTTCCCAGTATTATCACTTTTCCCCTTTAATTCTCTGCCCCTAAACACTCTCCCCTTTCGTCCACCCTAAGTCACATGCGTGTCTCCTTACTTTCTCCATGTCTCCCCTGACTCTCTCCCACACTCTCTCCCACATACTCTTCCCCCCCCCACCCCGTTTTCATCCAGGCTCAGCTTCAGCCCCTCACTCCTTTTCCCAGGTAAGAGCCCCTGTGACTACTGACTGCTCCTCTTTCCTTCTCTTCTCACAGCCTCTCATGGGAGGGACCTTTTACCTCTGCCGTTCCCACATACCTTCTTTAAGAGAGGCATGAAACTGCTCCTGAGAACTGGGGATTTGGGATGTTCAGTCCCCAAATCCTGCCTAACCCCGCCCTTATGATCCAAGAATGATTGGTTTGAATAGCCCAGGGAGGAGTCCAGAAGTTTGCCCCCATTTCTGTTATTTCCTGACTCTGAGCCCTGCCTCTACCACTAGTGTAGCTTATGGGTCTCATGCTCGTCCCGTAAGAGCTGTCTGTGTTCTGCACTGTGTCCATTCAGAAATGAGATTCAGCCTTCCCCTCCATTTCTGTCTTGAACCTACTTACAGGAGGCATTTGTGTGGGGAACAAACTTGACTGAGTGTTCAAGAGTAGGGGGTCACAGATGCTTCAAGGCAAACAACTTCAAAAGGGACATCAGACATTTCCGTGTTTTAAAACATTTTTTTAAGTTTATTTATTTTGAGAGAGAGAGAAGCACGAGTAGGGGAGGGGCAGAAAGAGAAGGAGAGAGAGAATCTGAAGCAGGATCCATGAGATCATGACCCGAGCCAAATTCAAAAGTCAGATGCTTAAGTGACTGAGCCACCCAGGCACCCCAGAAATTTCTGGTTTTGAGAGAGGTTGGTGGTTGCTAGGGACCAGGGAAAAAGGAAGAAGATGGGTGAAGGTAGTCAAAAGGTACAAGCTTCCAGTGATTAAGATGAACAATGTGCAGCATAGCGACTGCAGTTAATAGTAGTGTATTGGGTATTTGAAAGTTGCTAAGAGATCTTACCAATTCTCACCACACACACAGAAGGTAAACATGTGAGGTCAAGGGTGTGTTAATGAACGTTATTGTGATAATTGTTTCACACCCATCACATTGTACACCTTAACTATATGAACAAGTCTAGAAAGGGAAAACCTTTTTATTTTTTAATGTTTATTTATTTATTTTGAGAGAGGCAGAGACAGTGAGAATGTGGGAGGTGCAGCGAGAGAGAGAGAGAGAGAGAGAGAGAGAGAGAGAATCCCAAGCAGGCTCCATGCCATGAGAGCAATGAGGGACTTGAATTCACAAACTGTGAGATCATGACCTGAGCAGAAACCAAGAGTGGGATGGATGCTCAACCAACTGAGCCACACGGGTGCCCCAAGAAGTCCATCAGCCAG
Organism: Cryptoprocta ferox; assembly: GCA_028646485.1. NCBI lineage: Eukaryota > Metazoa > Chordata > Mammalia > Carnivora > Eupleridae > Cryptoprocta > Cryptoprocta ferox. Next base: position 46,857,329 of record CM053567.1, read on the forward strand.
TTGCTGGCTCTTGGTCATTTTAACCGCCTTATTGTTCTGTTTTTACTACATCTTACAGCTCTTCCTTCTCCTGTCTCTCTTCCTCACATGCCTTTTCCCAGTTATGCTAGTCAACCTTGGGAACTACATGCTTATTTTTCTCTATTTTACAGGGTCATTCAGCATCCTAGCCCACCGTTTTTCAATCTGTGTCATAATCCCTTAGTGGGTGGTAGAACCAATTTAGAAGGTCACAGAGATTTTCTTTTAAATAAAATAGAAAATATGAGTGTGTACCTAGTAAGTATTGTTTTGTGAAATGTGTTTTGATCGTACTGTATCAATAATAAGAGCTATGGTTAAAAAAAGCAGTCTATAAGACACTGTCTGGCTTTAATGGGGGATCTTAGCTCTAGGCCCCCCTTTGCTCAGCCATAGCTATCAAAGAACTCAACAGAATAAAAGGACCTACCTCTCTGAGCATGACCCATTTTTCTTGAAGGCGGTTTGTAAGATGATTTTAAAATACACCCTAACAGGACTCCCACTTTCTGAAGCGGCGACGACTCGGCCAGCTTCTGAGCGTGATTGTAATAAAGCAGAGCTCTTTGGTTGCTATCTATTTTTGCAACTGATTTGAGGTTGCTGTTTGACTTAGGGACTTGGTGACATAATTCAGCAGGGTCCAGATGTAAAATTGTGTCCTTGTCTGTTTGTTTTCTTCCTAAGTAGTGTGCAGGGCTGACATCCATCTAGGGATGGGAGATGGAAGTCATCAGCAGGAGTCTCAGGGAAGGGGGGAGGGTATATGTTTCTCACATTATTGGCGATATTGATTATGGTAAAAAAAACAATGATGGCCTTTTGGGCCATATTAAAATGCTCCTACATCAAAGCAGCTGCACCAAACTGTCACAAGCCTAAGAGAATAAGAGACACCACCATGTTGGAACCACGTTGACCCTGCCGGCCAAGCAGTGTGGAGGAAATAACCTTACCAACTTGTATTTTTTAAGGAACGTGGGATGGACGTGGACGGGACATGGGATGGACGTGGAAGGGACATGGGAAGGAATCAGCATTTACTGAGCACTACTGTATGCCTGGCACTGCAACTCATACAGCCCTGGGTGGTAGGGATTATTATTCCTAATTTTGAAAATTATTATTCCTAGTTTTGAAAATTTTGGAACCTATTCCCACTGTGGGCATTTTTTTTCTAATTTTATTTTTTGAGAGAGAGTGTGAGCAGGGGAGGGGCAGAGAGAGAGGGGGACAGAGGATCTGAAGCAGGCTCTGCACGGCCCAGTGTGGGCCTCGAACTCATGAACTGTGACATTCATGACCTGAACTGAAGTCAGATGCCTAACTGACCGAGCCACCCGGCACCTCCCTGCTGTGGACATTTTGAAGGGTCCCATTAATGGCTACCTGCGGAGCTGAATCAAAGGTGGAGCCAATTGTAGTTGCCCAGACATCATCCTCTAAAGAGTGCTGACACCTGCTGGAAATCTAGCGAGGTGGAGAATATTTTATTTCCGGTGCTTCTCTTGGGAGAAAGTAGAGTAAACCGCTGTAAGAAACACTTGGTGGGCCCCTGGCGGTGGGGTAAAACTAACCCCTGGCTGCCAAACGGTCTTCTGGAGTATGCGGGAGTATGAGTGACGCAGGTTCTGGTTTGCGGGGTTGCTGCGCTGGGTTAGAGCTTCAGGACAGCGGAGGAAGGGCTGAGTAGCTGCCGCCAGAGGGCGCCCTTCCCCCCTCTCTGCTTCCGGACTCCTCCACACCTGGCAGCCCTTGGCCCTCCTTCCCAGCACTGAACAGGTAAAGACTGCGGGTGTGAAGCCCAGGTAAATAGTTAGCCTCCTGCGGCTACTGCAGTCCAGCCCTGGCTCCATCTGCCTCTCCTGCCTAGTCTCCATGCACATCCCTTTCACCTCTGCAATCTAGCCCTCCCCCAAGGGAGCTCCCTCCTCCCCCCACCCCTACTCCTCTCCCTGTGGGTCATAAAGTAGAAATGAAACAAATCTCCCATAACTGCTTTTCTACCACTAGGCATTTTGTAAGTTATTGTGTGTATAAATTGAGGTCATTTAGAAATTTTATGTGACTTTCACTTTGAGTAAATCTTTTCAGTACTTAATAACAGTGTTGCTGGAAATTGTTTTCCTAAGGAGAGAACAGCAAGCCCACTGTACCACAATTCCATTAGGCTTCATTTTTCTAGCTTTACAGTGACAGCATGCAGTTTAAAAATCAAATGTCCATGTCATGATGTAGATGAGTCTCAATGAACAGGAAAGGTGTTATTTATAAACCAAAATCTGGCTTTTCCCCAATTCCTTTTTAAAATTAAATAATTCAGAATGCTGTAGAAAATCGTTAGATCTTTGTTCCACATTGTGGAGGAAAGAAATGGATGAGAAGATAGGGAAGAGAGAGGGAATCACAAAGGGGTGGGGATAGAAAAAGAGGTAGGAAGATAAAGAGGGATGAAGTAGGGGGAGGGCAGGGAGAAAGGATGTGAGGAAGAGGATAAAACAGGTGATGCAGGGAAAAGAGAACAGAGGCATGCTGGGTACTGCACCTCGTGCCTGCTGTGGTGGGTTAAATGGATGGAAAGGAGAGCATGGGTGTCAGTGCTTTAAGAGAGAGTCTTCCTTGACTATGAGGTAGAGTGTGAGGATGAAGTCAAGGGGGAAAGTAGTCACAGAGAAACTGCTTAGTCCACCATCTTTCCCAGGGCATATGCTCCTTTTTCAGAGCCACAGCTGAAGAAATTGCAAGAGGAAGGTCCAGATCTATTCCTCTCACAAGGTGAGTGTGCTTCCATCTGCCATGCTGTCGGCTTGCTTTGCACATTTTCCCCACGTCATATGCTAACAGCACCCATCATATGCCAGCCTGGCACAAATACAAAAGGAGGAAGTGAAATTAGAATGTGGGGGAGAGGGATAGAGCACAGCTTGTTTTCGGTTGGGGAATTTGTGGTAATACATGGGTTCCTTTTTTTTTTTTTTTAAGAAATCTTAATGTGTTTTCTTTTTAACGGATGTATAACTTTGATAAAGTAGACTAATCATGACAACTTTTTAAATGTGTATTAGGACCATGTAACCACCCACAAACCAGATTGGGATAAATTATGTTTCTGGACTCCAATAGGATCCCTTATGCCCCCTCCCAGTCAGGATCTCCCCAGAGGTAACTGCTTTGCCAGTCTTTATCCCTAGAAATCAGCTCTGCCTGTTGGATTTATATATATGGGGGAGGGGCAGGAGAGATTTGTGTGTTTTGGCTTCTTTTTCTCATCATTGTATTTGAGATTCATCCATGCATGGTGATAATTCATTCTTTTTCTTTTGGTGTGTATCATTCCATTGTGTAAATGTATCATACTTTATCCATTTTGTTGCCAATGGACATTTTGTTATTTCTAGCTTTGGGTTATTATGAATAAAGCTGCTGTGAACATTTTTGTACATGTGTTGGGTGAACATAGACACTCATTTCTTTACTATATGTACCCAAGAGTGGAATTACTGAGTCAAAGGGTATACGCAGGTTTAGATTTAGTAGGTAATGAACCCCTGGTTACTTTAATCCAAAGTGCCTTGGAGCGACGAGAATTCTCCATAGAGATTCTTATCTGTGTTTTTGTAGAAGACTCAGTAAATTGTCAGAGGATGGGGAATAGGGAAGGATATGAGGAGTACACTGATGGGAGACTATAATAAAAAAGAAACAAACCAGGAAAGAAAACAGAAATGGGAGATAGGGCTCCAGCACATGGAGTTAAGATTTGGCTATGGGATGTTGAGGTCAAGGCAAATGAAGGTGGTAGAGGGGACACCGTGCTCATTTTGAATGGTTCTTCAGTATTTTTTTTTAATGTTTATTTTTGAGAGAGAGAGAGAGAGAGAGAGAGCGCGTGCGCACGAGCAGGGGAGGGTCAGAGAGAGGGAGACACAGAATCTGAAGCAGGCTCCAGGCTCTGAGCTGTCAGCACAGAGCCCAATGCAGGGCTCGAACCCACAGACCATGAGATCATGACCTGAGCCGAAGTCGGATGCTCAACTGACTGAGCCACCCAGGTGCCCCAGGTTCTTCAGTATTGAATATTCTCTTGCTGATCACAAAAGAGAAGAGAATGGAGAAGACAAAGCTTGTATAAGAGGATAAAATCAATTGGAACTAGGCCACTTGCCTGTAAAAATGAGTAAATTCATTTCCCTGAAGACAAAAACAAAAATAATTCCCTGAAGACATAAACAAAAACAGAAATCCTGTTCTGTGGCCATCCTGTGGTGGTGATGGTGAAGGCTCGGTTATTGTAGATCAAAACTTAATGTCCCCAGCATGAATTTTCCAGCCTTATTTACCTAAAATTAAAACAGTTTAATTATTTTAGAGATTGCTTCCTAGAACAACTTTGTAAGCAATATATCCTATCTTATCAGTTAATCTTCAGTCTTCGGGATGGCTGGACATCACATGCCTTGGATACCTGTTAGGGGAAGTCTGTTCCTTTTGTCTGGGTTAATTGAGTGAATCATAGCAAGGTTCTGGTTTGCCTTTTCAGCCTCCCAGTGCCGAGAGAAAAGAAGGTCTGTGAATATAAGTAAATGCTGTTGGAAGTTCAAGATCCCCACCCCTATCTGCTGTTCTCAGTCCTAAATTGGTGTTTAGCCACCACCTGGGTAAGAGTAACACTACCCTCTCTTATTCCTTTATTCGTTTTACTAACACTTATTGAGCATCTCCTCTGTGTAAGTAACTGTGATAGTTGCTAGGAGGAGGTAAAGGAACTTATAATCTTATAGGGGAACCATAGGTATATGAACATAATTATAATATAAGGTAAATAAGAGAAGTAATATAATGGATTTATATACTAAAGGGTAATGAAATTTGGGAAAGTATTGGCTTATTGAAGAGTTTCTCAGAAGCTGTAGCATTATAGTTGTGCCTTAAAAATGAAGAAGTGGGGGGGGGGTGCCTGGATGGCTCAGTCATTTGTGTCCATCTTCAGCTCAGGTCACACGGGTCATGATCTCGAGGTTTCTGAGTTGGAGCCCCGTATTGGGCTCTCCGCTGTCAGCACAGAGGCTGCTTAGATCTCTCTGCCCCTCCTCTGCTGGTTCTCTCTCTTTCAAAATAAATAAACTTTAAAAAAAATGAAGTAGGATTTCAGTGAGTGCAGAGTGGAGGTGGGGAGGGAAAGAGCCTGAGTACTGGCAAAATAGGGAAAGTTCACATTTGCTTTAGGTAACTAATCTTTCCAAATGACTGCTGACTGCTGCGCCCTGGCTTGAGAGCACCACTCCCATTCATAATTGTCTCATTTAAGAGAGACCGTAGCACTTACATAGCAGAGAGCATTTGAAACACAATTTAACTGTCTTTAAACGGATATTTGAGCTGGTCTCATTGCAGAAACACATAAAGAACTACATTTCCAGAGGTCTCCTGGTAGAGATGCCTTCGGATGTCCAGCCAATTGAGATCCTTTAGAAGAAAATTCTTCTTCTGACCTTGCCCACGCTCTTCTCATTCCTGTACTGCTGCCTGGTTGACCTGGCGAGTTTCTGAATGTTGGCAACTTTCTGTGAGACGAGATTTAGTTAAAATGAACACTCCCCCAAGACAATGCTCTTTAGTTCACTTTTGGTGGTTTGGAGTTCATTCCTTAGTCTATTCAATTAACAAGTATTGGTTGAGTGCCTCCCGTGTGCCAGAATAGTTTCTGGACACTAGGGTATAATAAATAAGGCAGATTGCTGTCTCATAGAGCTTCCCTTCCAGTGGCATGAGACAGACAGTAACTAAAGAAGTAAGAAAATGATCAACAAGTGAGAAGTGCTACATAGAGAATTAAAATAAGGTGACGTAATAGTGAGTGAATGGGTGGCTTCTTCTATGAGTCGTCTGAGATGGTGACATTAAGCTGAATTCTGAAGGAGCCCTCCATGCAGAGATATGAGGGAAGTGCATTCCAGGCAGAGGTCCAGCTAGTGTAGAGGCCCTAAGGCAGGACCAAGATTGGTATATTTGAGAAACAGAAACAAGGCGAATTTGTCTAGAGCACAATGAGCAAACAGAGAGTGGATAGGAGATCTTCGAAAGACAGCCTGGGGCCAGGTCACTGAGGACTTTGTGACTCAGAGGAAGGAATTTGGGTTTTTTTCTTGCAACAAATGTAGACATAAATACAGATGAAGAGAAGTTCACTGAATTTAACAGTTGAGAAGACTTCCAAAATACCAGAAAACATTAATTTTAACGACCTTTGCACTATTTCTCAGATGGAAAAATTAAACTATAGGTGGATCTAGGTTTCGATGCACAGCTTATCAGTGGGAGAGGCAGAAGCTAAAACCAGTTGCGTGTATCATATAGACAGCAGAACTACAGAGCCCCGTGACCTCGCCCCTCTCCAACATGACCTGACACCTACATTACACTACCTATTACTGTCATTTGGACCAGAGGAAAGAGGAACGAACTGTGATTCTAGAGCCCAGGCACTGAGTACTGGATCTGACACTGGAAACCAAAAGAAAGGAAAATATTATTGAGTACTTTATGTAGAGCGTGAGCAGGGGAGAGGCAGAAAAGTAGACATAGGATCCAAAGCAGGCTCCGCACTGACAGCAGAGAAGCCTGATGCAGGGCTCAAGAATCACAACGTGAGCTGAACATGGACGCTCAAAGGGCTGAGCCACCTAGGCGCCCCTGCAGGTTTTCTATCTTAGTTTCCACACCAATCCCGTGAAATGGTTCTTCTTATCCCCATTTTACAGATGAAGAAGCAGGGACTCCAATGGGTAAAATGATTTCTGCAAGTTTGGGAATCAAGCCCAGGTCTGTTTGGTTCCCTTGTCCTCTGTTGTCTCTCCTTGTCATACATTCTTCCGCCAGTCTTTTATAACCTCTCTGGGCTGGAGTTTTCTCATTCATTAAATGGGACATGAAGAAAAATCAATGTTTGTGGCCTCAACTAGCTCTAACACTTGGGATTCTAAATACCTTTGAATGGGTTTAATTCTTCAGTTTTCTGAGCAAGAGTTCTGAACCATACTGTGACAAATGCTTTAGCCAGAGCATGATCCCCACCCTTTTGTGGCTAGAGAGAATAAAGACCTTGAATTTGGAGCATCTGGCACAGGAGGTGGTTATTTTGACACCCAGAAGTGAAAGGCCACTTAGAAATACAAAGGATACTGTCTTAGCTTCTTTGTCCTCCTTGTTTACAGCTCTTGATTTCTTCTTTTCTTCCTTTATCTCTGGAAAATCCTTCTCATCTTCTAAATCCTTGTGCTTTGAAGACCAAGTTGGCCAGAGGAATGCCAAAGGAGATACAGGGTTAAATACAGCAGTGATTCTGTTCACTTCTAGCAGCAGAAGCCTACCACTGTCACCCTGGACCTCATCCACTTGCCTCCATTGTGAGAGCAGAGGCTTGACATTCCAGGGTCATCATTTCCTTTAGACTTTGGCATCAGCAGAGGGCAAATGGCTCCTTTTTAATTGATGTTTCCCTGCTTGGGGCCAAAAGAGCACCATGAACTGAGCTGAAATAAGAGTCATTGCTTAACAGAGCCATCCAGGCACCCCTGGTCAAAACCCATCTTTGGTGCAAAAGTTATCTTGGGGGGTTGAATAAGTGGAAGTGGTTGTCCATTTATAACATGTTTCAAAACTCTAGAAAGGCAAGTCTTTTATCTCTTTGTATTTTTTATTTAGGCGAAATTTATTATCTGTCTTATTGATGTTTTTTGTTTATTTATTTAAGAAATCTCTATACACAACATAGGGCTCAAACTTGTGACCCCAAGATCAGGAGTCACATGTTCCATGGACTGAGCCAGCCCTTATTTTATTTTTAAAAAATGTTTATTTATTTATTTATTTATTTATTATTTTTTTATATGTATTTTTGAGACAGAGAGAGACAGAGTGCAAACAAGGGAGGGGCAAAGAGAGAGAAAAACACAGAATCTGAAACAAGCTCCAGGGTCTGAGCTGTCAGCACAGAACCTGATGCAGGGCTCAAACCCACAAACTGCACAGGATCATGACCTGAGCTGAAGTCGGACGCTTCACCGACTGAGCCACCCAGGCACCCCAAATGTTTATTTATTTTTGAGAGAGAGAGAGAGAGACAGCATGAGCAGGGGAGGGGCAGAGAGAGAGAGGAAAACAGAATCTGAAGCAGGCTCCAGGCTCTGAGCTGTCAACACAGAGCCCGATGCGGGGCTCTAGCTCACGAACCACGAGCTCATGACCTGAACTGAAGTTGGACACTTAACCGTCTGAGGCACCCAGGCGCTCCTTACCTTATTTTTTATAAAAGGTCCAACATGAATAATTTTTATCATGAATGAATGTTGGATTTTGTCAAGTACTTTTTCTGTATCTATTGATATGGTCAAATGATTTTTCTTCTTTAGTCTGTTGATATGCTGGGTTACATGAACAGATTTTTGGATGTTGAAGTAGCCTTGTACACCCAGGATAAATCCCACTTGATTGTGGTGTATAATTCTTTTCATACACTGTTGGAATCAATTTGCTAATAATTTATTAAAGGATTTTTGCATCTATGTTCAGGAGAGATATTGGTTTGTAGTTTTCCTTTCTTGCAGTGGCTTTGTCTGATTCGGTGTTAGGATAATGCTGCCCTCAGAATGAATTAGGAAATATTCCCTTTGCCTCTGTTTTCTGGAAGAGGTGATAGATAATCAATATGATTTCTTCCTTAAATGTTTGTTGGCAGTCATCAGTAAAACTATCTGAGCCTGGTGCTTTCAGGTTTGAAAAGTTACTAATTATTGATTTCATTTCTTTCATAGATAAAGGCCTACTCAGATTATATATTTCTCCTTGTGTCAGTTTTGGTAGAAATGAGTTTGGTAGAAAGACTTGTGTCTTTCAAGGAATTGATCTATTTCATCTAAGTTATGAAATTTGTGAGCATAGAATTATTTATAATATTCCTTTATTATCCTTTTAATGTCCATGGGATCAGTATTGTTTTTAATTATATATTTACATAATGTATTTTATGCATTTTGAATATACATGGGATCTTTCATTTCTGGTATTAGTAATTTGTATCTCTCCTTTTTGCTTGGCTTGTCTGTCCAGAGGTTTATCCATTTTATTGATCTTTTCAAAGAATCCACATTTGGTTATGTTGATTTTTTAAAATTGATTTTCTGTTTTCAGCTTCATTGCTTTCTATTCGATTTTTTGTTATTTCTTTTCTTGCGCTTACTTTGGATTTAATTTGCTTTTCTCTTTGAGTTTCCTAAGGTGGAAGCTTACACGGTTGGTTTTAGGTCTTTCTTCTTTTCTAATATGTGCATTCAGTGCTATAAATGTCCCGTTAGGCACTCCTTGCACTGGATCCTATGAATTTTGGTCAGTTGTATTTTCATTTTCATTTAGTTCAAAATATTTTAAAATTTCTCTTGAGACTTCTTTGACCCATGTGTTACTTAGAAGTGTGTTGTTTACTCTCTAAATATTTTAGAATATCTTAATGTTGGGGATCCTGGGTGGCTCAGTCGGTTAAGCATCCGACTTCAGCTCAAGTCATGATCTCACGGTTTGTGAGTTCGAGCCCCACACAGGGCTCTCTGCTGTCAGCTCAGAACCTGGAGCCTGCTTCAGATTCTATGCCTCTCTCTCTGCCCTTTCCTGCTCATTCTTTCTCTCTCTCTCAAAAATGAATAAACCTTAGAATATCTTAACATTATTGATTTCTAGTTTAATTCTGTATGCTTTGAGAGCATACTTTGTATAGTTTCTATTTTTTAAATTTGTTAAGATGTGTTTATGGCCCAGAATGTGGTCTATCTTGGTAACCCTTCCATGTGACCTTGAGAGGAATGTGTTTTCTGTTGTTATTCAATGAAGTAGTTGGTAGATGTCAATTATGTCCAGTTGATAGGTGATGTTGAGTTCAACTATGTCCTTACTGATTTAAGTTTATGTATTTATTTTTGAGAGAGAGAGAGAGAGAGAGAGAGAGAGAGAGAGAGAGAGAGAGAATGAGTGAGGGAGGGTAGAGGTGAGGGGAGGACAGAGGATCTGAAGTGGGCTCCATGCTGACAGCAGAGAGCCTGATGTGGGGCTCAGACTCACAAACTGCAATATCATGATCTGAGCCTAAGTTGGATGCTTAACTGACTGAGCCACCCAGGCGCCCTTGTCATTACTGATTTTCTGCCTGCTGGACCTGTCTGTTTCTGATAGAGGGCTGTTGAAGTGTCCAACTATAATAGTGGATTCATCTATTTCTTCCTGTAGTTCTATCCATTTTTGCCTCACATATTTTGACAACGTAGTTAGGCATACACAATAAGGATTATTATGTCTTCTTGAAGAATTGACTCCTTTATCATTATGTAATTTTCCTTGCTCTGAAGTCTGCTTCGTCTGAAAGTAATATAACTATTCTAGTAGCTACTCTAGTGTTCTTTTGATTGGTGTTAGCATGGTGTATCTTTTTCCAACTCTTGAATTTTTAAAAAATATTACATGAAATCTATCACTGGTGAAAGTATTACTTTGGAAAATGTAACTACTCTTGTAAAAGACAGTGTAGTAGGCTATTTTTGGTCATTCATACTTTAGTATGAATTAAAGGGGCAAAAGGTTTATGCGATCTGAAGAGAAACAAGAGTATACTTTTGTATGACTTAATATAGAAGATCCTGTTAAAGGTAAAGATAATTTTATGTGGAAGGAAATGGAGAAGTTGTAAGAGATTAAGAGTCTGTAACTGAGACAGAAAGATTCAAACTCCACAGAGAGAAAGGAGAGGTAGTCAGATGTAAAAGACAAATCTTGTGTTCTTTGAGATTTATGCACAAGGCTGATGTATCCTGAGTGCACAAGGCTGATGTATCCTGAGTGCTCCTTTCTAAGTGAGCCCATTAGCAGTTGGGCACTGAGGGTAGAGTTGGATATGGAGAGGGAGCTAGGAACGCATGAGGGCTCCAAGGAATGGCCCGATGACACAATACCTAGTGGCTCCCTGTGGCTCTTAGAACTTTCTGTGGTTTCTCTCACTAGGCTTAGGAGATTGAAAGAAAGGCAAAACCGATTCCCAGGCTTATTCCCCAAAGTTCCTTTTTTGCTTCCTTTTTTTAGTCACATCCTCTTTTATCATCTTAAACACTTTTTACTGAGACTGCATCAAGATAGCACCAGAATGTCTAGTTATGCTCAACCCCAAGAAGCAGGACATTCTTTCAAAGCCTGCTTCCTGTCAGAGTGTCTTAGGCTTGAAAGGATCTGTCCAGGCAAGACTGGCCTTTCAGCCAAGCTGGATATGTGGTGTGTCTTGATGGTGCGATTTAAGGAGTGCCAGAAAGGTTGCCACATCCAAAAAATTTTATTTTCCACTCATACCTAAAATTCCACCCTTAATGATTCATACCTGTTAACGGCTGGTGCCTGGAAGGAAAGGACACCGAAAGAATATACTGGCTGTTTACTTCCAATTTTGCTTCATGATGGCTCATGACTAGGGTTATAAAGGGACTTCTGGGGGGCCTGGAGGGCTCGGTTGAGCGTCTAACTCTTGGTTTTGGCTCAGGTCATGATCTCACATTTTATGGGTTCGAATCTTGCACTGGGCTCTGTGCTGACAGTGCAGAGCCTGCTTAGGATTCTCTCTCTCACTCTCTCTCTCCCCTTCTCTTAAAATAAATAAAATAAACTTAAAAAAAATAAAGGGACTTCTGAGTGTACAAATTGGAATGTCCTACAACTCTGCAGTAAATGCTGACAGTATTCAATACAAAGCCTCAAGGCTTTGGGGCAGGGGAGAGAAAAGAGGCTCTCAGTGACTATTTCTCAGGGGGCAGATTAATAGCAATGAGCTGGGTTTAACCAAATTCAGACTAGATCATGTCACTTAATATATAGTCAATTAAATATCCTTTATTGTGTTCAGTATGCTCTGTTACTTATTTTCATGTAACAGCAGATGAAATGAAGTTGCATGCTGGCATCCCACCACCTACTTTGTCCTTCTTGGGCCATATTTTTTATTATAGTATGGTTTAGTAGCTTGACTAAAGTTCTGCTGAGTGTTCATTCACACGACCATTTATTCTCATCTCTCTCCTTCCCATCTGCCTTCCATTCTTTTCTACCTTTCTCCTGTTAACCAATTCGTACATACACACCCTACAGTGACCTACACATATTGTTACTTCATGAAAGTGGCTGCATGTGGACATTTATGAGTATTAAATGTAAATGTAGACCCTGGCCCACCCCTGCATTTTGATAGCCCGTCTAGGAAAGACTGTTATTCAGTGGGGAAAAGTGGAAATATCCTTGGTCATAGTCAGAAGGTTTGGGTTTGGGCTCCATTTTCTATGTATAAAGCATTCTGTACCATAAGTAGAAGTCACTAGGTCTACAATAGAAATAAGATCTTATCATGAGGAGGGAAAAACATGTGAAGTATGTGCCAATGTTCAAGAGCAGCATTTTTCACAATAGCCCCAGAGGTGGAAAAAATCCAAGTTTCTATCAGCAGATGAATGTATAAACAAAATGTAGTATGTCTATACAATCGAATATTACCCAGCCATGAAGAAGGAAAGAAATTCTGATACATGCTACAACGTGAATGAACCTTGAGAACATTTTGATAAATGGAAGAAGCCAGACACAAAAGGACAAATATTGTATGATTCCATTTATATTAAATATCTAGAATAGCAAATTCATAGAGACAGAAAGTAGATTTGATGTTAGCAGAGGTTGGATGAAATGGGGGTTATTACTGTTTAATAGGTACAGAGTTCCTATTTAGGGTGTCAAGAAATTATGGAAATAATGGTGATGGTTGCACAATATTGTGAATGTAATTAATGCCACTAAATTTTTCAGTGAAAAATGGTAAGTTTTATGTTCTGTATATTTTCCCACAACAAAAAGTAAAAAAACAACAACAACAAAGAATTTAATAATAAAACTATAGATGTGACTCAATATCCTGGCATGGGAATAGACTCATAGAGCTAGGAAAAGAGTAAAACCTTAGAGGAAACGCAAATATGAAGTCCTGGAATCAATAAACAGAACTTGTTTGAGAATGGCAACCTAGATAGAGTGAAGTTACCAGGAGCGGGGCAGCAGATAAAGCTAGAGAGATGAATAGACATCAGATGGGGAAAAGCCTGTGTGTCGAATGACAGTGAACTGGGCCCAGGAAAGGGTTCTTCTTTTTTTTTTTTTTATGTTTTATTTACTTTTGAGAGCAAGAGAGACAGAGTGCAAGTGGGGGAGGGGCATAGAGGTAGGGGGAGACACAGAATCTGAAGCAGGCTCCAGGCTCTGAGCTGTTAGCGCAGAGCCCGATGCGGGGCTCGAACTCACAGACCGTGAGATCATGACCAGAGCCGAAGTCGGATGCTTAACCGAGTGAGCCACCCAGGGGCCCCAGGAAAAGTGTTCTTAAGTAGGAGGAACATATATATGATCAGGTTTGCCTGTGAGACATCACTCTGGCAGGTATGGGGGATATATTGTATAAGAACAATACTGAAAGCTGTGATGAGTACCAACACTGCCAGGTGAGGCTAGGCAAGAGATAATAAGCTGTGGCCCAGGAGCACCACTAATCTCTACCATATACAACGCCCCTGAGAAACAGTGTAAGTGACAGGAGACCCACCAAGTTGTCTTGGTTTTCTTATCTGCCTTCACACAAGCTTTACCCTGTTGTAACTAGGACCCCACATGTGTCCTCTGCTGGACTCAGCCTGACACCAAATCTCTACACTGGGAGGAAGTCCATGTGGGATTTAGCTCAGTTGACAAGAATCATCTGTGTGAGCCCTGGAGGCTCTGACCTAAATGTCTCGCTTCCTGGTAAGGTCCTCCCGGGAAAATGCCCTCATAAAGGAAATTAAAGAGGGGTGTTTCCCTCCAGTCTGAGAAAATTCTGATCGCCTCACCTGTGCCCTGAAGCTGCCTGTCCTACTTCTCCTAACCAGACTGGGTGAGCCTCTCTCAGCTCTGAAAGAATGCACTTCCTCCTTTTCCCGGCTATGTTTGACCTTCCTGCCCATCGGCCATTCCCACTGTCCTGGAGGCTCTGTGTGGACACTGCTTCTCACTGAGTCACCCCACTGCCCATGGCTCCCCACTAGCATGACTGCCCAGTCAGAGGTTCTGTTCCTAACCCACAAGGGTGCCCGTTCTCCACCTCTCACTGGGGTGCTCCCAGATATGGCTCCCTGCCAGCAGCCTCCCAGCTTTGAGACTCTGTTAAGCCAGTTATGAGGGCTTGGGGGCGTGCTGGAGCTCCAACTCTGTGTTCAGTGACCTCATGTTGGCAGCTTGAAGTCAGCCATCGTGGGAATATTTACACCACAGAAATCTGTAAACACCACAAATGAGAGCGTTTCTGGAGAGCTGGTTGTCCTTTTTATCAGTATACCACTCACTGGGCTTCTGTTTCTTTAAACAAATGAACAAACAAACTGATCTAGAAGTGTCAGTCATGACTTCATTTCTCTCAGAAATCTTCTGGGTCCTCATCACCTCAGAAGGCAGGAGGTGGGGCTCAGTGAAGATTTAGATCTTCTCTTCCCACCCATGTGGTAAGGTTAATTGGGAGAAGCTGCCTCTGTTTGGGGAGACCAGGTTCTTCCCCTGTAGGTCATCCTTCCTCAGCCTGCAAGGGCTCTCATCAGCCTCTTGTGCTAAAGCTAAATTCTTCAGCAGGAGGGTATTTGTGTGGGCCCTCCAGTGATGGGGATTCCTGCTTCCTGTAATTCTCAACCCATGTTCTCTCTGCCCATGTTCCTGAGGTTCAAAGGCAAGGGAAGCCACCCTCCTCCCAGGCATTTGGAGACACCTTCAACCTTCAGGAAGCTGGACACATCAGATATACTATCTATGAAGCCTCTAGGCTTTTTTTTTTTTTTTTAGCTCATTAACATCCTCAGTTTCAACTAAAAAGGCCTGAATGGTGTTAAAGCACAGAAAGAAGAAAGTTGTAATCAATTTGGTTTTACTGTGTTTAAGTTGTTAGGATTTTGATACATTTGAGATTGTATACATTATACTATTGTTTTTGTCATTTGCCAGGTGCAATTTTCATAACATTACACGTTGAATCCTGTGACGGGTTAAATTGTGTCCTCTTTCCACCCCCTCTCCCACCCTCCAATTAATAGATTAAAGTCCTAATCATCAGTACCTCAGATCATGACCTTATTTGGAAATATGGTTGTAAATGTAGTTAGATAAGAGGAAGCCATACTGGAGTAAAGTGGGCCCTTAATCCAATATGACTGGTGTCCTTATAAAAGGGAAAAATTTGGACACAGGAATGGATGTAGGGAGAACACCATGTGAATGTGAAGATGGTCATCTAAAAACCAACAGAGTAGCCTGGAACAGATTTTTTTCCCCTCACAGCCCTCAGAGAGAACCTTGATCTCAGACTTCCAGCTTCCAGAACTGTGAGGCGATACATATCTGTTTAAGCCCCGCAGTCTGTGGTACTTCTGTGGGCAGTCCTAGCAGATTAATAACACTCCCCCACCACACCCCCCAATAAATTTATTTCCTTTTGTGTCCCACTAGCATTTGTAGACAAGTAAAATTATCATGGTTCACTACAGCCTCAGAATTTCTTTTTAGATAACTTTTTTTTATTACTTAGAGAGAGGGTAAACTGAAATCTTGCATGTGCTATCCAAAATTAGAATTAGTCCCAGCAATTTAGAAATGTTTAAAAAGTTATTTAATAAAAATAAAAGAATCTTAAGACACACTAAACTCGCAACTATTTATGTTACTCCAAAGTTTGTTTTTACATTTGCGTACACATACATTTTCACATGGTTGGAATCATTGGTCTTGTGCTTTCTTGTGTTCTGTGTTTTTCATTTAACATTATTTGATAGAAATCATTCTACATGGTAATACTCTTCATATTCTTATTTAAATAGCTACATATTAATTTTGTGCCTTTCACGTATTATTAGTCATTTTTTATTTTCTAATTTTTCACTATGAATATTTTTGTATATATATATTTTTACTTTTGAACTATTTCCTTGAGGTACACATGCCCAGAAGAGAAAGTCCTGGATTCCAGTTTCCTAGTTCCTGTTACATTTTTCCCCATATTCTCTAGACAGATTGAGCCCATCTGTGGTTTTACCAGAAATAAAAATTAAGTGCAGATTTCTCCATAATCTTGACATCATTTAGTCTTACAATTAAAAAATGATTTCCCTATTTTAAAAAGCTTTCCTTAGTCTGGAATTTCCTTTAGTTTTCACTTATATCACTACTAGGCAGGGGGTCCCAGGCACTTTTAAAGCATCTGGGTTTATTGTGCTATTTTACTGATATAGGAGCGATGTGCAATAGACACTAGTTCGCTGCGGTGGCCCTGGGTGATGGGCCTTCCCTCTCTTAGCTTACATCTCCAGCCGCTCCTGCGAGTGTCCCCACCGTGAGCCCCCGCGCTCCCTTTGGAACTGCGCCCACCAGGGGTCAGCGTCCGCCTAGCTTTGGGCTCTGGCTTCCCACAATGCACCCGACCCTGTAGTCCGCGCACAGGGAGGGGATCGGCGGCGGCTGCGGGGGCGGAGCCCGCAGGGTTTGGGGCGAGCGGGCGGGGCGGCCGGGGGGCGGGGGCTGAGACGGGGGCGGGGCCAGGCGCCGCCGCTGCTGTGGGCCACAGCTGTGCGGCGCTCCTGCGGGCAGCCGCCGGCACTTGGGTCGCACCCTTCCAGGCCTCGGAGACCTACCCACCAGGCGCTGGAGTAAGGTAGGGAGGCTCCTCAGGACCGTCCCTTTGGCGGGGGGGTGTGTGGAGTCTTTTCTTGTTCAACCTGGAGAAGACTTAAGCTGCCAAAATTTAGACATGAAGCAACCGGGTTGGTTCGAAGGGATCTGTTTTAAAACTCTTTTGTCTGCGACCCCTTCTCGGCTCCCTCTAGACTCTGTTGGGCTTTAGGAAGCCTGATTTGGGGAGTTTGTGCCTGGCTAATTTCAAGCTCTTGGGTCCTCCGTTCTGCCTTGTGCGTGGATGCAGACTTCTGGGTGGGGTTAGAATGTGTGAGAACTTGTGTGGGTGTGGGCTGGGTTTCTTCGGATGTGTCCATGTGTGAGAACTCAGGAAAATTTAGATGTCGGTCGGGGTCTGTTTCACAGTGTGGGTGGGGATCCTGAGTCCCCGCTGTTTCAGGTACTTAGTGAGTGGCGTCTGTCGCGCGCGCCGCCTGCGACACCGTATCCGGAGGTGGGCTAAACTGTGATCCAAAGCCAGTGGGTGTCCTCAAGTTCTAATAGACCCAAACACACCGCACCCCCTGAACTGCTTCCCAGGACCCTGCTTCCCGGCAGTCCCTGTTGCCAGAGCCAGGGCCCCCTCACAGCACAGCTGAGCCTAGTTCGGAGATCCCACAGTTTGAGCTTTCCAAAAAATTGTTTGGCAGATTGAATGCACTGGATGGGGGAGTGGGCACGCGATAGCTTAAGCTTGTTGGCGTCTGTCCTCCTCAGCCTGTTTCTGGGTCACACTGCATGGCACCGTTCATTCAGTCTCCCTTCCTGGTAATAATGCCAACCCCAAAATAATCCCAACCTGAAAACTCCAGGCCTTGGTTCTAAAATGACTGTCTTTCACCCACTTCTAAAGACTCAGAAAAGCCCGTTAGTTCTCTGATCCTTATACACAATGTAAAATAAATTATATTTTTAAAGGTATATATATATTTAAAACCTTCACCCTATATTATATCCTTTCTAATTATTATCAATTGATTGATTTTACTTTTGAAATCCATGCAGTTTCATTTATTGTTTAATAAAGATTATAACTAGGAAAACTAGTTCTTCAGGTGAACATGATCCTAATTAGCAAACTAGCTCATCATAAAAGAAGATAGGAAATCAGACAAGCTTGATTCTAAAACATTTCTGCCTAGGGGAGCCTGGGTGGCTCAGTTGCTTGAGCGTCTGACTTAGCTCAGGGCATGATCTCATGGTTGGTGAGTTCAAGCCCTGCGTTGGGCTCTGTGCTGACAGCTCAGAGCCTGGAGCCTGCTTCAGATTTTGTGTCTCCTTCTCTCTCTGCCCTTCTCCTGTTCACTGTCTCTCAAAAATAAACATTAAAAAATTTTTTTAATGTGAAATTATGAATTACTCATTATGTATAATATTTTCTATTTGGAAAAGATTTGTATTCTCCACATTTAACATTAATATTTATTTTAAAGCATTATGTATGTATGAGTAAAAAGATACAAATCTTCAAAAAAACTAAATACAAGAAAAAAAATGGTTTTGGTGTACATCAGTGGTTCCTATCATGAGGTTCCCATCATAAACCCAAAACATAAAACCAAAATCTAGTAAGTCATTAACAGTCACACCAACACCCATAAGAATGAGAGGGCACTGTCTGAAGCTTAAAAGGAGCAGTTTAAGAACATGTTAGGGATAACTTTGCATAGTAGATTGTAAGCGTCAGCGAGCCCATAGCATCAAGAGAGTCATGTGGAAAGACACTGACACCCACATAAAGAAACTTAAATACAAATTTGTGGGCTCATGAAAAATAAGCAGATCAAACATTTTCTACATCAACTGTAAATATATACATATTAGGTTAGCTTAAACAGCCCATTGCTTTCACAGACTTCCAATGCCCTTATTCAAAAATGGCACAGCTGGCACAGTTCTTGCTTCTGATGGAGGTAAGTTTAAAAACTAACCTTTAGCCACAGGCTAGAGTTTACAGGAGTTAGCACAAACAAGCAACTCATAATTTACTCCTTTCTTGAACAGATCTTTATCAAGCACCTACTAAGTGCAAGACTGGACTCACTGCTTTAGGCCACTCCTAGTGAAAAATAGCTGGAGGGAGGATCTTTTATTGGGGCCTGTGTCATCAGGACCATACAATTAGGGGCCAGGATAGTTCTCACCCACGAAGGAAGCAAAAGCTTCTTTCAGAAGTATCGTGAAGGGGAGCCTGGGTGGCTCAGTCTGTTAAGTGTCTGATTCTTTTGGCTCAGATCACGATCTCGTGGTTGGTGAAGTCGGGCTCCACACTGACAGCGTGGAACCTGCTTAGGATTCTCTCTCTTCCTCTCTCTCTGCCCCTCCCTTGCTTCAATGCACGTGCACACACGTGCTCTCTCTCAAAATAAATACATATTTTTTAAAAAAAAGAAGAACCGTGAATACCAGAGGACGTCAATTTAAAAACACACCAATTATTTTGGAAGGAGAAGGGGATAGAGAAAATACTTCTAAATATTTCCCCTTTGGCTTCTATCCCTTGTGGTGCCAATTAACAAAAAAATCATTATATAGTGATACTAAAATTATTCTAATAATGGAGTCATGTAATATGGGATTATAGAAGCATTAACTCAAGAGTTAATCATATGTGAACTATCCCAACTTTATAATAAAACCATCCTATTTATTCATATTCTTATATTTATTTTTATTTATATTATTTGTATATATTCAATAAACGTCCTAACACTATGCAAACACTGGAAATGAAAAAAATAATTTAACCTCTGACTTTAAAAAGCTTATTTAGTTGGGGAAACCAACCTACAGATAATTCTAAGAAAGTGTGTGCTTGGTATGATAATGTCTGCTCCTGGCGCTCTCGGCTCCTTATTTTGGTATGTAGAGTCGGGAACGGCCTTCTGGAAAAGACAGTGCCTGAAATTCATATTAAAGAATGACTTTTAGCCAGGAATGGGGGGGAAGAGTTCTCCAGGTAGAGGGGACAGGTATTAACAAAATCATGGGGGTGAAGTGGCAATATAGGAGACCTGCAAAGATTAGAAATAAGACTGAAGAGAAAGGTAGGGGTCAGCTCAGAGAAGGCCAGGGCAAGGGTGAGGGGAACCACTGAAATCTTTAGCAGGAGAACAACAGGATCGTACATGCTTTAGACAGTCACTCTGAAGCCTGAGTGAAGGCTAGACCTGGGAGGCCAGGAGGTAGGTGGCTGTAGCAGTGATTAGAAAAGCAATGAGGAGGGCTTAGCATGTGTAGAATGCATTACCATTTCTGGCTTTCCCATATATTATTTCGTTTGGTTTTTAGAACCACCCTTTGCAATCAGGTAGGGTAAGAGTCATGTCTTCAGTTTCTAAGTGCTTACCTCAGTGCTTTGTGCACATCATCCTCGACTCTTATAGTAACTCTGCAAATTAAGTATTATTAGGTCACTCTACAGACGTTGATACTGAGGCAGAGTCAGAAGCGGCTCCAGGTCCAGTGTCTAGTTCAGAATTCATTCTGAACAGCAAATGGGTCCTGCCCCTCTTGTGAATGAGGCAAGACAACCCTTCTAGGCAAATCTATACCCTGAAAACACCTCTCAGGAGTCAGCATGGCACAAAAAGACTGCAATCCCAGTTTCCCAGTTTCTTTTTTTTTTTTTTTTAATTTTTAAAGTTTGCTTATTTTGAGAGAGACAGAGACAGTATGAGTGGGGGAGGGAGAAAGAGAGAGAGAGAAAGAGAGATGGAGAATCCCAAACAGGCTCTGTGCTGGCAGCACAGAGCCCAATGTGGGGCTTGAACCCATGAAACTGTGAGATCATGAGCCAAAACCAAGAGTCAGACGCTTAACTGACTGATCCACCCAGGCACCCCTGCAACTCCAGCTTCTAAAGTAGTTCTGTCTTGGCATTTAAATGTCCCATTGAACAAAACAGTGTGACAGTTCCTCAAAATAGTAAACATAGAATTACCATGTGATCCAGCAATTCCAGTTCTTGGTGTATTACCCAAAGAAGTGAAAGCGAGGCCTCAAACAGATATTTGTATGCCTGTGTTTATAGCAGCATATTCATAGTAGTCAAAAGGGGGATCAACTCAAGTGTCCATCAGTGGACAAATGGATTAAAAAAAATGTTGTCTATCCACACAATGAAATCTTATTCAGCCTTCAAAAGGAAGGACATTATGACATGTGCTTCGAGATGGATGAACCTTGAGGACATCATGCTAAGTGGAGTAAGCCAGTCACAAAAGAACAAAATGTATGATTCTACCTATGGTAGAGATGGAAAGTAGGATGGTGGTTGCCAGGCACAGTGGAGGAGGAGAATGGGAAACTACTGTTTGATGGGTAGAGTTTCGGTTTGGGGGAGATGAAAAGAGTTCAGATGACCAAAGTCCCAAAACTTTTAATAAATTTGTGATAAGAAGACTAGGCAATGTAAGTCAAAAATTAAAGCAGACATCTCAAAAAACCCAGCCCAAGCAAAGAATGCTGGCTGGATTCCCGGAGGACAGATCACAGAAGTGTAAAGCTGGAAGGTCCCTGAGGTACTGTTTAGTTCAACCTCCACCTTTTATAGACGGAAACAGTGAGACCCAGAATCAAGTGACTTGCCCAGGGTCACTGAGCAAGTTCAGGCAAAGGGAGACTTCAAAGCAAAAACCTGGCCTCTGCCAGGCAGTCGTGCCTGGTACTGGCAAGGAACCTCTTTGAGAGGACAGAGGTGTGCTCTGGCTTTTGTTTTAAGCACAAAGAGAAACCAGGCTTTCCATCTTTATCAGCCTTGCTGCAGTCAATTCATAGGATTACAATTACTGAAGAAATTTGTGTGCTTAGAACTGGTGTTTGGTTGCTGGGTTTTGTCTAGGTATCAAGGTGGGAAAATGGTGATGAGTAGAGTTGGTTAATTAATTAATTCATCCATTTATTATCAAATATTGAGGACCTATGTTGTGCCACATATCCTCTCCAGTTTCCAATTTTTCCATCATGTAACAGCTGTGTGCCAGCTTTATCCTAGATGCTGCTTTGCCAATCACCTCTGGACATAAACTCTAAGTTACATTAACCTTCATTGATTTACAGAAAGGTCGATAAGGGAACAGATATAATTGGAGGGGAAGTGATATGAGGGGTGGTAGGAGGGTGACAGATACCAAAGAGGGTTGTGATTCCAGCGAGGAAGCCACATGGAGCTAAAGGATTCTCATTAGGACATGTGTGTAGTGGCTGCAGATGCATCAGGATGGGAGTCCTACTCATGTAACTTGCCCCGGCATAGATCAGTATGGGGACTGCCTGAAGTTCTTAATGCTTGCATGGAGGGTCAGTGATACCCACAGCGGGAACCCCGAAAGATAAACAAAAAGAGTGATACACGAGAGACAAGCAGAAGTAGAAAGAGAGCTGTGGAAGACAGGGCAATCTGGAAAAGCCCTTATGTTCATGGAACGACACCCCTATTGTGAGGCTTGTAAGGATAAAGCCAGGTTGGCCCTTCACAACTATGTGCATAAAGATGAATGGAGCCTTTTTTCTTTCCAGTGTATGGACTTGCCTGCTTTCAGATCTTAAGTATAGGATATAGGTAAAACAGAACTTAAAAAATAAGGCAGTAGGGTGGTTCAGTAAAACAAGCACAGGATTTGAAACCACTTAAGAAGGAAGGGCACATGAGGAAAGTCACAGTGCCTTGCATAGAGGAGACGCACAGTGTATTCAAGCTAGATTTAAAATTGTAATACATAAAAGTGGTCATAGCAGTGGAGCAGAAATAGATTCTACTAGGCACCTGGGATGAGATGCTTTGGCATGGAATTTGACTTTATGTTTCTTGGAAGCCACAATATAAAAGGAAACAGGTTGGGTTACATCATATTCTGGCAAGATAAAATATACAGATTCAACTATAGAGAAGACTTTTTCTTTTCCTGTACCTAAATTCAAAGAAGGATTTATCACATGGGCTCCCTTGAATATAATTTTGAAGCTGTGGACAATATCTTCAATACCATTTTATGGTCAACTATGAAAACATCATGCAGATGAATGGTTTTTACTCAACAACACTCTTAGCTTTGGTGGACACTATCTGGAGTTATCACTGGAAGTGTTAAGTATTTTTCTGTTAGAATGCTGCCACAGAGGATCCCAGGAGAGTCATTTTCAGGAAGTTACCTAAGGATGAGTCATCAGAAGAACTTGGGGAAGCAGACAGAATTGGACACCTGAACAGGAAAAGGCTTAACTGTCCATTGAGTTTAGTCATCTTTACTGTCATAAAGAAGAGTATCCCTTGGCAGGAAATAAGAACTGAGTGGCCCAATAGGCATTTAACCTTTGAAGCAAGAAGAGAAGAAGCTCTGTGCTACTCTTGACACATGATGGCAGGTTCCAGGGACGATAATACCTGCTGCTTGTGGGTCGACCAGCAATTAACAAGCAGCCCTAGTGAATTTACTTTCCATTAACTAAACAGGAGGTTGTTAGGTAATGGAAAGGCCATGGACTTTGAAGTCGGATAAATCAGGTTCAAATCTTAGCTCTGCTACTTATGAGCTATGTGATTCACAAATTACTTCATTTTTCTCATCCTCCATGGGATATTAATATCTTCCTTTTATGAGTCATTTCACTGATCAGGAATAAGATGTATAAACAAACAGTAATGGTAGCTAACAATTATTGATGTTTACTTCAGATGAGGCATTATGTGAAGTGCTTTACATGCATTATTTTGTTTATTCTTCAAAGCAGTTCTCTGTGGTACATACTACCTGGCACCTAGGCACTCAGTACTTGGTGCATGTTAGTATTATTGGTGTCAGTTATAATAATAAACTGAGTAGATAAAAATGAAAGAGGCCATCTTTGCCCTGGGAACTAGTGCCTGGAATAGGGGTCAGCAAACTTTCATCCATAGGCAATCAAGTTCATATCTGTTTTTGTATAGACAGTGAGTGTTTTTTACATATTTACATGGTTGAAAAGAGAAGAATAATATTTCATGACAAATGAAAGTGATGTAAAATTCTGGCCATGATGGAAATGATGATCACTCCCACCTTTTTTCCTGTCTGCCTTCTATCATAGCACCTGTCCCTCTATATGTACTTAGTCTGTGAATCCTTCAAAGTTAGGGAAGATGTCCTAATCACTTCCTAGTAGGACATAGTAACCTCCATGTGTGAAGGCTGAGAAGGAAAATCAGAATATTCTAAAGGAGGAATGAACTTTCAAGCTCAAGAACCTGGAGAGATAGGTAAGAAATGGGGCAGATAAATGAAAATCCAGGCAAGGAGGGCCCTGGATGGCAAAGTTCCTGGCTGGGTTTTGGTTTTTGTTTTTGTTTTTCCTTTCTGAAGAACATTGAATAATCCCATTTAGGAGTATCTTCATCCCTAAAAGACAAAAAACACTCTTCAGAGTATTGGTATCATAGCTTCCTGAAGATAGACATCACAAGACTCCATTGTCATTTAGAGAAGACGTTTCAGGAAAGGCTGAGCTAATGTGGTCCCCAAACCATATGATGATAATGGAATGGGGTATATGTATAGAACTTGAACACATAGATAGCTAACTGGACAGGGGAATGCCATCTCTTCACGCAGATGCCTCACGTGAGCTCTTGTCACTCTCATCTGAATCTTTAGAGTCTTGACACTGCAAAGGGACCTTGTCTAGCAGCCTCTTGATATTTGGCATTTGGTTAGCCTAAGGTATTGTGTCCGCTCTTACACAGAGCAGAGAGCTGTTGCCGGTAACTGCGGTCTTCACTGGGCTGTCACTGAGATCTCAAAACCTTTGTTTACCAGCACAGTTTGAATTTTGATTTTTTTTGAAAACCCAGATTCCTTATCATCTTCTAGCCTGCTGCATCTTATCAGCCACTTTGGGCTTGGTCACACCATTTTGTGACATCTTCCTGTGGCTTATCTCCATCAAGTTGGCAGTTTGTACAGAAAAGCTGAATGTCATATCAGCGTACTTAACAGTTCCTCCTTTAGATTAGTAATGAAGAGTATTCCCGTACTAACATTTCTTTTTATTTATGAAGAGACTCTTTTATAAAGGTCTCTTTTGTATATTAGTTGTCTCATCATCAGACATGTACTTTCAAGTTTTGTTCTTTCTTCGACTTACCAGATTTGGGTGAAACCATGGAATGGTTTCTGCCATAAAGTGGGCCCTCATAGTTTCTAGCCAATTCTTTTTTTATTTTCCCTAGTCTCTCTCCTGTTTCCCACAGCAAGTTTTCAAACAGCCTCTCTTCCCCTTAAACCTCCCACCCCCCAGGTTCTCTTTGCTCTCTACAAAGGACCGTGCTCACTACACGGTGTCCTGTAGTCTCACTACAGGACAGAGAAGATAGAAGCTGTCCAAGAGTAATGCCTTGAGTTCCTACTGCCATGCGAAAATGTCTGGTTAATTTCGCATGTATCCTCCACTCTTTCTGTACAGTCCCAGCTCAAGAGGTATCCTTCCCTTGAATTAAGGCCAGCCTTTAAATCTGTGCCTTGGCCTGTGGTCTAGACCTTCTCCCTCCTCCTTCTCAAGGGACCCTTCCCAATGATTGCTGAGTCCTTGGCACTAGCCTTTATACATGCCTCCATCTCACCCATCTGAAAACCACTCCCTCGGGCAGCCCTCCTCTTCACAACTCGACTTCCTTAAAAAAATATTTTTAATGTTCATTTATTTTAGAGAGAGAGAATGAGTAGAGGAGGGGCAGAGACAGAGGGAGACAGAGGATCCAAAGTGGGCTCCGCACTGACAGCAGAGAGTCTGATGTGGGGCTCGAACTCACAAACCATGAGATCATGACCTGAGCCGAAGTTGGACACTTAACCAACTGAGCCACCCAGGTGCTCCCACAACTCAACTTCTTGATTTAGAATTGTTTCTATTCTATGTCCTCGCCTCAACTCCTCAGTTTTCTTCAGTCTGGCTTGTACTCTTATCACTCCACTGAAACTGTCCTTACAAAGGCCACCAACTACTGCTTTGTTGTTGACCCCAATTTATCTTATCTCGCAACAGCATTTTATTTTACTGATTACATGCTTCTCTTTGAAGAATTTTCTTCTTTTGGCACTATACTTTCCTTGGTTCCCTTTTCCTCTTGCTTTCTTCTTGGGCTCAGTTTCCTGTGTCACCTCTTCACTGGTAGTTCTACCCTGGGCTCTGTACTGCCCCTGCCCCCACTTTTCCCAGGCACTTTTGGTTTCAAGTAATAGGACCCCAACTCAAATTGAACTGAACAACCTACTAACCAAACCAGCACTTCCCACATTGGTGGGAAGCTAAAGGCAAATTAAGTTCTGTAAACACTTGTGTGATATGGCTTCTGCTTGCTTCACTTTCAACTTCACCACCACCAAAAGCCACAGTGAAGGAAATGCACTGATCCATGTGCCTGTAAAGTCCAGTGGTAGAGCTGGGATAGCTAGTCTAAAGATGTAAAATAAGGATGTCACCGAAACAGCCTCACTTTCTCTCTCTTAGCTTTGTTTTCCTCTGTGTTGACTCCATTCTTAGGCAGCCTCTTTCCAAATGATGGCAAAATGCCTGCCAGCAACTCTAGGCTTATATCCAGTCTTCTTAACAAACAATGGAAAAATTCCTACCCAGTTTCTTAATCTGGAATTCTAGGTATCATTTTTTGAGTCCTCTTCCTCCACTGCTTAATCACTAAGTCCCATTCCAACTTCTAAATATCTATCTCCTTTCTGCTGCCAGTATTTTAGTTCAGGTCACTACTTTTTGTCTGTATGCCTGCAACAGCCTCCCAGGGATTTTCTCAATCTTTTCTTCACATCCCAACCAGAGTCATCTTCTGATGAATTTTGAAAATGTTCATCTGATCCTATCACAAGCCTTTGTGGACCCCCCATTAGTGGGAAGCTAAAGGCAAATTAAGTTCTGTAAACACTCGTGTGATTCGGCTCCTGCTTGCTTTCACTTTCAACTTCATCTCTTGTTCTAGGCAGTTCAGCCATAGATGCCAGATTAGCCACCTGTCTTCCAGCTGTGCACCTTTTCACATTGCACTCCCTGTACTTGGACCATTTCCCTCCTGAGCCCCCTTCCTCATGAACCTCTACTTCTCCTTTCAGTTTCCACATTAGGTATAACTGTATTGAGAAAAGCCTTCATGTTGCATTAAGCACATATTTTTTTCCTGAAGAGCATTCTACTTTTCCCATCTTAGCAATTGTCACACTCTGTTGTAATTGTTAAATCATCTATACCTTGCAGTAGACCATATAGTCCACGAAAGCAGACATTTCCCTTGTTTTGTGAAATATCCCCAACTTCAGAGTAAGACACTCAATAAATATTTATTTGAATTGTGACATAAATGAGATATTATTGTCCTAGGGAATTTTCCAGTTTTCTTCTAGATTTTAGAATCTAGAGTGATTCAATAGACTACTGGAAAATCTAGAATACAATGCCTACTGGAAAATCTAGAATACAATGTCTATTGCCTTTTTAAAACTATGCTTATTGGTCTTCCTTAAAGAATAGTTTTATTTATTTATTTATTTATTTATTTATTTATTTAGAGAGGGAGCAAGTGAGGGGGGAGCAGAGAGAGACAGGGGGAGGGAGAGGGAGAGAGAGAAGCGGGGCTCACCTGGGGCTTGTGTTATTTTACCCAAAGTGGGGCTTGTGCTCACCCAAAGCGGGGCTCAAACTCATGAACTGTGATATCATGACCTGAGCTGTAGATGCTTAATGACTAAGCCATCCAGGCGCTCGAGAACAGTAAAATTTTAGAACTGAAGAGGATCCTAGCACTCATCTAGCACTATCTCCCTTCATTTGGCAGATGAGAAAGAAAGTCCAGAGGGACTGTAATGTGTACAAACCACAGAGCTAATTGGACTAGAACTCAGAGCTCATGACTCAGAATGGCTTTTTCTTCCATGATATCAGCACTTCTAACAGACTAGTGTAGTATGGTTTTTATATTAATTCAAAGGAATCTTATTGTCTCTAGCCTCACATGTTTTACTTTTTAAAAAATACTTCTGATCCTGTACATCTCAATTCTAACAGTTTCTCAGGATGAAAACCACTCCTTGGTCTGTGGATACCCAAGCATCCTCTGGAGTTTTCTCCTCCCAGGTTGGGTTGATAATGGATGCCCTTGGCTTTCTAACACATCTCCCACAAAGAACTAGAAGTTACACATTGGATTCATTGCTTCACTGTTTTGCCTCAGAAGGGTAATTACTGAGTAGATCCCGTCTGGATTTGATCTGAGGAATACTCATGTTGTGTAAAGGAAGTAACAGACTTCTGTTTAACTCATGTGACCTGTTCTCCATTGCCTCTCTGAGGCTTACTGACTGATGTCCATTATGAAATAGGAGCTTGAAAAGAGAATTGGTTCTACACTTGATTTTAGCCAAAAGGCCGAGAAGGGATGAGAATTGCTTCTATAAAAGCCAAGCTGAGATGTGGAAAAAGACTGGGTAAGAGTAACATTCTAAGAATCATTATAATAGAATTGGGTGTGGGTGAGAAATATTAGGGAAAGTTTTTAGTTAATTAAAAACTTTATTAACTTAAAATTTTAATTTATTAAACATTATTTTAGTTTTGTGAGAACTAAAATTATATGACATTTTTATTTTAGGCTGCAAAAACAAAAACAAGTACACAAACAATAGCAACAACAAAAACTTGAAATAAGCTTGTCAAATGATGTAAATTCATCCTTTCCAAGGAAGCAGAAGGTAGACCAGTGCAAGTTATCCTCAAGGCCACTTAATTTACTAAAAATTAAAAAAAATTTTTTTAAATGGACCCACCTAACCAAAGCATTATGAAACTCCAGTTAATGGACCTATTCCAAAAGAAAATGCCTTGACGGTTCATTCAGAGATTGTGTATAAATAAATGTTCTTCAAGCATTAATTTAAAATATAATGTTCAACTTATTTTTTCATTATGATGCCCTGCTTTTCAAGGGCTCGGACTAGCCCTATATATTTCATTTCTTCTAAATCTTCCTAGGGTGCCTGATGAAATGTTCTGCATATGCCTTTGATGATGGAATTTTGTTTCCCTAGCTATTATTGGGGCCAGCTACTCTTCCTTTGTTTGTTTTGTTTTGTTTTGTTGTTGGTTTGTTTTATTTTGATTGGCCATGGACTTTTATTATCTCTATTTGAGAAGTCACAGTATTACCAACTAGTCTTTCTCACTTTGGGTCAACACTGTTTTGTTTCATCTTTACTCCCTTCTTTTTAACTTGCAGACACTATTTCTTCCAAAAAGGAGAGAGAGAAATAGAATATATAAGGAGATGCTTGATCAACCAGTCTCTGTTGGAGATTTGGCATGTATGTGTCGTAGTTCTTGATACTAAAAAAGAAACTAAAAATGAAGTGAAAGACATGCTAAAATATATTTAAAACAGATGTGCGTGCTTAACTTAAAAAATTCCAAATGTAACCCTTTGACCCAGCAAGTCTACTTCTGGATATCTATCCTATGGAAATAATTAAACACATGCAAAAAGATTTACCTCTACCATGATCATCTCAGCCTTGTTTATAATGGAGAAGAATCAGAAACAACTTGAATTTTTAGCCATTGGGACTTAACATATGAATACAATGGGATTCTTCAGTTAAAAATGATGTATTTACTGACAGATAAAGAAAGTTACCTTTATTAATTGGAAAATGTAAGTTATAAAGTGTATACGGTTTCAGGGCACCTGGGTGGCTCAGTTGGTTGAGCATCTGGCTCTTCATTTTATCTCAGGTCATGATCCCAGGGTTGTGGGATTCAGCCCTACATCAGGCTGGTGCTAGGCGTGGGCCTGCTTAAGATTCTCTCTCCCCCCTGCCCCTCCCCCATGTACATGCGTACTCTCTCTCTCAAAATAAATAAATAAAGTGTACAGTTTCATCCCATTTTTGTAGAAAAAAATACATAGAAATGACTAGGAGGATATACAAAGATTATATGTTGGTAATGAAATTAACTTTTTAATCTGTTTTAAACTTTTCTACAAAAAATCTCTATAAAGTTATTTTTAAATTAGGAACTGCTCCAAACAAAACAGTTTTCGTTAATGCTGTTATTTTATATGACCTTTTTCTTCAGAAGTAATTGATTATAAATAAATATGGAGATATTTGAGGTCTTATGAAAATGAAAGTGTTTCTTTTACTTTCTTGCCTTCACGCTAGATGCAGTGGATTCCAAATCAATAGCTATGTTAGTTAGAGTGTTGTGAGAGGAGAGCAGGTGACTTGTGCTTTATTTCTAGTTTATTTGCTAATTCTCTTTAGAACTTAGGACATTTACTTTTTAGCTTTTTGTCCAGTAACTCTCTGTGAAATGTGGAGAACTTCCTCATTACTATCCCAGCAGAAATATTGGAAATATCAGTGGACTCTACTACTGGACTGGAACATAGCCAATCTTTGCCAAGAAGCCATAGGTACATGTAATAAATACTAAATTAAGGGGAATAAATTTATTATAAAATTCATAATAATTCACCTGGCCACCTAGGGTAACTCATCACTCTTACCCTAACTACTGTGAACATTCACTAAATTGTCAAATTCGTTCTGACCCATTAATTAAGTCAACAAATACCTGAAAATTGACAACCTGGATTCAAATCCTGGCTCTTTCCTTTAACTCTGTGAGCTTGGAGAAATAAGTTAATTTCTCGGGGCCTCGGTTTCCTCATGTATGAAATGAATAGTATAATACATTGTTGTTGTAAGGATTAAATGAGATGCAAACTGTATAATGCCCAGCACATAGTAAGCTCTCAGTAAATAGTAACTATTAAGTGCCTAATATGTGCCAAATACTGAGATTCACATTCTTTCATTCAGCAAACATTTATTGAGTGTTTAGTGTGGGCCAGAGTTCTAGGTACTTGGGATATATCAGTGAACAAAAAAGACGAAACAGATTTTCCTGTTATCATGGAGTTTACATTCTAGCAAATGCAAAGATTAAAGACAATGTAGTCCAACCTATGGTTACTGATAATACAAATTTCTGTTATTACTATGAATATGCTATGTGCCAGCCATTGTGTGAGCGATTTTCATATATAATCTTAGTTTCTCATTAATCTTGTAAGGCAGGGGTTATTGTTGTTACTTGATGGTGTGGAAACTGAGCATCAGAGAGGTAATGTACATTAAGTCAGCAAATAAGTGGAGGAATTGATATTCAAATCCACTTAACCACCACACCTTCCTGCCTTCACTTGGTAAGTCATTGGTCATTGTTATTTTCTTCACATTCTTGCCAACACTTTTTGCTCTGTAGTGGGAGCTTCAAGAGAATGAAATTTGAGTGTTCCTTATTTTGTATAAAATACTTAATTATCGGGGTGCCTGGGTGGCTCAGTCGGTCAAGCATCCAACTTTGGCTCAGGTCATGATCTCATGGTCTGTGAGTTCGAGCCCCACATCAGGCTCTGTACTGACAGCTCGGAGCCTGGAGCCTGCTTCGGATTCTGTGTCTCCCTCTCTCTCTGCCCCTCACACACTCATGCTCTGTCTTTCTCTGTCTCTCAAAAATGAATAAATATTTTAAAAAATTAAAAAAATACTTAATTATCTTTGCAGGAAATTCTCTGAGAGGAAATAAATGACCCTCCTCCATGTGTAGAAAAGGGCTCACCATTAGGGAGAGAAGTCACGATGCAGCCTTAAGAGAGGCACATAGATGGGGGTCTGGGGGAGACTCCCAGGGGAATTCCCTTGATGCCGATCATCCCGCCAGGAAGGAAACAAAGAAGTTGATGCCTCCGGTTTGTATCTGATGGTGTTGCATC
Organism: Cryptoprocta ferox; assembly: GCA_028646485.1. Taxonomy (NCBI): domain Eukaryota; kingdom Metazoa; phylum Chordata; class Mammalia; order Carnivora; family Eupleridae; genus Cryptoprocta; species Cryptoprocta ferox. Next base: position 46,888,968 of record CM053567.1, read on the forward strand.
ATTTATGTTTCCTGGCTTGGAGTCTTTAGGAAAGATGCAGCTTCTCCAGCTCTAAATATCTCTCATCTTCTACAGTTGCCCAACTGTCTGGAATGTTCATGTTCCTAAAGTCATGCTGGATAACTACTGATAGAATTTCAAAAATTGCTCTTGTGAAATATTTCAAGGGTCTAGAAAAGTGTGAAGAACATCATGTACTCACAACTTAGTTTTGTCAAATCTTAACATTTTGCCTTTTTGTTCCAGTTCCTTTTTTAAAAGAAAAAGTATGAATGTAGCTGAGACCCTCTGTGAAACCCTCTCCCCAGTTTCACTCTCCTACCTCCCTCCCTTCCAGAGGTCACGACTGTTCCGAATTCTTGTTACAGGACATGCTTTTGCCCTGTCACTCCCTACATATAAAGGCATAGATAAACACACTTACACATGATGCTTTGAGGATCATTCTTGTAGCCGAGTCCTTGTATACATGGGTGGGAGTTTCTCTAGCGTGTTTGTCTAGAGCTGCAATTGTTGAGTCATAGTGAATGTACATTGACATGGCCAAATTTCTCTCCACAGTAGTTGTACCAGTTGATGGTATGTGTGACAGCTTCTGCTTCTGCTTCTGCACTGCCTTAAGTCATGCCTACTGTTGTCTGACTTTTACAATTTTTTGCCCATCTGATCCATGTGAAATGGTCTCTTATAATGATTTGTATTTTCCTGATTACTAATGAGGTTGAACATTTTTTTCATGTGGCTGTTGGCCATTTGAGTCTCCTCTTTGTTGAATTGTTTATTTATATTCTTTGCTTTTTTTGTGTGTTGTGTTATTCTTTTTGTTAAGTGTTGAAGTAGTTCATTGTATATTCTGGTTGCTAATCTTTTACTAGTCATACAGTGTGCAGGGATCTCCAAGTCACTTGCTTGTCTTTTGCTTTGTTTATGGGTATTTCAATATACAAACAAGTTTAATTTTAAGGCAATCAGTGACTTCACAATCTTTATTATTTGTGTTTTCAAGTCTTATTTATTTTTAAATATTTATTTTAAGAGAGAGAGAGAGCATGAGCAGAAGAAGGGACGGAGGTGGGGAGAGAGACAGAGAGAGAGAGAGAGAGAGAGAGAGGAGAGAGAGAGAATCCTAAGCAGGCTCCAAGCTATTAGCACAGAGCCAGGTGCCTATTAGCACAGAGCCAGGTGCCGGGGCTCAAACTCTCGAACTGTGAGATCTCAATTTGAGCTGAAATCAAGAGTCGGACGCTTAACTGACTGTGCCACCCAGGTGCTCCTTCATGTCTTATTAAAAATTTTTTTCTCCCACTCCAAAAGCATACGCGTATTTTCTTTCTAAAATTTTTTTCAGGTTTGATGTTCACATTAATCGTGTAACCCATCTAGAATTTATTCTGTGATTGGTATCCATTTCTCTTTTTCTTTCATACAGATAATCAATTAATCCAACACATTTATTATATAGTCTTTTCTTTCGCCACTGATCTGTTATGTCTGTCTGAAACCAAGTTTCCTTACAGTTGGGTTTGTTTGGGGGCCTCTTTGGTTGACTGATCTAGTTATCTATTCCCAGGCTAATATAACAGTATCTAAATACTATAAATTTTTATACATCTTGATATCTCATATGGACAGGAGGTCTACCTTGTTTTTACTTTTTTCAAAATTGTTTTTTGTTATTCTTAGCTCTTTATTCTTCCATTGGAGTTTAGGATCAGCTTATCTAGTAGCAGAGAGGTTCAATCAGTGAACCTATATTGATGCCTCATTATCTTTTTTTTTAAAGTTTATTTATTTATTTTTAGAGAGAGAGAATATATGAGTGGAGCTGGGTCAGAGACAGGGAGAGAGAGAATCCCAAGCAGGCTCCACGCTGTCAGCACAAACCCAACACAGGGCTTGATCCCATGAACCTTGAGATCATGATCTGAACCAAAATCAAGAGTTGGATGCTTAACCAACTGTGCCACCCTGGCACCCCATCATTATCACCCAAAGTTCATAGTTTACATCGGGGGTCATGAGTTTTGACAAATATATAATGACAGATATTCACCATTATAGTAGCAGACAGAATGATTTCACTGCCTTGAAATCCTCTGTGTCTCACCTATTTATCCATCTCTCCCTTCTATCCCTCCTGTTGCCCATTTTGAAACTGGGTTGTTTGTTTTTGTGTTGTTGAGTGTTAAGAGTTCTTTATGTATTCTGGATATTAAACTTTTATTGGGTATATGATTTGCAAATATTTTCTCCCATTTTTTGGGTTGTCTTTTTATTCTCTTGATAGTGTCTTTTGATGCACAGAAGTTTAAAATTTTCATGGAGTCCAGTTTATTTTTTCTTGTGTTGTCTTATGCTTTTGTTATCATATTTAAGAAGTCATTGCCAAATCCAAATCCAAGGTCATGCAAATTTGTCCCTATATTTTCTTCTAAGTTTATAGTATTAGCTCTTAAATTTAGGTCTTTGATTCATTTTGACTTAATTTTTGTACACGGTATAAAGTAAGGGTCAACTTCATTCTTTTCCATGAGGACATCTGGTTTTTCCAGCATCATTTTTGAAGAGATTGTTTTCTTTTTTGTGAGGTCTTGGCACCTTTATCGACATCAGTTGACCATAGATCTGGAGGTTTATTGCTAGGTTCTAAATTTTATTCCATTGGTGTATATGTCTCTTCGCATGCCGGCAACATAGTTTTGACTACTATGTAGTTTTATCATAAGTTTTAAGATCAAATGGTGTGAACTTCCAACTTTGTTCTCCTTTTTCAAGGTGATTTTGGCTATTCTGGGTCCCTTGAAAGTCTATGCAAATTTTTGGGTTGGGTTTTTCCATTAAAAAAAAAAAGGCCTTTGGGATTTTGACAGAGACCACATTGAACCTATATGTTGCTTTGAGTAGTGTTATCATCTTAACAACAATGTTAAATCTTCCAATCCATGAACATGGGATATCTTCCTATTTATTTAGATCTTTACTTCCTTTCAGCAGTGTTTTACATTTTTTTCACTGAAGACTTATGTTGTTTGTTTGCTGATACTTGCTGTGAAGATAGTAACACATCTCTATAATACAACTTGAGAGATTTTGCCTGAGATGTAAAATTATATAAATGTTACCTAAAATGGGAGAAGGCAACATAGTATTTACTTCTAGTACCAGAATTGGTTTCCCTAGTCATGATCTTTTAGGATTGTTGAATAAGGAAAAAGAGATAGAAACTTCTTTGGCTTAAAGATTCTCAGGATATTTTGTTGACCTCATTATCCTCAGGTCACAAGAGATTAGTTTACTCTATGTTGAATTTGACTAAAAAATTTTTTCAGGAAGATATTCTTTTTTTTTAATGTTTATTTAATTATTTTGAGAGAGAGAGAGAGAGAGAATGAACAAGCTAGGAAGGGGCAGAGAGAGAGGGAGAGAGAGAATCCCAAGCAGTCTGTGCACTGTCAGTGTAGAGCCAGACACAGAGCTTGATCTCACATGAGCTGTGAGATCATGACCTGAGCTGAAATCAAGAGTCAGATGCTTGACCGACTGAGCCACCCAGGTGTCCCAGAAGATTTTCTTGTTGAATCCATCTTCATATTGCAAAATCTTCCCTAATTACATCTTCTATCCTTGTATTACCATTGCAATCTATATCATATAATAGTATAGGACAAAATACTCCAGGGGTTTGATTTGAAGCCCTATATTCTTTCTCCTACCCCAGGTTAGTCACAATCTTCAAACATTTAAATTTACGGGCACATGCTACACACCCCTCCTACCCCATCATTAAAAGTTTAGCAGTATGATGTGAAAATTACTTAAGTTACTCAAATTTTACTAAAGCATTCAGGGAATTAGCATTCTCAAACTTTTCTGTCTCCTTAAATACAGTCTAGCTATACCCAGTCCCAAGAAAGACTGACTCCAAACCCCTTTCCTTCAGATAACTGTTCTGCATCAAAGCAGTGCTTAACAAGGAAAACTAAGATCTACTATGTAGTCAGTCCTTCCAGCCTTCGGAGGAAAAAATGGTGGCTCTTTGTGAGCCAAAGCAGGATGGGAGGAGGGGAGCAGGTTTAGTGTTCTGGCCTATGCATTCCCCTTGTATTTGCTTATTGACCTTTGTGAGGTTAGCACAAGTCCTCTAATATCAGAAGCAAATATTAAATATTCCCTTAATGTTCCAGGCAATTTAAGTTCTGTCACCTGTTTTAATCTTTACAGTAGGTCTGCAAGACAACTATTATTCCAGTTTTATAAGAAAATCAGCCTCAGAGAAATCTAATAACTTGTGATGGCCATGCAGAGAGTAAGTGACAGGGCTGTGTTCAAACCAGAGCTATCCAGTTTCAACACACACCCATGTTGTCATTTTCCTAGGTTTGGCTTCATTAATCTTAAACTTTGGGACTAAAAATCATTTATTTCTCAATAGGTACTTGGCAAATAAGAGCCTAGGCATCATATTTCTCTTTCTAGTATTTATAGAATAATTCAATCTGGTTATAATGTTCTGAACCAGGACAGTGGTAAATCCAGGGGAAGGGACTAGATGGAGGGTTGCTATTGACATAGAAACAATAGGAGTTAGTTGGTAATTGAGTGGGTGGTAAGGAGCAGGTGGTGTCAAGATTAGTCAGGATGTAGGCTCATTGAGAATCATTCTGCCTTTCTATATAATCTATTCATTTAGAGAAGTACCTGCCATTAAAAATGCTTTTATCTGAGGCATTATAGACCCTTGTTATTTATAATTTACCATCTGTGAGTAATCAGAAGTCCATGACCTATAACAGTTTGGATTGAGCTAAGGTGGAACAATCTTGAATTGTGTGTGCTGCGAGGCTGGTGTCTGGGAGGGAAGCTCTTTGCTTCTGAGAGCACATAGGAAAGGGCCAGCCTGTTTATCTCACTGCAGCTTTGCTGCATAAAAAATAAAAAAGGACTTCCATAAAAGTTGAAATGTCACTTACATTTTTCAATTTTATAGTATTCTTTTATACTGAAGTGTAGTAGCCTTCTGTTTTTTTTGTTTACTTATTTTGGTCTGTCTGGCACTTTCTGTATACTGAGATCAGCTGTTCCTTCACCTCAACCATGTGATTCTAGAAGGAACTGCCATGTTCTTAGAACTCATTGGTCCAGGGTGGACACACGAACTTTGCTGGCTAATTAAACACTCTTCTCATGATATTTGAACTTAAAACTAGAAAAAAATTGAGCAACTCCTTGCCAGTGGTGACACTTGATGGACCTCTCAATGGCCATATAACCTACCATGTGGGACAGGCAATGAAAATGGCTTGTCTGGAGAAGCATATATAAGAGACGGACAGAGTCTTGGTGGTATATGTGACCCTGGGTCCTATTTTATTTGGTACCCTACTGCACCCCTATCTTTTCTTAGATTTAGTTGTCCAACCATTCCTTGAATTCTGTCCTCCAATATACTACTTTTTTTGTTGCTTGAGTGCCTATCATTTACAATCAAAAGACTAATAAAGGGGGAAGTTTTATGTGATAGTGCTGTTCTCACATTTGGGATTCAGGAAGGTTTTAGGATAGATCCCTGGCAAACATCAAGGTCCACTCTATACTTTTTCTTAATTATTTTTTATTATTAAGTTTATTTATTTTGAGAGAGAGAGAGAGAGAGAAAGAAAGAAAGAAAGAAAGCAGGAGGAGGGGCAGAGAGAGAGGGAGACCCAGGATCCAAAGCAGGCTCCAGGCTCTGAGCTATCAGTGCAGAGCCTGATGTGGGGCTTGAACCCACAAGTCATGAGATTATGAACTGAGCTGAAGTTGGATGCTTAACTGACTGAGCCACCCAGGCACCCCAACTCTATATTTTTTCAAGCACTGAAGTGCTTGATTTTGTACCTAACCCTACTGACTTTCCTTTAAAAATTTTTTTATGTTTTTATTTATTTTTGAGAGACAGAGATAGCACCAGCAGGGGAGGGTCAGAGAGAGAGGGAGACACAAAATCTGAAGCAGGCTGCAGGCTCTGAGCTAGCTGTCAGCACAGAGCCCGACGCGGGGCTCGAACCCATGAACCGTGAAATCATGACCTCAGCCGAAGCCGGACGCTTAACTGACTGAGCCACCCAGACGCCCCTCCTTTAAATAAAAATTTTTAAATGGTGAGAAACCTTGTTAGCCTCAACTATGCCCAAACCTAATCCAGTAATTTAAATATTAACTTACTTTTCCTATAATTACTAAGGAGCTGAGAGGAAAAACTGGCCAACTTTCAAAATGTATTTGTTAAGGTTCTGAGATACATAGGACTTTCATCATCATTTGTTTTTTTTTTTAAGTTTATTTATTTAAGATCAGTGGAACAGAATAGAGAACCCAGAAGTGGACCTACAAATGTACGGACAGCTAATCTCTGACAAAGCAGGAAAGAATATCCAATGGAAAAAAGACAGTCTCTTCAGAAAATGGTGTTGGGAAAACTGGACAGCAACATGCCAAAGAATGAGCTTGAACCACTTTCTTATACCACACACAAAAATAAACTAAAAATGGATGAAAGACCTAAATGTAAGATAGGAAGGCATCAAAATCCTAAAGGAGGAAACAGGCAAGAACCTCTTTGACCTTGGCCACAGCAACTTTTTACTTGACATGTCTCCAGAGGCAAAGGGAAACAAAAGCAAAAGTGAACTATTGGGACCTCATAAAGATAAAAATATGCACAGCAAAGGAAACAATCAGCAGAACTAAAAGGCAACTGACAGATCAAGAGAAGATATTTGCAAATCACATATCAGATAAAGGGTTAGTATCAAAAATTTATAAAGAACTTATGAAACTCAACACCCAAAAAACAAATAATCAGTGAAAAAATGGGCAAAAGACATGAATAGACATTTTTTCCAAAGAAGACATCCAGATATCTAACAGACACATGAAAAGATGCTCAACATCACTCATCATCAGGGAAATACAAATCAAAACCACAATGAGATACCACCTCACACCCATCAGAATGGTTAACATTAACAACTCAGGCAACAACGGATGTTGGTGAGGATGTGGAGAAAGGGGAACCCTTTTGCACTGCTGGTGGGAATGCAAACTGGTGCAGCCACTCTGGAAAACAGTATGGAGGTTCTTCAAAAAATTAAAAATAGAACTACCCTACAGCCCAGCAACTGCACTACTAGGTATTTATCCAAAGGATAAAAAAAATGCTGATTAAAAGGGGCACATGCACCCAATATTTATAGCACCACTATCAGCAATAGCTAAATTATGGAAAGACTTCAAATGTCTATCAGCTGACCAATGGATAAAGAAGATGTGGTGTGTGTGTGTGTGCGGCGTGCTCGTGTAGAATGGAATATTGCTCAGTGATCAAAAAGAATGAAATCTTGCCATTTGCAACAATGTGAATGGAACTAGGATGTATTATGCTAAGCGAAATAAATCAGAGAAAGACAAATATCATATGATTTCACTCATATGTAGAATTTAAGAAATAGAACAGATGAACATAGGGGAAGGGAAGCAAAAATAAGATAAAAACAGAGAGGGCGGCAAACCATAAGAGACTTTTAGATAAAGAGAACAAACTGAAGTTTGCTGGAGGAGTGTTGGGTGGGGGGATGGACTAATGGGTGATGGGTATTAAGGAGGACACTTTTTGGGATGAGCACTGGGTATTATACATAGGGGATGAATCACTGGAATCTATTTCTGAAAACATTATTGCACTATATGTTACCTAAATTTAAATTTGGATTTAAATTAAAAAAAAAAGAAAAAATTTACAAAGTTTATTTATTTGAGAGAGAGAGATAGAGCTCAAGCAGGAGAGGGGCAAAGAGAGAGAGTGTGAGAATCCCAAGCAGGTTCTGCACTGTCAGAATGGAACCTGACGCAGAGCTCGAATTCATGAACCATGAGATCATGACCTGAGCTGAAATCAAGAGTCAGACGCCCAACCAACTGAGCCACCCAGGTGCCCCATCATTTGGGTTTGAAGTGCTAGATACTGAGTTTCAAACCCAGTGAGAAGATAGGGCAGGCCTGGCTGTGACCTGGAGAGCTAGGACATGCTAGGACAGGTATCTCTTAAATTACTGCCCTTTCCTGCCCTGGAATCATGGACAGTTCCACTCTTCGTAGCCTGACTAGGCAGGTCACACTGCATGCAGTTAGGTGACATCTTCAGCATTATAGGAAAATTAAAAGAAAATTATAGTATTCTTATTTTAATTGTTTACAGCTGTAAAATTCTTTTTTGAAATTGTATTTTATTTATTATTTATTTTTTTAAGTAGGCTCTACACCCAACATGGGGCTTGAACTCATGACCCTAAGATCAAGAGTCACATGCTCTATCAACTGAGCCAGCCAGGTGTTCCTACAGCTGTGAAATTCTTATGCTGTTCATTTGAGCTGCCTTTCTTTATCATTCAACATTTCTGGGCTATGTAAGAATAGTGGTTTGGTCTTTAATATATACATCTTTAACATTGTATGCAATATTGTTTTCTAAGAGTAATCTATACTGATTTAAAAATAAAATTGGAAAGCACATCAAAGCATAAAGACCAGAAAAAAAAAATCACCCATGATTACACAATTTGAAGCCAGCAGCATTCACATTTGGGCAGATTTCTCCGGTATCTTTGGGGAGTATTTTCTAAGCTTGACTTGGCAGCCAGCCAGGCATCTGTCCCAGACTCTTTGACCTCCTGCGCTTTACTCTTCCCTTAATAGAAATTTACTTAATCGACCTTGCCCTCACCCTTCTACCCCCATCACACCCCCCATAGTAAAAATTAAAGCCAGCTGCTTGAGGATTCTGGTAACTGGTGAGGATGGCTGGGCATGAACATCCTGGCAGCAGGGGAGGCAGGGAGGAATGGAATCTGGGCTCTCGTGAACGAGAGGTACCAGGCAGGGAAGCATTTCAGCAGGTCAGTGGCTCAGAAGCCTTCAGTGCTGCAGTGCAGAAACTACTGCTCTCACTCCCTTTCATTTTCCCTACTGTTCACAGAGCTGGCCAAAGCTTAAGTCCATGCCTGACTTAAGGCAAGGAGTCGTCCCACGAAAACCAGCCAGCTTCATCCTCATTATGCTGGGCCTCCTTGGGGGGTGTTTTTACATTACTGTCTTCTTAATTGTTTTGAATGGGAAGACATTCACGCGGTTCCAAATAGATCAGTGCATTATATACAGCAAAAGTCTCTCTCCTTCCCTTCCATGGCACCCTCTTTTCCCCTTCCAACTCACTGCTGGTCTCAGCTTTTAGTTTTTGTGTGTATTCATCTAGAGTTTACTTATGAATATCAAAGCAAATATAAATATATCCTACATTCTTGTTTTTCCCTCCTTGTAAACAAAAGGATGCATTGTATATCCGTTTTCTGCAACTTGCTGCCCCCCACCCCTGCCCGACTTAGTAGATCTTGGAGACTTTTAAAAATATCTGTGCACTGAAAGCTTCCTCATGCATTTTCATACCTTCAAATAGTCCCTTGTATATCTGTAGCATAATTTACTTAACCAGTTCCCTATTCAAGGGTATTTGAGTCCTTTCCAATCTTTTGTTATTTTGAATAATGCTGCAATGAGTAGCTTTGTATCTATGTTATTTCTTAAGTATGGCAGAAACACAAATTCCCAGAAGTTAAATTACTAGGTCAAAGGAGATACTTGGTTGTAATTTTGATCTCTGCCCACAAAGTTCTTCCACAGGGATTGTACCAATTTATACCTCCCCTGGGAAAGTATAAGCGTTGTTGTTTCTCTTGGGGAATTATTACATGCTTCTTACCTGTTACTCTGAATTGTTCTTCAGCTGTCTTAACTTGGATGCTGTCCTGATTAGATGGCAGGTTTATTGAGAGCAAAGGCCAACCATTTACTGTTTTTGAATCATCTGCATTTATAAAATAATGTCACAAATGAATTTGTTTGCAGTGTGATTTGGGAAAAGAAGCCAGTTAAACCTTACTGATGAAAGATTTCTGTATTTGGTAAGAGTTCAAGTGAACTGACTTCTCCCCCCAAAGTAAAGTAATTATGAGGCCTTGTTTCAGGTAGTCATGGAATGAGTCCTGACATGAGGTGTTGTGACCTTGGTTTGCAGCGAAAGTGTGTGTGTGTGTGTGTGTGTGTGTGTGTGTGTGTGTGTGTGTGTGTGTGGGCTTCTATCCCGGAATCCAGGGTCATTTTCCCAGATCCTGTCGGGTGACGCCTCGGCATCAGCAGGTCAAACTGTGTGCCTGTGTCGTCATCTCTTTTCCTTCACATGTGCCAGTGCTTGCCCCACAGTAAGCAGGAGAACAAAGAGCTGCTTTTAAACTTTTTATGTCTACTGCAAATGTAAACATGACATCATCATAATCTAGCTTTCCTATATCTTAGTAGCAAAAATGTACTGATGGTTTCGTTGTTCTCTCAGTTTCTGCTATGTTGGCTTCACCCGTATGTATTATCCTCTATAGGCATCCAGGGGTCTTCAAACTTTTTGGCTTGCAAATCCTCCAGAGAATTTTGTAAAATTACATGCCCCTCTCACACATTTAGAGTCTCTATCTAAAATTTTATTTTGTTTAATTAGTTGTGAAGGATGTATTTTAGAGTTCATTGTCCATATTGACTTTAAAAAATAATTGCTGAGGGGCACCTGCGTAGCTCAGTTGGTTAAGCATCGGACTCTTGATTTCAGCTCAGGTCATGATCTCATGGTTCATGAGTTCGAGCCCTGCATTGGGCTCAGGGCTTAGCGTGGAGCCTGCTTGCTTCGTATTCTTTCTCTCCCTCTCTCTCTGCCCCTCTACTCCTTGCACTTTCTTTCTCAAAATAAATAAACATTAAAAAAAATTGCTGAATATACATGCACTTACATATGTATGTGTATACGTGTGTGTGTTAAGCCATTATACACATGCACAAGATATTTATCAATCATACCAAGGAAATATCTCTCTGTTTCTATTTTTTTCCTTTTTTTCCTATTCCTATCTTCATGGGAAGGATTTTCCTCCCTTTGTTTTGTTTACATACAATAAAATGTCAATTTTAAGTGTACAATTTGATGAATTTTAGTAATTGTATATAATTACATAATTTCACCACCAAATATATTCATATTGAGGCATCTGTGTATATGCATAATACATGTATGTATTTATATACAATATAAAACCTTAGCATAAATATAAATGTGCAAATATGTATGTGTGCTTATATGTGTATATGTGCATTTATTAAAAAATACACACCAAAATATAAAGTCTTAACATGAATATATACAGATCTATCTATCTATATGTTAGGTATATGTAAACACACATTGTTTAGTATATATGATATAGCACATATATAGGAATGTATATATATATATACACATATATATCCCTATTGAAGCTGTATATTATATAAAATATATTTATATTTTGTATACATATATAAATACAATATAAATATATTTGTGTAAACTATAGATTCTAAACTATACAGCATTAACACAAATATATTTGTATATATCATTATATATATATCTCTCTCTCTCCAGATGTGCCTATATATGTATGTATGTGACACACACACTCAAAACTGTTACTTTATTCTTTTAAATGTGTACAGAAGAGTCTAATAGCGTTTGATACCCACCATCATCCATTAAAACAATACAGGAACAAGCTCTCCTTTAAACATCAAAAATTTTATATATTCCTTTTTTTCCCTCTGAATTTGAATTTCCATTCCACTTCCCATATGGACTTTTTTCATGTATATTTTTATGCTTGAAAATCTTTCAGTGGTCACCCTATTGTACTGCAACAAATATAACTATATATATGTATAAATTGATATTAATATTTTTATTTCCTGTGACCATAAGTCCTATGATCATTGAATAATCTCTTCTTCTTTAAAAATGTATTTTTAAAGTTTTTTTGTTTGTGTGTTTATTTTGTTGGGGGGGTAGGGCAGAGAGAGAGGGAGAGAGAATCCCAAGCAGGGTCTGCACTGTCAGCACAGAGCGTTACGCAGGGCTCCAACCCACAAACCGTGTGATCATGACTTGAGCTGAAATCAAGAGAAAGATGCTTAACTGACTGAGACACCCAGGCACCCATGAGTTATCTTCTGATGGAGTTATCATTACAATTATTAGCAATATACTTGGTAAAAACAACAATATATATTTCAAATTAGTAAATAATTACTAAATATAAAATTACATTTTAGTGGAAATATATCCTCTAATGGGAGAGATGAGCTTTTTACCACAATGAGTGTATGTGTCTGGGTTTGGTTATTATTCACTGCTAGAGTAGGCCAGCGTTCAGTATCAATTGTGTTTCTCAGTGGAAACACAGGGGAATCCTGTTCATATGAAAAGAAGATAGGACCTAGGGTTCCTGGATGGCTCAGGCAGTTAAGCATCTAAGTCATGATTTTGGCTCAGGTCATGATCTCATGGTTTGTGAGATTGAGTCCCGTGTGGGGCTCTGGGCTGACAGCATGCTTGGGATTCTGTCTCCTCTCTCTCTGCTCCTCCCCCACACTCGCATGTGTGCACATACACACTCTCTTTCTCTCTCTCTCAAAAAATAAAATAAATAAACATTTTAAAAGCATTGAAAACTCTTAAAAAAAAAAAAAAGAAGATACTTGGGGCATCTGGGTGGCTCAGTCAGTTAAGCATCCAACTTTGGCTCAGGTCATGATCTCCCAATTCATGAGTTCGAGCCCCACGTCGGGCTCTGCTGACAGCTTGGAGACTGGATCCTGCTTCAGAATCTGTGTCTCCCTCTCTCTCTCTGCCCCTCCTCTCCCCACTTCTCAAAAATAAATAAACACTAAAAAATTTTTAGAAAGAGAAATAGAATGGAAAGAATTGTGTTGTAGTGTTCTCAGTTAATTCTTCGAGCTCATTCTGAGCCAAAACATCCTATATTGCCCTATTGGCAAAAATCATTTTGAATGCTCTCTAAGTCTGTGACTTTCTGAGGTCTCCTTCAATTTTGTTGGACACTTAGCATTAGAAACCGCCTGACTTGCACTAGCATGTCTTCCTCAGTCCTCATAGCCATTTGTTGCCTCAGCATAAACACTGGTATTCCCAGTCCTCTTTCTGTTTGGTGCCCAGGGAAGTGTGTCATAGCAAGATCAGCGTGGGTGAGAGGTGTTCTTGTCTTTCCGAAAGTGGAAGAAGGACTACCGGGGAAAGGAAGGATTTGCAGCACAGGCAAGATCTCAGGCAGGTAAATTGTTGAGTATCTGGAAATCGATTCCCTCAATTGCTGGTGCCTCGTACCATGTAGAAAGTGTTTGTATACCCCCACGTGAAGACCACTGTTTGTTGAAACCCCTAGTTTTTTCCACTTTACAATGTCTTTCTTAAACCTGCCCTCAGTGGAACACATTTCAGATAGAGGTTATGGTTATCTTCTTTTTTCCGCTCTGTAACAGGGCTGAGGAAACTGCTGGTCCAGGCTGGTCACAGGACTGCAGACACTTGATCTTTAGATTGTCTCTAACCTTAAAAATGCAGACTCCAGAATTTGGCTGCTCCAGTGGATGGGGGTTATGAAGAGACTCTTGGGAAAAGAAGAAAACAATAGGAGAATATTGCTATCTCCTTCTTTCAGAATGCAAGTGGGGTCTGACCTGGTATTAGCTCAGTCTTCCATCTTAGCCCTGTCTACAACGTGAGTGTGCTTGCTGGTCCACTTAAATGGATCCTCAAAGTTGATCATCAGTGAAAAGCAAAATTACATTTTATACCACCTATATACTTGTGTAAGCCATGGATATTTTCAGAAGGGGCAGTTTGGTGTTTAAAATCATGACAGATATACACCTGAAACTAATACAATATTCTATGTCAATTAAATCTCAATAAAAATAATAAAATTATGATAGATGTTCTGTTGAGTGATGTAAAAACAGTTACCTCTCCATGAAGCTAAAAAACAGTTTGGTGAAATTTGGTAGAAACTTTGTTGCTGGGGGAAAAAAAGGAAGAAAAAGACAGTCCCATAACTCTGTTAAGAATTTATGAATATGGGCTCTTTTAGGGATGCTTGCAAAAGAGGGAGAAGCCCAATAAGTAAGCTAATAGGGCCTTAATACTAAAATATGAATGTTTATTTAGAGAAGGAGCTATCCATATTTTCAGGTATTCAACATCTTCTTTATCTGTGACAGAGTGACCATTTGATAGAAATGCACTTGACAAACAATTGATGTGAGAATGAGCAGAGAGAAGTGAAATGGAATTTGACCAAGTGTCTTAATTCATTCAGGCTTATATAAGAGAATACCACAGACTGGGTGGTTTGTGAACAACATGTATTTCTCACAGTTCTAGAGGCTGGAAAATCCAAGATCAAGGCAATGGCAGATTCACTCTCTGGTAAGAGTCTGCTTCCTCATTGATGCTGTAACCTCCAGGAGAAGGGGGTCAGGAATCCTTGTAGGATCTTTTCATAAGGGCACTAATCCCATTCGTGAGGGTGCCACCCTGTCAAAGGGCCCACCTCCTAATACCAACCCACTGGGGATGAGGTTTCAACAAATAAATTTGGGGGAACACAAACATTCAGTCCATAGCAGACTGCTTAGCTGGCTTAAACAACAGAAATTTATTTTCTTACAATTCTGGAGGCTGCAAGTCTGAGATCAGGATGCTAGCATAGTTTGGTTCTGGTAAGAGTTTTCTTCCTGGTTTGCAGCAGCCACCTGCTTAGCCTCCCTGCTTAGCACAGAGCCTGATCCAGGACTCCCAAGACCCTGGGATCATGACCTGAGCCGAAATCAATAGTCAGATGCTCAACTGATTGAGTGACCCAGGCACCTCAGAATATGAGGGTTTTAACCCAGACTGTGCCACTAAGTGGCTGCAATTCTGGTAGGCACGTCACTTTATTGTTTTTCTGGGTTTTAGGGCAAACATTTTGATTGTGGGGAATGGTGCACCCTTCTGTGGTAATACAAGATCCTGAAGTCAGGAACAAGTTGCATTTTGTTCCTTGCATGCTTACTCTGGCAAAAGAGAAGACAGATATGTCCAAAACTATTTTAAAAATTATAAACACTGAAAGAGAACCAGGAACTTTAAGGCATTAGCAAGAAAAATTCAATTTTTCAGAGAGCCCTCTGATAATTAGGATTGTGTACTACACCAATACCAAAGTATGACAAAAAATCGGGTGTGGGGGGAGGGGGACACCTGTATAGGGTTGGAGCGATTAAAGAAAGGAATAAGGCCAAAGTCCAAGTTTGGTGACTCATCTCTCAGCAAGCACCAGGGTGGAAAGAAAGGGCAAATGACCCACAGAAGAATATGGAACATCTCATTCATAAAATCGCCTGCCGTGATTTCATGAGACCCAGATCACTCCCTCTCTTGGATTTTTTTCATTTTGTGTGAGCAAACACCTGAAGTAATTTTTTTCAGATAGGATGAGTGTTGTAGACTGTCTTGAGTTTTTATAGATTTGAATATTGTATTTTGAATGATTGTTTAACCACAGAATTCAGAGCTCCAGTCATTCTTTCAGGAGTTTGAAGATATTGCTCCATTGTCTCCTAGCAACCAGTATTGTTGTTGAAGTTTGATGTTCATTTAATTCTCTTTCCCCTTCATAAACATTTTTGCCTCTTGTTAGAAACTTTCAAAATTTCTTGAAGTTTTAACTTTCCCAAGAAGGTGACTAAGTTGGGTGTTTGTTCATTTCCTCTGCATAGCACTCAGTGGGCCCTTTTAATCTGAAGACTTGGGTCCATCTTCGCTCAGAAACATTTTCTTCAATATCTTTGATGATTTCCTTCCCTTCCTTATTTTTCTCCATCTGGAATTCCTATTGAAGGAATATTAGGCTATCTGACCTATCATCCATGAACCTTATCTTTTCTCTCTTATTTCCTTATTATATTTGCTCTTTATTCTGAAAGTTCTCCTTTATGTCCAGATTACAGATTGAGTCTTTGCCTATCAAAAGAATGAAATCTTACCATTGGCAACAATGTGAATGGAACTAGAGTGTATTATGCTAAGAGAAATTAGTCAGAGAAAGACAGATATCCATATGACTTCACTCATATGTGGAATTTAAGATAGAAAACAGACAAACGTAAGGGAAGGGAAGCAAAAATAATATAAAAACAGGGAGGGGACAAAATATAAGAGTCTCTTTTTTTTAAATGTTTATTTTTGAGAGAGACAGAGCGTGAGTGGGGGAGGGGCAGAGAGAGGGGGAGACACAGAATCTGAAGTAGGCTCCAGGCTCCAAGCTGTCAGCACAGAGCCCGATGTGGGGCTTGAACGCACGAAATGTGAGATCACAACTTGAGCTGAAGTCGGATACTTAACTGACTGAGCCACCCAGGCACCCCAAGAGACTCGTAAATACAGAGAACAAACTGAGGGTTGCTGGAGGGGTTTTGGGGAGGGATGGGCTAAATGGGCAAGGGCCATTAGGGAGGACACTTGTTGGGATGAGCATTGGGTGTTACATGTAGGGGGTGAATCACTGGTTTCTACTCCTGAAATCATTATTGCATTATATGCTAACTAAATAAATAAAAAAAAAAAAGAAAAAACCAATTGAGTCTTTGCCTGTGTATATTCTAATAAATTCAGTCCTTCTATTCTATTGGATTTCCTCCCCCCCCCCCATATGTATACTTTCATTACCAAGTGCTCTTTTTTTTGTTCTTTTCTAGACCAGTTTTCCATGTTTAGCTGGAGGGCAAAAGCTAAATTTGTTTAGGCAGAGAACACTGGAGGTCCCAACTTTCCCAGCAGCTCGGAATACGCTTGTTAGCAAGTTACCCTAATGGTTGTCTGTGGGGCACCTTTGTACTTTCTATCTGTTGCAACCCACTTTGAAGCTTCCATGGAACTTCTTTTCAAGACCTATGTTCCCCTGAGGTGTTGAAACTGTGGTGTCCTTAACTTGTTCTTTGTTAACTGCATTCTAATGCTCTCTGCCCTCTAAGAGTTCTCAAGATTTCTGGGCCTCTGATGATCACCCTGTCTTATTTTTGTACTGCTGTTATGACTTCATTCTTTCTCAAAATATTTTGGCAGCATTTCAGTGGGCTTTTGGATGGGAGAGGAGAAGGGTCTTATATCCACCAGTTTAAATTGGAAGGCTCCTTTCTTCTTTAAAATTGTAGCCTGGTCCTCTCCTCTCCTGCCCCCACCCCTTGGCTTATCTTTGTAGCTTGCAGGAAGGCTCCCACAGTCAAGCATTCTGGACAATTCTCTAGGCAGGCTGGATTTGGGAGCTCCCAAAATATTTTTTTTTTTTTTTTTGCCACTGAGGGTGGCAGTTTTAGGACACAGTCTAGCCAAGAAGAGAGCTCAGAAGAGCTGGACCAAAGTTCGGTCAAAAAAGGGATCCTTGTCAGCCCCTTCCTCATTCTATGTACATAGGAATATTTCTGTTCAGTACTGGGATTCTCGGCCTCCTGACCAAGTGGCTATCATCCTAAGTGGACTAGTAGTCTAGACTTAATGTGATATCTCATTCTTGTTTATTTACATTTGATTCATGATATTTCCTTAAAGATTAGTTATTCCTAGCACTTTGGAAAGCAGAAATGAATTGCAGTTCAGAGAACATGCTTTGGAATGGGAAGCACGTGGGGTCAGATCTTTGCTACTTATAAGCTGTATGGCTTCAGGCAGGTCACTTAAAAATACCTTCTTAGAGTTAGCTATTAATGTAATTATCACTGCTCATTAAATGGAAGCTACCGTTGATATTAATATTACCTTGACCCAGATTCACATTATCTGGATCTCCTCAAGCTAACCCAACAGTATTCCCTATATCAGGACTAATATACAAATTTCCCTGAGCCTGGCAGATTGGTGAATAACTACTAGATACCAGTAACCTGTAGAGTAGCCCCGTTTGCTCTGGTAGAAGCAGAATCACTGAGGCCCTCAATGGTAGCTTTCTTACACTGAATGGTATTCCAGGGTTCCTTCAACTTGCACTATGCTACCTTTAAGGAAAGTGTCCTAACTTTATTCCAATAGGCACATCAAGGCCATTGGAACATTCTTTTTTTATGGCATTATTGCTAAGGTGGTTACCTATGTTAGTACTCAGAGTGGAGTGTTAATGTTATACAGCTTATCTGCTCTGTAATGCCTATCAAGTGCTTCTCTGTAAGTTATCATCTCCTGAAAAATGCTGTTACTTTTTTTTTAGTTAGTTGATATGTCCTCTATGGCTCCTTTACTTTCAAAAAGTACAACTAAAAGCTTTCAGAAATTTGACAAGGTGTGTGTGTGTGTGTGTGTGTGTGTGTGTACACACAGAAATGGAACAGGATCCTTGCAAATTATGGAGACCACAATATTGTTTCTGCTTTTGATATCATTTCCAACTTCTCTACTCTCTGATAATAACAAAGAGAAATCAACACTGCCTAGGTTATGACAATGGGTATCTTAAATGAGCACATGTTCCTCTTTCAGCAAGTTTTAACATGGGCTTTACTTCACCAGGGCTGAGACTACAACAGGGCTGAAATCACCATTGAGTCACTGAATCATAATCACCTCTACTGAAATGATGTCTAGTTACAGACATCCTTTAAAGGGACTTTGGTAGAGGTTGCTAGGAATGGTGCCAATTTTTAATTAAGTAGAAATTAAAGCAGAAAACAGGTGATGTAGGAAGAAATTTGTGTCCAGTGCTGTATTAGGATTCTTCAGAGAGACAGAATCAGTAGGATGTGAGTCTGTGTATGTGTGTGTAATCTTTTTATATATATGTAAGGAGATTTATTATAAGGCATTGGCTTGTGCAATTATGGAGACTGAGAAGTTTCAAGATCTTTAGGCAACAAGCCAGAGACCCAGGAGAGCTGATGGTGTAAGTTCTGGTCCAAAAGCCTTCAGGCTTGAGACCCCAAAAGAGCCAATATTTCAGTTCTAGTCTTAGGCAGGAGAAAGATCCACATCCTAGCTCAAGGTAGTCAGGAAGGAAGAATTCCCTCTTACTCAGCCTGTTCTGTTCAGGCCTTCAGCTAAGGCTTACCCACATAGGTGAGGGCAGTCTCTTTTACTCAGTCTACTGATTCAAACATTAATTTAATCTAAAAAGACCCTCACAGACATGCCCAGAATCCTGTTCAAACATCTGAGCCCCATTCCCCCCTATCCCCCTGGCCTAGTCAAGTTGACACATAAAATTAACCATCACAAATGCCTCCTCCTCTGTATTATTTTGGTACTGTGGATAGTTCTTTCAACTTTGGGAAACATACAGGAGGACAGAACAGTGTGACAGCAAATCCTTAATTCTTTTCCTGAGAGCATCCAGGCACCTGCTTTAAGTGTTAATTGGACTCTACTTAAACTCACCTGATGTTAACATATCAGTCACTAAACCAGGATAAAGTAGTAGTAACTAAAATTCTTCTTTCCACTGGCACCACTCTGTGAGGAAAAGGAAGCCTCAGGAGAATGGGAATGATTTCTTTATTGTAGGTATTTTCTGCCTTTGCTGCAGTTATCGGTCACAGGAGAACAGAACTGCATGTGTTTGGAACCCATGTTCCTCTTGCTTTCCTAACACTTAGCTTTTATATACCAGCTGATGTTTTCTTCCTGTAAGTAGCATGGAGTAGGCAGAGGCTGTTAAAATGTATAATTGTAATGATTATTTGCTTTTCTTATGATACGGTTTTCTTGAGGCATGTAAGGTTAGTCTCACTTGGTGGTAAAGATTGGCAGGTATAGGAATTCTACCCTTGACTTTGCTGGTTCTCAAAGTGTGGTCCCTAGATCAGCAATATCAGCATCACCTGGGAATTTTTTGGTCCCATCAAATCTTTGGTCCCACCTCGACCTACTGAATCAGAAACTCTAGGGATGGGACTCAGAAGTTTGCATGACAACAAGCCTTCTGGATGATTCTGATGCATGCCCAAATTTGATAACTGCTAATCTGGTATATTTGCAATTAATGCTTGGGGGTGATGCACATATCTTGGAGTTGAGCAACCATAGCCATTAGCAGAGTATGTAAACCATAATTCTAAAGAACTCCAAACCGTACAGAAAATATTCTTCCTCGGAGCAGATATTTTCATTACTGTGTGGTGAATTTAAGCTTTGCTTGATTTAGTTATATGTTCTTTTATATGTTTTGATTGATCATCAATTTGAGGAGGGGGGATCACCCGCAAATGGAATTTGTCATACCTGGATGTCCTTTAAGAATGACACACAAGTTTGGGGGTCTGGGTGGCTCAGTTAGTTAAGCGCCTGACTTCAGCTCAGGTCATGATCTCGCAGTTTGTGGGATCGAGGCCCACATCAGGCTCTGTGCTGATGGGTTGGAGCCGGGAGACTTTGGATTTCTGTGTCTGCCTCTCTCTCTCTGCCACTCCCCCACTTGTGTTCTGTCTTTCTGTCTCAAAAATTAAATAAACATTAAAAAATTATAAAAAATACTGACACACAGGTGATAATTCTTGTGGCCCAAATGGTGTGAAACGGATGAGGGAGAAGAGGTGTATGCAGGTGAACTTGCCATTGTGATTGTGCCTTTTTAGCATTTTTTGTCTCTGTCGGTTGACAGAGCTTCTGAAGATTAGGTTAAAGAAGCTCATGAAATGGGAACAGTGTGGAGCACACAGATTGTGACTGTCAGCAACCCAGGGTCTTACTGTTTCCTAAGCCCTCTTTGAAAGAAAAGCTATCGAGGGGCTCCTGTTTACCTGCATGGCAGCCGCCATGAAGAAAATCATGTGGAGAGTTATTTTCATATTTTCCTTCCTCAGAATTAAGTAGAGGGAAGGACATTTACCAGAGGACAAGTATACCTGTTAATGGCAATAATATCAATAATTAGACATTGTGATATTCTTTAAAAATACAAATAATCATTTTTCTTGCAGATCCAAAGACTGAATATATTCCCAAAGACACAGTAAGATTACTCCCACACTGCTTTAGGTGTCACTCCATGTACCTCCCTAAGCATAATTCTCGTGTCAAATTGAGTATACTGTTTAAATTATTTGGCCTACTTGTTAGCTTCCTTATTGGATGATAAATTCTTAGAGGGCAGAGAGTTTTTGTCTTGCTCATTGTATCCACAATGCTCCTTGCATGATACATGTTCAGTAAATTTTTGTTGGGTTCACGAATTAACATGAGAATTTTTTTTAAACACTCTCAGTGTCAGGGCCTGTGCTTCGTGCTGGCTATACGAAAGCAAATAAGGCAGGCTTCTGGCATGAAGGTGATCTAGTTTTATTGAGGAGAGAAACATTAGTAAGGACTCTATAGTGTAAGGAAGACTTCACAGAGGATTTGACATCATCTGAGTGAGGTTTTAGAGGATGGATAGAAGTTTGCCAGGAAGACCAGCTGAGGTAGGAAGGCATACAGAAGGAAGGCACTAGTTGGTGCCAAGACACAAAGCTGTGAAGTGGCATGGGCCATTCCCAGGGTGGAAGGCAATTTGATACTACTGAAATATTTGTGTTTATGGAGGGGAGGATGGATGGTAAATACATTTGGAGGCGAGGCCAGGTTAAGGGGCTTAGAAGTTATCATGTAAACAATGGAGATTCATTAAAGGGCCTTAAGCAGGGAAGTGATGGGGTGGTCTCATCAATCATCTAAGTAATGTGTTTCTTCCTTGAGGAGTAAGTAAGGGAAGTGGGCAGAGAAGGATAGAAGCTATCTTCTCAGGACTATGGAGAAGACTATTTCCTATATTCTTAATCAAAACAAGCATGGGGAGATGGGAGGAGCATGGTTTCACCTACACTCTCCTATGGTTTGATCTTCTAACCCGTGTGTTTAATTAATTTATTTTTATTTTCTTAAACAATTTTTAATGTTTATTTATTCATCCAGTATGAAGGATGGACTGATTAGGGAAGATGAGCATTGACAGGGCACTCACTGGGGAAGTGGTGGATGTAGAATTATTCGTGCTTGGAGACTGGCTAGGAATGGGTGAGAGGAGTTCAAGGTGACTATATGGGTGGTAGTGCTACCTTGCAGCCTGGCATGTTAAAATAGATATGGAGTGGGTATAGGAGGAGATACTAGGTTTGTTTTAGATCTACTGAGTTTAGAAAACTGTGCAACATTTTGGCAGAAAGGTCCAGAAAGCAACTGGACATTTTCAAGGCTCGGAGACAAGGCCAGAGAAGGAGTGATTCTAGAATTGATGTATACCTGTGTTCAAACAAACGACTAAATCAGTCTTTGGGTGGCTAAGGTCGCTTAGGGGAAGGAGATAGCTCAAGAAAATAAGAGGCCAGGACAGAGCCTTGGGGAGTCAAACATTAAAGGGACAGAGGAAGGCATTCCAAAATGGCGAGGAAGCAGAAACATGGAGTAGAGGCAGCACTTCTCAAACTCAGGTTGCCTCAGAATCACTTGGAGAGCATGTTAAAACACAAGATCCTGGACCCCCACCCATGGAGATTCTGGTAACGCAGGTCTGGAGTGGGCCAGAAGATTGCATTTCAGATGCACTCCCATGTGCTGTGATCCTGCTGGCCACAAGCCACACTTTGGGTGGCACTGGAATACTCACCAAGGAGGCAAGAGAGTGGTCATTGGAGGGTAGTTCGAGGCTCCTGGGGATTAAGAACCTTGTGCATGTTTACAGGTTGAGCTGAAGGAAACAGGGAGAAGTTGGACATCCTGGAGAGAAAGGCAGTGATTCATAGATGAGATCAGAGGAATGATCCCAAAAGAAAATGGAGGTGCCAGAGATGGTCCCAGTGAAAATATTAAAGGGCTGTGGTGTCCACTTTAAAAACCAAAGCCCCTTTCAGTAAGATGACTTTCTTATAGCTTCTCCTTCCTCTGTTTTGTGTTTTTATCTCCTACCTCCTTGGGCTGCTGTTCACTGTTACCTTTCTGGCTCTCCCACTGTGCCTAGGAGCCTTTGTCTTTCTGTCAAAATCCTCGTACGCTTCTGTGTACAGATATATAAAGAGATGACTTGCTACAGATGAATGATGTGTAATGAATAGACTTCCAGCAATACAAGGCATTTCAAGGATAATGGAAAATTTCAAAAAATGTTTGATCGTTATTGCTAAAATTGTGTTTCTACCATCTTGCTAGAATTGCTGTCAAGCTGCTTGACAGATCCCCTAGGATATCGCTCCCTGGTATTGCCATCACAGTGAAGCTTTACAAAGACACGGCTGTCTCTCTTCTACTAACGAAAGCCTGCTTCCTTGTAGCCCCAGAGCCCTCAGACAAACTAGAAAAGCTTCAAAAATCACTTTGTATGATTAAAAAATACAACCACCACCGCAAGGATAGCTGTGAGCAATTACATGCCTGTGTATGCATCACATTGTTTGAGTTCAGGACAACACAAGTTTATTGAGGGATTGTCATAATACAAGCCACTATTGAGATCCAAAGGTTAGTAAAATAATGCTGGGATTCTGAGGGGGCCTTTCATGTCCCTTTCTTTTCCAAGTCCTGGACCAGAATGATATAGAGGAAACAGAGTGGGATTGAAATATTATCTTTCTTGCTGCTAAAGCTGGTCTGGAGAACGTTGCTTGAACCTGAGGCCAAAACTGGCTTCTCATTTCTTCCTCTGGGAACTGAACTTTCCCCCTGGACATAGGCAGAGTGACTGGAAACTGCTTAACCTGCCACGGCATGAAGAGAGAAGAACACATATGGCCTGTGGGGCAGACATCTCTGAAAGACAAACTTGCAAGGGTGCTTGGGTAGTGAGTGTATAATGAACCAGTACGTAGTCTCATCAATCATCTACGTAATATGTTTCTTCCTTGAGGAGTAAGTAAGGGAAGTGGGCAGAGAAGGATAGAAGCTATCTTCTCAGGACTATGGAGAAGACTATTTCCTATATTCTTGATCAAAGCAAGCATGGGGAGAGGGGAGGAGCATGGTTTCACCTACACTCTCCTATGATTTGATCTTCTAACCCATGGGTTTAATTTATTTATTTTTATTTTATTAATTTTTTTAATGTTTATTCATTTTGATAGGGAGAGACAGAGAGAGAGGGAGAGAGGATCCCAAGTAGGCTCCACACTGTCAGCACAGAGCCTGATGTAGGGCTTGAACTCATAAACTGCAAGATCATGATCTGAGCCAAACTCAGGAGTCAGACACTTAACCGACTAAGCCACCCAGGCGCCTCAAACCCATGGGCTTTATAATTAGCCCTGTGGCCAACTGAGGATGGGACTGCCCTCCTGTTATACATGTGTTGGAAGTGGTAAGATAGATATATCTGGGGGTGTAATTCATTTCTACCTTCAGGGGACCTCTCCCCCGTACACATAGCACCCTTGTGTATCTGTGTGGGACCGGAGGGCTTTCCAGCTTTGCCAGCAGAAGTCTTCATAAAGGGACAGAACAGTATATTCTAAGTCAACTCCAGTACTTTCTTGTGCTCCAAACTAAGTTTCGTTTTCCATTCTAGTTCTCATCTCAGCAATGTCCAGCCATGTTTTGCAGTGAGCCCAAATTGTAGTGTCAATGTACTCTAGTAATACAATGCCAGCAACACTGTTGAAAGCTGCCCTGAATTAGAATAATTCTTCCATTATGAAAATCCAAAAGGCAACTCAGGTTCCTACCCCAATAAGCTCTCAACCTAATAGAATAAGACAAATGCTTAAATAAATAATTACAATCCAATCTGAGCATTTCAGAGTAAAAAAAAAAATCAAAACATTTAGGGGTGCCTGGGTGGCTTAGTTGGTTAAGCATCCGACTCTTGGTTTTGGCTCAGGTCACGATCTCACAGTTCGTGGATTCAAGCTCTGCATTGGGCTCAGTGCTGCCGGCGTGGAGACTGCTTGGGATTCTCTCTCTTCCTCTCTTTGCCCCTCCCTCTCTCTTTGTCTGTCAAAATAAATAAAAGAAACTTTTAAAAAACATAGCTTAGAGGAGGCAGCATTAATTCTAACTGAGGGAGTGGGAAAAGATTTTACCTGAGCTTTTAAAAAACCTTTATTTTGAAAAAAATTCAAACCTATGGAAAAGTTGCAAGAATGGCAAACATTAACTCAGATTCACCAGTTGTTAACATTTTGCTCTATTCTTTCTCTAGATACACACAGACAGTTTTTAACTGTTATTATGAATTTTGCTAAAACATATTTTAGTTGCAGACATTACCATTATGTGCCCCTAAATACCTCAGAATGTATTTTTTAAGAATGAGGACATTCTCTTCCATAACTACAGTGCAATTTTTAAATTCAGGAAATTTAGTATTACTGTAATGTTATTATATAATAAAAAGCCCATTTTTTAATTTCCCCACTTGTTTCTATAACATATTTTATAGCAATTTTTTTTTCCAATCTAACATCCAACCCAGGGTTATACATTGCATTTAGTTGTCATGTTTCTTTAGTCTCCTTTGATCTTGAACATTTCCTCAGCCCATCGCCTATCTCCCTCCTTCCCTCTCAACTTCCTCTCTTTTTTTCATGACATTGACATTTTTAGAATCTAGGCCAGTTATTTGGTGAAATGTTCCTCAACTTGGGTTTGTTTGATTGTTACCGCATGGGTAGATTGCCTCATGCTTTCTTCTCTTTTTCCTTTGAAACAGTTTCAAACTTACATAAAAGCCAGAATTATATAGAGTTTTGCAACTTTTTTGTAAGTTCCAAATGATTCTTACTCAGATTCACCAATTTTTAACATTGTTCCACATCCACATTTACCATTCTTTCTTCCTCTCTCCTTCTTCCTTTATGTTTGGTGTGTGTCTGTTGTGTGTGTGTATAGAATAACTTTTTTTTTTTTTAAGTAACCTCTACCCCCAAAGTAGGGCTTGAACTCATGACCCCAAGATGAAGAGTCATATGCTCTATTGAATGAGCCGGTCAGGTGCCCCTAGACCAGTTTCTTTTTTAAATTCTGAACCAATAAAGAATAGCTGTTACCATTTTAATGACAGCTTAAGCTTTTTAAAATTTTAAATAAAAAATTTATACATTTATGGTATACAACTTGATTTTGTATGTATATTCATAGTGAAACAATGACTGCAATCAAGCTAATTAACAAATCCACTTCCTCACCCAAAAGTAGTTACCATGTTTTTCTTCTTTGTGGTAAGAGCACCTGAAATCTAACCTCTTAACAAATTGCCAATGTTCAATACAATATTATTAACTATAGTCATCATGACGTACATTAGATCTATAAACACATTCATCCTATTTAATTGCAACTTTGTACCCTCTGACCAACATCTCCCTATTTCTCCTACCCCCAGACCCCTAGCAACCACCATTCTACTCTCTGCTTCTATGTATTGGACTTGTTTAGACTCTACATATAAGTCAGATCATGCAGTCTTTTTCTTTCAGCATCTCAGCTTAATGTCCTTCAGGTTCATCCAAGTTGTCACAAATGACAGGATTTCTTTCTTTTTAAGGCTGAATAACATTCTGTTGTTTGTGCATGTGTGTAGGTGTATGTACACACATACACATATTTAATACAGTTGTGGTATAAATGTATATCACAGTTTTTTAGTGCATTTTTCTATCGATGGACAATTATATTTTCACCATGTCTTGGCTATTGTGAATAATGGTGCAGTGAACATGGGAGTGCAGGTATTTCTTCAAGGTACTGATTTTACTTCTTTTGGATATATACCCAGACTAGGGATTGCTGGGTCATATGGCAGTTCTTTTTTTGAGAATTAGTTCTTTTTGGGGGGGAACCTCCATACTGTTTTCCAAAATGGCTGTACCAAAATAATATTCCCATCAACAGTGCACAGGGATTCCCTTTTTTCCACATCCTCGCCAACACTTGTATAGTTTTTTAAAAAATGTTTATTTATTTTTGAGAAAGAGTGAGCAGGAGAGGGGTAGATCGAGAGGGGGACAGAGGATTCAAAGCAGGCTTTGCACTGACAGCAGAGAGCCCAAAGCAGGACTCGAACTCATGAACCATGAGATCATGATCTGAGCTGAAGTTGGATGCTCAATCAAATGAGACACCCAGGGATCCCTGTTATCTCTTATCTTTTTAATGATAGTCATCCTAACAAGTATGAGGTGATATCTTATTATGGTTTTGATATGCATTTCCCTGATGATTAGTGATGCTGAGCACCTTTTTTGTACTTGTTAACCATTTGTATGTCATCTTTGGAAAAATCTCTATTCAGGATTTTTACCATTTTTTAATTTTTTTTGCCACTGAATTGTAGGAGTTCTTTACATATTTTGGATATCAACTCTTATCAGATATATGGCTTGCAAATGTTTTCTCCTAATCTGTAGTTTGCCTTTTCATTTTATTGTCTTCTTTGCTGTGCAGAAACTTTTCAGCTTGTTTATTTTTCAGTGGCTGAGCTTTTATTGCCATATAAGTGACAACACTTGAGGTAAGTCTTGAGGGGGATGAAGAAACTTGCCAGCTTGACAAAAGAACTTGTCCAGAACTTATAGCCAGAGGGATCCACATGTGCAGAGATGTAAGCCAGTATGTACATTAAATTGCTGGTGAACAGCCAATATTTTAGAGTAACTGGTCTGGGAAAGAAGGGACCATGTCCAGAGAGCCAGCTGGAACTTACCATGTTGAGGAATTTGGACTTCATTCCATAGGAAAAAAGAAAATGTTGGAAGATTTTTAAGCAAAGAGATAATAGCATCACATTTATTTTTTTAGAAAGACTAACGCTAGAGAAATTTGGAGGAGAAAAGGGCAAGAGAGACCAAATAGGTAGATATTGTATTGCATCACATGGTGAAGAGGACCCGAAGGAAGAGGTGTAGGGGAATGTTTGCTGAATTCCTACTGTGTGCTGGCTATTTTGCATGTGATATCTCATTTCATTATCGCAAAAACCTGAGGTCAGGGAGGTTAAGTAATTTGGCCAAGAACTATCATAGTTAGTATTTGGACCCAGGCACATGTGACTCTAAAGCCCTCTTGGAACTACAGTGAGGTCATGAAGGATGGAGACAGGAAGAATCACAGCTGGTGTTAATCAGGAAAATGATGACTAGGGGAGGGAAAGAATTGGGGAAGTCAGAAGGATGATTGTGTTAACAGTACCTACAGACATGGTTTGGATGGCTGCCTGGGTTTGTGAAGCACCTAGGGCAAGATACCTAGTGGCAGTTTGGCTCAAGAGCTCAGAAGGGTCTCGGTTCAGGGTAGTGATCTGGCTGCTAAAGTCATGAATGTGTGCACCCATTGAGTGCTCAATGAGAACAGAAAATGGCTAAGGGCAGGATTTTGGCACACCAACATTTAAAGGGTGGTGGGGAAAGAAGAGTCAGTGAGAGAAAAGAGACAGAGTAATGAGAGAGCAATGTGTTGAGAAGCCAGGATTGGATCATTTCAAGAAGCTGAGTGTAGAGGATTGAGAATTCTGAAGGGAGGCCTGAGAAGATTCACTGGCATTATCGAATGAGGAAGTCTCTGGTTACCATAATGAGAGCAATTTCAGTAGTTTGACAGGAGCCAGCTTTCTGGATATAAAAGAGTGAATGGTGGTAGAGAAGTGGACATAGAGTAGAGATTACTCTTTTGGGAATTCTGGTGAATGATAATGATGATAGCAGTTAAGTAAGAGGGCTTACTATTTGCCAGGCACTGGGCTGACAATTTATACTCATTATCCAGGTTAATCCTTACTGTATTCCTGTGAGGTATGTACTATTATTATTCCCATTTTCTGATGAGGAAATTTTAGCAAGGAGAGGGTATAGAGGTTAAGTAATATGCCCAAGGTTATACCACCAATAATAAATTATGGTTTCAAAATCTAAATCTTTGGGAATTCAAATCTGGTGTTGTAAGATGGTGGTACTTTGGGCCTGAGCCTGTGTAAAAGCAGTGGGGGTATAAGCAGTGAGGTTTCTCTGTCATGAGGAGAATATTGACTATACGTATTAAAGAGAATAATTGATAGAGCAAGGCCAAAGGTAGGAAGGATATCAGATTACATTAAAAAACAGAGTGCCTAGTTTTGGACATCTCTTTGTCAAAGGCCAGAACAGATGAGAGAAGGATCCCCCCCTCCCTTTTTTTGAGATTTAAGTAAAATTGACTTAAGTTACCGTTCTACATTGAGACTTCATGTGGAAGTTAATGCCTATTCCAATATTTCTGCTAATTCCTGGGAGTTCATCTAATGGTTTCTGTAGCTTTTGAGTTTCTGCTTCTATTAAATTCATCTCACTTATAATTCAGTTCCCATGTTCTTATTCCTTGGTTCCATTTGACCTGTGTGTAGAACTCAGACCAGTCCCCTCTACATCTTTTCCCCTTGATTTCTCCCCAATCACTCACATAAGGCATTTGTGCATGTGTCAGATATTACTGAAGACTTCAGGGATTTTATAGCCTTAGCAACACAAACAATGTGAAGTCCAATAACAGATATTTCTATTTTAAACATGCTTTCAGCTCCCCCATCACTGGAACTCTCTCCCCAAGCTTCAGCCTCCCACACCATTATTTAAGCCTCATCTCTTCTTACTCTCATCCCATTTCCTGTCCTCTTTGCCCTGTTCTACTCTTCATATTCTCCTCCTCCTCCTTCTTCTTCTTTTAAATGCAGGTCTGTTTAGCTATCTCTTTGTTTTACAATTTTGTTATAAGGCAGGCTTTCTTCTTCCATACTCAGGTGTCATATCAAGGTAGTTTCCTCAATAAGGCATTTTCTATCCCTAAGAGGAGCTCTGGCATCAGCTGCTAAAATAATAATTTTTTCCACCTCAGTGCTTAAAGATGGTGTAAATGTTGGGGGAGAGAATTGAAAGGGATTGCTTCCATTTTCTCATGAGATATGCTCTTGTGTTGAGGTAGGGATAGATCTAGGAAAGATTTGACAGCTAAGGTGAGGGACTCTGTCAACAGAAATTTACCTGGTTGGTCTACAAGCTATCATTCAGGAACCACTGAGTGAACAGACATGGAATGTTCTAGTACCTGTAGAGATGACTATGAGAATGATGTAGAAACACATAATAATCCTTTCAAAGTAAGTGAAAAAAGAAGAAATTGAAATGGTTGACACATAAAGATAGCAATTTTATAAAATTATGCTTGTGAGCGCGAAGGAATCCACAGAGCTGGCAAGTATTTGTCAGTTTTTGTGTTTTTTTATTACTAATTTGTGTTCCTATGAATATTTAGGTGTTTATTATTTACGCTAATGAAAGATAAAATATAAAAAATTGAACATTGGGGCTCCTGGGTGGCTCAGTCGATTGAGTGTCTGACTTCAGCTCAGGTCATGATCTAACAGTTCCTAAGTTTGAGCCCCACATGGGGCTTGCTGTTGTCAGCCTGTCAGTGCAGAGCCTGCTTTGGATCCTCTGTTCCCTTCTCTCTCTGCCCCTCCCCTGCTTGTATGCTCTCTCTCAAAAAATAAACAAAACTTAAAAAAAATTGAACATTATTGCAGCATAGTTAAATGTATATAAAAGTAATACAAATGCATGGTGGTATTTGAACTTTTAAAGTACTTCATATTTTACATATATTAATATATATTTGGATTATTTGCTTCATTTATTTCAACTATCTTTTTTCTAAATAATCACGTCTTTGGGCACCTGGGTGGCTCAGTTTGTTGAGCGTCTGACTCTTGATTTCGGGTCATTTCATGATCTCACAGTTTTGTGAGTTTGAGCCCTGTGTCTGGTTCTGCGCTGACAGTGTAGAGCTTGCTTGAGATTCTCCCCCTCTCTCTCTGCCCCTCTCCCCCTCACACCCTATTTCTCTCAAAATAAATAAACTTAAATAATCTCCTCTTCATTTTATAGATATGCATTTCTTTATAACCCACACACTGTTATTATGTGTGTCTCTTTTTACAGAAGATGAAACATCTGGGGCGCCTGGCTGGCTTAGTCGGTGGAGCGTGTGACTCTTGATCTCGGGGTTGTGAATTCAAGCCCTGTGTTGGGTGTAGAGATTACTTAAGAATAAAATCTTATAAAGAAATGAAGAAGATGAAATATCTGACATTGTCCATTAGAAGTGAGCTTTGGGTTGTTAATTTTGGCCCACTGCATTGGCCCACTGCATTGATAGATTTGGAGAAATGTCACATTTTCATTTGGTTTCATTTTTGATCTGTGGTGTAGTATTTGCAAGGCTGAAGGCATGGATGGAGGAAGGGATCAATGATTAGTTTGTTCTGGCATTGACTGGGGCCCACTAGATTCATGCTCTTATCATTGATTGAGAATTAATCTCGAGCAATATTTAGGAAAATAGTGAAAAACTTTCTCTTCAATAAAATCTTACTGTAATCATTAATGAGTTGGGTTTAAACCTACACATTTTTCTCTTAATAATGGTTGGTAGAAACTACTGTTTGTTTGTTTTTTAAATATACATGAACTCCATGTTATTACCAAGTTATATATATTTTTAAAGTTAAAAAATTTTTCAGCATTATTATTTTCAGAAATTATGCTTTCAGTTGTGATTTTATAGCTAAATGGGTTAACTAAGAAGTTAATTGATGGGGTGCCTGGGTGGCTCAGTCGGTTGAGCGACTGACTTCACCTCAGGTCATGATCTCACAGTTCGTGGGTTTGAGCCCCGCATCGGGCTCTGTGCTGACAGCTTAGAGCCTGGAGCCTGCTTCTGATTCTGTGTGTCCCTCTTTCTCTGCCCCTCCCCTGCTCATGATCTGTCTCTCTCTGTCTCTCAAAAATAAATAAATGTTAAAAAAAATTAAAAAAAAAAAAGCATCTGGCCTCGGCTCAGGTCACCATCTCACGTTTTGTGGGTTCGAGCCCCGCATCGGGCTCCGTGCTGACAGCTAGCTCAGAGCCTGGAGCCTGTCTTCGGATTCTGTGTCTCCCTCTCTCTCTGACCCTCCTCTGCTCCTGTTGTCTCTCTCTCAAAAATAAATAAAACATTAAAAAATTTTAAAAAATGTTAATTGATGTTCTGTAAGTACTTCTATGACATTTAGCCCGTTTTCTATTGGAGTGCCTTGTCTACATGAGGCATTTAAAAAATTATTTTTTGTTAATGTTTATCTATCTGAGAGAGAGAGAGAGAGAGAGAATCCCAAGCAGGCTCCAGGCTCTGAGATGTCAGCACAGAGCCCGACGTGGGGCTTGAACCCATGAACTGTGAGATCATGACCCAAGCCGAAGCCAGATGATTAACTGAGCCACCCAGGTGCCCCTACATGAGGCATTTTTAAGTTAAAGTAGTGAGCAGTTGATTTTTTGAATGTATGGGTAGCTTTTTTGGTATAAGGACAATCCTGAAGTCATAGAGCTGCATACAATGTGACATTGGAACTCGGCCGTCAATGCTCTGCCTGATTTTTCTTCTTCTTCCTCTTCTTCTTCCTCTTCTTCTCCTCCTTCTCCTTCTTCTTCTCTGGTTACAACTCTCATTATGCTAAATTCTGCAAACACTCAGACATGCCATGTTGTGGCATGTTGTTGTCAAACTGAGCACAATTTTACTCCTCACTGGAATAATTTAGGGTAAATGTTAGGTGCCTGTATTTCTGCCTTGGGGAGACATTTGTATCATTACTTGGAACTTCTAGGAGGAAGCTCTTGATGGCATTTGATATCTACTGATGGTCAAACCTGACTGCCTCTGCAACGCTGTGCCCACATGGTGGGGAGAGAATAAAAACACACAGGGGAAACAGTGCTTGAAGGAAGAAGGGACCTTAGAGACAGACACGTTATATTTTAGAGACGATAGCTAATTTTTAGAATGTTAATTGGTCATTACAGATTATAAGTCTTATGCAAGTGACAGTTTTTGAGTCATGCTAAGCTTCCTAATGAATGTGAAACCAGTACAAAATTTATTTTTCATAGCCACATGCAAGGTAATGAGTGCTATGATATAAGGCAAGGAGTTAACAAATTCTCTTTTGACAATAATGTGTCATTTGTTTTGGAGCTGATATTAACTCAGTGTTCTTACTACAAGCTATTTTATAAAACATCCAAACTACTACCTTTTGCCAGATAAAAAACAGCCTCTTTTAAACAATAACATCAAAGCCAGGACTTTCAGAGTGAGCCACTTAGCAGGCTAGTGATGCTATCCATGGAGCCTCAGAAGATGACCTTTCGTCTTTTTGGCACTGATGGACCAAAAGGAAAGAGTAACCTTGGAACTCCAATCTAGAAATTGTCATGCATTGTTCTAATTATAAGCCACAAAAATTGCTCAATCATTTATATATAGAAAAGATCTTGAATAGTGGTTGTCAGCACTTTCCTTTAAAATCAAAGCATTACCGATAGAACAAGTTCTTATCTGACTTAAACTCACTGATAATTCCTGAATCATAACTTTTGAAGGTTGCTGGGGGTCATCAGTGGCTTGCCTGTGATTGATCTAGCAGCCTTGCTGAGTGGATTGTGGGTCTGGCAGCTACCTTCATGGAAAGTGACCACGAGTGCCTCTCTCCTTAAGACTTGAAGTTAACTTTTATCGATTTCTCCTTCCATGAGACTACCCCCCTCTTCTGGATATTAACATTTTGGGAAAAATAGGTAACCAGCAGGGATCTTCTAAGAGAGCATTTTGCCGAAATCTGGAAGATAAATTTCCTGGTATAATAACACAGTCTCATTAGTATAATCTGTCACACTACATGCATTTTATATTTCTCTAACATCTACAACCCAAAGTCCCTTGTGAAAGAAATAAATGCTTACTAACTTCTTAGGCAGCCAATCTATTAATCTTTCGTACCATTTCTACATTTGAACTCATTTAACAGAATCAGATGCTCTAGTTAAATCCATTAATGCAACATAGA
Organism: Cryptoprocta ferox; assembly: GCA_028646485.1. Classification (NCBI taxonomy): domain Eukaryota; kingdom Metazoa; phylum Chordata; class Mammalia; order Carnivora; family Eupleridae; genus Cryptoprocta; species Cryptoprocta ferox. The sequence goes on from CM053567.1 coordinate 46,922,765, forward strand.
ATTCACATTGCCATTTTCTGCATTTCTGTTGCACTGCTATGTAGTATAGTTTTCAGATTTCAGGCTTTGGAGTCAGACTACTTGGGTCCAAATCCTGGCACCACCACTTACCAGATGTATGATTTGGACAAGTTACATATAACCTCTCTGGGCTTTGCAGTTTTCTCAACTATGAAGTGGGGATGATAATGGAACTTAACCGTGTAGGCTTGTTAAAAGGACTAAATGAGACAATACATTCCACGCACAGAAACATATTCACCCTAGCTTAAATAAGTAAGGTTTTCTTTTCTTTCTTTCTTTTTTTCAGTAGTAAGGTGACATGTGCCGTCTCATGGATACCCAGTGACCGCTGGGATATATGCCACCAGAGCTGGAGAGTGAGCAGCCTCTGAGGCTTTCCCCTCCGATTCTCACAGGTTTGTTTGCTTCCTTCCGTGTGTTGGCTCTATTTTCTGCAGACCGGTGTTCTTGGCTTATTGTTGTGCATATGTCCAGGAATTCTTTTTCCCAAATCCATACAATTTATTAGATGAAGCACTCTTATCACCTGACTCAGCTTCACAGTGTCCTGCTCCCAGGTTTCCAGATGAGAAGAAGTCCAGTCAGCTGGGACTAGAGGGGATGAGGCCGTGTGGTAAGAACGGTGGCTATATCCAAAGGCTGATAATGGCTTAGAGTCTCTAAGAAGGTGGTGTAATGGTGCGGGTGTGTGGCAGTAATTGGCAACTCTAGGATATTTATAGTGACAACGTTCAAGGTGCTTAAAGTCTCCCTGTTTTGCCCATGAATTACTTTTTTCAAGTTTGTTTATTTATTTTGAGGCAGGGGAGGGGCAGAAAGAGAGGGAGAGAGAGAATCCCAAGCAGACTCCGTGCTGTCAGCACAGAGCTTGACACGAGGCTCAATCTCACGACTGTCAGATCATGACCTGAGGTGAAATCAAGAGTTGGATGTGTAACCAACTGAGCCACCCAGGTGCCCCCATGAATTACTTATTTGAAAAATCTTTTTATTAAGGGATAATACACATATAGCAAAGGACACGAACATAAGTGTACAACTTGATGAATTTTGACAAACTGATAACCTGCGTAAGCAGCATGCAGCTCACAAAATAGAGCATGACCAGCACCCCCATAGCTCCTTTTGCTCCCCTCTGGTCACTGCTTTTTTTTTAAGTTTATGTATTTATTTTGAGAGAGAGAGAGAGGGAGAGAGAGAATCCCAAGCAGGCTCTGCACTGTCAGTGCAGAGCCCAACACAGGGCTCCATCTCATGAACTGTGAGATCATGACCTGAGCCAAAATCAAGAGTCAGACACTTAACCCACTGAGCCACCCAGGTGCCCCTGCTCTTGTCACTGTTCCTGACAGGTATATTAGTTTTACCTGGTTTTATACTTTATATAAACAGAATCATACCCTATGTACCTTTTTGTGTCTGGCTTCTTTTGCTTAGCATTGTTTGTAAGATTCATCAGTATTGTTGTATATATTTGTAGAGCATTCTCATTGCTGTAAAGTATTCATTTGGATGAATATATATCATTGATCTAGTCTATCACTGATGGACTTTAGGTAGTTTTCTGTTTCTGTCTATTGCTATTGGTGCTGTTGTGAACCTGTTTTGTAGAACATGCACAAATTAATACTGATTACTTTTTTTAAAAATATTTCTTTATTTTTGAGAGAGAGAGAGAGAGAGAGACAGAGACAGAGCAGAGCATGAGCGGGGAAGGGGCAGAGAGAGAGAGGGAGGCACAGAATCCGAAGCAGGCTCCAGGGTTCCACCTATCAGCAGAGCCCGATGTGGGGCTTGAACTTGTGAACCGTGAGATCATGACCTGAGCTGAAGTCAGATACTTAATCAGTTGAGCCACCCAGGTGCCCCACTACTGACTTTACCACCACAGGCTCATACAGGGTGTGCTGAATTATTTTCCATCACATATAATTGAATTGGTGGTCTCTTACAGGTGAATATTGTTATTCTTTTTATATGGTGATTTGTTATCTTTTTATGTTGTGAATTTCATGGTATGAGGGTAGGGTAATGTTTTAAACATTTTGCATACATGTAAAAACCCTGAATATATTTTGAGAGGGTGCTCAAGTATTCTTAATGGAATGAATGAACAAATGAACAATAGTGTATGCCTTTTCCTTTTCTGGGAACAAGCCCTATTTATAGGAGAGGCTCTAATTGCTGTATTTAGACAAGGCTGACCTGCTGCTTAGCCAAAGCTGATTGATCGAGGGGTTGACACAGGACACAAGCCAGAACAATCATGTCTCTTTTCTGGGAATTTAAAATTTGGAACAGAAAAAGAGAAACTGGGTACTGCAGAGTCCCTATGACTGTGCTCTAGAGAGAAGACCCATAGGCTCCTGGAGCAGATAAAGATCTGCATATATGACTGTTAAAGAACAATGCAAAACTATTTTGATTAAGTTCCAAAATACAAAGTAGAGACAATAAATGTAGGTGAAGGCTTTGAGTCTTAGAAATTGATTTAGTGTGAGAGTAAAGAGAGAAGTCAATATGGTGCCAGGTTTTGAGTTTCTGTGTTAGGAAAGATAATGGTAACACCATTATCAATAATCTCAAAAGGACATTTGAGGAGAGCAAAGGGGGAAGCGGTAAAGATGAGTTCAGTGTGGGATATACTAAGTTTAAAGTCCTGGTGAGGGATGTCTGGGTGGATCAGTTAGTCAAGTGTCCGATTCTTGATTTCGGCTTAGGTCATGATCTCACAGTTTGCGACAGCATGGAGCCTGCTTGGGATTCTCTTTCTCTCTCTCTGCCTCTCCCCTGTTTGCATGCTCGCTCTCTCTCTCTCTCTCTCTCTCACACACACACACACACACACACACTAAAATCCTGCTTGGGATTCTCTCTTTCTGCCCCTCCTCTGCTCACTTGCTCGCTCTCAAAATAAATAAATAGACATTAAAAAAAAAATAATAAAGTACTGGTGAGACAATCGGTTGTTCTGGTCAAGAATACTGGCTTTGAAGTTCAGAGGACTTGGAGTTCCATCTGTACTTTCCACCTCACTCTGTGATTTTGAGCACTTTATTTAGCCCCTTTATGTCTCCATTCCCCATCTATACACTGATACCTCCCTTTAAGGATTAAAAGGAGACAATGCCTATAAAGGGTTTAGCTTATTGGTTGGCAGTTAAATATTTATAAAACATATTAATAGGATGATGATGATATGGTGGTGTCTGGAGTGCAGCTGGAAGACAGGGACTGGAGCGCCGCAGGGAGGGATCTGCTTAGAGGGGCAGGTGATGCAAAGGAGCTGACCAAAATTGGCAACAGAGCGTGGAGAGCAAGAAGAAAGTTCCCATATCTTTTCAGGGAACACTTCTTAGGAGTCAGGAGAAGGAACAGGAGCCAAAGGAAGGGAGTGAGCTAGAACTGTTTGAGAGGAAGGAGATGCAACAGAGGACAGGCTCAAAAGAGCCAAAGGAAAAGGATGGTCAGCATTTGGGGCTCCAGTAAAGTCAAGGATACAGCATATTTTGGTTGGGTATCTCTTTTTTGTCTTAAAGCCTGGATATGTCTTAACTCCTGGCTATTGTAAGAATCAAATAGATTGGTGGGGGTGGGGGGGACAGGGGGACAACGTGTTAATTCACTCGTGTGTAAGAAGTTATTTAGGCTGAGTCCTCAGGTAGCAACTATCTGCAGGTCCTCTCTTGTCAGTGTGGAGATGAACCAATACCTGGTAATTCTTACTGTAGCTTCTGGGCCTGTATGTGTCTCCTCCCACACTGCTAGACCTCTGCCTGCTGCCACACACCTCTGGAAGCGAGCCAAGAAGATGAACTGTTTAAAAAATAGAAAAGAAAATAAAGCCGACTTTAGATTTTTCAGGATATTTGGGCAACACTTTCCCTCATTTTCATTTCCTGGAATGCTTCTCTTTTTTAAAAATTTGCTTCCCCCTCTCTGACTTTCCTGCACATTGGTCAAAGAAAGTTTTTTTGTACATACATGATGGTGGTGGGGCTCTGAATATTTGTTCATAGTGATAAATTATTGCAATAAAGTAATACAGGTAAGGAAACAGTGAGGTATGAGGAGAAAGGGAAATAGAGGTGAGTAAGGAGGTGTCAGGAAAGGAAAAAAAGGAGGATCAGAAAGAGGAGGGGCTGATGGGTGTGGAGAGATGAAGAGTGTGTTCTGGAAAACAGTTTGCTAGGTTTTTTTCTTAAGTTTTGTTTTGCAGATGGAATCCTGAGCTCAACCGGTCCCCTGTGGGAAACTAATCAATCTTCAGTGGTTTCTCGGCCTCCTAGCTAGAGCGGGCCTGGCCTCCACCAGGAAAGGTGTTTGGTTGGGCTATAAGGCAGCTGTGGAGCTGTCTCAGGGGGTGCAGTTCCTCTGAACTACCAGACCACCCGCGCACAGGGACGGAGCCGGCCCCTGGCCCTCCCCAGCTTCTCTAGGTTCTAGTGTGTTTTTGGTTCCCTGCTTAGGAAACCCTGGAGTAGAAGCCCTGCCTCTTGGGGATTAAAAAACATGCTTAAAAAATGAAGCAAATTTAATCTCAGATTTTACTGCATTAAATGGTTTAAACTCATTCTGGAGTTAACAATAAGGATCAGGTGCGTCTTTTAAGATTGGTAGAGTTCCTTCGCCCACCCCCCTTTGTTTCAGTTACCCAAAAAGTCTTGTCCTGACTTTGCAGGTGTGGGAGTGTCTTTTAGGATTGTAGAATATGTGCATTTTCAGATTCACAGGGATTGGCTCTTAAGTATTCCAAACGGTATTCCTTTTCCCACCTAGTTTTGGCTGATCTTGCCACAAGACTGGATTAAGCTATTATTTTTGCAAAGCCCCAGTTTTTTTTTTTTTTTTTTTTTTTACCTAAGCATCCATACCGCCTGGCCTTTTGTTTGTTTCTAAATATTGAAAGTGTTTCAAAACTCCAGTCCATTGTTGGAGACGGTCAGCTCATTTAGGAAGGCCTTTTCTATGGGTCTGGGTTTATTTTTGGACTTGAATTTCACTGGGCCCGCGCGAAGCGGCTGAGGCTGTCGGAGTCGGAACCCGTTCCAGAACTGTCGGGGGCATTCTCTCCGCACTCCGTGGTTAGGTTTTTCTAAAGGACGAGGAGCATTTGTAGGGCACTGGTCTGAGGGCTCGGGGTGGGGGGACCCGCCGCGTCCTTTCTTCCCGCTCGCCCGGCTGGCTGCCCTTGCACTCGCTTTCCCACAATCCCCGGCGCTGTCGCCGTCGCCGCCACCGGTCCTGGACCCTGGCGAAGCCGGTGGCGGCGGAGCCCGAGGCCTCCGCAGCCCTTCAGGCGCTGTCTGGAAAGTCGCCACCGCCCCCCGCCCCTCGGCTCGTGAGTGCCCGGGTTCGGCCATTTCCGGCCCGGCGCACTTCGGCAAGTTCCGCAAGACGCTTGTCGGAAATGGCTGCTCACCGGCAGGGGGAGCGGAGGATCCGGCGCGGCCTGGAAGGCGGGCGGCAGGCGGCGAGCGCGGCTTTTGGGCACCCGAGTTTCGCGCAGGCGGCGGAGGCTCGTTCTTGAACTGGAAGCCGGTCGGACCCCTAGCGACGGCGGCGGCGGCTAGGGCCCCGAGCAGCCGGGAGCTGCGGCCCGGAAGCGGCTTGTGGTAGGGATCCCGGGGCTGGCCCCGAGCTCTGGGCACCGGGCAGGCGGGAGGGACCGGGTCCGGCAGTGCTGGGGCCGCGGGAGCCCTGGGGAGACTGCTGCCCTGCGCAGTGGGGGCGTACAGCTTCGGAGTAGGCCTTCCCAGACGTCTCGGGGACTTGGGAAGAAGACCTGCAGGCCCTTAGCCACCAGCAAGGAGGGGTAATGGGGCTCCGGGGGCTCTAAACAAGCCCCTCCCTTTCCCCCCCGGCGCCCCTTGTAGCCCCAGTTTGGGTTGCAGCGCACCCACCTCCACCTCTTTTGCAGGAAGCTCGGCTTCAGCTCTGCAGCGTCTTCTGCTCCCTAAGCCCTCTATCCTTCCTTGCCCTCTGTGTTTGTTCAGCTGCTTGTGTAAGAGCATCTTCTATCGACGAAGGGGCAGCCCGGGTCTGCCTCCCCTCCCATGTTCCCCGTGCACACACTCCGACATCTGCTTTGCGCCGCGTTCAGACACAGTCGCCTGCAGCTGCTCCTCCTCTGGCTCTTTTCACGGGGTTCACCTCCTTTGATCATAAGCCAGCAGTCAGAATAGCCACTTCCTGTCCGAGGGTCCAGGTGCAGCCGTTCTGTGTATCTGGGGCTCTTGCATTCAGGCCCAGCTCTGTAGCGATGGGCCTAGCGCTGCTTGGGTAGGAGAAGGGCTGCGGGGTGCCTTTCTATACCACTGAAGACCCGCGCGCTGCAGGGGACAGTATGAATTCCAAACCCTTTGAAGATCAGGCAGGGCTGCCAGACTGCAGATAGAGTGTTTATCTCTTCTCCACATTGAGCCAGTGGTTCAGTTCCTTTTTAGCTATCTGTAGCTCTCAAAAGACTTGAATTTGGTAGATGTGGACTTCTTTTCTTTCCTTTAAAATATTCCAAGGGCTTTATCAAGTCCTCTTGGTTCAACTCCATGGAAGAGGAGGGGGAGGAGGCAATGGAGAACAACGTATGCCCCCCTCCCCCCTTTTTTCCCTTATGTGATTTACTTAAGAGATGTCTTTGGCAGTTTTTCCCCTCACTTTGTCCAATTTTTCCTCTAATTTAGGTAGCTTCACTTTTGAAGACTGGGTTTTCCATGTTTTCTTTTGTTTTAAAAAGATCCTTACATGTTGTGGTCATGGAGAGTGATTTTTCCCCGTTTTCCTCAATGGTTAGTCTTGCACTGTGTCCAGTTCTTATACAGTATATCCAGAGTGCCTGGGATAGTAACCTGTGGGGCCTTGATAGTCTTGAGTGAATCTAAGCATTCTCAACAACTTATTTAGCAAGGAGACTTTTCAATATTTCCTGATGAAAGAAAAGCTGTCTTCTAAAACTCTTATTTGGTGAGTTAAAAATATCGTATCCTGTGGGAATTTCCTGATCTTCTACCTCTGGGGGAGCCTGAGGAGTCCTAAGTATCAAAAGTATGTGGGATACCAGCTTAAATACTTTCTAGAAGAGAATTAGAATTGTGAATCTAAGGAAAACTAGAAACTTTTATTCAATACCCAAAGAGAATGGTCAGTGCTCCCAGGGCGCATAGCTACTAACCAAATGATTGACAAGAATGTGTCTTCATTGCTTCACATTTCTCTCCATTTTCTAGGGGAAAAAACTGGCATTAATGTTTGGTGGGTAGTTGGAATCTCTTAATGATTAGGCCTCAGAGTTTTAACCTATGAGTAAAAAGACTTTAAGTGAGCAGGTTAGAGAGAAATAAGTCAGGGGTTAGGCCTGAGAAGTGGACTTGTAGGACACAGTGGAAGGTTCACAGGATGGTTGAAAGCCATCAGAAGAACATGGGGGTAAGGTGAGGACCTGCCCTCCCTCGGCCAGCTGTTGTGTGGGAAGTCATTGAGGGGTGGTGTCGGAGTGAGGTGGTGGCAGGGGTGTGTGTGTGTGTGTGTGTGTGTCCCTACCTGAGGTGAGACTGGTAAATTGTCCCGTGGAGGAGGATTGGAAATATTGCCGAAGTGGAAATAGAGTCAGGTATTAGAAAAATGAAGATCCCTGTAGATCTGTTGTTGGTAGAGATTCAAGTGTCTTTGCATGTAGTAACTTAAGAGTGAGGCAAGGAATATGAATCTTTCGTAAAGTTCTAACACTGTGCACTTATTGCTGCTGGATAATAAGTTTATATCAGAAAACTCAGGTTAGCATATTTATTTCCATTTTATTTTGTTTCCCTCATAGTTTTAGGTAACTCTTTTGAAGCCGTATGATAGAATAAGTAAGAGGAAAGAAAGGAGTTTTCACGTATTTGAATATTCCGTGAAAATAGTGGAGCTCATCCACATGGGAGTCTGAGAATTTAAGAGGGACAGAGGTAGTTTCACCTAGAAGCATCATCTTTTCCTGCCTGAACCAGTCCCACACTCCTGTACACTAGGAATTCTTCACATCTCTTTGGTGATGTTGCTAGATGGAAGAGAGGCAGGATTAAAAATTTTGTAATCTTGAGTATGTAAGCGCAATATGGAGTCTCCGTTTAGCAGCACATTTACCTCCCCTACACTTAGGCATAATGTTTAGTATAGGATTTTACACCAAAATGACCCAGTTAAATTCCAGGAATGGAGCCCTAGGAAGATGAACTATGTCTCAGCATTCAGCCACCTGTGTGGTTTGTAACCTGAGAGTACCTTTACAGAAAAGTAGGTAAACTTTTTCTGTAAAGGGCCAAATAATAACTATTTTAGGCTTTGCAGCATTTCAGCTGTGTTGCCATAGAGTGAAAGCAGCATATATGTAATACATATATACGGTAAATAAATACAGTAGTATATACATACAATCCATAATTGAATGAGCAAGGCTGTGTTCCACTGTAACTTTATTTACAGAACAGGCACTGGCTGTAGTTTACCAGTGCCTGCCCTAGAGTATCAGCTCCTTACACACATATCATTAACTTGTGTATATGCATCCACTTGTGCACTTTTAGACTGGTTAGTGATGTTAATGATTAATATCCTGGATGTTTGCTTTGGTGACTGTTTTCTCTGTTATCCTATCTTATACTGCCCTCAACTTGTTTTCCAACTTCCTTTGAAACATTTTTTTGCCACAAATGTTTGATATTCTGTGGGAGGAATAAAAAATGAATTAGGTTGGGAATATAACCCTAGCTTGTGTAATAAAAGAAACACATAAATACCTTATGATGGTAGGTTGTAATAACGTCTTAAATTACTGTAGTTCTTTGGCATCATATAGTACTTTTTTTTTTTTTTTTGGTCACATGGGTTTTGACCTTTACAGTAACTTTGAGAGATAGGAGATTAAATGTTAACAATATTCCTTCTTTTGAGGGGGAAGGAAGGAAGGAAAGAAAACTGAGACGTGGGGAGGTTTAGTTATTTGACCAAGGTTAGTGGTAGTAAGTGCAAAATTCTTGAAGTGGCCAGTAATACCTACAAACCTGTCTCCATTTAAATATTTACAATGACATGAACTTCCCTGGGCAGCTCATTTGAATTTGTAGATTAGTTTTTTTTTTTTCTAATTGAGCTGCAGTTGGCCTCTGTAATTGTCACCCTTCAGGGCAGCATGAAACAAACCTATGCTTCTTCTCTGTGACAGTTCTTCAGATGTTGGAAGGTAGCCGTCATGTTTCCCCAAGAGACGAGTTGCAGACTGGTGTGCAGGGGTCAAATAAGGCCTGCACACATATCATTTGGCTGCCCAGTTTATGCAAAAACTTAAGTTGGGAGCTGGCTTTTAGAATGGGGAGATTTCACATAAAAATTTCTATCTGGCGTTTCTTGAGAAAAAAACTTAGAGGATTCAATGATACAGAGCTCACATTTCTGGTGGTAGTAATCTCCCTTAGATGCTAAATATACCCTCCATTTTGCTAAAGTGTCTCCCTGCTGGCTTCACTAGTTTACTTCACTTTGAGGGCTTTTGTAGTCCTTGAGATTGCTGTTCTTTTCCTAGGTTTTCTATTCCACAGTCTAAACAAATATTCCCATTTCCTTCAAATGTTTCTTTATTTGCAGTTTCAGATCTTCTCATCAGCTTCTTAGCCCTCTGCTTTCCATTTACTTTGTTTCTGTCCCTTAATCTTAAGGTGTACTCAGCACAGCTTATAGTCTTCAACATTCAGTGTTGCCTTACAGGGTGGAGAGTAACCTTTACTCCTTCCTATTTCAACACTAGGTTAACAAAAGAAAAAAAAAAACAGGAGGAAAACAAGGTATAAGGAATTTTTTTTTTTGCCCTAAGAGTGTGTGTCTTTGTGCGCGCACGTGTGTGTGCAAGTTGCTGTTAAATCAGATCATTCCATGTAGTTTTGAGATCTAAGTGCTGAATTTCCCTTTATTTCTGTTAAATTTATCTGCTTAGATATTGCAGACTGATAAAGTCTTTTTGTATCCTGAATTTTTTTCCAGCCTTGACTTACTCTTCCCAGCATGACTTGTTTATTGTTGAAGTAGAGCTGTAAAATATAAAAGCTCCATGGGGTAGGAAATAGTTGATGAAGACCCTGTTACTAATGGAAAATTAAGGAGGGGGGCTTCAAAGAAAGCATTGTGTTTAAAATCTTGGAGGTGAAACAAAAGGAGGTCTCAGGAAGAGCCTTTCTGTGGACGTGTTGGTACTATTTTATTCCCACAATAAAATATATATGTATGTGCTTTCAGTGTGCAAGGTGGTTATAAGTCAGTGGCATCCAAGAATCTAAAAAAGGATCTTTGAGGTCATCTAGTTCAGTCCTTCAATTTAGGTGTTTCAAAAGAATAAGGAGCATATGAGTCCAGAAGGACAAGAAATTGTGAAGTTAGAGGACCTGGTGAATCAGGTGGTAATGAGAAAGGGACAGCAAAACTGGAGTCTCAGGTTGAATTCATCCATGAAGGTTGCAGTCAGATGCCTGAGTCATAAAGCTGATTTACGTATGACTTAGCACACTTTTCAGTTTTTTGTGTCATTCATAGTGTGAGATAAAAATTATGTTTTCCGGAGACATGAAAACCTTAGAGAAATTAGTTGGCACTCTAGATACTTGTACATCAAGTTGACTGTTCCAGGAAAATACTTTAGCAAAATCCATCTGAAGACCTTTTTAAAAATGTATTTTTCCATCCCCCTCCCTCCAGTATAGTGGAATCTCTATTTTTCCACTGAACATTTTCCAGTTTTACTTAAAATGATTGAAAAGCTTATTGACAGCTTGATAATCATTTTAATGACATAGATTTTTATCATACTTGTACTTAACCATGCTTCTAATTTAGGACATTTAATTAAAAACATTTAAAAAAATTTTTGCTGTTAAAAAGAATGCTTTGGTGATTACATCTTTATAAAACAAATCTTTGTTCACATGGAATACATTCCTAGAAAGTGAAATTGCTGGACATTTTAAAGACTTTTGTTACAAGTGGCAAATTACTTTTCTGTTTACGTTCCTACTAATACCTGCCACGCGGTGCAGCTGCCCGTGTGGTACAGAGCCACACAGTACTTTATTAGTGGTATACTTTGTAATGTGTTAGTGTGAACATTCTTGGGGTTAAATCTTTTTTCTCATCCCTGAATCTTACTTAATAATAATTTCTGGAAGTGGAATTGTAGGTCAGAGTGTAGGCACAGTTTCAGGGCTCTTATTACTTACTGCTGAGTGTGCTCCAGAGGTGTGCCAGTTTTCACTTCCAGCGGCAGAGTGTGGGGATGTTACCCTTCATCCAGGCTAGCACTGTATATTGCAGTTTTACAGTTCTTTGCTGATATATGTATGGAAATGCTGGTATACTGTATTTTGCTTATATGTCAATTTCTATGACTGGCAGGGTAATTAATCATTTAAAGCTGTTTATCATTTGGGACTCCTTCTTCTTATATACTGGCATACCTCAGACACATTGCAGGTTTGGTTCCAGACCACTGCAGTAAATTACACAAGAAAGCAAGCCAAATGAATTTTTTTGTTTTCTCTGTGCATATAAAAGTTATGTTTATGTTGCATTGTAGTCTATTAAGTGCCCAATAGCATTATGTCTAAAAAATATACATAACCTTAATTAAAAAATGTTTTATTGCCAAAATATGCTATCATCTGAGCTTTCAGTGACTCATGATCTTTTTGCTGGTGGAGGGTGTTGCCTTAATGCTAATGGCTGCTGATGGATCAGGGTGGCGGTGTTGAAGGTTGGGGTGGCTGTGGCAATTTCTTAAAAGAAGAAAACAGTGAAGTCTGCCGCATCAATTGACTCTTTCACAAACAATTTCTCTGTAGCATATGAAGCTGTTTGATAGCATTTTATGCACAGTAGAACTTCTTTCAAAACTGGAGTCAGTTCTCTCAAACCCTGCCCTGCGTTATTGTCTAAGTTTCTGTAATATTAACCCCTTCGTTGTCATTTCTACAGTCTTCCCAGCATCTTCACCAGGAGTAGATTCCGTCTTGAGAAACCACTTTCTTTGCTCATCGGTCAGAAGCAATTACTCATCGGTTCGTTATCATGAGATTGCAGCAAGTCAGTCCCATCTTCAGTCGTTAGGCTCCACTTTTGTATTTTTTTTTAAGAGAGAGAGACAGGGAGGGATAGAGAATCTCAAGCAGGCTCCACACCTGGCGCAGAGCCTGATGTGGGACTCGATCCTATGACCCTGGGATCATGACCTGAGCCGAAATCAAGAGTCGGATGCTCAACTGACTGAGCCACCCAGGTGCCCCAAAAATCTCCTTTTAAATCTGTAGTCCAGGGCTTATGTCAGACTCTGTGAACCAGAATTGTGGGGCGAGAGCCCAGCCTCCTTCTGGCGCCACTTCTCATTCTTGTTCTCTTGCTGTTTCTACCACATGTGCATTACTTCCTCTACTGAAGTCCTGAACCCCTCAAAGTCATCCATGAGAGTTACAATCAGATTCCTCCAAAATTCTATTCATGTTGATATTTTGACCTCTTCCCATGAATCACAAGTGTTCTTAATTGCATCTAGAATGCTGAACACTTTCCAGAAGGTTTTCAATTTACTTTGCCCGGATCATAAGTGTTCTTAATGGCATCTAGAATGGTGAATCCTTTCCAGAAGGCTTTCAATTTACTTTGCCCATTTGCATCAGAGGAATCCCTATCTATGGCAGCTATAGCCTTACAACATGTATTTATTTATTTTTGTAAAAATTTTTTTGCATTGAGAAAGAGAGTGCACACAGGCAGGGGTAGGGCAGAGAGAAGGGGAGACAGAATCCCAAGCAGTCTCTGTGCCATCAGCGCAGAGCCCACTGTGGTGCTCGAACCCACAAAGATCATGAGATCATGACCTGAGCCGAGATCGAGTCAGACGATTAACCAACTATGCCACCCAGGTGCCCCACAACATGTATTTTTTAAATAATATGACTTGAAAGTCATATTATTTATGACTACTTGATCTTTGGACTACAGAATGGATGTTGTGTTAGGCATGAAAACAACATAAATGTTATTGTTCATCTCCATCAGAACTCTTGGTCATGCGTGACCAGGTGCACTGTCAATGAGCAGTAATATTTTGAAAGGAATCTTTTTTTTCTGAGCAGTATGTCTCAACGCTGGGCTTAGAATATTCAGTAAACCATGTTGTAAACAGATGTGCTGTCATCCAAGCTTTGTTCCATTTGTAGAGCACAGGCAAAGTAAATCTAGCATAACTGTTAAGGACCCTAGGATTTTCACAGTGATAAATGAGCATTGGTTTCAACTTAGCTGCATTAGCCCTTAACGGGAGAGTCTATCCTTCAAAAAGCTTTGAGGCCAGGCATTGTCTTCTCTCTGGCTATGGAAGTCCTAGATGGCATCTTCTTCCAAAAGAAGGCTGTTTCATCTCTATTAAAAATCTGTTGTTTAGCTTAGCCACCTTCGTTAATTGTCTTAGTAAGATCTTCTGGATAACTTGCTGCAGCTTCTACAGCAGCACTTGCTGTTTTGCCTTGCATTTTGATGTTACAGAGATGGCTTATTTCCTTAAACCTCTTGAACCAGCCTCTGCTAGCTTCAGGCTTTTCTTCGGCAGCTTCCTTATCTCTCTCAGCCTTCACAGAATTGAAGACCTTTAAGGCCTTGCCCTAGATTAGGCTTTGGCTTAACAGAATGTTATGGCTGGTTTGATCTGTCCATACCACTTGCTTCATATTAGCAGTAAGGTTATTTTGCTTTCTTGTCTTTGTGTGAACACTTTTAATTTCCTTTAGGAATTTTCCTTTGCAATCACAACCTGGCTGTTTGGCACGAGAGGCCTAGATTTTGGCCTCTCTTGGCTTTCAACATGCCTTCCTTACTAAGGTTAATCATTCCTAGCGTTTGAGTTAAAGTGAGAGACATGTGACTCTTCTATCACTTGAACACTTATAGGCCATTATAGGGTTATTAATTGGCCTCATTTCAATACTGTTGTTTGTGAGGGAATAGGGAGGCCTGAGGACAGGGAGAGACACGGGAATAGCATAGGTGGAGCAGTCAGAATACACGCAACAGTTACCTGTTAAGTTTGCTGTCTTAGATGGGCACGGTTGGTAGTGCCCTGAAGTTATTACAATAGTAACATCAAAGATCATTGATCACCGATCACCCTAACAAATAAAATAATGATGAAAATTTTGAAATATGAGAATTACCAAAATGTGACATAGAGACACAAAGTGAGCAACTGTTGGAAAAATGATGTGCTCGACTCAGGTTGCCACAGACTTTGAACTTACAAAAAACACAGTATCTGTGAAGTGCAGTTAAATGAAGCAAAATAAAATGAGGTATGCATATAATTTCCTGTTTATTTCCCTTGACCACTCAAGTTGTATTGCCTTTACTTCCATTAATGTCATGTTGCAAATGTTTTCCCCAGTCTTTTCATTAAATCTAAACTTTAAAAAAAGTAAATATATAGAATCTTTTGAGTCTTATGTAGTCAAATCTGTTGAACTTTTACAGATAATATTCTTCTTTGAATTCCTGTAGAAGTGGCTGTATTTACCTTGAGATGATATTACATCTCTTCCTTTTGTTTATGGTTTCATTTATTACAATTACCTCTTGAATCCAGCTGGGACTTATTTTTAGATTTGGTTTGTCATGCAGGAATCTGAATTTATTTTTTCCAAAAAGCTAATTGTCATATTATTTATTGAAAAACCTAGCATGGTATACTTTAAAGTGATGGCAGCAAGGTAATATTTTTCTTTACAAAACTAATACATGCTTTTTGTAAAAATGAATGATGACAAAATGAGTGTTAAGTAAGCAAATAGTAGACTTGTGAGTAGCAGGGTATAGAACAGATAGACCTGAATTTGTATCTGGGCTCCTCACCTTATTTGCTGTATAGCCTTGAACAAGTTACCTAATCTCAGTGATTCATACTTCTTTATCTGTAAAGAAGAAATAATACCTACCCACAGATGGTGGATATGAGGATGAAATGAGATAATATGTGTAAAGTATGTTATCTAGAGTACATTGTAAATATAAATAAATATAGTTAGAACAAGTGAAAAGCCTCCTCTACCTTCCATGTCTTCTAGAGGTGTCTGATGGAGTCTGTAGAATTCTTACATGAATAAGGTATATTGCCATTTGTCTTCCTTAGTTGTCTGTAATTACATTCATTCAGATGTCATTAGTCAGTTGTCATTAATTCTTTGTTAGTCACATGGTTTTGAGTTAGAGTTGTGTGCCCTGCGTTAAAATCACGGGGGGGGGGGGGCGGGAGGAGGTTTGTCAAACTACAGGAGCCTGGGCCCACACTTGGGAGTTCTGATTCAGTTAATGTAGGCAGGGCCTCGGTTTATCATTGGAAAAAATTCTTGAGTGCATTGTGAATCTGACTTGTAACCTTAGGTAAAAACTGGTGAGACAATATGATTTTGGTTTGTGGGATGTTATCAAACTTGTGGGAAGGGAAACATATCTAGGAAATGGCATAATTTTCAAGTTGAAGACTTATGTTAGGAGTTGAGAGTTCTTGTTTCAGGTTTATTCTGACTAAAGGTGACCTGGGTTAATCAAGAATCTTTGTTTACTTGTTAATACCTTGATTTGTTTGTGAGTGATATTTGTGGAACATCTTTGGCCTTAGAAATCTGCTCTTGAGCCCAAAGAATGCTTGTTGTTCTAACAACCCTGTAATAAAGGTGGCTTAACTGTGGTTAAGATTGTGATTGTATTGTAATCTTCATTCTTAACTCAGTATGTCAGTGCACAATTTTTCTTACTTGATTTTGTTGTTTAATTGGTGACAACTTTTTATTTATTTCCCTTATTTTATATCCAGGTTGAGTTTATCTAGTAAATAAGCTACTGTGGTTATTGTATTGTGAAAAACACATGGCCCAAAAAACTGCTAGAACTAATACATGAATTCAGTAAAGTTGCAGGTTACAAAATCAATGTACAGAAATCTGTTGCATTTCTGTACACCAGTAATGAAGCAGCAGAAAGAGAAATTAAGAAAACAATCCCATTTACACTTGCATCAAAAACAATTAGACCTAGGAATAAACCTAACCAAAGAGGTAAAAGACCTGTACTCTGAAAAGCTATAAAACTGTGATGAAAGAAATTCAAGATGACCCAAAGAAATGGAAAGACATTACATGCTCGTGGATTGGAAAAACAAATATTGTTAAGATGTCTATACTACCCAGAGCAATCTACACATTTAATGCAATCCCTGTCAGAATACCAACAGCATTTTTCACAGCTAGAACAAATCTGAAATTTGTATGGAACCACAAAAGACCCTGAATAGCCAAAGTAACCCTGAAAAAGAAAAGCAAAGCTGGAGGCATCACAGTTCCAGACTTCAAGTTATATTACAAGCCGTAGTGATCAAAACAGTATGGTATTGGCACAAAAATAGACACATAGATCAATGGAACAGAACAGAAAACCCAGAAATGAACCCACAAATATATGGTCAACTGTTTGACAAAGCAGAAAAGCATATCCATTGGGAAAAAGACAGTCTATTCAATAAATGGTGTTGGGAAAACTGGATAGCTAAATGCAAAAAATGAAACTGGACCACTTTCTCATACCAAACACAAAAATAAATTCAAAACGGATTAATGACCTAAATGTGAGACCTTCAAATAAAACTCCTGGAGAAGAACACAAGCAGTAACCTTCGTTGTCTGTAGCAGCGTTATCCTAGATATGTCTCCTGAGGCAAGGGAAATAAAAGCAAAAATAAACTACTGGGACTACATCAAAATACAAAATATAAAGCTTCTGCACAGCAAAAGAAACCATCAGCAAAACTAAAGGCAACTTTCAGAATGGAAGAAGATATTTGCAAATGACATCTGATAAAGGACTGATATCCAAAATCTATAAAGAACTTATCAAATTCAGCACTCAAAAAACAAATA
Organism: Cryptoprocta ferox; assembly: GCA_028646485.1. NCBI lineage: Eukaryota > Metazoa > Chordata > Mammalia > Carnivora > Eupleridae > Cryptoprocta > Cryptoprocta ferox. Next base: position 46,939,765 of record CM053567.1, read on the forward strand.
ATCCAGTTAAGAAATGGGCAGAAGACATGAATAGACATTTTTCCAAAGAAGACATACGGATAGCTAACACATGAAAAGATGCTCAACATCACTCATCATCAGGAAAATGCAGATCAAAACTACAATGAGATAACATCTCACACCTGTCAGAATGGCTAAACTCAACAAGACAGGAAACAACAGATGTTGACGATGAGAAAGGAGAACCCTCATGCACTGTCTGTGGGAATGGAAACTGGTGTAGCCACTGAGGGAGACAGTGCGGAGGTTCCTCAGAAAAATAGAATTACCCTATGATTCAGCAATTGCACTACTAAGTATTCACCCAAAGAATACAAAAATACAATTCAAATGGATACATGCACCCCAGTGTTTTATAAATAGCAGCATTATTGTCTACAATAGCCAAATTATAGAAATAGCCCAAGTGTCTATTAACTGATTAATGGATAAAGAAGAGGTGATACATACATATACAATGGAATATTACTCAGCCAGCAAAAAGAATGCAATCTTGCAATTTGCAAAAACAAGGATAGAGTTAGAGAGTATTATGTTAAGTGAAATAAGTCAGAGAAAGACAAATATTACGCATACGATTTCATTCATATGTGGAATTTAAGAAACCAAAAAAGCAAAGGGAAAAAAAAGGCACATTGAGAAACAGACTCTTAACTGTAGAGAACAAACTGATAGTTACCAGAAGGGATGTGGGTGGGGGGAGAGGTTAAATAGGTGATGGGGATTAAGGAGTGCACTTGTTGTGATGAGCACTGGGTGTCATATGGAAGTGTTGAATCACTATATCGTACACCTGAAACTAATATTACACTGTATGTTAACTAACTGGAATTTAAATAAAAGTTTAAAAAATTGTAGTGGGGATAAAAAAACACATGGCCTCTATCTCCTGCATCTGGTGAAGTGCCTATGTGCAGCTCTTACCAATCATGCTTTACCTACACTTAGCTTCTCTGGAAAGTGCCTTATGTTATTTTGAACAATAGAAGAGAGTAGTCAGAATCTTAACGGTAGTGCTAGTGTCAGAGAATTGTTTTAGTGCTTATTAACATACTTCCTGATTTTTGAACAAGGTACTACATTGCCATAACAGGCCATTAGTCATGCCTGTGTTTAGTAGGAAATCAGGAAATGATGTTCTTTTGGGTTGCTGGTACTTAAAAACAAAACAAAACCTCTGAAATACTGCTTTCAACAACCTTACTGAAATGATTTCCTGTACAGAACTGTGTTTACCTAATTTGAAGGGCTAGTGGCAATAACAGCAGCAATGTACAGACAGTTCCGTAGAACCTGCACCTGAGTTGAAATGAAATTCCGCCTCCTTTATGGGCCAATTTTGACTTAAATGAAAAAAAAAAAGGAGCACTACATGTACAGGTACACAGGTAAGTCATAGGTTACACTGGCAAAGGTATTTTGCTGAATATATTATTGTCTTATTTTGTTTAGCAGATAAATCATATATGAATGTAGTGTTAGCTTTTGGTTCTGAAGTAGTATTAATGTGTTTTAATTATAATTATCCATGGTTATAGGGGAGCAATAGTAATATGGATAATTTTAAAATAATTTATGCATGTTATGCATGTGCTCTGTGTTCCTTGAGTTAGTATCACAGGTAGTTCACCATTAATGGGTGAGGGATTAAGAGTGTGAGCAACTCTAAAATGAACCGTCAAAACAAAGCAACTGAGAGTTTGATTTGAAGCCAAGCTTTATTTAGTATGGATGATCTTACGCAAGTTACCTAACCTCTGTTCTTTGTTTTTTTCCTGTGAGAATTAGAGTAGTACCTATTTCATAGGATTGTTGTGAAGATTAACTAAGTATGTTTAGGAGTATAATAAGTTTAACCAGGCACACAGTAAGCATTCAATAACTGTTAGCCATTATAATTATTGACAATATTAAAGTTAGTTGAAAGTGTCATTTGGGAGTGTCTCATAATGTTGAGCTTCTGTTTCTTGCCCCATTCACTCTTCATACCTTTCAGATTTGTACATGATGACAGCCCTAATGGAACCAGCCATTCCCTTCTTTTCTCCCTTCTACTTTTTTTCTCTTCCACTGTGTGTTTTACTTTAGTTCAGTTTAGGCTTTTTTTTTTTTGTTTTTTTTTGGTATGAAGAAAATTATACAAGTTTATTAAATGGCATAAAAGAAGACCTGAATAAACAGAGAGGTATCCCAAATCCATGATAGTTTCAATATCAAAGTATTTTAGTGGTTAAAAAAAATTTTTTTTTTGAGACAGCATGTGAGCACGCAAGTGGGGGAGGGGCAGAGGGGGACAGGGACTCTTAAGCAGGCTTTGTGCTCAGTGTGGAGCGTGTTACAGGGCTTGATCTCCCAACTGTGAGACCATGACCTGAGCGGAAACCAAGAGTTGGGTGTTTAACCAACTGAGCCACCCAGGCGTCCCCCAAATATTTTAGTTTTTTATTTTTATTCTTTACTTTGAGAGAAAGAGAGAGAGAGAGTGTGTACATGCACGAGCTGGGGAGGGGCAGAAAGAGAGTGGGAGAGAGAGAGAGAGAAATTTCAAGCAGGCCCTGCACTGTCAGTGCAGAGCCTGACAGATGAGGGACTCGAACCCACGACCCGTGAGATGAAGAGTTGGGTGCTAACCGACCAAGCCACTCAGGAACCCACAAAGTATTTTAGTTTTAAAAGAAGAAAAGTCCAGTCAGTAGGATGGTTGTTATCATCAAACTCTTGAAAGCCACGCCCTGATCACAGGTAATGTTCCTGCTGGTAATAAGAGAGTTTGCCAGTTGTGGAAAGGAATGTTAGAAGAGAAGGCTGATACAAAGAAAAGGTGATAATAGAGGGAGGGCATTGGTGTGTAGAAGTGAGCAGATGAGGGGGAATACAAGTGCATGCAGAATTCTGAATTGAAACTGTAAGCCTCAGCTTCTCAGCTCACCTCTTGGACTTTTGAATTGAGGTTTTAGCATTTCTACCTTCAAGTGAGTGGCTGGTGGATGAAGAATTCTACTTTGCATTTTTATCAGCAACATATTTTGATTGGGGAAAGATTAGAAAGTAGGGCATCAGCCTGCCATGATCTGAATGGTAAGTCACTGTGTACAAGTATTAGAATTTTTTCTTTCTCTTTGCTAGGAGAAGACACTTAACTACTGTAAATTCCTTATAATCATAGATGTACTCTTACTGCCATTGGATCATTAAGGTGTGGATGTCTGTGTTGCTGACTGTGGAAAGGAGGTATCAGGAGGAGGTCAAGGTTAGGTAAATTTAGAGTCATCTGGTTAAGGGACTAATTGAAGCTAATTGGCAAGCTCTAGTAAGTGAAGACTAAGAGAAGAGAACAAAGGAACTGGTGAAGAACCATGGTCTTTAAAAGTGGTGAAAGGAGTCAGAGAAAGAGCTGTTGGGATGGAGAACCAAGAGAACAGGTGATTAAAAAAATATAAAATACAAATTAAGTATGAGATAAGGGGTGTGTGTGCGAGAATAACAAAACATTTTGATAGGAGAAATAAAGAAAGATGTGGACAAATGGATGGATTTTCATGCTTCTGGGTAAGATTATCTGAAAATAATGCTTCCGTACTTAAATGCAACATAATTCTTTTGTATATATTACTGAATTCTGTTCACTAATGTTAAGTATTTTTGTGCCTATATTTATGAGAGATATTTATAGATTTCTTTTTTGGTGCTGTTTTTGTCTGGTTTTGGTATCAGGGTAATGCTAGTTTTATGAAATGAACTGAGAAGTGTTCCCTGTGGGAGAGATTGTATCACCTGGGGATGAAGAGTTCTTTGTGGGAGGGTTTTACAATTACAAAGTTGACTTATTTAATAGTTAGAGAATTAATTATTTTATGTTATTTCATTTCACCTAAGTTGTCAAATTTACATGTGTAGAGTTTTTCTGTCTTCCCTTACTATCTTTTTGATGCCTGCAGGGACTGTAGTGATATTCCGTCTTTCATTCTTGGACATTGGTAATTTGTATCTTTCTTTGTCAGTCTTGCAGGTTTTTCAAAACTCTTGACAAACATTTTTAAATTGATACTTCATTTTTGTTTTTCTGTTTTTTTATTGATGTCTGCTCTTTCTTTCCTTCTTGTTTACTTTGTGTTTATTTTGTTCTTTTTCTAGGTTCTTTTTTTCCCCCCTAAGTTTATTCATTTTGAGAGAGACAGAGACAGCACGAGTGGGGGAGGGACAGAGAGAAGGAGAGAGAGAATTCCAAGCAGGCTCATCCATACTGTCAGCATGGAGCCCAATGTGGACCTTGAACTCATGAAACTGTGAGATCGTGACTTGAGTGGAAACCAAGAGTCAGATGCTTTACCTGACTGAGCCACCCAGGAGCCCCTTTTTCTAGGTTTTTGAAGTAGGAGCCTAGGTTATTGATTTGAGACTTTCCCTCTTTTCTAATGTAGGCACTCCACGAATAAATTTTCCTCTCAGCACTGTTTTAGCTGAGTCCTACAAATATTTTTTGTGTATAATATGTTATTGAATCCCCACAATAACCCTGGAAGTAGGTAGGGATTTTCTTTTTTCTTTTTTTAATATTTATTTTTGAGAGAGAGAGAGAGAGCAAGCGCGAGAGTGCACGAGGGCACGCGGAGGGTCAGAGAGAGAGGGAGACCCAGAATCCGAAGCAGGCTCCAGTCTCTGAGCTGTCAGCACAGAGCCTGACTCGGGGCTCGAACCCACGAACTGTGAGATCATGACCTGAGCCAAAGTCGGACGCTTAGCCGACTGAGCCACCCAGGCGCCCTGGGGATTTTCAACATCACTCGAAGGAGGAAATTATATAACATCCTTAAGTTATCAGAGCTTTGTGGCGTCCTGAGACCGATGGTATGGCTGCAAGTCCCTGTGGCCTTCAAGCCTCCTAGCTGTGAAGTTCTCTTTTTATTTTATAGTGTTTTGTTTTACTGAATCAAGACTATCTAGGCTTTAAGTCTTAAACTTGATGTAGAATTGGTATCATTGTTCATTGAACAGTGATCAGGTACTCAGAACTTTGTAGTGTTCTGTTGGGAGATTTCAAAAGTGGTGAAAAAGTAGTTTCTTTCTAGGAGTTTTAATCTAGCTGGTGAGAAATAAATTACTTAAATAAAACTAATGAACAGTTGGTTAAGTTCTGAATCTTCTGATATTGAGTAAAATGGGTGTTTAGAGACTTGAGAAATGAAGTGTAGTTGGAGAAAGCTTTATGAAAGAAGTAAGTCTTTCTGTGCTGACAGTGCAGAGCCTGCTTGGAGTTCTCTCTCTCTCTCTCTCTCTCTGTCTCTCTCTGCCCCTCTCCTATTGGTTCTCCCTTGCTTTCTCTCAAAATAAATAAATAAACATTAAAAAAATTAAAATGTCCCCAAAGAACAAACGGGTAAGTGGAAAAGAGGAAGAATGCCAATCTAAGTGTCTGTTAGTATGTCTGTTGGGGAGGAGAGATGGAGAAGATTGGAGAAAGAGCCACAACTTGAGTCAGCTCATTCTTTGCATTAGGAGGGTGCTCTGAAGAGTCATGATTTGAACGTATGTGGAAGAGTTTAAGTTGGGTGGATAGGTAGAGCAAACCTTGTTATAGAGGTTTCTGGTATTTATGAGCATGTAGTAAAATGTCTAATGATGTAGGACGTTAGACTGTTCTTGATGTCAGTGGAAAAAATCAAATTACAAAAAGAACATATGTGTTTAATATGTTTTTGTATGCATATTTATTCATGCATAGAGAAAAGACTGGAAGAGGTCTCTGGTTTTGACAAAATAGCAGACCAGATAAATTTAACCCCCCTGCTGCTACAAAATTGCATATTGTACTCTTCAGAAAAAAAAAAAAAGGTAAAAATCTTCATTAAAATAAAAACAGTGTGGTGGGAGCAGACAAGGATGGGGATTGAAAAAGCATGTGGTGTGCAATTTGATGTTATATTCCCTTAGAGTGTTTGCTAGTCTTAGTAACTTGCATTTTAGTTTCCATAGAGACAAGAGAAAAACCTTTAGGGCTGTGAGTGTTAGAATTGAGACAGCAGATAAGAGTATAGATATTCAAAGGGCTGAACATTCACTAAAGGAGCAGATAAGACTAGAAATAATGTGCTGTGAGCATACACAGATGTCTCTGTTAGTCTGGATCCTGGATTTGTTGGGGGAAGGGAGTATCTGCTGAGAACTCAAGACCATGACTTTCCCCTTCATATGGGTATTATGTTCAGATTTAAAGTACATGTGGGGTCTGGGAGAATCTCCAGACTGAGAATTGACATTAAAAAAATGGTTTAAGGCTGATGATATCACAGAGGTATTTGGAAAATGGAAACTGTTCTAGAGGGACATATCCTCAATCCAGAACACATGTAATTCCCAGAAATAAAACACTACCAAAAATGAACTTAATATAGAATGATAAAGCATGTGAGGAAACAATCCATTATTCCTCTATAAGCAAGAATTAGCAGATAGAACAAACTAAACACATGAAGGGAAAGAATAGCAAATATGACACAGAATAGGTGCTATCATAAACATAAGAAAATTTTTTTAAAAAGCTAGTAGAATTTCTGAAAATGTAAAAAAGTCATCGAAATTAAAACCTAGTGGGTAGGATAAACAGCAGCTCAGATACAGAAGAGAAAATTAATGAACTAGATCAATACTTGGCAAACCATGGCTTATTGGGTGAATCTGGGTTGTGGCTTGTTTTTGTATAGCCTGCATGGCAAGAATTTCTTCTTAATATTTTTGAGAGAGAGAAGAGTGAACACAAACACACAAACATGTGTGAGGGCCAGACACATGCGCGCGCGCGCACACACACACACACACACACACACAGAATCTGAAGCAGGCTCCAGGCTCTGAGCTGTCAGTGCAGAGCCCCATGCAAGGCTTGAACCCACAGACTATGAGATAGTGACCTGAGCTGGTCAGATGCTTAACCAGCTGAACCACCTAGGCATCCTGGTAAGAATAGTTTTTTATATTTTTAAAGGATTGTTAAAAAAACAAAAAGAGACAAAAGAAAATATTCTATCTACATAGATTGTATGTGGCTTCCAAACCCTAATATATTTACTTTCTGGCTCTTTACTGAAAAAATTTCCTGCTCCTAAACTGGATAGATCTAAGGAAATTTCCAGAAGGTATCACAAAGGACAAAGAAAATATAAAAGAGAGGTTTAAAGACATGGAGAATGGAATGAGGAATTCTGACATGTATCCAGTCATCTAATAGGAGTTCAAGAAGGGGAGAATGAGGGACAGGCACTATTCAAAGAGATGATAGCTAAGAATTTTTTAGATTAATGAAAGATATGAATCTTAAGAATCAATGTTTAATGAATGCTGGGTGTCCCTCCCCCCATTGCCTCCAACTGTGTGTATAGACACCTGCAGAACCCCGCAAATGAAAAGATCTTTAATTAAAAATTTTTTAATGTTTATTTTTGAGAGAGGAAGAGAGCATGAGTAGGGGAGGGGCAGAGAGAGACAGACACAGAATCTAAAGCAGGCTCCAGGCTCTGAGCAAGCTGTCAGCACAGAGCCCCATGTGGGGCTCCAACTCATGAACTGTGAGATCATGACCTGAGCCAAAGTTGGATGCTTAATCGACTGAGCTACCCAGGTGCCCCTGAAAAGATCCTAACTAGGATGAAAAGTCTGATTATCCATAAGGTACAACCATTAGACCGAAATTTCACTTCTCAGCAGCAATGATGGAATCCAGAGGATTCTTCACTCTTGGTGGAAAAGAATTGTGAACCTAGAATTGTATATCTAGTTAGATCATCATCTTGATTTAGGGTAAAATAAAGTGTTTTCACATAAAAACAGTTTACCACCAATAGTCTCTCACTGAGGGAACTACTTAAGGAAAAAGAAAACCAGAGGGAAGGAGTGAAATGCAAAAAGGAATGGAATTCTGAGTAAGGAAATTGGTAAATCTATGGGTTAATCTAAAGAAGCATGAATCCTATTAGTAATGATAAGGGCTAACATTGAGCATAAAAACAAGGTGGAGCTAAAGTATCAGTCAATAATGACATGAAAGTCAAGAGGTAGGTCAGTATAGGTGAAGATCTTTTATTTATTTAAAAAATTTTTAATGTTTTTATTTATTTTTGAGAGAGAGAGAGAGAATGAGAATGAGTGGGGGAGGGTCAGAGAGCGACACAATCCAAAGCAGGCTCTAGACTCAGATGTCAGCACAGAGCCCTACATGGAGCTTGAACTCATGAACTATGAGATCATGACCTGAGCCAAAGTTGGATGCTTAACTGACCGAGCCATCCAGGCGCCCTGAAGATCTTTTATTAATTGAGAAGAGCGAAGAAATATTAGAGATATTGTTAAACTTTTGACTTAGGAATGCATGTTATGAGGAGCCTGGCTAGCTAAGTCAGTAGAATATGTGACTCTTGATCTCGGGATTGTAAGTTTGAGCCCTACATTGGGTGCAGAGATTACTTACAAAATAATAAAATCTTAAAGAATGCACGTTACATTTTAAGAGTTAACCTCTTAAGATAAGTTGAATATTTAACTTATAGACTGGTAGAGGGGTTAAAAAAAGAATAAAAACCTTAATAACTAAACAGAAGACAAGAAAGGGGTGAGGAGCATAGAAAAAACATAAGTAACATAGATTAAGAGTGTTATAAGTAAATCTTAATGTATCACAGTAAGTGTAAGTGGATCCAACACTAGTTTAAAGAAAAAGATTGTTATATTGGAGTTTTATTTAAAAAATGAAGTCTTGTTCTCAAATGTTTATAAGAGGTACATGAAACACATGAATATGGAAAGTTTGCTAGAAAAAGAATGGAAAAAGTTAAGCTGGGCAAATATTAACTAAAACCTCAGTTTCTGAAAAGGTGGGAACAACCTAAGTGTCCATCAACAGATGAATAGATAAACAAAATTGTGGTATATGCATACAATGGAATATTGTTCAGCCATAAAAAGGGATGAAGTTCTGAGACATGCTACAACATAGACAAACCTTGAAACATAATTATGTTAAGTGAAATAAGCCAGGCACATAAGGACAGATATTGTATGATTTATACTTATGTGAATATCTAGAATGGACAATAGTGACAGAAAGTTAATTAAAGTGTAATAGTGGCTGAGAGGAGAGAGAAAGGGAGAATTACTGCTTAATGGTACAAGAATTTCTGTCTGGGGTCATAAAAAAGTTTTGGAGATACATAGTGATGATGGTTGCACAACATTGTGAGTGTAATTATTACTGGTGCGTGGTTCACTTAAAAGTGATGGAGATGGCAAATTTTATGTCTTTTATATTTTTTACCACACAATAAAATGATAAGATTGCAAAAAAGCAAGTAAATATGTCCCATGATTTAGAGAGGAAAAATAGTTAATAGAATCAAATCCACAGGTGCCCCAGATGTTGCAAGTAGCAGACAAGGAATTAATTTTTATAAATATGCTAAATAAAGGAAAAGGTAGAAAAAAGTGAATAGATTCATTTCTCAGTAGAGAAAAAAGGGCCTAAAGGACATTCTAGAACTGAAAAATATAATACCTAAAATTAAGAATTTGTTGGATGAAATTAATGATAGACTAGATATAACAGAAGAATGGTTTGGTGAACTCAAAGACAAGTCAATTGAAATTATTCAAGCTGTTAGCACTATTAGATGAAATAAAAAATGCTGATTTACAGTAAAACAGGATAAATTGATGGAGAATGCGAGATTAGGCATTATGGTTTGTTATGGTCCCATACTAGAGTGAAGACAGTAGAATAAAAGGGATAAATGCAAACATTATTGTAAATTTTAATTATTGCTATTATAAATACTATGATTATTATAAGAAAGAATGGGTACAGTTTGGCAGGAGGTCAGATAAGCAGTTGGAGGAATTAAAAAATAACTCTTAAGACCTGTGGCTAATAAATAGCCTACCATATGCCAGATATCATGCAAGGTTTTTTTATGTGCTGTTTCTAATTCTCATAACAGTCCTAAGCATGACTGTTATCTTTTTACTGATGAAAAAACTGTGGCTCAGAATGGTTAAATGACCATCTAATAGCTTATAAAGCTGGGATTTGATCCCAATGAAGTCTGTTCTCATTCCTGTATATCACATTGTTTTTAGTTGGTAAGACTGGAAGAATGTAGTATCATGGCAGCACTGAAAGGAATTGGAAAGATGAGGTATTTGGAATCATGACGATGATATATATCCTAGGAGAGATATCCTTTAGGGAGTTGGAAATATTGGTCACCTAGTACAGAGCAGAAAGGCTAAGTTTGGAGTAGTAGCTCTGGGGGGTTGAAGCCATTTAAGTGTCTGGGTTTATTACCAGGTTAAGTTGAAAACCATGTGGGCATTTTCCATATGAAGAAAGTAGAATAGTGGATGGCAACAGAGCAAAGAGGGTAAATAAGTCAGGGAAATCAGTAGAACACCAGGAAGTATGGTTTCATGGGAAATCAAGTAGAACGTAGAATGAGAAAGTGATCAGTGATATATAATTCATTTACTTAACTGATATTAATAGAGCACTTATAAATACACTATGCTGGGTATTTACTGGTGATACAGCAGTGATCCAAGCAAATGAGATTCCTGTCCTCAAGGTTTTGGTGGGGAAGATAAATAATAAGTAAATAAATGAAAAGATATTATGAAGGAAATAAATAGATCAGTGCCATAAAGTATTGGGGTAAGAATGACTACCTTCAATGGGAACAGCAAGACAGTTAAGAACTGAAGGATGAGAGGCAGCTAGAGAAACCCTGGGGAAGAGCATTTGAGACTAAAAGAATGGCAGATATAAAAGTTCTGAGGCAAGAAAGAGCTTGGTGTAGGTAAGGGATTGAAAGGAAACCAGTTTAGCTAAAGTTGAGGGAGCAAGTGGAAAAATGATGGCAAATGAGATTAGATGGGTGGTCAGAATATAGTTATGAAGGGCCTGGCAGTACAGTGGGAAGCCACTGAAAAATTTTAAGGATGGGAGAGACATGATCTAATTCATTTTGTTTGTTTTTTTAATTGATGTGTAATAGACATACAATATTAGTTTCAGGGGGATATATCATAGTGACTTGATATTTTAATACATTATGAAATGATCCCCACGGTAAGTCTGGTTACCGTCTGTCACCATGCAAAGTGACTACAATATTGATTATATTCCCTATGCTGTACATTATATCCCCATGACTTATTTATTTTATAACTAGAAATTTGTATTTCATAATCCCCTTCACCTATTTTGCCTACCCCCAACCCCCATCCATTCCCCCTCTGGTAATTAACAGTTTGTGTCCTGTATCTTTGAGTCTGTTTCTCCTTTGTTTTATTTGTTTTGTTTTTTAAATTACATATATGTGAAATCATACAGTATTTGTCTGTGTGTGACGTACTTCACTTAGCATTATACCCGCTAGGTCCAACCATGTTGTCTTTGATGGCAAGATTTCATTCTTTATGGCTAAGTGATATTCCAGCGTGTGTGTGTGTGTGTGTGTGTGTGCGTGTGCACATATATATATACTCCACACTTTATCCATTCATCTATTGATGGACACTTAGGTTGCTTCCATAATCTTGACTATTGTGAAAATGCTACAGTGAATGTGAGGGTGCATGTATCTTTTCAAAATGTTGTTTTTGTTTTCTTTTTTTTAAATTTTAATTAATTTTTTAAGTTTACATCCAAGTTAGTTAGAATATATAGTGCATTGATGATTTCAGGAGTGGATTCCAGTGATTCATCCCCTATGTATAACACCCAGTGCTCATCCCAACAAGTGTCTTCCTTAAGGCCCCTTGCCCATTTAGCCCACCCACAACCCCTCCAGCAACCTGCAGTTCTCTGTTTTTAAGAGTCTCTTATATTTTGTCCCTCTTCTTGTTTTTTTTTTTTAATTTTTTATGTTTTTTATTTATTTTTGAGAGACAGAGAGAGACCGTGTGATCAGGGGAGGGTCAGAGAGAGAGAGAGACACAGAATCCAAAGACAGGCTCCAGGCTCTGAGTTAGCTGTCAGCACAGAGCCTGCCGTGGGGCCCGAACCCACGAACCGCGAGATCATGACCTGAGCTGAAGTCGGACGCTTAACCTACTGAGCCACCCAGGCGCCTCCCCTTCTTGTTTTTATATTATTTTTACTTCCCTTCTCTGACTTATTTTGCTTAGCATAATATCCTCTAGTTCCATCTACATAGTTGCAAATGGCAAGATTTCATTCTTTTTGATTGCCTAGTAATACTCCATTGCATATATATACCACATCTTCTTCTTCTTCTTTTTTTTAAATGTTTATTTATTTTTGAGAGAGAGAGAGAGAGAGACAGACAGACAGACAGTGTGAGCATGATAGGGGCAGAGAGAGGGAGACACAGAATCTGAAGCAGGCTCCAGGCTCTGAGCTGTCAGCACCGAACCCGATGTGGGGCTCGAACTCGCAAACTGAGATCATGATTTGAGCCAAAGTCGGATGCTCAACTGACTGAGCCATCCAGGCGCCCCTGTATACCACACCTTCTTTATCCATTCATCTGTTGGTGGACATTTGGGCTCTTTCCATACTTTGGCTCTTGTCGATCGATAGCACTGCAATAAACATTGGGGTGCATGTGCCCCTTCAAAACAGCACAACTGTATTCGTTGGATAAATACCTAGTAGTGCAATTGCTGGGTTATAGGGTGTTTTTTTTTTTTATAGCCATACTGTTTTCCAGAGTGACTGCACCAGTTTGCATTCCCACCAGCAGTGCAAAAGAGATCCTCTTTCTCTGCATCCTCGCCAACACCTGTTGCCTGAATTGTTAATTTTAGCCATTCTGACAAGTGTGAGGTGGTATCTCAGTGTGGTTTTAATTTGTATTTCCCTGTTGATGAGTGATGTTGGGCATTTTTTTCATGTGTCTGTTAGCCATCTCTTTGTCTTTGGAAAAGTGTCTATTCATGTCTTCTGCCCATTTCTTCACTGGATTATTTGTTTTTTGGGTGTTGAGTTTCATAAGTTCTTTATAGATTTTGGATACTAACCCTTATTCTGATACGTCATTTGCAAATATTCTCCCATTCTGTTTGTTGCTTTTTAATTTTGCTGATTGTTTCCTTTGCTGTGCAGAAGATTTTTATCTTGATGAGGTCCCAGTAGTTCATTTTGGTGTTTTTGTTTTCTTTGGATAAATACACAGAAGTGGAATTTGGATGGTCTGGTAGTTCTGTTTTTAATTTTTTGAGGAACTTCCATACTGTTGTCCATTATGACTTCACCAATTTACATTCTCACCACATTTTCTTTTCTCCGCATCCTCACCAACACTTAGAATTTTTTGTCTTTTTTGATAATACCCAGTTTTTGAGGTGATACCTCATTGTGGTTTTGATTTCCATTTCCCTGATGATTAATGATGTTGAGCATCTTTTCTTATGCCTTTTGTGTGTGTGTATATCTTCTTTGGAAAAATGTCTATTCAAGTCCTTTGCCCATTTTTTAATCAGTTTGGTTTTTTTTTGATATTGTGTAAATTCTTTATATAATTTGGTATTAATCCCTTATCAGATGTATGATTTGCAAATATCTTCTCCCATTCTCTAGTTGCCTTTTCATTTTGTTGATGGTTTCCTGAACTGCTGTGCAAAAGCTTTTTGGTTGCATATAATCTCAGTTGTTTTAGTTTTTGTTGCCCTTGTCTGAGGAGACTGATCCAAAAAATATTGCTAAGACCGATGTCAAATAGATTACTATCTATATTTCCTTCTAGGAGTTTTTTCAGATCTTACATTCAAGTCTAATCCCTTTTGAATTTAATTTTGTGTATTATATTTTTGTGTAAGATAAAGGCCCAGTTTCATTCTTTTGTATATGGCTGTCCAGTTTTCCCAACACCATTTATTGAAGAGAGTATCCTTTCCTCATTGTGTATTCTTGGCACTTCTGGTGTAAATTGACCACGTATGTGTGGGTTTATTTCTGGGCTTTCTGTTGTATTGATCTATGTGTGTGCTTTTAAGCCAGTATCATACTGTTTTCATTACCATATCTTTCTGGTATAATTCGAAATCAGGGAACATAATACCTCCAGCTTTGTTCTTTCTCAAGATTGCTTTAGCTATTTGAGGTCTTTTGTAGTTTTATAAAAATTTTAGGATTGTTTGTTTTATTACTATGAAAAATGCCATTGGTATTTTTGATGGGGATTGCATCAAATCTGTAGATTGCTTTGAGTAGTATGGACGTTTTAACAGTATTAATTCTTCCAGGGTCACTTGGGTACCTCAGTTGGTTAAGTGTCCGACTTAAGCTCAGGTCATGGTCTTGAGGTTCGTGGGTTTGAGCCATGCGTTGGGCTCTGTGCTGACAGCTCAGAGTTTGGAGCCTGCTTTGTATTCTGTGTCTCCCTTTCTCTCTGCCCCTCCCCTGCTTATGCTTTCTCTCTCTCTCTCTGTCTCTCTCTCGCTCTCACTCTCAACTATAAACATTAACAGTATTAATTCTTCCAGTCCATGAGCACAGAATATCTTTCTATTTATGTTGCCTTTAGTTTCTTATATCAATGTCCTATAGTTTTCAGAGTACCCTCCTTGGTGAAATTTATTCCTACATATTTTATTCTTTATTTTTTTCCAAGAAGCTTATTGAAATGTTTATTCGTAGTCCCACTATTTTAAATGTGTATTTATGGACTGTCCAAAAGCAATAGTTTCAGTACCCCTCAGACTCCTCGAAATTTTAAATGATCTAAGAAACTTTTGTGAAGATCAAGTTTTCATTTTTTTTTTTTTAAACCAGGGACATCCTTAGGTTACCTTTGTGCTCCTAGAAAGCATTCAGTTAGCAGCAGTATCTGTTTTAAGCATCCATCTTTCACCTGCAAAGTTAATGATGTTCATTTGATTTTCGCAGAGTTTTACAACTTGAAACAGTTATCAAGATCTAAACCTTAAATGGCACTTTGAGTCTATGTTGACTTGGTTTCACACTGAGATCGGGCAGGCATACACGGCAGTTATACAGTGAAATAGCTCTCTTTCACATGAGAGAAATCTCTGCTTGGCATACAGTTGATGACGAGTAAACTAAAATGTATTCAAACCAACCTCCCCATATCCTGGCATGGGAACACAGACTGGGAGCCTCTTGGGGACTCCTTGAGGTCCCCTGGACAATGTGGTCTGGGCCACACATTCAGGTCATGGGACCCTCAGACTCATCCTGGCTATGGCCAATCACCCCTGCCCTGATGCCCAAGAGGCTGTGTATACTGAACCACTTATCACTCCGGAACCCCCAGTGCATCACATCAGCAGAGAGCAGAGGCAAGATTAAAAATGACATTTTATTTTTTCTGATGCAATTGTAAATGGGATTGTTTTCTTAATGTCTCTTTATGATCACTTGTTATTAGTGTATAGCAATGCTATTGATTTTTGTATGCTAATTTTGTATCCTGCTACTTAAGTGAATTCATTTAGTGGTTTGCTGGTTGAGCCTTTAGGGTTTTCTGTACACATGGTAACTTATCATGTGCAAATAGTGTTTTACTTCTTTTTCCATTCGAATGCCTTTTATTTGTTTTTCTTGCCTAATTGCTGTGGCTAGGACTTCCAGTACTATGTTGAATGAGTGGCAAGAATGGGCGTCCATGTCTTAGTATTGATCTTAGAGGAAAAACTTTCAGCTTTTCACCATTGAGTGTGATGCTAGGTGTGGGGTTAGTCAATTGTGGCCTTTGTTATGTTGCGGTACATTCCTTCTATGCCCACTTTGTTGAGAGTTTTTTTTTTTTTTAAATCATAAATGGATGTAGAATTTTGTCAAATGCTTTTTCTGCATCAGTTGAAATGACCATCTGCTTTTTATGCTTTGTTTAATTAATGTGGTATATTATGTTGATTAATTTGTGGATGTTGTGAACCATCCTTGCATTCCTGGAATAAACCCCGTGTGATTGTGGTATGTGATCCTTTTTAATGTGTTGTTGACTTCAGTTTGCTAATGTTTTGTTGAAAGTTTTTGCATCTGGATTTATCAAGGATATTGTCCTCTAATTTACTCCTTTTTTGTGGTGTCTTTTTCTGGGTTTTGGTATCAGGGTAATGCTGGCATCATAAAATGAGTTTTGAAGCATTTCTTTTTAAGTTTTTTGGAATACTTTAAGAAGGATAGGTACTATTTTTCATGTGGTAGAATTCATGTGTAAAGCCATCTGGTTCTGGACTTTTGTTTTTTGGGGAGTCTGATTCAATTTCATTACTTATAATTGCTCTATTCAGATTTTGTTTCTTTGTTATTCAATCTTGGAAGGTTGTATTTCTAGGAATTTATTTTTCTATGTTTTCCAATTTGTTGATGTATAATTGTAAGTCTCTTATGATCCTTTTGTATTTTCTGTGGTGTGAGTTGTAACTTCTCTTTCATTTCTGATTTTATTTATTTGGGTGCTTTTTTTTTCTTGACTCTGGCTATAGGTTTATTGATTTTGTTTATCTTTTTAAAGAACCAGCTTTTAGTTTCATTGATCTTTTCTGTTGTTTTTCTATCTCTGCTTCATTTATTTCTGCTCTGATCTTTATTACTTCTTTCCTCTTATTAACTTTGGCATTGTTTGTTTTTCTTTTTTTAATTCCTTTAGATTATTTATAATTTGGGATTTTGTCTTGTTTGTGTCTTGAGTTAGGCCTGCATTGCTATGAACCTCCTTTTAGAACTGCTTTTGCTTGTCCCATAGATTTTGGAAAGTTGTGTTTCTTTTTGCATTTGTGTTAAGGTATTTTTAAAATTTTCTCTTTGATTTCTTCATAGACCCATTGGATTTTATAGTAGCATATCATTTAGTGTCCACATGTTTGTGTTTTGGAATTTCTAGTTTTATTGTAACTAATTTCTAGTTTCATACTGTTATAGTTGGAAAAAATGCTTGATATGATTTCAGTCTTCTTGAATTTATTGAGACTTGTTTTGTGGCCTAATGTGATCTATCTGGGAGAATGTTCCGTGTGCACCTGAAAAAAAAAAGTGTATCCTGCAGTTTGTGATGGAATGTTTTGTATATATATCTATTGAGCCTTTCTGTCCAATGTGTTAAGGCCAATGTTTGTTTACTTGTTGATTTTCTGACTAGGTGATCTATGCATTGATCTAATTGGGAGTTTGATGTTCCCTATTATTATTGTATTATTGTCAATTTCTCCCTTTACGGCCACTAACACTTGTTTTTAATATTTACGTGCCCCTGTTAGGCATATAAATACTTATGCATGTTATGTCCTCATTTTAGATTGACCCTTTTATCATTATGTAATGCCCTTCTTTGTGCTTTGTTACAATGTTTGTTTTAAAGTCTGTTTTGTCTAATAGGAGTATTGCTACTCCAGGTTTCATTTCATTTTCATTTTCATGGCATGGAATGTCTTTTTCTATCCCTTACTCTCAGCCCTTGTGTGTTTGTAAATCTGAGGTGAGTCTCTTATAGTCAGCACATTGGGTCTATTTGGTTTTCCTTCCAATCACACTTAGCTTTTGATTGGAGCATTAAGTCTGTTTACATTTAAAGTAATTATTGATAGATATGCACTTATTGCCATTTCCTTAATTGTTTTCTGGTTGTTTTTGTAGCTTTTTTCTGTTTCTTTCTTCTTCTCTTAGTGTCTTTTCTTGTGGTTTGATGGTTTTCTTTAATGTTATGTTTGGGTTCCTTTGTCTTTATTTTTTGTGTATCTTTTGTAGGTTTTGGTTTGGGGTTACTGTGAGGTTCATATATATTGACCTATATACATAGCTGTTAGTCACTTAAGTTCAAATGCATTCTAAAAGCACTACATTTTTACTCCCCCACACCATTTTATGTTTTTGACTTCATATTTTACATCCGTTTATTTTTTGTATCCCTTAACTATTTATTGTAGTTATGGTTGATTTTCTTATTTCTAGTAATGGCCTTTTCTTTTGTACTTAAAGACTCCTTAACATTTCTTATAAGGCCAGCTAGAGTGGGCATGGGCCAAAGGATGCAGTGTGTCACACAAGAGCTGCTTGGTGGAATGGCTGGAGCTGGTGTGGATTGGGAGATGGGGATGTGCTGGGGAGGCCCTAGCAGGCCAGCTAGAGCATCTGGACCTTGCTCTTGTTCAAACTGTCAAGGTGGAGGTGTTCACTGGTGCCTCTGACCTCACAGAGCTCGAGCAGTTTCCCTCCTGTGTAGTGTGTGCTCAGGAGATAGTAAATGAATTTCTCTCACTTGTTGCGTAGTTGCCCTTTAAATCACTGTTTTCTCACTGTGACCTGGGGTACACGAGTCAGTGCACAGGCCCCTCAGTAACATTCCTCCTACTGCAGGTTGGTGTTTTGGGAGTGGGGTTCCTGTCATTACAGTGTCTCTGTCTCCTACCCCTTTCTGTGTGTTCCCTCCATTGTTTGTTGCATAGAAGCTGTTCAATCAGCCCTCAGTTCTTCTTCAGGAGGAATTGCTTTGTATGTAGGAATAGATTCAGGGTGGTAGGAGGTGAGTTCACAGTCTTCCTACACTGCCCTCTTGAACCACGAATATTCTAATTCATGTTTTGGAGTGCCTGGCTGGCTCAGTCAGTTAAGCCTCCAGCTTTACCTCAGGTTATGATCTCACAGTTCATGGGTTCGAGCCCCACATCGGGCTCTGTGCTGACAGCTTGAAGCCTGGATGGAGCCTGCTTCAGATTCTGTGTCTCCCTCTCTCTCTCTGCCCCTTCCCTGCTTGCACTGTGTCTCTCTCTCAAAAATAAATGAACGTTAAAAAAATTTCTAATTCATGTTTTAAAATGATGATTCTGGTTGCTGTGTGTAGAATGCATTGTAAAAGCAGGCTGAGGAGTGTGCCTGGGTGGCTCAGTCGGTTAAGCATCCAACTTTGGCTCAGGTCATGAACTCATGTCAGGCTCTGTGATGACAGCTCGGAGCCTGTGCCTGTTTTGGATTCTGTCTCTGTCTCTCTGTTGCTCCCCTGTGCGCTCTCTCTCTCTCTCTCTCTCTCTCTTTCAAAAATAAATAAAGACTTAAAAAAATTTAATGCAGGCTGGCAAGTTGGGCATTCACTGCTGGGGGCAGATGGTGGAGAATAAGGCAGGTTATATTGTATTTGGTTTAAAAAAAATTCTGGAGATTGCTTCTTATCAGTTTAATTGACATTTATTTCTAGATCCTAATAACTTCATTGCCATTTTCCTGAGAATGACAGAAGAGATCTGGAATTTTTCTTTTTCTTTTGTACTTGAAATAATTTAATTAGCAGTTTAGGAAAGAACATTTATGCTTCTGGGCATTGATGACAGTTTTGCTTTATTCCAATAACAGAGATGGAACTTGATGGGAAGAATTCTTTTGAATCATTATTGAATTATTGGTTCCCATTAGAACATTTGTTTCTTTTCCCACCTGTGTTCATATAAGTTGGTAGCACTAGCAGTATTAGATTAAGTGTAGTCAGTCTCCAAATGACGTTTAAAAAAACATTTTGTTTAGACTCTGTGTAATATATTTTAGAGTTTTAAATGTGAAAGATTTCAAACATGTAAATGCAGTCTATAGTGTAATAAACTCCCATGTATCCTCATCGAGTGCCAACAATAGTTAGCTAATGGCTAATCTTGTTTCATCTACACTTCTAAACACTCTTCACCACCCTCATTCATCCTGTTTACTTTTAAGCAAATTCCAGATAAATTGCGTTTTCTATAAAATCTCAGTATATACTTTTAAAAGGTAGGCACTTTTTTTTTTTTTTTTTACATTTCATTGTTTTGGTTTATTCTCTCTTCTTAGAGCACGCAAATAGGTAACTATATATCTGGATGATTTGTCTTCAAGAGTGTTAATTTATGCCTCTTGTTCCCAGTGTAGTTACTGATAGCACCCCTTTGCACTTAAAAGAGTGCCTCTGTTTGAACATTAAGTTCTGTGGGGATTGATGTTGAGCATCTTCTCATGTGTCTGTTGGCCATCTATATGTCTTCTTTGCAGATTGTCTGCTCATTTCTTCTCATTTTTAAATTGGATTGTCTTTTACCTTTTAGTTTTGTTGATTGTTTCTTTTGCGATGCAGAAGCTTTTTATTTTGATGTAGTCCCAATAGCTTATTTTTGCTTTTATTTCCCTTGCCTCAGGAGACATATTTAGAAAAATGTTGCAACAGCCAATGTCAGAGACCTTACTGCCTCTGCTCTTCTAGGATTTTTATTGTTTCAGGTCTCACAGTTAGGTCATTAATCCATTTTGAGTTTATTTTTGTGTTTGGTATAGGAAAGTGATCCAGTTTCGTTAAAAAAATTTTTTTTAATCTTTATTTTTGAGAGAGAGAGAGACAGAGTGCAAGCAGGGAAGGAACAGAGAGAGAGGGAGACACAGAATCCAAAGCAGGCTTCAGGCTCTGAGCTGTCAGCACAGAGCCTGATGCGGGGCTTGAACTCACAAACTGTGAGATCATGACCTGAGCCAAAGTCAGATGCCAACTGACCACCCAGGTGCCCCTCCAGTTTCATTTTTGCATTTAGCTATCCAGTTTTCCTAGCACCATTTGTGGAAGAGACTGTCTTTTTCCCATTAGATATTCTTTCCTGCTTTGTTGAAGATTAATTGACCATTGGTTGTGGATTCATTTCTGGGTTTTCTATTCTGCTCCATTGATCTATGTGCCTGTTTTTGTGTGAGTACTGTACTGTTTTGATTACTATTGCTTTGTAATATAACTTGAAGTCTGGAACTGTGATACCTCCAGCTTTGTTTCTTTTTCAAAGATGCTTTGGCAATTCAGGGTCTTTTGTGGTCCCATATAAATTTTAGGATTGTTTGTTCTAGCTCTGTGAAAAATGGTGTTAGTATTTTGATAGAGATTGTAGTAAATGTGTAGATTGGTTTGGGTAGTATAGACATTTTAATAATACTTGTTCTTCTAGTCCATGAGCAGGGAATATCTCCATTTGTCTCATTTTCAGTTTCTTTCATCAGTGTTCTATAGTTTTCAGAGTACAGGTCTTTCACTTCTTTGCTTAGATTTATTCCTAGGTATCTTATTAATTTTGGTGTAGTTGGAAATGGGATTGTTTTCTTAATTTCTCTTTCTGATGCTTCATTATTGGGGTATAGAATGCAACAGATTTCTGTACCTTGATTTTGTATCCTGTCACTTTAGTGAATTCATTGATCTGTTCTTGTAGTTTTTTGGTAGTTCTTGTAGTTTTTTGGTAGGGATTTACTGTGTAGAGTATCATGTCATCTGAAAATAGTGAAAGTTTTACTTCTTCCTTACCAATTTGGATGTCTTATTTTTTTATGTTGTCTGATTGCTTTGGTTAGGATTTCCGGTACTCTGTTGAATAAAAATAGTGAGAGTGCACATCCTTGTGTTATTCCCGACCTTAGGGGAAAAGCTCTCAGTTCCCCCATTGAATATGATATTCACTGTTTTTTCATATGGCCTTTATTATGTTGAGGTATGTTCCCTATAAACCTACTTTGTTGAGGGCTTTTATCATTAATAGATATTGTACTTTGTCAAGTGTCTTTTCTGCATCATTGAGATGATCGTAGTTTTTTATCTTTTTTCTTATTGATGCCATGTATGACATTGATTGATTTGCAGATATTAAACCACCCTGTATACTGTAATAAATCCCACTTGATCATGGTGAATGATTTTTTTAATGTACTGTTGGAATTTGCTAGTATTTTATTGGGGATTTTTGCATCAATGTTCATCAAAGATATTGGTCTGTAGTTTTTTTTTGTGATGTCTTTATATGGTTTTTGTATCAGGTTTATATTGGCCTCATACAATTAATTTGGAAGTTTTCCTTCCTCTTCTACTATTTGGAATAGTTTGAGAAGAATGGGTACTAACTCTTCTTTAAATGTTTGGTAGAATTTGCCTATAAAGCTATCTAGTCCTGGACTTTCATGCTTTGAGGTTTCTAATCTAAAAAGATTGCTGATTCAGTCTCCTTGCTGATAATAGGTCTATTCAAATTTTCTATTCCTATTTCAGTTTTAGTAGGTTATTTGCTTCTAGGAATTTATCTATTTCCTCTAGGTTGTCCAATTTGTTGGCATTAGGTTTTCATAACATTCCCTTGAAATTATTTGTATTTCTGTGGTGTTGGTTGTTATTTCTCCTCTTCCATTTGTAATTTTAGTGCTTTCTCTTTGTTTTTTGATGAGTCTGACTAGAGGTTTATGAATTTTGTTGATCTTTTCAAAGAACCAGCTGCTGGTTTATTTATCTCTTCTACTGTTTTTGAGTTTCTGTGTCATTTATTTTTTCTCTAATCTTTATCATCTCCTGTTGTTTTTGCGTTTTGTTTTGTTGTTCTTTTTCTAGCTCCTTTAGATCTAAGGTTAGGTTGTTTATTTGAGATTTTTCTTGATTCTTGAGGTAGACCTGTATTGCTGTAAACTTCCCTCTTAGAACTGCTTTTGCTGCATCCCAAAGGTTTTGAACCCTTGTGTTTTCATTTTCATTTGTTTCCATGTACTTTTTGATTTCTTCTTTGCATTCTTGGTTGACCCATTCATTACTTAGTAGCATGTTATTTACCCTCCATGTATTTGTGTTCTTTCCAGATTTTTTCTTGTGGTTGATTTCTAGTTTCATAGTGTTGTGATCAGAAAAGATGGCATGGTATGACTTCAGTCTTTTTGAATTTGTTGAGACCTGTTTTGTGGCCTAATATGTGGTCTCTCTGGAGAATGTTCCATGTGCACTTTGAAAGAATGTGGATTCTACTGTTTTAGGATGGAATGTTCTAAATATAGCTGTTAAATCCGCCTAATCCAATGTGTCATTCAAAGCCATTTTTTCCTTGTTGATTTTCTATTTGGATGATCTGTCAACTGATTTAAGTGTGGTGGTAAAGTCCCCTATTATTACTGGGGCACCTGGCTGTCTCAGTTGGTAGAGCATGTGACTCTTGATCTCTGGGTTGTGAGTTCAAACCCCACCATTGGGCACAGAGCTTGCTTTAATAATAAATAGATAACTAGATGGATAAATAAATAAATCCCCTACTATTATTGCATTACTATTGATTAGTTCCTTTATGTTTGTTATAAAATGTTTTATGTATTTGGGTACTGCCATGTTGGGTGCATAAATATTTATGTTATATCTTCTTGTTGGATGTCTCCTTTATTATTATATAGTGATCTTCTTTGTCTCTTGTTACAGACTTTGTTTTAAAATCTATTTTGTCTGATATAAATGCTGCTACTCTTTTTAAAAAAATTTGTATAGTGATTTTATTTTATTTTTCTTCATAGTTTATTGTCAAATTGGTTTCCATATAACACCCAGTGCTCATCCCCACAAGTGCCCTCCTCCATGCCCATCACCCCCCTTTCCCTTGCCCCCACCCCCATCAGCCCTCAGTTTGTTCTCAGTATTCAAGAGTCTCTCATGGTTTGCCTCCCTCCCTTTCCCCAACTATTTTTTCCCCTTCCCCTCCCCCATGGTCCTCTGTTAAATTTCTTCTGTTCCACTTATAAGTGAAAACATATGGTGTCTGTCCTTCTCTGCCTGACTTATTTCACTTAGCATTAACACCCTCGAGTTCCATCCACGTTGCTACAAATGGCCAGATTTCATTCTTTCTCATTGCCATGTAGTATTCCATTGTATAGATAAATCACATCTTGATCCATTCATCAGTTGATGGACATTTAGGCTCTTTCCATGATTTGGCTACTGTTGAAAGTGCTGTTATGAATATTGGGGTACATGTGCCCCTATGCATCAGCATTCCTGTATCCCTTGGGTAAATCCCTAGCAGTACTCTTGCTGGATCTTGGGGAGTTCTGTTGTTAATTTTTTGAGAAACCTCCACACTGTTTTCTAGAGAGGCTGCACCAGTTTACATTCCCCACCAACAGTGTAGGAGGGTGCCCGTTTCCACGTCCTCACCAGCATCTATAGTCTCCTGATTTGTTCATTTTAGCCACTCTGACTGGCATGCGGTGGGATCTCAGTGTGGTTTTGATTTGTATTTGATTCTTCCCTCTTAGAACTGCTTTTGCTGCATCCCATAGGTTTTGAACCCTTGTGTTTTCATTTTCATTTGTTTCCATGTACTTTTTGATTTCTTCTTTGCATTCTTGGTTGACCCATTCATTACTTAGTAGCATGTTATTTACCCTCCATGTATTTGTGTTCTTTCCAGATTTTTTCTTGTGGTTGATTTCTAGTTTCATAGTGTTGTCACCCTGATGATGAGTGACGCTGAGCATCGTTTCATGTGTCTGTTGGTCATCTGGATGTTCTTTTTGGAGAAGTGTCTATTCATGTCCTATGCTCATTTCTTCACTGGATTATTTGTTTTTCGGGTGTGGAGTTTGGTGAGTTCCTTGCAGATTTTGGATACTGGCCCTTTATCCGTTACGTCGTTTGCAACTATCTTTTCCCATTCCGTAGGCTGCCTGGTAGTTTTCTTGATTGTTTCCTTTGCTGTGCAGAAGCTTTTTATCTTGATGAGGTCCCAATAGTTCATTTTTGCTCTTGATTCCCTTGCCTTTGGGGATGTGTCCAGTAAGAAATTGCTGCTGTTGAGGTCAAGGAGGTTGTTTCCTGCTTTCTCCTCTAGGGTTTTGATAGTTTCCTGTCTCACATTCAGGTCCTTCATCCATTTTGAGTTTATTTTTGTGTATGGTGTAAGACAGTGATCTAGTTTCATTCTTCTGCATGTTGCTGTCCAGTTCTCCCAGCACCATCTGTTAAAGAGGCTGTCTTTTTTTCCATTGGTT
>CM053567.1:46965033-47099596 GCA_028646485.1 Cryptoprocta ferox
ATCTTGGGGAGAAAGCTCTCAGTTTTTCCCTATTGTGGATGATATTAGCTGTGGGCTTCTCATAAATGGCTTTTATGATGTTTAAGTAAGTTACTCTGGCTTGCTTTTGACATCCATTTGCATGATATTTTTCCATTCCTTCACTTTCACTCTGCAGGTGTCTTTAGGTCTAAAATGCGTCTCATGTAAGCAGCATGTAGGTGGGTCTTGTTTTTTTAATTCATTCTGTCACCTATGTCTTTTGATCGGAACATTTAGTCCATTTACATTGAGAGTAATTATTGATAGATATTTATTGCCATTTTATTCCTTGTTTTGTAGTTATTTCTGAAGTTTTTCTCTGATTTGTTCTTCTCTTTCTCTTTCATGATTTGCTAGTTTTCTTTAGTGATATATTTGAATTCTTTTTTATTATTTGCATATCTATTAGTTTTTGAGTTGTGGTTACCATTAGGTTTATATATAACACCTAAATATAGCAGTGTATATTAAGTTGATGGTTAAGTTTGAATTCATTCTTTACTCCTCCCCCCCTCACATTTTAGGTATATCGTATTATATTTTATATCCTTTTACTTTGTGAGTTCCTTAACTGATTTTTTACAGAAATATTCATTTTTATTGCTCTTATGTTTCCTACTTTCATGCTGTCACTTTTGATATTTCCTTTCTACCCAGAGTCCTCTTTAAGATTTCTTGCAGGGCTGGTTTAGTGGTCACAGACTCCTTTATTTTTTGTCTGTCTGGGAAATTTTATCTTTCCTCTATTTTGAATGATAGCTTTCTGGGTAGAGTATTTTTGGCTGGAGATTTCCTCCAGTTAGCTCTGAATATATCATGCTGCTCCCTTTTGGCTTTCCGAGTTTCTGCTGAAAATCTGCTGATAGCCTTATATGGTTTCCCTTGTATGTAATTGTTTTCTTTTGTTGCTTTAAATGTTTTTTCTTTATCACTACGTTTTGCCATTTTAATTACAATATCTCTTGGTGTGGATTGGCCTCTTGATTTTGTTGGGGGTTCTCTGTACTTACTAGATCCGATATCTGTTTCCTTTCACAGATTAGGGAAGATTTAAGCTATTATTTCTTCAGATAAATTTTTTGCCTCCTTTTCTCTCTCTTCTTCTTCTGGGACTACTATAATACTAATGGTATTATGTTTGGTGGAGTCACTGAGTTCCCTAAGTTCTTGTTTTGTATAGTTTTCTTTTCTCTTTCTTGTTCATCTTGATTACTTTCTATTACTCTGTCTTCTCTGTCATTAATTTGTTCCTCTGCTTCTTCCAACCTGCTGTTCATTCCATCAAGTGTGTTTTTAATTTCGTTTACTGAGCCCTTTATCTCTGCTATGTTATTCCTTATCTCTGTGTTACTGGTCTCATGATGCTTTCCACTTTTTTCTCAAGTCCAGCTAGTATCTTTATGATCATTACTTTAAATTCTCTGTCAGGCACGTTACTTACATCTGTTTCACTTTTATCTCTGGCTGTGGCTTTCTCCTGTTCTTTCATTTGGGACAAATACCTCTGTGTTCTTATTTTTTCTGATTCTCTGTTCCTGTTTCTCTGTGTTAGGAAAGCTGGGTATGTCTCCTATTCTTGAGGGTAATGGCCTTATGAAGAAGAGGTCTAGTAGTGCCCTGCAGTGTAGTGTCCCCTGTTCCTCAGGGCCTGGCACTTCAGAGAGTGTCTCCAGTGTGTGCTGCATGTGCCTTGCTATTGTGTTCTGGTCATTTTATCCTTCAGGCCAATCATCTGCTTTCTTTGTCTCTTGTGAGCAATGTTCGTCCGTGGCCTGAATGTGGTGAGTTTTAACTAGGTGTGCTCTGGTCTGCTTGTGAAATGAGACCTGTTACCACTACTGCCCTGCAAAACTTCCAGGCTGGGGATGTGGCATGGGCTGGAGATTGTGCCAGTCTCCTAGGGTAGGGGTCCTGCTGAGCTGGGATTGAGGGCAATTCCACCTGAGCTTGAGGGGTGGGGGGCTTGGTGTAAGCAAGTTAGGTGGGGAGTGTCACCGGTGTGCTGGTTCCCAAAGGTGGCCCTGTGCTTATGCTGAGGGGCGAAGGAGAGAAAAGGTGCACGTCGGTTCCATTGTTCCCAGAGAGGTCTCTCTGCAAATACTGCCCAGGCTCTGGGGTGAACAAATAGCCTCCACACTGTGTGCCCCAGGTGCTCCTCAGATTGATGTTTCTCCACTGAAAGTCTACTGGCTGTGCCCTGCCTTCTCTCCAGGAACAGTCCCAATGCCCTCTGCTCTTCCCCCGACCCCCCATCATTAAAACTCCAGGCTTTAAGTCCCACTGGTTGCAAGAATTCACTTTCCAAGCCAACTGCTATGGAAATTTGTGTTCCCTGTGTGGGCTCCCCTGTGTGCTAGTCTCTCTTGCCCTTCTTTGCCACTGTGGCTCCCCACCCACTGCAGTGGCTAGGATCCATTTCTCTCACAAACCATTTGTTCACCCTTCCTACCTTCTTCATGTGGTCTCTTCTCTACCTTTAGTTGTAGAGTTTGTTCTTCCAGCCTTTAGGTTTATTTCTGGGGTATTGAGGATGATTTGGTGGTTATCTAGTTGTGTTCATGAGACGAGGGGAGCCTGGGGTCCTCATACTCCCCCAGCATCTTCCCCTTTAGTAAATACATTCTTCAATAATGCCTTTAGTGTTGAGTATTTTTCTAATAGCATGTCACTTTTCTATTTTCTATCAGGAGAGCAAGCCCTGGACCTGGAGTTCACTATTTCAAGAAATTATATACTGAAGTAAAATGCTGCATGAGTTAGAGAAAGGAAGGATCCAGAAACATACAGTAAGGAGAGAATGAATCAACTGAATTTTCTTGATTATGCATTCCTTTTTTTTCTTCCACTTAATTCTTTCTTTGTTACAGTTTGTTTGTAAGGTGCAGAGAGTATTCTTTTGAAAACAGAAAGAGAAATTTTTAACACAAAAAGATAATGCTTTAGAAATATTGACTTACATTTTCTAGAATATTTGGTTAGGTACTAATTATCCGAGTTTTGATCCTCCAAGTTTAAGCTTTTTTGTGATGAATAGTTTTTGTTTTTTGTTGTCTTTAATCTCTTGTTCTACTTTAGCCTTTTATTAACATTGGCAATTTTTTTTTATTTAAAGGAGAGATGATTCTATCCAAACTTTAATAATTTTACATCTCTAATAAGCATAGAAGCTGGAGAGAAGATTGAGCACCTGTGATGTGCTACTTATACTACCTTGTAGTAGTGTCCTTGCTGTTTGTTTATATTTTATCTCTTAGGTTAAAGGAGGTTCCATGAGGTCAATGATTATTTTGCATTCTTGCTTCTCCTGTAGTTATACTGAGCATGTTTTAGACATGTTAAGAGTATGGTAAATGCTTTTTGGAGGAAATAAATGAAAGGAATTAGGAGTATTCTTTGGCACAGAATATTATGACTTCAGCTCTAGATATGTTGAGTTTGAGATGAAGACAAGTGAAGAGCTTTTATAGCCTGCAGTAGTAAAGTTGGTGAATGAACAGGAGATTTATTAGCTAACCGTACCCTCACATTCTCTGTCTTTTCTTGTCGTAGCAACACAATATATTTTTTCTGTCTCAGTACACTTATCTCCATTTGGGGAGGTTAGGAAACTGAGGTATAAGGTTTGAAAGCAAATCTGTCTCCAAAGGAGAAGAAATAATGCCCCTCATTTCTAAGTATAGTAGTCTTTCTAAAAGACCAAGTTACTATTTATATTTTAAAGAGGAGCACATGATGTCTGCTAGCAGAAGATAAATGAGAAGCAAACTGGGAAAATACATTTTGTGTCTGGATTAATGCACCTACTACTTGGTAAAGATCAAAAGAGTTCTCTTCCATTAATTTCAGCTCTGACTGTAAAACCTTGAGCTTTTCAGAGTCTTTTTTTTTTTTTTTAAGTGGTTCAAAAGGAAGCTCATGTTAGGAATGAACATGACTATAAGGCTGGACAGGATGGTGTTTCTTTCCATCTAGAATAATAGATTGTTGCAAACATCTTTTCCCTCTGCTAGATGTTGTTGATCTTCATTTCATAGAGCTTTAAATATGCAATGTATCCAGTTAAATTGGAGGAAGGGGTGTTTCTGTGTGTGTGTTAAAACTGAAGTTGTTTTTGGACCCTTACCCATTTCTTATTAGCCACAAGTAAAATATCCGTCCTGAACACAACCTGTACTGAACTTAAAATGTTCTGTGTAACACACACCAATGTTCCAACTGTTATTTTACCTTTTAAGATTTAAGCATTTTCTAGATACTGAGGAAGGGTGGGGTTGTTGCACATAATCTTTTCAAGACTGACACGGTTCTCTTTCTTTTGCAGGCCTCATCGTTGGCAATGACATCGATAAGAGGCTGGCATTCATTTCTCTTCTAACCAGCTACTTTATAACTGTGAATAGTAACTATGCATATTTGTTGCTCAGCAAAGCCAAGGAACAAGAGCTATGGCAGTTGAAAAAGTCTGTCTGACTCCAGAGTATTTTTCCTGGGTTTCATCATCAGGGACCTTCTCCTTTTCATCTCATCAACAATGTGGTACCTTTTACCATTCGATAAAGATTAAGGACATGTTCTTTGGTCAGCAACCAGAGCTTAAAATCTGCTGGAATAAGGTCAGAGACCATTTCAATTTTAGCTGAGGAAAATGAAATTTCCATTTTATTCGGTGCCTTGTACAGGGAGCACACTAACTCTTAACAGAAAGGTCTGAGTGAAAAGAGATCGAGTTCGTCTAATAGAAACTCATGGTTATGGCGAGTGACCCAACGTGATTAGAGGGGGCAAGAGCCACACAGGAACTCATGACGGGGTATACCATGTTGCGGAATGGGGGAGTGGGGAATGGAGGTCAAACCTGTATGTTACGGTGGTCCAATCGGATCCGACTCACGTGGCTCAGTTTCACGCTCTTCATCATTCTGGTTTTCTTCCCCCTTATTGCTCA
This sequence comes from Cryptoprocta ferox, assembly GCA_028646485.1. NCBI lineage: Eukaryota > Metazoa > Chordata > Mammalia > Carnivora > Eupleridae > Cryptoprocta > Cryptoprocta ferox. The sequence goes on from CM053567.1 coordinate 46,970,000, forward strand.
CTATTATCTCACCACTCTGGATGAGGCTGATGAGGCAGGCAAGCGGATTTTTGGCCCAAGGGCTGGTAATGAACTATGCGAAGTAAAGCATGTTCTGGATCTTTGCCGGATTCGTGAGTCTGTAAGTGAAGAGCTCTTGCAGCTGGAAGCCAAGCGGCAAGAGCTGAACAGTGAAATTGCCAAGCTGAATCTGAAGATTGAAGCCTGTAAGAAGAGTATTGAGAATGCCAAGCAGGACTTGCTTCAGCTCAAGAATGTCATTAGTCAGACTGAGCATTCTTATAAAGAACTGATGGCTCAAAATCAGCCCAAACTTTCTCTGCCTATCCGATTGCTTCCAGAGAAGGACGATGCCGGTCTTCCTCCCCCAAAGGTCATACGGGGATGCCGGCTGCACAATTGTTTCGATTATTCTCGCTGTCCTCTCACCTCCGGTTTTCCAGTCTATGTATATGACAATGACCAGTTTGCCTTTGGCAGCTACCTGGATCCTTTGGTCAAGCAGGCTTTTCAGGCTACAGCACGAGCCAACGTTTATGTTACAGAAAATGCGGACATTGCCTGCCTTTATGTGATATTAGTGGGAGAAATACAGGAGCCAGTAGTACTTCGGCCTGCTGACCTCGAGAAGCAGCTCTATTCTCTACCACATTGGCGGACAGATGGACACAACCATGTCATCATCAATCTGTCGCGGAAGTCAGATACACAGAATTTACTATATAACGTCAGTACAGGCCGGGCCATGGTGGCCCAGTCCACTTTCTATGCTGCCCAGTACAGACCCGGCTTTGACTTGGTAGTATCACCACTCGTCCATGCCATGTCAGAGCCCAACTTCATGGAAATCCCACCACAGGTGCCAGTTAAACGGAAATATCTTTTCACCTTCCAGGGTGAGAAGATTGAATCACTGAGATCCAGCCTTCAGGAGGCCCGCTCCTTTGAAGAAGAAATGGAGGGTGACCCTCCAGCCGACTACGATGATCGTATCATTGCCACCTTGAAGGCTGTACAGGACAGCAAGCTAGATCAGGTCCTGGTAGAATTTACCTGCAAAAACCAGCCTAAACCCAGTCTGCCTACTGAGTGGGCACTGTGTGGGGAGCGTGAGGACCGCTTAGAATTACTGAAGCTTTCCACCTTTGCCCTCATTATCACTCCTGGGGACCCTCGCTTGGTTATTTCATCTGGGTGTGCAACACGGCTCTTTGAAGCCCTGGAAGTAGGTGCTGTCCCAGTTGTGCTGGGGGAGCAAGTCCAGCTTCCCTACCAGGACATGCTGCAGTGGAATGAGGCAGCCCTGGTGGTGCCCAAGCCACGTGTTACCGAGGTTCATTTTCTGTTACGAAGCCTCTCAGATAGTGATCTGCTGGCTATGAGGCGGCAAGGCCGCTTTCTCTGGGAGACGTACTTCTCAACCGCTGACAGTATTTTTAATACCGTGCTGGCTATGATTAGGACTCGCATACAGATCCCAGCTGCTCCCATCCGGGAAGAGGCAGCAGCTGAGATCCCCCATCGTTCAGGCAAGGCGGCTGGAACTGACCCTAACATGGCCGACAACGGGGATCTGGACCTGGGGCCAGTGGAAACGGAGCCACCTTATGCCTCACCTAAATACCTCCGCAACTTTACTTTGACTGTCACTGATTTTTACCGTAGCTGGAACTCTGCTCCAGGGCCTTTCCATCTGTTCCCCCACACACCCTTTGACCCTGTGTTGCCCTCAGAGGCCAAATTCTTGGGCTCAGGGACTGGATTTCGGCCTATTGGTGGTGGAGCTGGGGGTTCTGGCAAAGAGTTTCAGGCAGCACTTGGAGGCAACGTTCCACGAGAGCAGTTCACGGTGGTGATGTTGACTTATGAGCGTGAGGAAGTGCTTATGAACTCTTTAGAGAGATTGAATGGCCTTCCTTACCTGAACAAGGTAGTGGTGGTATGGAATTCTCCCAAGTTACCATCAGAGGACCTTCTGTGGCCCGACATTGGCGTCCCCATAATGGTAATAGAAAAATGAACAGTTTGTTTTACTGCATGAGATAGCATTTCACTCTTAATCCTTTTTCCAAATATATATAAAGTGTATCTTTGTAGATACACTTTTTTTTTTTTTTTTTACTCATACAGATTTCCTTTCCCCATGGAATTTCTGCTTGCTTCTTTTTCAGTCCTTTCAGGCCTTGCCAGTTCCATCTCTGCTACTCACTTCCTCTAAATCTCCTAAGACTCTCCAAAACTGAAATCCAAACTGGCCTCATGAAGGTTTACAAAAGCCCTTCAGTTACCCCATTAGGGTCTTCTGTGTCATAACAAAGATATTGATGAGAACAACGATGACAAAACTAGTAGGAAGCACTTGTGATTATAGGGTGTATGGAATTTAGGATTTATAGAATTTACATCATTATTATTGTCTCTTCACTTTGTTTCTATGGAAACTGAGGCTTCGAGAGATTAACTGTTCTGCCCAAGGTCGTGATTAATAAAGGACTAGCTGAGCTTTAGTGTGTCTGATTCCAGAAGCTGCACTTTTAATCACCTCCCAGATTTAGCAAGAAGACCCATTTCTTTATCAGGATATTATAGAAGTCTTTTGAAGGATTAGAGTTGAGGGTTCCAAATATTTGGGAGTTGAAGATCCTGAATCTTTTCTATAGTCTGTTTCGGGTTCTTTCTCAGATTCTTTACTTTATCTGTTATGACTTGGATGCTGTATTTTACAGGAAAAATAGTAATCTGTTATGCAGGATAGGGCTTTAGTTCTGAGTACTTTGTTTATCCACCTTCTGACATAAATTTGGCCTAAGCAGATTACCCATTTATCTTAAATGTGGGGCCTTAGAGCAAGTCATAAGCCAACAAACCTCCAACTACTTACCCTGTGGTATAGACTTTCCAGAAAAAGGTAGCAAAGATAGGCAAAAATTCTGGTGGGCCGTCCATTGCCAGAAACTTGCTTAAGAAAATTAGTGTAGTTTTTAGGAAGAACTTGGTTGAAGGGGAATGTTAGGACTAAACTGGTTTTTTAAAAATTTTTATCAAGAAACTAATTCATGTGAAATATTTTCTAAGCAGCAGGATGGTATAATAGGACAGTATGAGTTTTGGATTAATAGAGACCTGGGATTAAGTAATCATTTTGTGATCTTTGATGAGTTAATTAACTTCTTTGACTTATGGATTTAAAACAGAAAAATAAAATAATACAAGTGAGGAATCTAGAAAGGTACCTAATAATTGTTTGATTCCTACTTACCCTTTGTGTCCAAGAAGATGGGAGGCAGTATGGATATCTGGCTATGTTGTGGACAACATTAACTCAAACTCACTTCACTGATAAAGGCTTGTATCCTCTGCATAACAGCTCTTACTACTTGCTTTCTCCTGTACAAGTCTTTGTTTTAAATTTTCTTTCTTACTATTGCTGCTATGTGCTTACTACCACTGCTAGTCTTTTCTTGTATTTTATTTAGTTGAATTTATAATCTGAGGCTCTTCAAAGACTGTGTAGGATTCTAAAAACTTTTGATCCCAGAATTTATCTTGTATATTAAGAAAAGTGTTGTAAATGGGGAGATTTCTTTATAAGATTTCTTTCCGAATAAATTTCACTTTTTTCTTTCTCAGTTACAACTTCTTAAATGTCATTAAAATTAAAAAGAAAAAAAAACATTTGTTCTGTGAAAGGTGGATGCTGCTCAAATAGAATAATAAAGCAGCTTTTGTTTTCCTTTTTTCCTGAGTTTTCTTTGAATTTGATAGGGATGTAGAGAAGCTGTTGCCACCCTGTTAACAGTGACTGAAATTAGTTAGAGAACTTACCAGAACTAATCTTGTCTTATAACTCTGGTGGGAAGTAAGTAGTCCTCTTTGATTACTGGGCAGCTCATTACAATAATACAGTGCCTAGTTGGAAAATGCCAGAAACTTTCCAAATGGAGGGCCATTCTGAATAGCTTGCCCATATTCATGATACCAGTTTTTTCCTAAATCTTCTGAAAGAAAGGAAACCCTTTTAAGCTGGAGAATTCACTGTATTCTCTAAATATTTTGACTGTTCTTTCTGTTTAAGGGAGGCAGGTTATTTTTGGGCAGCTGTTGAATTGCTGACCTCTTGGGCATAGAGCCAATACTACCAGGTATCAAGACTAGGAGGGACCGGCCACTCTCTCCCCTGTGGAGAAATGGCACCGCTATGAAACGTTGCAGAGTAATTTTCCTACCCAGGATGCAGATGTACCCTGTTCATTATAATTAACAGGCCTTCATAAAATTAACAGTAGGGTGGTTTCCAGGCAATGTCTCAGATTCCAGTCCTTCAGGAAAATGATTTGAAATCAGCATATTTGAATCAATCCGGGAACCCACATATCATTTCAGAAAATGAGGGGCAATATTTGCTTCTCTTGTGCTCAGGTTCTCACCTAACCCTTAGACATAAATGCTAAATATTTGTGGGCTATGAAATCTATTGAGCCCTGGGTTTTTGAGTAGAGACGGATTGTCTTAGGGGTGCCTTCTGGGATTTGTGTATTAAAATTCCTCATATATGTCTATTACTTAGATGACAAGGGGAAACTACCCTGGATCTGGCTTAGAGCAAATGTGGTCTTTACCACCATCCTTTGACACTCTTGCTCCAAATACTTTAATTCTCTTTAGTTCAAATGGGAAAGGGCCTGGGCAAGGTGACTAGACTCCACCCAGAGCGATGGGGGAAGTGCCATTAGTTGAAGTAGCTGTCTTGTCAGAATGGGGTGGGACTGCTGAACAGAGGTGGTGATGGTGGGTGACTGCTCTGTCTCTTGCCTGTTTTATAAACAGTTGAGTCAGGTTCATTAGCTCTGGGAGCTTAATAACTGAGAATGTCTAATGGAAGTGGAGAGTAGTATTGAATTTATTTTTTTATTTTTTTTTATCTTCGAGAGAGATAGTACATGTGGGAGAGAGCAGCAGAGAGGGAGAGAGAGAGAATCTCAGGCAGGCACCACACTGAGTGTGGAGCCCATTGTGGGGCTCAATCTCAGGAACCATGAGAACATGACCTGAGCCAAAATCAAGAGTCTGACACTCAATGGGCTGAGCCACCCAGGTGCCCTGTGTGGGGAATAAGTATTATGCCAAAGGATTTGAAAGCTAGTCCTTTGAGGAAAACTCCCTACTGGGTTGGGGACCACCACTTTCATGTATCTTAAAGATGTTCCACTGTTTTCATGTCTTCCTTGTTTCTTTTTTTTTTTTTTCTTTAAAAAAATTTTTTTTAATGTTTATTTATTTTTGAAAGAGAGAGATACAGAGCGTGAGCAGGGGAGGATCAGAGAGAGAGGGAGACACAGAATCAGAAGCAGGCTCCAGGCTCTGAGCTGTTAGTGCAGAGCCTGATGGGGGGCTCAAACCCATGAACTGTGAGATCATGACCTGAGCTGAGCCGCTTAACCGACTGAGCCACCCAGGCGCCCCTTGTCTCCCTTGTTTCTGATGGTTTGTCCATGGTTTTCAAATTTTTGTTTCCCTATATGGAATGTGTTCTTTTCCTCTGGCTGCTTTCACGATTTTATGTTTGGTTTTCAATGCTTGGAGTATAATATGCCTTGGCATGGTTTTCTTCGATTTGTGTTCTGACTGGGGTTGACTAAGATTCTTAAACCTGTCAATTTATTTTTTCTTCATATAGTGGGGAATTTTTATTTCATTATCCAGGTATTTTTTTCTGCCCCATTCTTTCCCTCCTCTCCTTTGGGGGCTTCATTGTATGTATATTAGGCATTAAAAAATGTTTATTTATTTTGAGAGAGAGAGTGTGCATGCACATGCTGAGGAGAGGCAGAGAGAGAGAGGGAGGGAGAGAATCCCAAGCAGGCCTTGCACTGTCATTGCAGAGTCTGGTGTGGGGCTTGATCTCCTGAATTGTGAGATCATGACGTGAACTGAAATCAGGAGTCAGACATTCAATCAACTGAGCCACCCAGGCGCCCCATGCATATTAGACATTTTGACTCTGTCCCACAGTTCTCATTGTCTCTGTTCATTTTTTTAAATCTTTTTTCTGTTCTGCAGTTTTGATAATTTCTCTTGATTTATCATCATGTTCACAAACTTTTGTGTGTCATCTCTACACTTAAGCTCATCCAGTCAATTTTAAATGACAAATATTTTCCAGTTCCAGAATATTCATGTTTTTAAAATAATAGTTTCCATTTCCCTGCTGAGATTTCCTCTCCTTTTTTCCATTCTGAGTACACTTCATTGAGCATAGTTACAATAGCTACTTTAACATTTTTGCTGATTCCAAATACAGGTCATTTGGGGGTTTGTTTTCATTGACTTTTTTCTTGAAGGTCATGTTTTTCTCATTCTTGGTACCTCACAGTTTGGTATTAAACTCTGTACATTGTGAATATTACGTTATGAAGACTGGATTTTGTTTTATTTCTCTGTTAAGTATTGATACTTTAGTTTTCACAGGCAGTTTATTTGGTTGGACTCAAACTGCAAATTCTGTCTCTTGAGTGGCAACTCAGATGTTAGTTCAATCCTTTTATCTTTTATTAGTCTGCTTACAGACAGTACCACATGCATGCATGTGTGGTTTAGAGATAGACCAGAGACTGGGTAGTTTATACATAGAACTTGGAGCTCCCCCTATCTGGCTCACTCTTTTCTGGAATCTTCTTTCTTTCCTGGGTCTGTTTTTGCCTCTAACTCTTACCTCTTATTCTTCAGGCCAGAAAGACTTGGGTGTTGTATGTGAGTTTAGCTGTTTTGCATGGTGCTCACGCTGGCCTACTATCAGGGTAAGAGCAACAGTGATTCTACTCATGTTGGTAATTCCTTCCTAAATTTCAGCTCCTCTCCATAATTTGCAGCCTTCTTCTTACTGCTGGCTAGTGCCTTCAGGTGGGGTGTTTTTGTCCAGAGTTTATAGCTACCATCTGCAGGAGGATTAGGTCTAGTAGGAGCTCATTCAGTCATCCTGGAAACAGAAACCTACAAGTAACCTCTTTTTGATACAGTCCACCCCACATTTTAGCTTGAGTTATTACTTATTTTGACCAGTTAATACATCTTCCTTATTCTACTTTGTATTCTGGAAAATAGTAATAAATAGGGTGGCCTTATTTGAAGCATTCTGTGGAAATGAGAACATCAACATCTGTCCTTTTGGAGTTTAAAAACTTGGGTTGTTATGAAGGAGGACATGTTTCAGTTACTAACAGTGTAGTTTTGCTCACTCAAAATACCACCCATATTCACATTGCACACTTACTCATTCCTTAGTTTTGTGGGCAGCCGTTTCCCAATTCTTAATTTTTAATCCTCTTTTCCATAAAGGGCACAGTTAATTTCCACAAAGTGCCTGGCCTGGGAAGGCCTCCTTGAAGAGGTCACATTTGAGCAGAAGCTTGGATGAAGCGAGGGAATGGGCCATCTAAATTCTGGAGTATTATGCAGAGAATGGCAAATAAAAGAAGCTTGTCATGTTCAAGACATGGCAAGAATGCCCTGTGTATCTGGGGTGGAGTAATCAAGGAGAGCATTTGAAAGGAGGTTGGTGAAAGCAGAAGTCAGCACATGTAGAACCATTTTGGCCATGGTAAGGATTCTAGATTTTATTTGAAATATGTTAGGATGCCGTTGGAAGGTTTTGAGCAAAGGGTAATATGGTATGTGTTGGCTTGTGGGAAAAAGAGCAGAAGAAACAGTTCAGAGGCTATTACTGCAGGAGCCTAGGTGAGAGGTGTTGGCAGCTTGGACCAGAGCAGTAGTGGTGGAGATGGTCAACTAAGCATATCACCCCTCTCTTTGACCCCAAGGTCTCTGTAGAAGTGGTAAGACCAGAATGTGCTGCCCATGTTTCCAAATGAAAACTATATATAGAGATACGAGATTATTTTTCACTACCATTTTCCCTCCCTCCCAGCCCTTGATAGTAGAACTGTAAAAGGAGAACTGTATTTTGGAAACCTAATGTCATGCCAGAGTAGTCATTGTCATGTCAGTCGTCATGCCAGTAGTTAACTAAGGGAACCAGAAGGAGGACTGGAAGAGAACTCAGCGTCATTAATAATCAGGCTTGGACCTCTGCCAGTCAGGCTGTTAAAGGCTTTACTTCTGGCTAGACCTCTGGCAACAGTAGAGATAATAATAAAGGCTATTCCTCAGAAAGCTGATACACTGTTTTTTATCTGTGTCTACTCTCCTTTAAAAAATATTACTTGGGTGCCTCAGTGGCTCAGTTGGTTGAGCATCTTGACTCTTGATTTCAGGTCAGGTCTTGATCTCAGGGTTGTAAGTTCAAGCAAGGAATCTACATATTACTTGAATAGATCAGATATTTTCCTAAAATTGTAATTTCTAAGCAAAACTAACAAGAAAAATCTTGTCCAGTTTTTCTAGGTCTAAGATTGTACAAAGTCTGGTAGACTTCACTAGGTTTGGTATATCTGGTTTTTTTTCTTTGACATTATTTAATAACTTGGTTATTATAGCTATGGCTCCCTTTTTTCCGTTTGAGAAAAGGCTACATGGCTGTGAAGGAAAATTCTTGAAAACGAAGCCACCGGAAATCAGACATTATAGTAAAAATTATAAATGTGTGATATAAAGGAATTCCTGAAAAGTCATGTTGCATAAATGATTTCCTAATTGCTATAAATCATTTCTTTAGGGAATACCTCCCTCTCTCAGTCTATAAGTACTTTTTTTTACTAATTCAAAGTAAGAAATCTGAGACTGAGAGAATTTTGTTGCTTTGGGCACTCAACCAATTGATACCCAAATTAGAACTTAGGTCTTAGGACTTCTGATCATGGTCAGTGCATATTTTTCTTTTTTTACTGAATCTAAATTTCTTGAAAAGGCACAGCTTATAGGTATAAATAAAATTTTTACAACTTAAAATAGGAAGAGATTGTATTAATCTTATGTGATAATAATTGCTAACAAGTTTTGACCATTTTCTTTGTGCTAGGTCAGCACTGTGTTGTGCTCTGTATATGCATTCTCTCATTTAAAAAATATTTATTTATTTTGAGAGAAAGTGAGAGAGTGTGGGCACGTGAGTGGTGGAGGGGCAGAGAGCCAGGGGGAGAGAGAATTGCAAGCAGGCTTCGCACTGTCAGCATGGAGTCTGACTCAGGGCTCCATTAAAGAAACCCATGAAATCACGACCTGAGCCGCAATCAAGAGTTGGACGCTTAACTGAGCCACCCAGACACACCTGCATTCTCTCCTTTGATGGAGAAACTCTAACCTATGCTCTTTTACCTAGTTTCATAGAGATCATGTGCAACTTTTTCTTTTATGAGTTGAAACAGACTTATCTCATAACCTAAAATATATTGTTTTTTAATACTGTGTCAGATCCAAATTTAAAGTAAGTTATAAATAGAAAACTAGTTCACTGTGTTACCTTCTTATTCCTTTCCCTGCCTTTGCATTACCTTTTTGTCCCTACTACTTAATGTTTATTTAATGAATGAGTTCCTTGAAAAATCAAGATATTTTAATGCTTCTTGGCCCCTCTCTGTTGATCACCTCTCCACCCTAGTCACCTCAAGCTGTTTCACATGGGTCCTTGTCTCACAAGTAGGCATACAGGACTATGAGCTTCCTTTGGAATCTCATTTTCTTAATCCCTGAGCTCTGTGATGGGTTACTTTTTTAAAAAAACTTAAAAATGTTTTTAAATATACTTTTTAATGTTTATTTTTGAGAGAGAGAAAAAGAGAGAGAGAGAGAATGAATGAATGAATGGGGGGGGAGGGGCAGAGAGAGAGAGGGAGACACAGAATCTGAAGCAGGCTCTGGGCTCTGAGCTGTCAGCACAGAGCCTAACACGGGGCTTGAACCCGTGAAGTGTGAGATCATGACCTGAGCTGAAGTCAGATGCTCAAGTGACTGAGCCACCCAGGTGCCCCAGTTACTTTTTTAAGTTAAAGGAAAGGGGAGGATAGAGGACAAAAGGTAATTGCTGTTAAACTTATTGCCTGTATGATGACTTGACATAAGGTTCATTTTCAGAAATGGATTCATTACAAAAATGTACATGTGTATGTATTGTTTGAGACTGGAGACTGTTGGCTTTGGCTAGGGAAAATTTGATTTTAAGGAGAGAAAGGAGAACATTCTAAGTGCATTTAAATTGCTGAATTTAGTAGGTGGCATTACGTGTTTGCATGGTGCCTTCTATTTTCCACATATATTTTCTTGTTTTATTACTTGTCAGGTATGTTTTACCTTTTTGTGTTCCCTGTTCTTGGTCGACGTTATGATTTGGGTTAATTCACTTAATTTCTTCATGACCTATTTTTCTTGCCTCCCAACTTCAAAGACCTGCCTATAGCTAGTCATGAGCTGGTCTTATAAAAGATTCCATATTTAGGTAGTTCTTCCATTTGAATCCAAATTCATCCTGCTGCACTTAAGCAACTGTCACCAAATTGTAGAAATGTTCGATTGTTGCTTGTTAATAGCAATAACTACTTACATTTCCATCCCTTAGCTATTAAGAGATATTTGCTATCTATTAATTGGGGATCAAACTATCATGATAGCTAATTAAATATTTATGGTGTAAATTGATACTTTCTTAATTAATGTGAATTTGCTGATTCTGCCAGGATTTAGAGGCCAAATACCTTGTTAGCATACTAGGAGAAAGGATCTTTTTAGAGTAGTAGCTCTTTATCATTCATAAATTCCAGAATTCCTCAAGAACCAACTTGAATGTTACCTGAGGTTACTAATTATTTTTTGATCATGCATCCACTTGTATACATTTGCATACAGTAGGATTCCAGGCCATGACTGCTGTACTGTTCCATTGTGATGGGAAGAGAGGTGCAGCGAGAGAAAGTCCAGGCTTTTATGAATGATGGTAAACAGGAGAACTAGTGAAGCATCCCCAGGAACCATTGTACATGAAACAAGAAAAATGAATGTTAGTGAGCATTGCTCCTGATTTGACAATTGTAGGTTGATGGATGGTTTTGCTGTAGAAAACTAGATTAAATGCTAGAAGGTTTCAGTATATAGAATGTTAAAGTTTTGATATATAAACTTATCGAGTCTTTATTCCGTATTCTGAAAATAGAATGGACAGGGCTAAATTAGGGCTTATTTCCTAATCATTTGGTTATTTGTTCATTAATAAAATGTCTGTTGAACACCTACTGTGTGCCAGGCACATTGCTCGATACGTTTTGGTCAGCGTCATAACCAGTAATTGACTCAGTAACTTGAGGGTCAGTCTTCATGTCCACCCACAAGTTACTAAAGTTTAATCTTTAGGCACGAAAAAATAGCTGATGTTGAAGAAGGAGGAGGCGTTTTTTAGTTTGAAAAACAAAACAATGTCAACAAAAATGAGAATATTTTGTAAACATGACTTACTACTCTGGTTGACTCTTTTCTTTCCTGTTTAATCTGCCATTTCTCAAACTCTTCAGTGCCAGTGCTGATCTGATGCATGTTTGCATTACAAATATTTAAGCTTTTTTGTCTGTATGTTTTTGGTGCCAGAATTGATAATGGTAGGTTTGCTGAGCAAAATTTTGTCTAGCCATTAAGCAGTATAGCTTTGAAGCAGAACTGTTAGAAGAAAGTTTTTACTCTTTTCCCCTCCTTAATTTTAGTTTATATTTCCAATGTGTGTAAGTGCAGAAATCTCCTTTTGGTTGTAAGGAAAAGGTAAATTGTTCTTAAATTGTTCATTAAATAATGAACTGCTTGTGCTGTACTGTCTTCTGAATGTTGACTCTAAATCAGGGTATCTCCTCAATGGCACCAAGGACAGTTAGGGGTGGATAATTTTTTGCCGTGGGTGGTTGTCCTGTGCTTTATAGTATTTAGCAGCATCCCTGGCCTCTGCTGACTAGATATGAGTAGCTCACCCCCTTCCACTACCAGTTGTGACAACCAAAAATGTCCACAGCCATTGTTTTATATGTTTCTTGGGCAAATTCACTCATAGTTGAGAATCACTGCTGTAAATTTTGAAAGCAGACTTATTGACCACAGTTGTTTGTGAGCTAACCAGAAATAAGCTCCTGCAGTTCATGATGCTCTGTTTCTGGGAATCCTTAAATCTTTTCTTTTATTCTGACGGCTATTGCATCAGTTCCCTAATCCTGAAAATCTTGCTGCCGTCCAGCCCAGAGGGGTTGTGCCAGGGTGAGCAGATATATGTGTACTGTATTTCTGGAATCCATAGTAGTTGTTTTTAATGGACTTGCCTCTTACTGGACTTTAATAAACTTGCTAAAAAAAAAAAAACAGATGTGAAATCTAGGCTAAACCACATTTGGTATTAGATCTTCAGTTCTAAGTCTTTCAGAAGATAATCAAGTCCTCTTGGTTTGGTTTACTTTGTAAATTGGACAAAAATTTTGGATGTGCTCTAGGCATCAAATCATGACTATTTTAGTTTGTGTTGTTGCTTCTTGTTTTTAGAGTGAATGAGGTTGTTTATAAAATTGTCACATTTGCCTGATGAACAAGTTCCATTTTTGCACACAATATGGGGCTATATTCATATAGGAGAGAGGTTCCTTACTTACCTTCACACACATAAGTGGTGGAGTTGGAATATGAAGTTAGGCTTTTCTTTTTTTAAAAAAATTCTCTTTTTTCTTTCCTTTTCTTTCTTTTTTTTTTTTCTTTCCTTTTTTTAAAGAAAGAGCATGTGAGCCTGGGAGAGGGGCAGAGGTGGGGAGAGAGAGAGAGAATCTTAAGCAGGCTCCATGCTCAACATGGAGCCTGACGTGGGTCTGGAGCCTGACACAGGCCTGTGTTTCAAGAGAGTCCTAGGGGAGGCCCACATGGACTGGTGTTTGGCTTATACTTTGAGTACTAAAATTCTGTGTTCCTGGATTGCTAATTTTGCTGTAGATAATCTTCCTAGTGTCTGTCCTGCAAAACTGATAATCTACAGTTGAATATTCAAGAATTGAATATTTTTTCTTCATTTTAAGCTGTGTGTATTTGCTGCTAGAGTTGAGGGGGAGCTTTGTGCACCTGAACTGGCAGACTTTCAGTTCTGTATTAAGTGGATGCTAGGTGTGTTAGGAAAGTAAAATGAATGACCAAGGGTGGTTTGTTGGGGGTGGTGAGCAAACAGCTGCCAAAGTCCATTGACTCTAAGGTGGACATTATTTTATATTTTAACATCTCTGAAGTTGGGTGTGTCTTAAGATAGATGGCATTTTGTGTTTGCTGAGGTTGGCATTTGGCTTCTGCTACTTCCAACCACTTCCCTGCTCTGTGGGGATGGAGCCCAGCAGCTACTATGGTGAGTAGTTGGTATCTCCCCCTCCGTGCTCATCTTTTCTCCAACCCGGACCTCAGTGCTTTGTTCTATAACCGCTGAATCTGAGCTTGGGAGACCTGGGCTTGCTTCCAGGGGACTTTTTATACGGTCAAATGTGCTGCAGGGCAAGGGGGGTTTCTGAGTCTATTGCTTGGCTCCAACATCTGTTTTCTGTAGTAGCAAATCTGATTATATTTGTCCTGTGCTTTATAGTAGATCCTTTCTTGTCTTGACTTGGAAGGAACTCCTCTGGGGCTGAGGCAAAGTCTTTTAAGACTTTTCAAAGCTCTGTATTAAAGCAAACATTCTAAGTGATAAACTTTTTCACATATGTCCTTAGTTGACAGCATTTCTCTTTCTTGATGGTACAGAGATTAATAATGCGTTTTCCGTAGGACTTTGGTTTGATGAGATTTATAAACTTAATGTAAGTTTAGCAGAAAAGGACTGATTTGGAGTTAGAAAGGCACAAATTAGCGTCTAGCTCTGCCACTTGCCATTTGTCCATGTACAAGGTGAGAGTTGGCCGTATGATTTGCAAGGTCTTTTGAGCTCTGAACTAATATGGATTCTAAGTATGTTAGAATGAATTAATTGAAGTGTGAGGACTCTGCTCTAAGAACCTATAAGAGATTAATTTTGACAAGGGTGTAAGTGATAGGAGGCATGTGAGCTGGGCCTCCAGGGAGAGAATAATTTTGGTAGAAGAATAGGAGAAAGAGTGTTTTAAGCTATGGAGACAATATTTGTGAGGTCATAGGAGTACCTTTGAAAGCATTCATAAGTTTTTAGACCCTGGACGTAATTCCATTCATCAAGCTAGGTAGAGCTTATTCTCACTACAAGCAAAAGTTTCTGTTGAAAGTAAGATGACCCTCCCTGTCTTTCTAAAACGATGATTCCTCAGGAAGTTCTCTTTGTTTTTGGTTTTTGAGAATAAAATGATAGTTTCCCATTAGTTGGATTAATAGATATAGGAACCATAAAAATAAGATGAGCTATTAAAGTACTGAGTATGGTCATCTTCATATTGGGCAAGGCAAATAACAAAGCTACCTCCTACATTGTAGTAAACCATGGTTATCTAAGAGGTCTAAGTAAAAAACAATTTTTTTCTTTGTATAATATAATTCTATTTGGGCACTCATCTTCGTTTTATGAAGAAAATACTGCTTTGCATATGTGGGTCACTTTGGATAGAGAATCTTTGAATTGGGAATTGCTGTGGACACAGCTGTTAGTTTTGCTGAATTAGGTATCCCTTGAAAGAAAAAGCATCTGTATGTGTCAGTCAGTGTGAATTGCAAAGGTGAGGTAATTAACCTCAACTGGATGGGCTCTCGTTTTTTTTTTTTTTTTTTTTTGGTAATACCAGAAAAAAAAAAAAAAAGCCTTTAAATTGGGCGTCAGAAATGACACAGACTCAAGGGATTTCTGAGTAGGATTTTAAAATCTATGAGTAAGCCTGGGGATTTCAGAGCTGGGAATTAGAATATCAGTTCTACTCTGCCACCTTGTGTTCTCTTGGGAAAGTTATTTTTAATTTCCATAGACTGTGTTTATCGTTTATGTAAAATAATCCTCAGCTTTAACTTGTTTCACAAGAAAATTAGTTAGCAAATGAATAAAGCTTGAAATGTGAAATCCTTATACATGTGCTGAATTATAAGATCAGGTTCTGTTCCTGAAAGGCATGTGCTGGGTTTTATGAGTGGTAGGCAACCAGGCAAGATTATTTGGTAAATTTAGCCACAGTCTCCTTTGACTTCCAGGCAGTTTTGGTTTTGCATTCTGTAATGCAGCATTGATCATTAGTGTTCTTCCTTCCTCCTTACAGGTGGTCCGGACTGAGAAGAACAGTTTGAACAACCGATTCTTGCCCTGGAATGAAATTGAGACAGAGGCTATCCTGTCTATTGATGATGATGCTCACCTCCGCCATGATGAAATCATGTTTGGGTTTCGGTGAGCAGCTGATTTTTAATCAAGAAACACTTTTGTTTGCAAGTGAAAGAACACCAACTCAGACCTAGATTAGGCAGCAAATGAATTTCTTGGCTGATAGTAACAAGTCCTCAGGGGTAGTAAGGGCTGACTTAGGACATAGCCAGATTTTGGGTCTTAGGTGATGTTGGAGAACTCCATTTCTCTTCTTTAAAAAAAAAAATTTTTTTTATTTTTATGTCTATTTTATTTTGAGACACAGACAGAGTGAGTGGGGGAGGGGCAAAGAGAGAGGGAGACACAGTGTGAAGCAGGCTCCAGGCTCTGAGCTGTCAGCACAGAGCCCAACATGGGGCTCGAACCCACCGACAGTGAGATCATGACCTGAGCCGAAGTTGGACACTTAACCAACTGAGCCACCCCGGCGCCCCAACCATTTCTCTTCATCTCTGGGTTTTGCTTTCCTCTTTGTTGCCTGTGATCTCTCATAGGCTCTACCTAATGAGGCTAGGGAGATGATTGGCTAGATCAGGGTTATCTGCCTGGCCCTGGAGCTGAATGTGTATCATCCACCAACTATAAACACGGACTGAGTGGAGTCAAGGGGTAGCTCCCTAACAGAAATGTGAGGTTTTTATGTTTATAGGAATAGCTCCCAGTCAGGCAGAAGCAACATGTTATGTGTTGGGGCAATGGAATGGTGCCAGAATCCTGGGGCTTGAAAGATTTGGGGTAAGATGGGGTTAGATGCAAAGATCCAAGAGAAAAAAGAGAGGGAGGAGGAGGAGGAGGTTGTTTTCATGATCAAAATGCATGACATTTGTTGAACCCATACTGTGTTCCAGAGACTAGCTGAGCACTTTGTGTGGTTTTATCTCATTAATACTGCTCTAAAACTTGTTGATGTAAGTTGTACTCATCTCCATATTACATAGGAGTAAATTGAGATAAAGGGAGAGCAAAACCATGATGTTATTAAGTAAGTGGCAGAACTGGAATTCAAATGAAAGTTTGTCTGACTCCAGAACTTTCAGTCAATCACTAAACTATGTTGTTTTCTTGAATTTTATTAGTTCTTACTGGGGCTTATATATCCCAGTTGAAGGAACGTTATAGGTAAGAGAATGGAGTAGATCACGGCTATTTAGAGTGTGTCATGGACTAGTATGCAGGCCCATGGACAGTTTATTATCTGTCCACAGTGAGCTAAGTACAGAAATTGCGGGTAGGCCTTAGCAACTTTAAAGCAATTTGACATTTACTGTGACACCCAAGCTTGTGATCATTTTCTCGCAATTCATTTTTGGGTAACGTTTATTGAATACAATTCATAAGTCATACAATTCACTCATTTAAATATAACCATTCAGTGGTTTTAAGTATATTTACAGAGTTATGGAACCATCACTATGATCTTTTTAGAAACCTGTTATCACCAAAAGAAACCCTGTACCCATTAGCAATCACTTCCCATTTTCCTCCAACTGCTCTAAGCCCTACACAACTATTAATCTGTCTGTGCCTCTATAAATTTGCTTATTGTAGACACCGGAAATAAACGGTACCATATGACATGTGCCATTTTGTAACTGGCTTCTTTTACTTAATATAGTGTTTAAAAGTTCACCCATCTCAGCATGTGTCAGTACTTCCTTTTGTATATATGCACATTTGGTTAGTCCACTTACCTGTTGATGGACATTTGGGTCATTTCTACTTCCTGGTTATTATGAATAAGGTATGAAAATTTATGTACAAGTGTTTGTATGAACATTTCATTTCTCTTGGATATATACATTGGAATGGAACAGCTGAATCGTATGGTAACTCTTTAACATTTTGATGAATTGCTGTATTGTTTTCCACAGAGGCTGTACCATTTTATATTGCCACCAGCAGTATATAAGGGTTCTAATTTCTCCATGTCTTTGATAATACTTGTTATTTTCCATTTTTTATTTATAGCCATCCTTTTGTGTGTGAAGTGGTATTTCAGTATAGTTTTGATTTGCACTTCCCTAAAGACTAATGATGTTGAGTATCTTTTTTATGTGCCTAGTAACTGATTGTAGTGTGTTGGTAATTAGAACATTAGCACATTTAAAGAATAATTCATTAAGGTTAAGGCATACCAAAGCATGACCTATTATAATATGGCATATAAGTTAAACATACTTAGTGCAGCCCAAGTTGACTATAACATTAAGGAACTGATTATGTGCAATGTCTTTATATTAAATCGGTAGCATTATTTATAGTCGATATTTTAAAATGCCCAACTTTCAAATATTCACTGAGACCATACCATCTAAAACTACTGATGTATTGCTCCAGGAATTTATTTAAGCTATACCAGTGCTTCCATATTGATTTTTTCCCTTATATTTAATAGCTAATTAACCATATTTTTATTATATATAATTAGCCATATTAATTATTATTTAATATATAATTGACCATATCATGGTTGGCAGCCCTTAAACAAATTAGATATGTTTAAGGACCAATTGCATTATATTGACTTAAATCAGGCAAATCAGATGATTAAAATATTCAGTTTCCTATTCTTTCTGCTGCTATTTCAGGACTAGTAGAAGCAATAGGCATTTGAAGAGATCAGTATTTTTAGGAATATTGATATAACATTTAGATATTCTGGTGGTATTTATTAGTAATTGTTACATTCTATAAATGTCAAAGTACATAATGAAAACATCTTATAGCTTTTTGGACTGGTAATTTGGAGTCCTTTTTAGGAGATAAATTAGGACAGAGGAAAGAGTTGGGTAGGAGATGGCAGAAGGCCATCTAGGAGGCTGTTATATTGTGATAGAAGTTGTGGTTTCTTGTGTATTGGACTAGATTAATTGCTTTCAAACTTGATTGGAGAGGGTCTTTTGGAATGAAATCTTTTTTGTGTTTTAGGAATTGAAGCTCCATGTAAGCGATGAGAGAGTTTCTCAAGCAGTTTAAATCTCTGTTTGGGGGTGAGATGGAGTGGGGATGTGCCGGTTCATTGCTTATGAAACTCCAGAAGCACTTCTACAGCCTGTAGGGTTCTGTAGAGGATAAGTACTTTCAGCTCTATGATTTTAGCCTGTGAAATTGAGGAACTGATTGTATTGTCCTCCCTTACCTATAAACTTGGAGATGATATAAAAGTTTAGCTTGGAAACATACTGAATTCTGAATTATTTCTTGCATTTATGAATATTTCATCTGTATAGTCCAATCGACCACTTCTTTTGGTGGTACAGGGTTTGGCATCAGCTCTGCTCAAATCAGGAATTAAGACTGTTGCACCTACTCTAGGCAGTAGTCTCCTGTGGTTAAACCAGTGGGCTCCAAGCTTTTTTAATGGTGTACTCCTTCGGTAAAAGAAAAGTTAAGTATGCAATATATGTAAATTATATACAAGTCCTACTGTACTAATATATTATGCTCATGTAAAATAAAACTTTTTAGAAAAAATAAAAATGAAAAATAGAAAAAAGAACAGAAAAAATAAAAATAGAAAACAGCACAGAAAAAATAGAACTTTTTTGGAAATTAAGATTAAAAATAAATAGAAGTAGAGATTGATGTCCTCTTCCTGCTTGTTAGCAGATTGCTGTACATACCCCATTTTGGAGACTCTTGACTTCTAGTTAACTCTTTTCCATGTTATTCCAGCTTGTTCTTTGTGTAAAGGTTGGGGAGGTGCTAGCTGCCAGAAGTTAGAAGTACAGTAAGCAAGTGCTTATTAAGGAAGCTACATGTTGCACTCTTTGCTTGTTTTTATCCTTTTTGGCCTGTGATTGATCCTCTTATTCCAAAAAATTTATTTTAAGGAAAAAAGAAGTAACAGCCCAAGGGCCAGAGCCTGGGAGATAGAGACAATAATTTTAAAATTTCTGATAATCACAGAGCTTCATACTCAAGTGTGTGCATATACTTGTGTTTTTCGAGAGTGTGGAGAGAAGCACGGGACCGCATCGTGGGTTTCCCTGGCCGTTACCATGCATGGGACCTCCCACATCAGTCCTGGCTCTACAACTCCAACTACTCCTGTGAGCTGTCCATGGTGCTGACAGGTGCTGCCTTCTTTCACAAGGTAAGAAAAAGCTTGATAAGATTGGCATGAACTTGGTTAAGAGTTGAGCCTTTGGGTGGTAGTGCAATGCTGCCCTAAAGTTAGCCATCCTAATGTTTCTTGTATGTTCCTTTTTTTTCTTTTAATTTTTTTAAACGTTTATTCATTTTTGAGAGAGTGTGAGTGGGGAAGGGGCAGAGAGAGAGGAAGACACAGAATCCAAAGCAGGCTCCAGGTTCTGAGCTGTCAGCACAGAGTCTGACGTGGGGTTTTAACCCACAAACTGTGAGATAATGACCTGAGCCAAAGACCGATGCTTAACTGGTTGAGCCACCCAGGTGCCCCTCTTATATGTTACTTTTATGCTAGAAGTAAGTTATTTCTATTTTTTAAAAAAATTTTTTTATATAGTTTATTTATTTTTGAGACAGAGAGAGACAGCGTGAGTGGGGGAGGGGTAGAGAGAGAGAAAGAGGGAGACACAGAATCTGAAGACAGGCTCCAGGCTCTGAGCTGTCAGCACAGAAACTGATGCGGGGCTTGAACCCATGAACCACGAGATCATGACCTGAGCTGAAGTCGGACGCTTAACCGACTTAGCCACCCAGGCGCCCTTATTTCTATTTTTAAAGACTGTTTTCAAGATGCTTAGAGCAACTCTGGAATAAAAAGTCAGGGTAATAAGGCTGTCTGGACAATAAGGCTGTCTGGAAATTAGTTTATCTTTCTGAGCATTGGCTCTCCTCCTTAAAACTGAGAGCTTCGGACTAAAATACCATTGTTTTACCATTGCCATCCTAGACATGGCCTGGCTGGTTCTCTTCTGATTCAGGCTAACCCACACTATCAAATCCCACTGTGAGCCTCGCTAGTGGTTGCGCAAGTTTTGTTTATTCCTTAGAACTTTCACCATGGCATACATCCCAGTTTTTAATGAATATCCAAAGTGTACAGCCCTATAGTCATTACTTTTCTCCTGTATTGTGACTGCTAAACGTTTTTGCTCCTGGCTCATCTTTCGTCTATATCTTGTCTGTACTATGAAGTAGCCACTGCCATACATGGCTATTGAGTACCTGAAATGTGACTGGTCATTATCGAGACGAGCTGTAAGTGTAAAATGCACACCAGATTTTGAAAACTTAGCATGAAAGAAAGAATGTAAACTGTCTCATTAATAATTTTTATATTGATTATATGTTAAAATGAAATTATTTTAGATACACTGGATTAAATAAAATATGTTCTAATTAATTTTACTGTTTCTTTTTAGTTTCTTTTTACTTTTAAAAAATGTGGCTACTGGAGAAATTATTTATGTAAATTGTTTATTTTTGTGAGAGACAGAGTGTGAGCAGGGGAGGGGTAGAGAGAGAGGGACACACAGAATCTGAAGTAGGCTCCAGGCTCTGAGCTGTCAACACAGAGCCTGGCATGGGGCTTGAACTCACAAACTGTGAGATCATGACCTGAGCTGAAGTCTGATGCTTAACTGACTGAGCCACCCAGGTGCCCCACTACTAGAGAATTTAAAGTGAGAGATGTGACTCACATAATATATCTCAGATAGTGTTGCTCTATACCTTCCCTCCCAGGTACTTCCTCTGGGCTCTGAAGGATCCTTTTTCTCAGATAGCCAGTTCCCTGCACCCTTCACTTCACAGAATACCTCTTCTGTCTCCTTGACCTGATTAATACCTGACTTTTCTCTGAGGACAGTGTTTCCCCTTTACCCTCTTCCTGTATTTCTTCCAGGGACAGTGATTAAGTCTAGTCATTTCCCCAGATATGTACTTTGAAGCAGGGAAGGTATAGAGAATCATTTTTATTGCTTACTGATGACACTTCCAGACAATTCTCAGCTCTCATATAAAATCTCATTTGAGGCTCATTTTAGCATCTGTCTTGTTGCTTCCATCTAGGAACCTCCTAGTTATTTCTTCTTGGTCATCAAAGACATTGACACTTGGCCCATCATCCTGATCTCCACTCCATGTCCTCTCTCATCCTGGGGAACTTCCACACTGCTTTCCTCATAAATGTTGAAGTGTCTTAGAGTTCTGGCTTCTGTATCTAGTGCTCTTCTCACTTTGTGTTTTCCCTAGACATTCTCTCATCTCAAGGTCTTGTGGGTTAGCACCTACAGTCTGGTGATTTCTGTGTCTATATTCCGGCTTTGGCTGTTCCCTGAATCCTATATCTAATGATGTTTTCAGGACATCCCCTGTATGTCCCTCTTCAAACTTCAAACTGACATCCCAAGTTTCTTCAGTCTTTTGTTCCTCACGTATTTCATATTTCAGATGGCATCTTGTGACCTACCTCAGACAGAACCGAGAAAACCGTCTTACTAGGGACATTTTGAACTAGACTAAGATACCATTTTTCTTTTTTTTTTTCTTTTTAAAACTTAATGTGTGAAGCTGATCTGCTTGTTCCAGACATAGGTGTGCTTTTGGTTGGGGTAGGGATTGTGCTTACTTTCCAGACATAGGTGGGCTTTGGTTGGGGTAGGGATTGTGCTTATTTTCCAGACATAGGTGGGCTTTGGTTGGGGTAGGGGTTGCAAGTAGGATCAGAAGCTTTCAGCTGAGAAACCATACCTAATTTGGAGTCATTTATTTTCATACTGGTCATCTGAGAAAGAGCCACCAATTTCAGCATTGTCTACTTATACCTTAGGAATTTACTTGTCTTCTGAAAAGTCTGCCTGTTCTCAAATTCTGATTGCTCTTTAAAAGTTACAATAGCCAGATCCCTTCATTTTTATGTAATAAATAATAAACCTTAGAGGTTTTTTTTTTTTTTTCTATTTGAAAATCTAGAGCTACGGTTATAGAGTAGCAGCCCTCAAACCTTCTGTGGCTAACAGAAATGTTTATTTAGTCCCCCAGTGCCGTCCCATACACTGCCAGGTTTTAAATACCAGAGAAGTTTACACAAAGATCTGGACTTCAGTGAACATGAAGATCAGCTCGTACTTGGGCGTTGTTCCTGCCTGGCACCAATTGCCTGAAGCTGTGTAGCCACTGTCGCCTGCTAATGGGCTTGTATCCACTTATTTGCCCCACGTCCCTCTATTTTTCTTACACCAGTTTCTTTAAAGTGTCACTTATTTGTTCACCTTACTTGTTCGGTCCTTGAAGGCAGTAAAGTTCGTCATCCCTGATCTAGAGAAATCAGATCAGTTTTCTCTTTATGAGTACCTATCAAAAAAAATTTTTTTAAACCTGTACCTCACAGATGTGTGTATTTATCTATATGTACTAATGTACTTACAGAAATTTTTATGATGTTGAGATAAAGATGAAATAATGTTTTAAAATGATATTCTCACTGAATTTTTATATTTTAGTGAAAGCAGAATGATTGAATATTCTTCCTTCCTCCCTCCTTCCTTCCTTCCTTCCTTCCTTCCTTTGTTTGAATTCCAGTTAGTTAACATGTAGTGTCATATTACTTTCAGGTGTATTATCTTTTAAAACCTTGATTTGACACTGTGTATTATGGCAAGTCATAGATCTGTTTCTAAAGTAAGCATATTTTTGCTTGGTTTTAGTCACTGTCCATGTAAGAAATGCCACATTGCTGTGCTTATTAAGTCATGATATTCATCCAGTAATTTGGTATCACTTTGTTAAAATCTGCCTAGAATTTTCATCTTCTGAAATGCCGTTTAAAATTTTTTTTTTTAGCAAACTAATGAGAAAATGTTATTTTTTCTTAGAGTAGCTTCTAAATCCATTGAAACTTTTCATTTAGAATATTTTTAAAGAGGCTATAAAAAGTTTTCATATGTTTTAAAAATGTACAATATGAAAGTGTTTATTGATTTATGGTATCAATCATAATCCCATAATGGTAGAAATACTTCTAAACATTTGTGTTCATAATGCTTTCTCCATATTTTTAAAAAAAGGCAGTTCTTTGTTGTTTTCATGTCCCATTCCCTTTGTTGAGGATATGGATTATGTTCTCTACCTATGTTCTCATTCACACACTAATGGTAGCCACTGGCCATTTCCAGGGTCAGCAGACTCCTGGGGGGCTCAGTCGGGTAAGCATTCCACTCTTGATTTTGGTTCAGGTCAGAATCTTTCATTTTGTGAGATCAAGCCCTGCTTCGGGCTCTGCACTAACACCACGGAGCCTGCTTGGGATTCTCTCTCTCCCTCTCTGCCCCTTGCCTGCTCTCTCTCTCAAAATAAATAAAACTTAAAAAAAATAAAAGGTCAACAAATTTTAATCATCTGTCTTTCTATAAGAGAAAAATGTATAATTCATCTTTTAAGTTCACTTAAGTACTTTGCCATAAGATAACCAGCAAAAACAGTGTGTGGTACAAAAATTTTATGATCATTATTTCACTACACAGATTCTAACTATTTAAGGTAATAAAATATATGTCAGTTTTATTGGGCACCTTACCTATTCATTTGTCATTAGCACATTGCAGCACATCATAATTAATAATTGCCTTGTTTTATAGCATTTTTCCATTTCTGTGGTATAAGTATTTTTACTGTGGCTGATTTCAAGCTATGGACATGAGTCTCTGAACTTGGAGTTAGGAAGAGATGGGCAATTCTACACCATTATATAATATTTTCACCATACAGATATGGTAGATATAAATAACCTCAAGATAGCAGTAAAATGTAATAAATAATAGTAAGCTAATTAAGTGATGTGCTTTAGGTATTTATTGGTTTTAATATAACTTAATTTTAAGTTTATGTAATTATATTTTTTAGTAATGGCTGTTTTTCATAACACGCTCACAGAATTCCTGAACAGTTTCACAAAATTCTTAAAAATTTAGCAGTTGACATTCATTAGCAAGTGTGAGCCAGGTTTAGCACACCATTTTGTGGGCCTTTCAGGACAATTTTATGAATGTAGGCTTTGGGGCTTCTAGGTAGCTCAGTCAGTTAAGTGTCTGACTTCGGCTCAGGTCATGATTTTGTGGTTCGTGGGTTTGAGTCCTCCATCACGCTCTGTGCTGACAGCTCAGAGCTTAGAGCCTGCTTCGGATTTTGTGTCTCCCTCTCTCTCTGCCCTTCCCCTGCTTGCTCTCTGTCTCTCTCTCTCTCAAAAATAACATAAAACATTTTTTTAAAAAAAGGTAGGCTTTTACTCTGAGGGAGATGAAAAGCCATTGAGGGGTTTGGACTGGCATATTCAGTTGGATTTGTGTTTGAACATGACCACTCTGCTGTGCATAGAATGGACTGGAAGGAAGAAAACATGACAGCAGGGAAACTGTTTAGGGGACTGTATGAATAATCCAGGCAAAAGATGATGGTGGCTTGAAGCAGGGAGTAGCCCGTGGCAATGGTTGAGAAGTAATCAGATTCTAGAATCCATATGTTGAGGAACTGAGGCAGTGGATGTTTTATGGCTCAATAACCAGGCTTTCCCCCTCACTTATCTCTTATTGCCCTTGTTACAGATAGAATGTTGTTCAGCTGAACCACTGTCTGACCTAATTTGAAGAATCTTGTGATAATGGCAATTTGGATGGGATAATTCTTTATTATTGTAGAAGATCTGCCTTGTAGGATGTTTAGCATCCTTGGCCCCAACTCCCTAAATAAATGCCAGTAGTGATTCCACTAATGATTGTCACACCCAGCCCTCCCCACCCCCCCTACACTTCTAATAGCCCCTAGATCCATGTGTATATACATATATATATTTTTTAAATTTAAATGTTTATTTATTATTGAGACTGAAATAGAACATGAGTGGAGGAGGGGCATAGAGAGAGAGGGAGACACAGAATCTGAAGCAGGCTCCAGGCTCTGAGTTGTCAGCACAGAGCCTGACACAGGACTCGAACCCACAAACCGTGAGATCATGACCTGAGCCAAAGTCGGAGGCTAAACCAACTGAGCCACCCAGGCACACCTGTATATTTTTGCTGAAAGCCTAAGAACTGTGGCCTCTAACAGGGTTTGTGGTTCTTTTTCTACCCGACAGTATTATGCCTACCTGTATTCTTACGTGATGCCCCAGGCCATCCGAGATATGGTGGATGAATACATCAACTGTGAGGACATTGCCATGAACTTCCTTGTCTCCCACATCACTCGGAAACCCCCCATCAAGGTGAGAGTCCCAGTACTTATGGAACTGGGGGTGCATGCGTACTTAATTCACTGGTTTTGCAGTAGTGCAGTAGGTAATGAATCGAACCTCAAAGTCCTCATCTGCAGTTGTTGCAAGGTTAAGTGAGTTGTTTATACTGGGGGTCTTCACCACTGTAAATGGACAGAACTCAGAGGATTTGGAACTTGGATGGGGAATTACATCTTTAATTTTCATGAATCTCTAACTGGAATTTGCGTGTCCATCAGTTATCAAACGTGCTCCAGTTCCTAAGAGTATTTACAGTAACTGTGATCTGTCACCAGTAGAACTGACAGATATTTTCATATCACATTACATTTGTTGCTACATCTTAAAGTATTATTTATGTTCACCACTCCTTTGAAATTATGGTAATTATTAACTTTTCTATAGATCCATGGCACAAAAAATTTAAGGTTTCTGTGTTAATATACGTAAAGCTCTAAGAATAGTGCCTGGCACATAAGTAATACTATGAAAGGCATTTACTCAAAAACATGAGTTAATAATAATTGGGTAGGTATTTCATTCTTTATATGTTTTGAAGGTAAGTTATAGATGAAGTAATCACCAGCATATGCTAATGACACACCAGTCATATCTGTAGTGGGAGCAGAGTGGTAAACAGAGGACCTTGGGTCCATGCAACAAAGCATAAAGGGAGAGAGAGAAAAGCAATTGGGGGCCTTATGCATTCATTTATGCCTAATCAAACCTTTTCCCAAGTATGGCTCAGCATTATAACTTGGCTCCTGATTACCCCATAGTTTTTATCTATTCCTGGGCCTTCTGCTAAAGCCTCACAAGAGAAAAATAATTAGCAAAACAGTGCACCAAAAGTTTTTTTAAACTGTAAATAAAAGCCGTTTACAATTATTTATATAAAAGTGTAGTATGTTTCCCAGCTGCAGTGATAGATATTAAACAAATATTAAATGAAAATCTTTGTTTTCATTTTATGTGATGTTAAATAATGAAAAGCACACTTCCTTGTAAACTTTAAGGTAGAGAGACATGGGTCTTAGAAATTAATGATTGGTGCAATTTTCTTTTCTTTCCTTATCCTTTCTTATGTGAACAGGGACTAAACTTAATCTAAGATGTATGCTTCTATTTATACTTCCCTAGTAGATCAGAAGACATTATCCATGAAAATTTAAAGTATCTGAGTGATTAGGTACCTAATAGTATCATCAGTCACCTGAAGCACTTACAGACATGATGAATTTTTCATCCTTATTAAAGCATGTTTGTCTACCATATTATTAGGCCAGTGTTCCATGAGCCAAACCATCTCTTCAGTGTAGCAAGTGAAACAGAAATAATTTGCACTTGGTATACATGATCCTTATCAAGTAAAAACTTGAAAAATAAGTATTCTCTGTGAATTTTCTCGATTCTATGGGAATGTAAGAAGGGTTCAAGATTAGGACGACTCTTTTAAATCAGAAGCTCAATAAAGTAAAAATGTCTTCAAATTCTTGGTTAATTCCTTCAAATTGTGAGTCCAGTTATTTACTTCATAGTATAGAACCAGTTTGAGCTAAATATTTCAATTAATTTACCTAATTTTAATAGTATTGGGTGTATGTACTATTTTATGTTCTAAAATAGTAATTCTTTTTTTCCTTTATCTACTTCAAATTTTCACTGTCAAGCTATATTCTGTCCCTTGTTATGATTAAGAAGGTATAACTGTTTTATATGATTAGCAGTGTTCTTTGAAAAATGTTAACATCATAGGTGCTCCTGGGTGGCTCAGTCGTTGAGGGTCTGACTTTTGATTTTGGCTCAGGTAATGATCCCAGGGTTGTGGGATCCAGCCTCTTGTCAGGCTGTCAGGCTCTGTGCTGAGTGTGAAGCATGCCTGAGATATTCTTTCTCCCCCTCTCTCTCTCTCCCTCCCCCTGCCCCACTTGCCTGCTCGTGCTCTCCCTCCCAAAAGTATAATAATAATAATAATAATAATAATAAAATAGTCAATGTTTTAACAATATTGACTAAATAAAGAACAGGGAGTTAGTTTCATATTATTGCTTTGAATAATACACTGTTATCATTCGAGGAGGAGAAAGATCTAGAATGTAAATAGGCTTCATTCAGAATAAAGGACATAAGGGGCATCTGGGTGGTACAGTTGGTTAAGTGTCCGACTTTGGCTCAGGTCATGTCTCATGGTTCATGAGTTCAAGCCCTATGTGGGGCTCTGCATGGACAGCAGGAACCTACTTGGGATTCTCTGTCTCCCGCTCTCTGCTCCTCCCCCACTTCACACACTCTCTCTTTCTCAAAAATAAACATTAAAAAAAAATAAAGGATTTAAAAGCTCAGCAAGCATCAAGAAAGAAGTAGAGAGTGATAAGGAAGTAGAGGGAGGAAGCATAAGTATGTATCTTAATTCTCTGGTAATAAGAGAGTCTCACCATCTACTGAAGGGTTTTCCTTTCTGTTCCTATGCCTTATACTAATACTTCTCTTAGACTGGGTTACCTGGAACGTTCCCACATAAAATATAATCTGTAGTATTGTTTAAGTGTTAAAAGGTCAGACTTCATTTTATACTACAGCTGTTGTTTCATGTTTCTAAATTCCTTTGTTTTGTTACATAATATCGTGCTTTGTAATATATAAATACATACCCCCAAATATATATAAATGTATTTTATAAATCCACTGGGGTTGCAGTCTCAAATTTTTTTGGGGAGGCACATGATTAGAAACCACATGGTGGGGCACATGATTAGAAACCACTGCTTTAGTGAAAACAGCATAAAATATCTTTTGGTGTCAAATGGGATTATTTGCAGGGCAAGGGGCTTCTCCTCTGTGGTTGGATGCTGATGTCTGGGATGAGAAGGAAGATTTTCAGGTACAGGGAGAACAGAGTAGAATACTGGACATAGATGCTATTTGATAATATCCTTCTCTTGATGAATCCTTTTTTTTTTTTTTATGTTTATTTTTGAGAGAGAGAGAGAGAGAGAGAGCACAAGCGGGGGAGGGGCAGAGAGAGAGGGAGACACAGAATCTGAAGCAGGCTTCAGGCTCTGAGCTGTCACCAGAGAGCCCGACGTGGGGCTCGAACCCACAAACCACAAGATCATGACCTGAACTGAAGTCAGATGCTTAAGCAACCCAGGCGCCCCTCTGGACGAATTCTTGATGCCCATCTCCTCTGTCAGTGAGGGTGGGGGAAAAGTGGTAACTCATTGCTCCTTGTATATCGCAAGGATCCTGGGAGAACTGGAGGAGCGGGGGGGCCTGGTGGGCTCCTTCACAGGACCACCTCTGTGGAGGTCCTGAAGCCCTCAGACTTTTGGCCGTGTGATGAGCAGCCCCTTGGAGCACTGACCACTGCTTACCTGGTTTAACTCTTGGAGACCTGGGTGCTGACAGCTATGATTGGCTATATGTGATGTTTACTTGTTAGCTAAAAATTACGAGATGGGCCTTTAAAGCTTAATTTCTTCCCTCAATTTATAATAATAATAATTTTAAAATTATTTGGTAAAAGATTTGTTCAGAAAGAAAGAAAAATTACTCAAGCCTTTTGGCATATTCCTTTTGGTTCTCTATGGTGGTAGCCTTTTTATTTTTATTTTTAAAAAATACGTACTTTTTTTGTAGTCTGCTTTTTAAAAAGTTGACAGTAAATTTTCTGGTTCTGGCAGTATAGTGGACTAGGTAACCTAAAAATAACATGTGTTTAGTGTTTACGTAACAAACGTTCTTTTCTACTCTATAGTTGGGCATATTATAAGCCAGAAAGGAAGGGGGAATTAAAAATCAGAGTGGCAAGCATGTAAGGGGTCACTGGGGCTCCCTTGGCTGGGATGCTGTTAATTTAGTCCTTCTAGAGGCTTGTGTTTTATCACTCATGTGAAAAGGATGAAGGACCATTGGGCCTATTAAAGGCAGAGAATCGGATACGTCTATACATATATAAGTGCTTATATATATATATATATATATATATATGAAACATATATATATATGAAACATATATATATGAAACATATATATATATAATATATGTATGAAACACTTGCTACTACTGGTTTACAGTATATGAATGGAATCTTTTTAAAAAGGGAAGAATATAACAAACATGCATACCCAGCCAGTTTTGCCAAATATTGACATTTTGTCCTATTTGTTTCAGATTATATATTTTTCTTCCTTTTTAAAAAAAGAAACAGGGGTGCCTGGGTAGCTCAGTTGGATAAGCGTCTGACTTCAGCTCAGGTCACAATCTCACAGTTTGTGAGTTCAAGCCCTGCATCAGGCTCTGTGCTTACAGCTCAGAGCCTGGAGTCTGCTTTGGATTCTGTTGTCTTGTTCTCTCTCTGCCCTTCCCCTCCTGTGCTCTGTCTCTCTCTGTCTCTCAAAAATAAGTAAATGTAAAAAAAATTTAAAAAAAGCATTACAAGTAGAGGAGATGCCATGTATCCACCTCCCTCTGTTCATTTCTGTCCAGCTGGGTCATGGCTACGTGTGCCTTCAGTTATACTTGATAATGCCAAGCTTTCTTCAAACTAGATGTACCAAGCTCTGCACAGTGGCAGTATCGTAGCCAGTGAGGTTTATCCGAGGCACGATTATTGCTAACCAAAACAGATGTACCAGTGGATATTCTCACCCACACTATATAATAGTTGCAGTTTCTACACATCTTTACTAACATTTGGTACTGTTAGACTTTCATTTTTGCCTATTTGATAGGTATAAATTGTATCCCATTGTCTTGATTCACACTTAATTCACACTTGCCTGATTATTACAGAGGTTGAGCATCTTTGTCTGTGTTCCTTAGTCATTGTCCCCTGTGCCGAGGGGGTTTTATGTTATTTGGTCTGCCACATTGCTGATCGTGAGGCTGTTACATTATTCATTATGCTTTTTTAATTGCTTGAAATTTCATCAGCATCATCATAACTACTGCTATATAGCCACTTTTCCATGCCTTTAAATATAATTTTCCTAAACCTCTTTTTTTCCAGACATTTTTTAAATGTTTATTTTTCAGAGAGAGACCGAAAAAGAGAGAGAGACAGAGAGTGGGAGCAGGGGAGGGGCAGAGAGAGAGGGAGACATAGAATTGATAGCAGGCTCCAGGCTCTGAGCTGTCAGCATAGAGCCCGATGCAGGGCGCGAATTCACACGCGCTGGGAGATCATGACCTGAGCCAAAGTCTGACACTTGACTGACTGAGCCACCCAAGGGGCCCCCCTAAGCTTCTTTTATAATGATTGTGTAGTATTTTATAATTATTTAAATAGTACCCTTTTGATGGGTACTTTTCCAGTGTTTTGCTATTAAAAACATTGATGAAATGAACCAGCTCATATCTACATCTTGCTGTGCACCAAGATAAATACTAGAGGTGGAGTTACTGAGATAAGTAATACTATACATTATAAGGCTCTTGGTGTCTACAGTTCAGGTTATTTGGAAGGAGCACCCATTCCAATGATATATACATATGTGACAGAAAGAGAGCCTGGGCTGTGGTTCCTGACTTGCTCTGTGGGTGAACATGGCCGCCCAGGGTCCCTGTCTTCCCTGGGAAATTGGAAGCATCACATTGGTTAGGCTGCAGGATTTCTGTCATGCTAGCACCTGCGATTCTCACTCTGTGTGCTCTTTCTTCCCTATTCCCAGGTGACCTCTCGGTGGACTTTCCGATGCCCAGGATGCCCGCAGGCCCTGTCACACGATGATTCCCACTTTCACGAGCGGCACAAATGTATCAACTTCTTTGTCAAGGTGTATGGCTATATGCCTCTGCTGTACACTCAGTTCAGGGTGGACTCTGTGCTCTTTAAAACCCGCCTGCCCCACGACAAGACCAAGTGCTTCAAGTTCATCTAGAGGCATTGCAAGTTTTGGGGAGAGGATGAGCAGAGAGGGGGAGATGGCTCCTAAGGTTCCTAGACATTGAAGGACCTCAGGGACGTCTGCCGGGTGGGTGGCCCACGCCCTCTGCTGGGAGAGGCTGCAGGAAGAGTGGAGAGGAAATAGCCTTCCTTCTTAAAGTCGGCCACACTGGGCCTGGAACCCTGGTCCAAGGACACTGGGGTTCCCTATACAGGGCACTGACTGATAGCTTACACTGAGGACCATGGGGACTCCGGAGAGTCACTCACACAGTTCATAAGCCCAGGACAGCTGGTTTGTGATTTTTAAATTCAGTAACAGCTATTATTATTATTTAAAAGGAAAAAGTTTCAGATTTGCCATTCAAGGCTTATTTATATACGTGTGTGTGTGTGTATATACATATATATATGTGTGTATATATGTGTATATACGCGCACACACTCACGTACATATACATACACACACACACACACACACACACACACATATATATATATATTTGGGGGGAAGTTTGAAATTTCTGCCTGTTTCACAAAGTGAGGGACCCACCAGGTCTTCTGATGTTCTGTATGTTGGTGGAGACGGATCCTGGCTTCATGGTATGTAGCTCATCCTTAAAGATCATCTCTGTACTCCCCAGGGCATCAGTGTGCAGAAACAAAAAAGGGCCAGGCTTGGCCCCACAGATAAGCTGTGTCGGTTTGTTCCTTCCCCCATCTCTTGCCACCCGGCGATCTGGAACTCGCCTCTTCCTGTCGCTTGAGTCTGCGGGGAGGACCTGCACCTCTGGGAACAGCGGAGCTTCCCCGTGCTGGATTCAGTGGTTCCGAGGATGTACCGTTAGGCTGTGCTGTCCCAGAACTTGTCCTGCGCCCCTCTTCTCTCCCCTTGGAAAGAGAAGAATGAGGAAGGAGTGAGACCTGAAGACAGCTCTCCCAGATGGCCCTTTGTGTTCGGCCCTCCTTGTAAAACACAAGTTGTGCTTTGGCTTCAGCCTTTCCTGAAAGTTCTCTCTCGTGTAAGAGAACAGAGACCTGGTGGGCTGCACTTCCAGGTGTGATCTGCAGTGGTTTGCGGGTTGGCCTACTCTCTCTGGATAGCACGAGCGAGCATCCTTTGTGGATCCCCACCCGGCTGGCCGGGAAGTCTTACAGCAAGGCGCCTGCCTTGGGATAAATACCTTGGTGAAATTCACCTTCCCCTCTGCCTTTGTCTGGACCTGTACCCTAAGTTACCTGTAGTTTTTAGATCCCTAATGCCAGGTTGGTTCCAGGACCCCTTGAGGTTTGGTATATGCCAGAATGATAGGAAGATCTAATTTGTTATGTTAAGCTCCAATCCAGCCTGAGATTTCACAGGCATTCGTACCCATGTTACCACTTTCCACTCCGGGTTTACATTTCTATTCCCTGGGCTGAAGTGGAAATAAGCTAATTTTTTTTTTTTTTTTTATTGTTGTTGGTAGTGGCAGTAGGGGAATGGAAGAGGGTATTAGTGGCATTTGGCAGGGATTTAGCCCATGGCTTCTTACCAATTTTCTGGACCCCACTTTCTTTCAGTGGAGTTGAATACAGGTGATTTCCCACAGCTGGACAAAAGCTCAGGTCTGTCCTGGTCATGCACATGCCTTAAGCCAGTTCCGTCTTCCCCAGACCTTGACACCCTGTGCTTCTATTTCTTGGGGGCACATTCTCTTCTGACCTGTCTGTATCAGTGGGTCTCTTCAAGTGTCATTCCGAAGCCAGACTCTGTCCCGTAGATCCCATCCAGCTGGAGGGCTAGCTGTACCTAAGGGACCTCTCCTCCTTGGCAGACAAGACCAGGGCCGTGCCTAGGACTTGTGTCGTCCAGAGGTTCCCACTGGCATCTTCTTGTCGCTCTCCCACAGAGGCAGCTACCCAGGAAATTCAATTCTGCTTCTCGGCAACCCAGCAAAGGGGTCCAGACTCCCTGCATCCTAACTTTCTGACTACCCTTTTCTTGACTCCTGACTTTATTCTTTTTAGTGGTAGCCTTCTTCCCTCCGGGGAGCCAAAGAGTGTGGTGTTTTGAGCTATATATGTGGCTGCTATTTTTATCTTGTTTATTTTAATGTGAGGAACTCATAAACTGACTTTCAGTGGGGCCTGGTGAGAAAAGAGCAGGCTGTGTTAGGACCCCCTACAGTGGAGCCAGGTTTTTGGGTCCCTGAATGCTGTTGCTGGATCCAGGAGTAGCTGAGTGGTCTGAGATTATGGATGACATCAGAGATACTGCAGGAAGGGTTATGACATCAGAGCCCCTGACAAGGCGAGCACCTGAAGGACTCCGAACAGCAGGCTCTGGTGGACACTGGCCGTGTTCTTAAGAGACACTCCTCAGTAGCAAGAGGCGGGCAGTCGGACCTTTTATGTTGCTTGGTTAGGTGCTCCTGGAGAATGAATGGCTGCTGCTTTTTGTAAGATGGGTTAGGGAGAGGCCCTGCTCCATGCTTCAAATGCCCTTGATGCTGATCTGTCACCTTGGGAAACACAGATGTCATCTCTACCACATAACTGTGACTCATTTGAAAGATGAAAACCGCTCACATGGGTTTCCCCAGCTGTCTGTAGGTAACACCTTGTTGCCTAGTCTTTGCTCACGGGGCCCAGGACATCCTTGTCCCCAGGTAGCCAGTTCGCTCTTCACCATGAGGGGCAGGCACCTAAGTGAGAGCCTCCCCAAGGTGCTCATCAGGCTGTCCTGAGCCTTTGCACCCCTGGCAGTGGCGTCCGTCTGGTGTGGACTGCTCCTGAGGCCAGGCCTGCTTGTGGTCGGCGGGGTCCAGTCTCGGCAGGTGGGAGAGGTCTGTGCGGGAACTGCCTGTTGTGTGCTCAGGGAGCTCCCGCTTTGAAATGATATGTTGAAGGGGGAAGCTCTTTGATGTCCATGCCACGTCCATCCGCCCCACCCTTTTTCCAGTCATGAGCACAATGGTCTTATGTTGGATTTTTGTAAAAAAAAAGAAAAAAATAAATGGAGACTTT
Source organism: Cryptoprocta ferox (assembly GCA_028646485.1). Taxonomy (NCBI): domain Eukaryota; kingdom Metazoa; phylum Chordata; class Mammalia; order Carnivora; family Eupleridae; genus Cryptoprocta; species Cryptoprocta ferox. The sequence goes on from CM053567.1 coordinate 47,004,345, forward strand.
AACTCAAGCAGCCTGGAGGTCCTTTGTGGTTTTCCTCTGCAGGGACAGAAGAGTGACACAAGATTCCGGGGAGCCACCAGTGTGCAGCCAGCTGGGGGCCCTGGCAGCTTAAGGCTGTGTGATGTGGTCTTGGAGCAGCCTGCACACTTGAACCTGGGTGATGCTGTAAACACACATGGACATGGGCAGCCTTGCCTGGGTCCGTTTCTGGGATTAACCATTTGATTACACAGAAAGGAATTTGGGTGTCCTTTAACTGAATTGAGTGGGATATAGGATGACATGTGCCACATTATACCTCCTTCCTTTTTTCATGCTAATTAAAAAAAATGTGTGGTGTGATGCTGGGGCGCGAGTGCATTTAAATCTCAAATATCTGCTGAGAGTCAACATAATAAATGCAAGGAGTCTGCCGTCTGGCACGCTGTAGAAATGAATGATTACTGGGGTGATGCACTGAGAATTTCTCAGCGGCTCTTTCTGCATTCCATTTGTCTTCATGCCAACTCCTTGTTCAAGGCAGTTGAAGCACTGGCTTTGGGGAGTCTTCCCTTCTTAGAAGCCACTGCTTGCCCCTGCCCCATCTCCTGTTACAGCGGCTTGACCTGCCCGGTCCCCGCACAGCACACCTGATGTTTTCCAGCTCTGCGACCCATGCCACATTGTAAGCCTCTTGAGAACTGAGCACTTCGTGAGTGCTGTATAGTATTTTGGTGAACAGATTTGACAGATCCAAAGAGGGTCACCTAGGAATCCTAGCTGGCAATAAGCTGAATAGTAAACAGTATCTTAGTGTTTTTGGACTAGAGCTAATGTGGTATTATCAGATAGTGAAAGGAAGCCTGGCACATAATGGCTGACAAGTTTTAATTCTTTAAATCTTCACTGCAAAGGAAGACGAGAGAGCATGCCAAGAAGAGTTAAACACACAGACTGGGTTCCGGAAGAGACCATTAAAGTAAGGTGGGCAAGGCTGGTCATAGGGTCAGGATTGGTTTGTTATTTAATTTCACCTGTTTCTTGACTGACTGACGCATGTATGCATATTTGCATTGTTTTTCAGGTTTTTATTTAAATTCCAGTTAGGTAACTCTTAATTCAGCAAATTGTTTTCTCTTTCTCGATTTGTCTTCATATTTTGTGAAATTACAATCCTCATTTTGCAGGGTTGTCATGTTAGGGTTTATTTAAACTGTTGGTATCAGTATTTCATTATGAAAAATTAAGTATAATTTTTATAGTATAAACTTGTATACCTAAAAATTATTTTACTATATTTGCCTTATAACTATCTATGGATTTATTGCTCTATCTGTCCCTCGATTCATCCTTTATTTAAATATTTTTTAAACATTTATTCATTTTTGAGAGAGCATGAGCAAGGGAGGGGCAGAGAGTGGGAGACACAGAATCTGAAGCAGGCTCTAAGCTGTCAGTACTGAGCCCAAAGTGGGGCTCGCACCCACAAACCCCACGATGTGAGATCATGACCTGAGCCGAAGTTGGATGCTCAACCGACTGAGGCACCCAGGCGCCCCTCTTCATCCTTTTATTCATCCTGTTTCTGGTACATTTCCAAGTGAATTACATTAATACACTTCCTTCCAAATATATAAGCACACATGTCATTAACTGGAGGTCAGTATAGTTAATATAAATTATTAATTTTACACACTGAAGTACACAGATCTTAATGTACATTATTTTGGGTTTTGACAAACGCATCCACCTGTGTAAACCTACCCACCATCAAGATACAGAACGTTACTGTCAAGACCAGAAAGTTCCCTTGTGTTTCTTCCTTGTCAATCTCTGCTTCCACTGCCCAGAGAAAACCAATGATTTGATTTTGTCTTTTTCACATTGAATTAGTTTTTCCCTGTTCTAGAATTTCATATAATGGTGTCATAATTTTTCTCTTGTGGAATACTTCTAGAAACTCGGCATAATATTCTTGAGACTCATCCAATGCTGTCTTAATAAATAAATTCCTTTCATTGCTAAGTAGTATTCCCTTGTATGGCAACATTTGTCCATTCTATTGCTGGGAATTGGGCTGTTTATGTTTTTTAGCTACCAGGAGTAAAACTGCCATGGATATTTATGTGCAAGTTTTTTTCCCCTTTCTTAAAATGTTTCAGATTTTTATTTCTAGTTACTTAACATGTAGTATAATATTAGTTTCAGGAGAATTTAGTGATTCATCACTTACATGTAACACCCAGTGCTCATCCCAACAAGGTCCCTACTTAATGCCCATCAACCATCTAGCTCACCCCCCCACCAACCTCCCCTCCAGCAGCCCTCAGTTTGTTCTCTGTAGTTAAGACTCTCTTTTATGGTTTACCTACCTCCTTTTTTCTTTCCCCCTATGTTCATCTGTTTCATTTCTTAAATTCCATATGTGAGTGAAATCATATGGTACCTGTCTTTTTCTGACTTATTTCACTTAGCATTATACTGTCTAGCTCCATCCTCATCATTGCAAATGGTAAGGTTTCATTCTTTTTTATGGCTGAGTAATAAATATTCCAGGGTGCGTGTGTGTGTGTGTGTGTACAAACACTCCACATCTTTATCCATTCAGTCAGGGGACAAGTGGACATTTGGGCTCTTTCCATAATTTGGCAATTGCTGGTAGCACTGCTATAAACATTGGGCTGCATGTGCCCCTCTGAATTTGCAGTTTTTAATCCTTTGGGTAAATACCTAGTAGTGCAATTGCTGGGTCATAGGGTAGTTGTTTTTAACTTTTTGAGGAACCTCCACACTGTTTTCCAGAGTGGCTGCACAAGTTTGAATTCCCACCAACAGTGTAAGAGGGTTTCCTATTCTCCCTCCGCATCCTTGCCAACATCTGTTGTTTCCTGTGTTAATTTTAGCTATTCTTACAGGTGTGAGGTGGTATCTCATTGTACTTTTTCTGTTTTGTTTTTTTAGAGCATGAGTGGGGGAGAGGGGCAGAGGTAGAGAGAAAGTCTTAAGTAGTCTCCATGCTCAGTGTGGAGCCTGACATGGGGCTGAATCCCATGGCACTGGGGTCATGACTTGAGCTGAAATTAAGAGTGGGACGCTCAACCACCTGAGCCACCCAGGCGTCCCTCTCATTGTAGTTTTGATTTCTCTAATGATGAGTGATGTCGAGCATCTTTTCATGTGTTTTGTTAGCCATCTGGATGTCTTCTTGGGAAAATGTCTATTCATGTCTTCTGCCCATTTCTTAACCAGATCATTTATTTTTTGGTTGTTGTGTTTGATAAGTTCTTTATAGATTTTGGATGCTAACCCTTTGATATGTCATTTGCAAGTATCTTCTCCCATTCTGAAGGTTGTCTTTTAGTCCTGTTGACCATTTCCTTTGCTGTGCAGAAGGTTTTTATCTTGATGAGGTATCTTGATGAGGTCCCAATAGTTCATTTTTGCTTTTGTTTCCCTTGCCTCTGGAGACATGTCTAGTAAGGTGTGGAATTGTGTGATAAGGTATGTATATATATATATGTATATGTATTTATAAAAAAAAAACCTGCTGGACCTTTTCCCAAGGTGATTGTACCTATTTTGTACCCTAATAATGTTGAGAGTTCCAATTACTCACATCGTCACCAGTCCATGCTGTTGTTTTATAAAAAAAAACAAAAAACCTGCTGGACCTTTTCCCAAGGTGATTGTACCTATTTTGTACCCTAATAATGTTGAGAGTTCCAATTACTCACATCGTCACCAGTCCATGCTGTTGTCAGTTTTTAGCCATGCTGGTGGGTAATGGTATCTCATAGTTTCAGTGTGCATTTCCCTGAAGACTAATGACATTAAGCACTTTTTTTTACATGCTTCCACCATTTGTATATATTCCCTTTGTGAATTATCTGGACAAATCTTTTTGGCCATTGAAAAAGATTGCGTCTGTCTTGCTCTTTTTTTTTTTTTTTTTGTATTGCTTAAAAAACTTTTTAACAGGCTTGATTTTTTTGAGCAGTTTTAGGTTCACAGAAAACTTGAGTGAAAAAGGAGAGTTTCTCCTCTCTCACTCTTATTATTATTACCTTGCATTAGTGTGGTACATTTGTTACAACTGATAAGCCAGTATTGACATATTAACTGAAGTCCCAGCTCACATCCGGGTTCATTCTTTGTGCAGTATATTCCGTGGCTTTGACAAAAGTACACTGACCTATCTCCACTATGACAGTATTCCACGGAAGTTTCACTGTCCTCCAAATCCTCTCTGCTCTCACTATTCGGCAGCTCCTCGCCTCCGACCCCTGGCAGCCATTGATCTTTTTACTGTCTCTATCATTTTGCCTTTTCCAGAATATTATATAGTTGGAATTGTATAAATGCAGCCTTCACAGATGGGCTTCTTCCACTTAGCAATATGAATGTCAGGTTCTTCCATTGTTTTTGTGGTTTGATAGCCCATTTCCTTTTATTGCTGGATAATATTCCATTGTAATGTCTTTTTATTGTTGATATTAGTCCATTGTCAGACATATGTTTTATATGTATTTCCCCCAATTTGTGGCTTGCCTATCCATTTTCTTTATATCTTCTGATAAGCAGAAGGTTTTTAATTTTGGTGAGGTCCAGTTTATAACATTTTCTCTTTGTTACTGCTGTCTAGGACTCAAGAAACCCATGCCATGAATTCTAAAGACATTCTCTTATGTTTTCCACTAAAAACTTTATGGTGTTAGCGTTTACCCTTAGGTCTAGGATCTATCTCTAATTTGGGGGCATGAAGTGTAGTAGTCAAGGCTCTAATTCTTTCTTATTTTCTATTATGAATGTCCGGTCATTCTAACACCGTTTGTTAAAGACTTTCATCGAGTTGCTTTGGGGCCTTTGTTGAAAATGTAGCGACCTTTTAGGTGTGGGTATTTCCCAGCTCTCTCTCGCCTGAACTGACTTGTCAGTGCTGGTTGCTAGCACTGTCGTGGCTGGACTACTGCAGCTCTCTAGGTAGTCTTCAAGAAAGTAGACATCCTCCAACTTGGTCAGTGTTCTCAAGATTGCTTCGGGTACTAAGGTAGTTACTTTGTAGTTCTCTAAATAAATTATAGGGTTAGTTTGTCAACTTCTTTTAAAAACATAAAATTAAAATATTTTTATTCTGGTAAATGTACAAATGACCTTTTAATCTGTTTTTAAATGGACAATTCAGTGGCATGAAGTACACTCAGTGTGTAACCATTACCACTAGCAATTTCTGGAGCTTTCTCATCTTCCCGACAGAAAGTCTGCTCCTCACTCCCTTTAGTCCCTGAGAACCTCTGTTTTGTCTCTATGAATCTATTCTGGACATTCATATAAATGGAATCATATAATATTGAATCTTATGTGTCTGATTTATTTAGCATGTTTTCAAGGGTCATCATGTAGCATGTGTCAGAATTTCCTTCCTTTTTATGGCTGGATAATATTTCATTTTACACACACACACACACGTGGTCTTGCAAATTCCTCTGTACTTAGAAATTTAGGAGAAACCTACATTTTATCTGTTATTCTTGTGAGAAAAAGTAAAAAGCACAAGGCACAGATTATATAATAGGTGCCTAATAAATGCTCATTGGTGACTGGAAGGGCCTATGGATGACTGGAAAAGACTTTATAACAGCAAAATTCACTATTTTCAAAATACTGTGAACACTGTAACTAGTTACTAATTAAAAATTTATATTAGATAATGTAAAAAAAGGTTAGCAAACTTTTAGTTGATAATGTTTTTAGTAATCCAAAATTTGTATATTCAAATTCTAGTTACTTTTTATTTGTGATTGACTTCCTTGATGTATGTCAGGAAGACCTATAAATGGGTTAGGAATTATTACTAAGGCTGATTGTAGGGAAGGTAAAGAATAAATCCTGCTAGCACAAGAATTATTGTGCACAGGGCACATCTCCATTTTTTACAGTGGTCTCAAATAACAATGTAGGAGAAACAAGAAACAGTCGTGTGCCTAATGACAAGATGTAGGCAAAATACTTTCAAAGACCTGTGTCCTAGGACTCAAAAAATGCAAAAGTTTAATATATGTAAAATAATTTTTTTTTTTTACCAGCTTTCTTGGTATTATTGACCTATATAACGTAAGTTTCAGGTGCACAACGTGATGATCTGATACATGGACCTATTGAGAAACGATTACCATGATGTTAGTTAACAGCTCCATCCCCTCACATAATTGCCATTATTTTTAAGCTCTACACTCTTAACTTTCAAGTATATTACAGTATTGTTAATTACAGTCACCATGCTGTACATTAATTAGATCCCCAGAACTTAGTCATCTTATAGCTGAAGTTTATGCACTCTGACCAACGTCTCCACATTTCTCCCACCTTCCAGCCTCTGCAACCACTATTCTGCTATTTCTTTTGAGTTTGGATTTTTTAGATTCCACATGAGTGTGAACATCAGGAATAATACCTTGAAGATACTGCAGTTCGGTTCCAGACCACTGCAATAAAACGAATATTGCAATAAAGGGAGTCAGATTCGTGTTTTGGTTTCCCAGTGCATATCAAAGTTATGTTTACACTATAGTGTAGTATTAAGTGTATGACAGCAAGCAGTAGTGTGTCTAAAAAAAAGTACATACCTTAATTTAAAAATACAAAAAATGCTAGCCATCATCTGAGCTTCCATCAAGTGGTAATCTTTTTGTGGGTGGAGGGTCTTGTCTTGATGCCAACGGCTGCTAACTGACCAGGGTGCTGTTGAAGGTCGAGGTGGCTGTGGCAATTTCTTAAAATAAAACAAGAGTGGTTTGCCACATTCATTGACTCTTCCTTTCATAATTTCTCTGTAGCAAGCGATGGTGTTTGATGGCACTTTCCTAGAACTTCTTTCAAAATTGGAGTCCGTCCTCTCAAACCCTGCTGGCTGCTTCATCGACTAAGTTTATGTAATATTCTAAGTCCTTTGTTGTCATTTCCACAATCTTCCCAGCCTCTTCATGAGGAGTAGATTCCATCTTAAGAAACCACTTTCTTTGCTCATCCATACGAAGCAACTCATCTGTTCAAATTATCACAAGATTGTAGCATGTCAGCCCCATCTCCAGGCTCCACTTCTATTTCCCTCGCTATTTGCACCACATCTGTGATTACTTCCTCCACTGAAGTCCTGAACTTTCAGCTTGTAAAAAAATACAGCATCTCCAAATCACAATGAGTTATGCCTATGTAGTATTTGTCTTTCTCTGACTTCTTTCACATAGCATATGCCTGTAAGGTCTAGCCATATGGCTGTAAAAGGTAGAATTTTTTTTTATGGTGGAATAATCTTCCACTGTGCGTGTGCATGCGCACGTGTATATCCCACATTTTCCTTATTCATTCATTCATCCGTGGGCACTTAGGCTGCTTCCATGTCTTGGCTGTTTTGAAAAGACTGCTGCAGTGAGCACAGGGGCTGCAGATACCTCTGAGATGATATTTTATTTCCTTGGGGTATATGCCTAGAAGTGGAATGCTGGATCCCATGGTAGTTGTATTTCCAGTTTTTGTGCTGATTTTCACAGTTGGCTGCACCAATTTGCATTCCCACCAACAGTGCACAAGGTTCCCTTTTCTCCACATTCTTGCCAACATTTGTATTTCTTATCTCTTTGATAACAGCTGTTCTAACACGTGTGAGGTGATATCAACATTTACATTTTCTTGATAGCGATGTCGAGCACCTTTCTGTGTACCTGTTGGCCATTTGTACGTCTTTGGAAAAATGTCAAGTCCTTTGCCCATTTAAAAAAAAAAGTTTTTTTCTGTTGAGTTGTAGGAGGTCTTTATATATTTTGGATATTAATTCCTTATCAGATAGATGGTTTGCAAATATTTTCTCCTATTCGGTAGGCTTCCTTTTATTCTCATAGTTTCCTTTGCTGTGCAGAACTCTTTTTAGTTTGACTTAATTCCACTTGTTGAGTTTTGCTTTTGCTGCTTGCACTTGGCATCTGATCCAAAATATTATTGCTAAGGCCAGTGTCAAGGTGCTTTCTCCCTATATTTTCTTCCAGCAATTTTGGGTCTTAAATGTAAGGCTTTAATCCTTTTCAAATTAATTTTTGAGTGGTATATGATAGTCCAATTTCATTGTTCTGCATGTGGCTATACTGAAAAGACTCACCTTTTCCCATTATTTTTTTTAAATTTTTTAATGTTTTATTTTTGAGAGAGAGACAGACAGACAGCATGAGCAGGGGAGGGTCAGAGAGAGAGGGAGACACAGAATCCGAAGCAGGCTCCAGACTCTGAGTTAGCTATCAGCACAGAGCTCGAATCCACGAACCGTGAGATCATGACCTGAGCCGAAGCCGGACATTCAACCGACTGAGCCACCCAGGTGCCCCTCCCATTGAGTATTCTTGCCTCCCTTGTCAAATATTAGTTGACTGTTTAAGTGTGGGTTTGTTTCTGGGCTCGAGTCTGTACCATTGGCTTCTGTGTCTATTTTTATGCTAGTACTGTACTGTCTCGATTACTATAGCTTTGTAGTAAAGCTTGACATCAGGAATTGTGATGCCTCCAGCTTTGTTCTTTCTCAGGATTATTTTGGCTATTTGGGGTCATTTGTGGTTTTCTACGCAAATTTTAGGGTTTTTTTTCTATTTCTGTGAAAAATGTCATTGGAAATTTGCTAATAAGGATTGTATTGAATCTATAAATAGTAAAATGTTTTTATGATGTGACTAAAACCTATTAATAGGCTACCAAAAAGTAGTAGAGACTGTGGTATTTAATCGTTAGTAAACAAACTCATGATTGATGTTGGCTTTATCCTCTGGCAAGATTAGACATTTTTGGCTGTGTTCTACATTGCCTGTCTCTAGGTTTTGCAACATCCTTTAGAATGGTAGCTGGTTATTTCTAACCTCATCCTGGGTTCAGAGAGTAACATTATTTACCCCTAGTTCCACTGCAGTGAATTTGAGAATATCAGGTGTTTCCTAGCTACCCATAGTGTAGCAATAAAACACTGAGACAACATTCAACTTCCCTTATGGCTGCAGGGAAAACTGCACTCAGGGCCAGAGAAAAATAGTATCTCCCTTTCCACCAGTTTGCTTGGCTCTTAAGAATGTATCATCATACAGCTTAGGGGGTTTCTTCGCTCTTATTCCTGCTGATATTTCCCTGTAGTCTGGAAAAGCCAATTCCTGCCTCTCTCGGACAACTGTAAAGCTTCAAGCTCCCAAGGGATCAGGGAGAGGCATAGCTGTTACCTTTACTTGAAAAGCCCCCCTTCCCCGGCTTGCTCCTGTTCCCGATACTCACGTAGGACATTATGGTAAGCAGATAGCACTTACTGACTATATGTCTTGGGAAAAGTTACTTAACCTTTGTACCTCAGTTTCCTCATCCAAAATCTTAACTGAAGCCCTGTGGAGAGACAACCCTGAGAGAGGAACACTGGCCAAGCCACACCAGATTCCTGACCCACAGGAATGGGGAGGTAGTAAATGTTGCTTTAAGCCACTGAGTTTTGGGAGTAATCTGTTGCACAATAGACATACCGCTTCTTAGATTAAAAGAAATAACAAAGCCAGGTTCCTCTTCCCTATTAATGGTTTTTCAGTTACTATTTAATCATTAGGATTTTGTTGGGCTTGAGTAGACATTGGTCTAGATGTCAAACTCTTCACCAGGTCAGCGTCCATAGTCAGCGGGCTGTATGTCTACACCACGGACACACCATCTGGGATATAATCGTAGCACGGGAAGGCAGGTCCTGCCATTTCTTCTGGGTCTTCCACCAACCAACCTAGTTTGGTATTCAAATACCTGAACTCTAGGTGGTTATTCATCGTTGCTCTCTCCTAATACTTGCAAAGGTCAGTTTCAGATTTTCTCTGGGCTCTAACAAATGACTCTTTGCTTCTTCTTGCCTCTCTGGCTTCTGCCACTAAGTAGTTGATGGTGACTTGATTACAGCCTTTATAATTTCTCAATTATTCCTTGCCTGTCAATGTACTAATCTGCATTTATATACTGATTGTTTCTTGAGTAATCACCTCTCAAAAGATCAATGCCTGGGGCTCTGTGAGCAAGCCTTTTAACAGAAATCAAACTTGGACAAATCCAAGGAAGATAACCATTTTGATTTTCTTGGGCTCTGTTTTATACTGCTTTTGTATATTTAAAGATGCTTGAAATTTAACTTGATTTCTATCAAAAGTTTTCTTAGGAAGTATGCCTACATGTGATGCATATTTATCGTCTCCTCCTAAAATACAAAGTAAACTTTCATTGCAATGGCTTGTCACTCTCTTGTAATGTCAATCCCCTCCCATGGCTGTAGGCCCCCTGATTGCGATGACCTGTACCCTGGAACACAGAAGCTGCTGAAGCTGAGCACTCCTGTGTCCAAGTCTGGCAATGTTGGTGATGGCATTGTCCTCTGATGAAGAATCCCTTCCCATTGGTAGGGCCATTCAGAGAATGGACAATCCACTCTCTGTAAAGCCTGAGCAAGTAATTCTATAGGATTTTACATCATTCATTCTCAGCTCAGTAAATCCCTTTGTGACGCTTAGCTGCTAGCTAAGTTGAAGGATGGGATTACTGACTGAATTTCAACCAACCAGTCTAAAAAGATTGTAGGGACAGGCTGACCAGGGCCTACTTCCCTAGCTGACCAATTCCAAGATTTGTGCTCTTACCACTCCCCGCCCCCCCAACCAGCCCCCCAGTACTTGCATAACTGGTGTGTGTGTGGTAACTGATGCTTAGTTAGATGTAATCTGGTACATACCTGTTTTGAACAATTAAGCAGTATTATTTCAAATTTAGTAGCATACTATTACGAGGATCTATGGGCAGCGGAATTTAATGCTCTGCTTAATGTAGAGAATCCTGATAATCTGTGAGGAAGGCAGTGATGGGCAAGGATTAATGAGCAGAGCCTGAGCTATTTGTTCTGGATCTTCCCCTAGAAGGTTAAGGCTGCTGATACCAATCCGTGTTGGTGGGGTGTTTTTTTTTTTTTTTAGTTTATTTTTGAGAGCGAGCGGGAGAGGGGCAGAGAGGGGGCAGCAAGAGAATCCCAAGCAGGCTCTGTGTTGTCAGCACAGAGCCAGATGCAGGGCTTGAACTTATGAACTGTGAGATCATGACCTGAGCTGACATTAAGAGTTGGACACTCGGGGCGCCTGGGTGGCTCAGTCGGTTGAGCGTCTGGCTTCGGCTCAGGTCATGATCTTGCGGTTTCTGGGTTCAAGCCCTGCGTCAGACTCTGTGCTGACAGCTCAGAGCTTGGAGCCTGTCTTCGGATTCTGTGTCTCCCTCTCTCTCTGACCCTTCCCTGCTCGCACTGTCTCTCTAAATAAAACATTAAAAAAATTTTTTTTAAAAGAGTTGGATGCTTAACTCAGCCACCCAGGTGCCCCCGTGTTGGTGTTTTTTAATACAGATACAGCTCAGATAAACACATTTTCATACAATTTAAGAAAAACATATCTGAGTTTTCTAAACCGTGTTGAGTTATATGAATGCACACATCGAATTAAAATTTGCCATGGTATTTTCTAAGTTTATGCTGTTCTGTGTATTTTCATAGTTTTTCAGACACTAAATCAATGTATAAATTCTAGGTTAAACAGAGTACAGATACTTATATAAAAATAAGTTTTATTAACAAAATGGGCTCACAATATAAAATACAGATGGTTCATTTTACTGACTGGGGGATTATCTTTCTTACTGGGTGTAGCACTGTACACAAGTAAATAAAACAAAATTGAAGACTAGTTCTCCTGCCCAAGGCCCATGAAACCATGAAAAATAAACACAGACCACTTAAGTCAGTCAAAACTGACTTACCTACCCCTTCCACCATTAACCTCTTGGGAAGCTGCTTCTATTACTTTTATGCTACTCCTCAGCTCACTGCCTTACCGTTCCTGGCTACCCAGAATTGGGAAGAAAATGAGTGTAAGTTTAAAGCAAAAGTTCTCCAGGAGATTCTGATCATAACTCCTGATAATCACGTCACCCAAGGGCCAGAGACATGGCCAACTTTTTGTGCCCTTCCTCAGTTTGTGCTGGGCAGCCATAATAAAGAACTGGAGGGTTTCAGTGAAATAGAAATGGTTTAGATGTTCCACTTAGAACTTCTGTAGGAATTTGAGAACGAGGTCCCGCAGTCGAACCCTGAGCATCTCATCATTGTCACAAATGATATGGGTCGAATCTTCCTCAATCTGGATGAGTGTCTCAGCTTCCTGGAGAAGGACAATATGGCCCTTCGCTGTGTCTTCTACCTTAATATCGCTGAAGCCATGCTGTTCCGAAAGAAGAGAGGAGGAGGATGGATACTCTGAAAGCAAGGGGCTGCCTGAAAGGCTGGAGGATACTGCAACTGACAGTTCTAAGAAATGAAACTTCCTACAGGAAGAAGACAGGGGATGTTTACTCTTGCCACCGTTATTCAACATAGTATTGGAAGTCTTAGCCTCAGCAATCAGACAATACAAAGAAATAAAAGGCATCCAAATCAGCCAAGAGGAGGTCAAACTTTCACTCTTTGCAGATGACATGATACTCTATATGGAAAACCCAAAAGATTCTACCAAAAAACTGCTAGAACTGATCCATGAATTCAGCAAAGTCACAGGATATAAAATCAATGCAAAGAAATTGGTTGCATTCCTATACACCAATAATGAAGCAATGGAAAGAGAAATCAAGGAATTGATCCCATTTACAATTGCACCCAAACCCGTAAAATACCTAGGAATAAATCTAACCAAAGAGGTGAAAAATCTATACACTGAAAACCACAGAAAGCTTATGAAAGAAATTGAAGATGACACAAAAAAATGGAAAAATATTCCATGCTCCTGGATAGGAAGAATATTGTTAAAATGTCAATATTACCCAAAGCAATCTACATATTCAGTGCAATACCTAACACTAGCATTCTTCACAGAGCTAGAACAAACAATCCTAAAATTTGTATAGAACCAGAAAAGACCCTGAATAGCCAAAGCAATCTTGAAAAAGAAAACCAAAGCTGGAGGCATCATAATCCCAGACTTTAAGCTATATTACTGGCACAAAAACATACTCAGATCAATAGAACACAATAGAGAACCTAGAAATGTACTCACAAAGGTTTGGCCAACTAATCTTTGACAAAGCAGGAAAGAATATCCAATGGAATAAAGACAGTCTCTTCAGCAAGTGGTGCTGGGAAAACTGGAGAGCAACATGCAGAAAAATGAACTTGGACCACTTTCTTACACCACACACAAAAACTCAAAATGGATGAAAGACCTAAACGTAAGACAGGAAGCCATCAAAATCCTCGAGAAGAAAGCAGGCAAAAACCTATTTGTTGCCTTGGCCACAGCAACTTCTTAACACGTCTCCAGAGGCAAGGGAAACAAAAGCAAAAATGAACTATTGGGACCTCATCAAAATAAAAAGCTTCTGCACAGTAAAGGAAACAATCAGCAAAACTAAAAGCAACCGAGGGAATGGGAGAAGATATTTGCAAATAAAATATCAGATAAAGGGTTAGTGTCCAAAGTCTATAAAGAACTTATGAAGCTCAACACCCAAAAAACAAACAGTCCAGTGAAGAAATGGGCAAAAGACATGAATAGACACTTCTCCAAAGACGACATCCAGATGGCCAACCGACACATGAAAAAATGGTCAACATCACTCATCATCAGGGAAATACAAATCAAAACCACACTGAGATACCACCTCACACCTGTCAGAATGGCTAAAATTAACAACTCAGGCAATGACAGATGTTGGTGAGGATGCAGAGAAAGAGGATCTCTTTTGGACTGCTGGTGGGCATGAAAACAGTATAGAGATTCCTCAAAAAATAGAACTGCCCTACGACCCAGCAATTGCACTACTAGGTATTTATCCAAGGGATACAGGTATGCTGTTGTGAAGGGGCACATGCACCCCAATGTTTATAGCAGCACTATCAACAATAGCCAAAGTATGGAAAGAGCCGAAATGTCCATCTACTAATGAATGGATAAAGAAGACTGGTAGCCAAATACAATGGAGTATTACTCGGCAATCAAAAAAAATGACATCTTGGGGCGCCTGGGTGGCTCAGTCGGTTAAGCGTCTGGCTTTGGCTCAGGTCATGATCTCTCGGTTTGTGGGTTCAGGCCCTGCGTCAGGCTCTGTGCTGACAGCTAGCTCAGAGCCTGGAGCCTGCTTCAGATTCTGTGTCTCCCTCTCTCTCTGACCCTCCCCTGCTCGTGCTCTGTCTCTCAAAAATAAATAAATAACATTTAAAAAAATGAAATCTTGCCATTTGCTACTATGTGGATGGAACTAGAGGTTATTATGCTAAGTGAAATTAGAAAAAGACAAATATCATATGACTTCACTCATATGAGGAATTTAAGATACAAAACATGAACATAAGGGAAGGGAAGGAAGCAAAAATAATAGAAAAACAGGGAAGGCAACAAAACATAAGCTTAAATTATAGAGAACAAACAGAGAGTTGCTGGAGGGTTTGTGGGAGGGGGAATGGGCTAAATGGGTAAGGGGCATTAAGGAATCTACTCCTGAAATCATTGTTGCACCATATGTTAATTAAATTGGATGTAAATTAACAAAAATTATTAAAAAAAGAAATGACACTTCCTACACTTGGCTAAACTGAACATTCTAGAAACTGCCTTTTTGACGCTCCTCAATACAATTCTTCACACTTGTCACAGGATCTTCTATAGCAACAGAATTCAAACATAGCTTCATATACTTTAAAAGCAGCCTACAAACGTGCAAGATCATGCAAACCACAACAAAATTTCTATAACCTGCTTAAGCTTTCATAGTTATCTGGGGAACACATCTAAGCACTTGGGTTCAGGACTGCGGGACATGGGGCTATCTACCACCAGCCTCCATATGCCAATGGTCCCTGATTAAAAAAAAAACCTCCATCCTGTCTCAGGAAAATGCATTCCTCAAAGCAAGATACCAATGACCTTGTGATTTGGCAAATCCCTTTCATGGGCGCACACAAGGCCAGCACAGGTAATACTTCTCTAGCTACCTTAATGTGAGTTATAGAATTTTCTTACACATCACATGTAAAGTTGAGAAAGCAGAAAAGAAGTAGAAATAAGGCTGATTTGCCTTATTCAGGCAAGGGACACAGGATAGGTAAAGAAAATGGGCCAGGGAAAGTCTCCACCCTTAGTTCTAGAAAGCTTATGTGTAGGTGGGGGCAGGTACTGATACTCCTCTTGCAGGAGAGGAGGCAGAAATGGTGAAAAGGAAGAGTTAGGGTCAGATCCTAAGGGTCAATTCCTGGAAGAGCCAGGAGAACTAAGTGAAGGTCTTTCTGGGAGAGCAAGTTGTTCCAAGTTTATAAAAAACAAGTCAAGCTCGACTCCTACCAACAGGGGCTGAAGCACCGCAAGGTCACGAGGAAGCAGTGATTGACTGACATGTTCACCTGCATCCTAGGGGACACTGCCACGTTCCCAGTGATCCCACTCTCAGGAAACAGGAGGGGTGCACAACGTGGCTGCAGTTTTTTCTTCAGGGAAAATTAAAATTCTAATGGACGGCTGCTGATTTAGGAAAGGACCAGTGTCCTCCAGGTGACTGCTTATTTCTTCCCTCTCCTCCTACCCTGTCTGGGAATTGCTGGCCCTGCTTCTAGAACTCTCAGGGATTCAGGGATCCAGTAACCTTGGCGCCTCTGCCCTCCCTGTCCCCCAGGCCTGAGCCCCTCATCCTTTGTGACAAGCCACGCTGGTGCTCTGGCAGCAAGAAGTCTGCTTGAGAAGTGAGGCTCTAAGGGGCGGACTTCCTGGCCTATCCCACCTTGCCCATCCGTCATATCTAGGTTTTTGAGGAAGGGCCTGCCTTGGTTTAGTTCCCACAAGACACAGATGTGGTGAGGCAGTCTTCTAGCGGCCTGGTGTCTGATGGGGAGGAAGGGGCAGGCAGAGAAGCAAGGGGGAGACCTACGGGGAAGGAGGGCATGGTCTTCTCTCAACTCTGTGACCCTCCCCTGGTTCTGATTCCTGCCATGGCCCTGGATCAAGCAGATGCTTCAGGGACAGAAGCCCAGACTAGGAAAAAGGCAGCGGCACACATTCCTTGAAGCAGGTGAACAGAGAAAGGGCGGCTCCCGTGCATTTGTGCAGGTGCGAACCAAACGCACTCACCTTCTCCAGGGCCTGCACGAACTGTTCTACCGGGATGGAGCCGCTCAGCAGCGGCTTCAGCACTTTGCAGTCCGGAATGTCATCGCTCGCCCGCTTTCTCTTCTTTCCACCTGCGGGCTGGGCGGGCCTGGGTGGGGGCTAGAGTGGGAGAAAACACCATCTCAGCACAAGGGCAGTGCAGGCCACAGCCAGAACCTGTGTGTGCATCCTACCAACGGACCCTCTTTCCCGGTGGAGGCCCTGGCACCCGGCCCGGCATCACCCCTGTGAGGTCAGCCAGCTCTGGAGTTCAGGGTCAACTATCAGCAGGGGCTCCATCTGGAGTTCTTCATAACCTAAGCTAATGCCACAGCATCCACACAGCATCAGTATCTTTTTTGGCAAAGAGATCTCCCTTTTATCAAGACTCATTTTTAATTTCTAACTGATTCAAAAGTATTTTCTGAATAAAAATTTTAAGATTTTTTTTTTAAAGTTTATTTAGAGAGAGAGAGAGAGAAAGAGAGTGAATGTGAGTGGGGGAGAGGGGCAGAGATAGAGAGAGAATCCCAAGGAGGCTCCACTTGCCAGCACAGAGACCAACACAGGGCTCCCTCTCACTGAACCGAGAGATAATGACCTGAGCTGAAATCAAGAGTCAGATGCTCAACCGACTGAGCCACCCAGGCGCCCCTTCTGAGTAAATTCTTAAGAATAAACTGTGCTGGCAACTGCGGGTGTAGCAAGAGCAGGGCGGCCAAGGCCACCAGCTGTGGGGTCAGACTGACGATGGGTTGAAATGAAGGTCAGAGAAACTGCCTAAAAAGCGGTGACGAGGGAACTTTGTGAGGGTGAAGTAAGGGCGAAGTGGGAAACACAGCAGGCGAGGGCCCAGCATGGCAGTGGCAGCTCCGTGCAGATCACTCGGGGAGTCAGAGCAGCACACCCAAATCTGGAAGGAGTTTTTCTAAGGGGGATGAGGGAGGAGGAGTGCCCAAAGAGCTGCACCACGAGGGAGTCGACACGTGGTGAACGTGGCGCACGGGTGCAGCGGGGACAACGGTGGGCGGGGCCGGCTCCCAGGCCCCGTTCACCCCCACAGGGGTGTTTAGTCGGGCCTCCTCTTGGGGGGCTCCCTGCACTGCCCGCGGGCGCTGAGTGGGGCCGGTGTTTTCCGGGCTGGGAACGGCACTTAGGCTGATGTGCGGCCTCCACGCTATGCCCAATAGTTGCCCTTCCCTTTTATCTCTCTGAGGCATGTGGCCAGAGAAATAAGTCGTGAAGAATCTATATGCAGTGCGCTCTTTGTTTCAGATCGAATCCATTACGTAGTGTGCTAACTTCTACGGGTTGGAACACTGGGACCGCGGCGGGGGTAGGAGTTCCGAGTCTTCGCAGCCTCCTCGTGGGCGCAGGCGCAGCCCACCCTCCCCCATACCTGAAGGACGTGCTTGTTATCTTTTGTGTGCAGCACCGCCGAGACAGTTGCCAAGGAAATGCCAGGCTTAATCTCCATGGGCACCAGTGAATCTGCGAGCTGGAAACAAACAGGGGTTTCAGTCTAAGTTTGGGGACGAGTTGGGGCAGCTGTGCTGTCCAGTCAGGACCAGGAGGCCACACGGGGCTGCGGCTCAAGTGCCCCTGCCAGCCTGGTGGGAAAGATACGGCATCAAACACGCCTAACGCTGTCTTTCATGATCACCCTTCTTCGTTTTCTTTTCGTTTGAACTTCTGTTTACATCACTGCAGTCTAACATGACCACGTAATTTTAAGGAAGGTAAAAAAAATTTTTTTAATAACTTTAATCAAAAATATATCACACACACAAATGTATACATCGATTGTAATAAAGAAAGGAGATACGAGAAGCCGGAGAGGAAAAGTGGTGGTGGGTGAACTGGGCTGAGAAGAGTTAGAGAACCAGTCCAACCCCAAGTTCTTAGACACAGTGTTCTGGGCGCTCTTCCTGGGGGCAGCCCAGCACTCTCCAGCATCACCCAGAGCGAGCCTGTGCCGCTCCGGGCTGGGACCCCAGCGTGCTGACCCTTCTCTTCTCCCTTTTGTCCGCCCCTCAAATGATGAAACGCCAACGCTGTGCTGACAGCCCATCATCTGAACCACCCCAACCTCACATCCATTTTTCAGGTGGCTTCCAGGCGGCTCCGAACACTTTCATAGTATCTCTCCAAAACCTCAAAGGGCTTCTCCTTATGCAAAATACCTGTTGAGTGCTGACTTTTCCTGCTAGCCTCCACCTCTGTCCTCATGACCACTAGGTGACTAGTGTCGGGAAGGACGGACAGGGACAGCAGCATTTGGATTTAGCGAGCTAATTCCTGGGAAGTGTGACTTTCTGCCAAGGGTGCAACACCCAACCTTTACCTGGGGGACCATCTCTCTCCTACCACCCGAGTCTGAGGTGTACCCCTTCTCCTTGGCAGCTTTAGAGCTCCCCGACCCCGCCACGGGCAGCTTGTGTGATCTTCTGAGAAGCCCTAGCACTCAGCTTTAGTTGGCTATTGCTCTTATACATGTAGAGCCTGGTCTGTTCAAGCCTCCTATATTTAAAAGCACAAATAAACAAATATGCAAGATGCCATTTAGGTAAATAATGAAGATTGACATCACATGGGTAGAAGCAGCAGCTTAGAGTATTTAAAAGGACTGGAAAATGGAATGTGAAAATTGTTTCACGAAATAAGAAAACATACATGTCACAAGTGTGAAATGTTCCCTGCTGGGAGACAACATGTCTGCTCCGGTCTCCCGACACCGCCCATCCATAAGCATCCTTTCTCTTCCTACACTGCAGTTATGCCCATCCCAGGGCAGCGTGCCTGGCAGAACTGGCCTGGGGGGTTTGGGGACAGCACTGTGGGAACCCAGCAGGTGAGACACTCTCCCTGGGCGGCCCCATCAGCAAGATCTAAGACTCAGCTGGGCCACGAGGGAGGTCTCCACTCAGACACCTCCTCGAGGGAGGGTGCACCCCTCACTGCCCTCAAATAGAGAGTCTTCCCAGAACATGTCCATGAGGGCTGTTGCATCTGATCTCCCGTTTTGCACTTAGAGGGACAAAGGAGGAGGATTTATGGGGAAGCTACAGAGGACACACTCTCGTTTGGGGGAGGAATAAGCATCCTTTAGTAGTAGCAACACCTAAAGAACAGCACCAGATTTTAACCCCCTCATCCTGCACATGCCTCTCCCAGGCAAAACTCGACATTCTGCTCCCGGACAAAGACTGATATAAAAGAATGTTTCTGAAAGCATTACTTATAATACAGAAAAGGCAGAAAGCCCACCCATCAAGGAATAGTTATGATACATTTATGATAGACCATTACACCCCCCACTAAGATGCTTTGTTTGTAATGACATACTTACTGTTACATGACCAAGACAGCATGTGGGGTAGGATTCAAACACACACACACACACACACACGGCAAACAGACAAGGCAAATACACAAAACTCTGAGCAGGAGTGATCTCTGGCATGGGGACCATGGTCTTTATCCTTTTTTTATTCTATTTTCCGAATTTTCCAGAAAGAGTAAGCATACTTTTATTGGAATGTAACTCTTGTAGTAACGGAGTCCTTCTAATAAAACAGCAAGAGAGGGCAGACGGGCTTTAAAAAGATGGCTGTGCAGAGTGCTGCTCTCAGTAAAGTGTGGGACCTGAGCCTCTTTTGGGGGCATCATGGTCAATGTGACTGTCCTAATAACGTGACAGTTTTAGCCTTTCACTCTTGCTATCACGAGTATTCACTGGGATCGTCTCGAGGTTACATGACATGGATTATCCACAACAGAGCAAAAGCAGAAGGAGACAGGACAGTCCACAGGCAGACATTAAAGAGATGTGCAAATGGACAGCAGTGCCCTTCTTCTCATTAACTACTTTTTCAGAAGCACTTTTTCTAGAAGATACCTTAGTTATGTTAGCATCTAATGGGTTCATATCATTATTTTTATAGTTTTAAAATTTTATTTTAGAGAGAACACGATCACAAGAGGGAGAGGGGCAGAGGAAAAAGGAGAATTTTAAGCAGGCTCCTCTCTCAGCACAGAGCCCAACGTGGGTCTCAATCTCAAGACTGAGATCATGATCTGAGCCAGAGTTGGATGCTTAACCAGGCACCCCTAAATCATTATTTTAAAATGAATAAATATTTAAAAAATTTCTTAGTTTTAACATCTAATATAGCAAGTATCAACAGATGTAACCCACAGAAACAAAAGCTCTTTGAGGTTCTAATTTTTTTCAAGTAGGCTCCACTCTGGGCATGAGATCATTAACTGACTGAGCCACCCAGGCTCCCCTTGGGTTCTAATTTTTAAGAAGTTTTGAGACCAGAAACTTTGAGGACATGTTCAAGCTGTTTCAAGAGGCAAAAGGAAGCCCAAGGCGGCGTCCTGCAGAACCTTCCACATTGACGTTGCAGGAGCGGGGCCATGTGACTCGGGCTGCCTGGCCCTCAGCCGGTTGCTCATGCACAGTAAACCTCGACTGTCTCACGTGTATGATACACACACAAATAATCACATTTACATCCCTTATCTGTTGGTTACTCTTACCTCCTTCTATCTATGAATTCGATGGAACTTGACCTACACTAAAATGAGGTCCAGAAAAGATGAGAAAATCCACCACCCTAAGGTGGTCAGGGACGGAGTTGGCAGCAGTGCCTCTGTCCTGTGAGGCCCTGGCCTCCTGGCTTAAATGTGAACAGAAGCAGCGGTCCTTAACAGCTGTTACTTCATTCTCTGAAAAATAAGGCGGTTCGGAAGATCCTGCCTCTCTTCCCAGTTCCATGCCTTAGGGTCTGTGTTCTTTGGTTCATCCACGTTTGACACAAAGCTAACAAAGCCACCTCTGAGACTGTCTTCTATCAGAGACTCAGGTGGAAAACCCGGGTTTGACCGTGAGAAAGAGAACGGCTCACCTCTGGCATGATTTCAATCTTCTCGTACCGACGCTTGAAAGGCAAGGCGAGGACCTCGGCCCTCCGGTAGGACATGGCGGGTGGCTGGCAGTCGATCATCAGGTCCATGCGGTGGGACTGCGCGGGGGGCGGCTGCGTGTACTGCTCGGGGCAGACAACATGCAGCGGCTGAGAACCAACAGGACAGGGGCAGGTAAGGGAGGAGGCTTGCTCCAGTGTGCCCGCACGCCCGCTCTGCCTCATCACCTCCTGACGCCCTCTCCTCTCAAACCCAAGCACCGGGCAGGAGAGGGGAGTGCAGTGGGGAGAAAGAATAAACATTTCAGGGTAAAGCCCTCAACTGCCAGTCATGTGGACTAGTGGGGGATCCATGGCCTCAGTTTGCATCTGTTTTGATGTTCTGTTTTTAAGTCACTTTGACAGTAACTTTCATAGGTCTCCACCCAACTGGTGCCTGAGCCCCTTGAGGGCACAGTCTTCTTGTCACAGCTGCCATCGCTGACTGGAACAGCTGCTGGCCGATTAGCAAGAAGCGCTGACTTGTGCTAGTCTGGTGTTTCGGGGTGGGGGCCTCTCTGGTATCTGCAGGTGCACCGGTGTTAGCAGCGCACAGCTCATGTTCTCAATTGTGTGGGACAGACTGAATCAGAACTTTTTTTGCAAAATATCTCTTTGTTATTTTGAGAGATGAAAATAGTAAACCAACATTTACTTGGGGCAAATACCACACAATGGAAAATGGATCCCAGTGGCCCACTGAGTTGTACTGCCACTGCTTTTACTTAAGAGTCTGAAGCTCACCTCCAGCTCCTGGAAGAAGGCCTTCCAACAGGTTGACTGGATGCACTGAAAACAGCACCTGTTCCAGGGTTGATCCCTTCCTTCTTCCTGACCTGGTTAGGAGCTCCTAACTCTTCTCGAAGCCATCTGACTGCACAGTCACAGCCTGAGGACCCGTCCCTGCTTCCCTCTCCTACTGTGGGGACCAGGCAGCCTCTGGCTCCCACAGTCCTATACCGCCGGGGCTCCACGAGCACACCGCCGTTGTGTGGACCACAGGGGGAACTTAGTCATGAAAAGAACAGGCTCTTAACTGCTTCTGCCAGTGTGGTCATGGGTATCGAATCACCAACTGGGCCAAAACTTATCCACTACTCTAATCATGTCTAGAGGAAGCCCATATTCTTTCCTTGTAGGGCCAGCAAGCTAGTGATGGCCATGATCCATTATCTCTGCATTCCTGAGGTTCTTAAGCTTTCCATTTCTTGTTCCCCTTCCTTAGAGTTCTGGGTTAGTAGTACCTCCCATCCTGAGGTCATAGATTCTGTGAGGAGGAAAGCAAACTTCTGACCTAGGCCAAGGAAAATGAAGGGAGCTAATCGTACCTTGCCAAATTACTAGGTGAAGCGACAGAAGACGTGCCAGGGCACCGTGGTGCTCCTGAGGCAATGTGGAATGAGACACTTTCCTCTTGCCTCCCTCCCTTGCTGACTGCAAGCAGCCTCCCCCAATCCCACTATCAAACATGTGCCGCCGAGAGGTCACTGACCCAGCGTGGTGATTTTTGTTCCCTGCTCACCCTCTATATTCTCCTTCTGTGTAGATGGTCTTCCTTTGCCCACCGCTTTACCCAACTACTTCTTCCCTTGCCCTATGGCAGAAGATGCAAAAGGAAAAACAAACAAAAGCCACAAAAATGAAACCAAAACAGACCCCTAACAGAAAGCAACAGAACAGTGTTTGTGGTACTAACCCACATCTGCAACAAGGGCCCAGTATGGGTTTCAGTGAAACTGTCTTTTGGCTTGATCAATCTGTTTCTAGAATGACTGTTTTGGTGGGGAGAGGGGGCAATTTGCTTTTAACTGGACACAGATGGTCCTCATAGAAAAATAATGGGCTGTTTATGCTTTCCTTCCCTTCCACCTTTGATTTCTTTAGAACGGAAACTGGTTCCAGGGTGTAAAGCACCCTACGTGGGGGGGTGGGGGTGGTGACGGGCACAGGCGCCGGCACGCTGCGGGCTCCTGGGGCATGAGGAAGACAAGAAGCGTAGTCAGACACAGATGCACAAAGTCCCCAGCTGTGCTGGGCCTCGGGGAGATACCAGCACTTCGCTTCCTCACCTGTACTTCTTTGAGCAGCTTTGACACTTGGATGAAGTTCAGTCGCGTATCGATGGGGCAGTAAATGCATTTCATGGCCAAGGGCTGGTAGGGAGCCAGTGCTTCCAGGTAGGAGAAATCGGGTTCTAATGGGAGTACAAGAAGGAGAATTTAAAATGTAAGCAACAGAACTGCTGCCAAGGGAGGAGGCGGCTGGTGTGGTCAAGGCCAAGTGGAGTCCATACCTAAGTGCACAGAGGCTGGCGGGAGCTGGCTTCCTGATCTCTGGAGAGGAGTTATTTACAAGCAAGCACAGGGAGAGGCCAGAATGAACAGGCAAGGTGGGTATGGGCTCAAGGTTTTCATCACAGAGAAACGGAGGAGATAAATGAGGGGATACATAAGTAAATGGGGGAGAAGGGAAAGCTCTTCTTTGCAACAGAATGCCAAATAAATGTAGAGGAAACGATGAAAGTAAAAAAAAAAAATTACCATTTAGCAACCATCACAGTAATAATTTATTCAGACTAGGATCATCCAATAGATGCAAAAAAAAAATTAGATAAAAATTTGAGGAAGACCAGGATACATAGTCTCAGTGTCCCCCCACCCAAGATACTGATTAAATGTAAATGTAAAAACTGACTTCACAGTGGGGAAACCTGGCATAGGTCACTCGAATCAAGTGCTTGAAGTTAACATGCAGGTATGAGGCAAATGACATACCACCGACTTGACAGGGCGCACATAAGAAAAAGACCCTGGCCCCATGTCAACAGATGCTTCTGCTGTGACTGTCATGGTCCTATCGGCAAAGCCTGGCGCGCGCAGTGACTGGGAACCATGCTGGCCATGACGGCTCGTTTGTTCCATCCAGAACCACTCACTGCGGCCTGGGTGGCAGGGATTACATTTCTGGTGTGAAAAAGAATCCTTAAACTCCCAACAGCCTGTGCCCCCAGGAGGACATCACTTCTTACAGCCCTCAGGCTTACACTCTCCTGTCCCACTAACTCTCCCAGTGGATTCAGGATGACTGATGGAAATTTCAGATTTTTATTTTATTAAAAAATTTTTTTTTAATGTTTATTCTTGAGAGAGAGAGAGAGAGAGAGAGAGACAGAGTGCAAGTGGGGGAGGAGCAGAGAGAAAGGGAGACATAGAATCTGAAGGAGGCTTCAGGCTCCAAGCTGTCAGCACAGAGCCTGATGTGGGGCTCAAACTCACAAACTGAGAGATCATAACCTGAGTTGAAGTTGGATGCGTAACCAACGGAGCCACCCAGGTGCCCCAGAACTTCCAGATTTTTAAATTACTCCCCCTCCGGTGGCTCCTGTTTCTCTAAGAAGAATGCCCTCAAATGAGGCAAGGACAGCTACCTAGGAGATAACAGACTCCCTTTTTTACGTGTACTATGCGAGCTATAACTTTCCCACAGCCGTAATATAATCAGAAAAGTGGTCCAAAACTCATCTCTGACATGACCAGACATCATAAATGACATAGCTGTCCTGAAAGCCCCTCAAAACTGGTTTAGATTTAAATTCATTACCCAGGGTTGTGATGGACAATCACATAGTCCTTGATTTCTTCTTAGCTGGCTAAAGGAAAAATTATACTACAGCAAACCCTTCTTACTGTGCCTATATAAATACTGTACCCACTGTCATATCAGAGTCAGTAACTCCTCAAAAGGAATAGGAGACCACCTTTAGTCCTACTACAGACAATGTTCTCCAGACCACCTCTTGCTTAGAACTTGGCCATGATGAGGTTCTGGGTACTGTGGGTCAATGTCTTGTGACCCGACTTCCTCTGCCTTTGGCCAAAAGGGGGCCTGGGAAAGAGAGAAGAAGCCCCTGAAGCTGCTTTTCTGAGCTCTCCTGGGACTTTCTACTAGGTCTTGGAGTTAAAGCCGGAGCCAACCTGTCAGTCATGCCCAGGCCATGTTCTCCTGTGGGACATCAACAATTTCACAGAACACTAACACCAGACATGGCCATTCGGTGACCGCAATGGATCAAGACAAAAACAAGAACCCCTCCGTAATCAAGCCTGAACACAAAACCACAACACTGTTCAAACCACAAAATGGGCAAACATTACCCTATCCTGGCTCTGTTCTTCTTGCCTTCCAGATAAGAATTGTTAAGATACTCAATCATGTAACCACTCCTGCTTCCTGACAGCGGCCAATCCAGAGCAATGTCCCACACCTGCAAACCCACCTCAAAATCACCCAACACAAGCCCAAATCCATAAGTTCTTTTCAACATGTTCTGAGATGTCCCACTTCCCCATGGACTGTGTTCTTCTCAGCTGCAATAAATCAATAAACCAAGTTTGTTTGACCAGCGGTGTGCTGGAGGCCTCTGGCACTGCTACCAAACAGGCTGAGCACACGAAGGGCCCCAGTGTCCCTGATCTTGAAGCTTTGGGCACAACTAGACTCTATTCCATCATCCAGGTCTTAAAAACAATGAGAAAGAAATCAACTGGTAACTTTCTCAACAGCTGTTATGTGCCAGGCACCGTATCAAGTGCCTTCTGATAACATTTCAGTAAACGCACAGAGCCGCCCAAGGAAGGAATCCCATTTTACGATGAAGAAAGTGAGGCTTGAGGAGGTGAGGTCACTTGGCTTAGGTTACAGTACATTGGACCAGATTCAGATCAACATTTTTTACTTCATTGCCCTTAATATTCCCAGATCCCGAGGCTGTCTGAAGACCTAAAATTCATAAAAATAATACAGTGATTAAGTAAAATCCCTGCTTTGCTTCATTAAAGGATCTGTTTTACTCTGATGGGTTTGTCGCCAGAAAAAAACAAAACAAAACTGTAAGCCAGAGTAAACTATAACCAAAGGAGACAAACCCAACTCAGGAAATAATTCCTAAAGGGTAACACAAGAGTGGTTACTAGAATTACTGCCATTCTTGAAACAGCTTACAAAATCCTATTAAAAGCAGTTCAGTAGAAATCTGCCTCAGGGAAAAATCCCTGAAAAATGGATATGAAAGATTTGTCCAGTACAGTTTCCTAACAGTCCATCTTGTTTTACTCTTTCCCTTGTGGTTTACATCAGATGAGTCATCATATTTATGCCTTATGGTACATTTCATCCTGGTTAGTGCATTGGGCGAAGGTTCCAGTGGAAAGGGCAGGGTTTTGTTTGCTTATTTACCTGTGAATATGACAGTGTTGAGACTAGATTTCCCCCAGAGCTCCATGAAATGGACCACGTCCCCAAATCGGAGGGAAGGGTGCCCGGTGAACACCACGCATGGCTGTCGGAAATCACTGCTGAAGTCTCCGTGTAGGCTCGGGTAGTGCTTCAGCTTGTTGGTCTGAATGAGCTACAATATGTACAGAGAAGCACACACAGAGACATTAATCCGTGAGGCAGAGGGAAGGGCCGCAAAGCATGGGAGCATGAGCAGAAGGAAGTTAAGAATACAAATTAATCTGATTAAAATTTGTGGAAGATTGATTTTTTTTTTTTAATGTACAATGTGACTTTCTGAACAGATGCAACCTTCGAGTACATATTAACATATGATTCAGGCTATTAAAGGCCTGATGCAGTCTAACTCTTTCTTTAGAGCTTCCTGACACTTGGGAGTCCTGGCACTAGAAGTTCCCAGAGTCAGTTATTATTTGACGTACAAGTAATTTTCCCCAAACATGTGACTCACCAAGTTCTTTCAACAATAAACACTTCACACAAGAAAAAGAGTTTACCTGCACAGGACCACCTCTTGAGATGTTATAGCTGTAAGTTACTGGGGCAACTTAATAAACAAAGGCCAAATTGGCTTTCAGAGATTTGGGAGATGTGATGTCCTCATGACACAGAGAGCTATAGAAAGAAGTGGGCCATGCACAGCCTCAGACCTGTCTCAAAAGTCTATGTTTTGAACCAAAAAGATCTCCCTTCCAGCGCAATCTCTGGCAATTCTCTCTCAACGTCATACCCTACCCAAGGCAACACCATATACAGTTACAGCCACAGATGGCATCTGGTGACGGCTCAGCAGCTCTTCCTGCTGCCCTGGCCCTGCCTCCACCTCCCCACTCTAGCATCAAAACATCAGATGACAAACACCCGGACTTCAGAGACCTTAAATACCAGCTAGGTCAAAGGGAATAGTGCCCTGAGATATTGTCTGATGGATAAAGAAATGGTCTGTGACATGACTTAATCCTGAACCAACCAATAATGCATAAGAGGGGAGCCCAAATCCAACTGAAGTCACCCTTGTGGCCAGAATGGGACAACCCCAAATGGAAGCCAAACTCTCTTCACTATAAAGATTTAATTTTTAATTCAGAGAGATTGCTTTTACTAGTAACACTGCAACATGACTCTAGAGATCTTAACCAGGCATCCCCAGCTTGGATGGGATATATTGTAGTAAAGATGGAACAAATGCTGAATTCCTATCTCCTTTCCAAGTTACATACAAATAAAAGGGACATTCTTTTTATAACCCATCTGCCCCAAATCATTACTTGTCCCAGTGTAATGGGTGAGCGCTGTCTAAAAGACTAAGCCTACTGTATCCATTGCTGTCAGGGAGACAAATGGGATTCTAAGAAGAGTAGTGGGTCTTTGCACACAACTTAAATCACTTTTTAGGCATTACCTAGTGTTCCTGAAGTTCTTCTGATCAAAGCATAGCAACTAAGATAAATTCATCTCTTTTTTTCTTTTGCCAATTGGATCTACCTTTCTAGCTGACTTACAACACTTGACCATTCATTACCTCCGTACTTATTTAGGGTCCAAACTGTATAGGCAATGAAGCTGTAGGGTGGGAATTCTGTACTTTTTTTTTTTAATCAGTACTAAGGGCAGAACACTATTTTCTCATGGGCACTGGTCACAATACTGAGTCAACTCCATTATGCCCTAAAGTAGGCAAGTGCGTTTTAGGAACCCCGATCATGCAACTATGGTTTTTTCATATTCCTAACTGTACATGGGACAAAGGTTATCTGCGACAATATGTGGGTAAAAATGTAGAGTAACACTCTTAGAAAACAAAAAAAGGCTAACTGTTGTTGCGGGGGGTGGGGAGGAAAACCGACTTTCAGGTGTAAAGTCCACCATAAAGTATGTTTTGCCATTTTGCCACACTTAATTTTCTGACATCACTGCATTTCTAGGCTGAAATTCACTGGTAATGACAGAGCTTGGAAAAACTTTGGCTGCTAAAACAGAGTGTATGGACTGAAAAATGACTTCCTCAGAATGTTCTGTGTGAAATTTTGGTTCATAAAAGTCCTTTGGAGTAGCAATAAGCAGGGGTAGTAGAAGTTGTCAAATTTAAAATGTTTAGCAGGACATTTGTTGCTATTTACATCAAACCAAATAGTTAACTATAAAACAAATAAACCAACTAAATCCTACACAAGCCCATCCACACAGACATCTGCAGACTGATGAAGTTTTTACAAACTGGAGCTTCTGTGTTCCCAAATGCACACTAACGAGCAGCATGACCGACTTCTCAGAAGTTTCCCTTTGCTTTTCCAGTTACTACTGCCTCCATCCCTACCCTCCAGGGTAACCGCTATCCTGACTTCTGATACCACAGAATGGTTTTGTGTGTTCCTGAACTTTTATATAAAGAAAATCACACTGTGTCTACTCTCTCATATCTGACTTATTTTACTCGCATTATGTTTGTGAGATTTGTTTACATAACTTCGTGTATTTGGAATTTATTCATTCTCACTGATGTAAGATATTCCATTGTATACAACATACCACAAAATCCACTAGGCTATTTAGGGTATATTTCAGCACTATTACCAAGAATGCTCTGAAGATTTTTGTATCTTTTGGTAACACACCTATGTATTTCTGTTTGGTATATAGTTCAGGAACAAAACTGCTGAGGCAGGGAGTATACACATGTTCAGCTTTAGCGGATACTGCCAGTTTCCTAAAGGGGTTATACCAATTTAAAAATCCTTTTTAAAAATGTAACAAAAAATTGGGAGTAACCCTTTTTTTGGATAGTAAGAGGATGGCTGAGTACATTATAATATGTTCATATGATATGCTATGGAATACAAGGCAGCAATAATAATAGGAGGCATATAGAAAAATATCCACGATACACTCTTTGGTGAAAAACATAATGAAAACAAAACTGGGTATGTTATGTTATCTTATGTTATTGTTATGTTGTTCTGTTCTGTTCTGTTATGTATGCTGTATTAGTTCCAGGTATCCAATGTTACCTATATTGTGGAAAAAAAAAAATCACCACAGTAAGCCTAGTTAAAATCCATCAACATACACAGTTACAAAAAAATTTTTTTGAGAACTAACTTTTAACATCTCCTCTCTTAGCGACTTTTAGACATGCAATACAGTATGGTTAAATATAGTCACTATGATGTACATTACATCCCATGAATTATTTATTTTAGAAGAAGTTTGTACCTTTGACCTTCTTTTTTTTAAAAACTTAAATGTTATTATTTTCATCATTAAAACTTCATATCTATGATCAACAGGACTAACTGGAAAGAAGACTGACAATAAATGAATCTGTCGTTATGCAAAGAAATTAGTAGTAGGGGTCAGATAAAATTCATCACCTAGTGAACAGAACAGAGGTAGGTTATGAACCGCAGACACATACTGGCAATATAATGTGTTAATGAGAAGAGAAAGTAACATATCTTGAGTTAGAGTACTTCACTGCCATCTCACATGGGAAACGCGACTATATGAGTTTACGTAAGTATTTTTAAAATCTAATGACATGCTATGTCCATCTACATCCATTCACCTACAATTTTTTTCTTGCTCTGACCCAATAATGCCATTTTCTTACCTCTGCATGAGGAAAAGGTGGTTCTGGGAGATACACCTTAGTCTGTTTGTTGTGACAAAGCCTTTTAAAGAGGAAAAAACAGATCAGCCTGTTAGGTAGGGCACACAGGGTCATTTGTTGCCACCTAGTGGTAACAGCACAAACACTAGTAAAGTTTTTTCAAAGTTATCCTGTTAACAAATCTCACTGGGACTGAAAGCCAGAATCTACAGAGTATTCAGAACTAAGTCTCTTGTGAGCAGTTTTTCACCATTAAAATTTCCGAGGACATTTTTTCCTTGAAAAATAAGCTTGTTATCTTGGAATAATTTTAGATTTATAGAAAAGTTACAGAGACAGTATGGACTTCCCTTGGGCCCTTTATCCAGGGTCCCCTTAATATTAACATTTTACATAACCATGATACATTTGTTGAACTGCGAAATCAACATTAGTGCATTACAACTAAATTCTAGACTTTGTTCGGATTTCACCAGTTTTTCCACTAATGTCCTTTTTTTGCTCCAGGATCCAATTCAAAATATCATATTGCATTAGTGGTGATCACTTTCGAGGAGAAAGAGATAGGCTTTCCTCAGAGACCCAACTTACTGTTTTGCACACCCACTAAGCAACACTGGTTACTGAAACTGGAGAGTAACGTAGTATCTCAACCTGGAGACTCTGTAAATGCTTTAGGTGGGCTATGCTCTTTCCTAGCCAGAGCGGACATTTAAAATATGGAGATGTCTTGAATAAAGCAATTGTGGCCAAAGTTAACAACCGATAACTCAAAAGGCACAGGTGTTCTGTAGGTCCGGCATTATGTAGTAATGTATGTTTGTTTGTGGCTACTTGTAAGAATTCTATTAAAATAGTATTAAAGTATTTCAACAGTTCTCTCAGATACTATTTTTGGGGGAGTAGTTCAGGACTCCAGGGTTTAGGTTTTATATGAACTTCATTAATATAACTTACTTTTTAATTTTTCCTACACTTAATTTTCCTTAATCTTGATTAAAAAAACATCACTTTATATCCTTTTTGGAAGAAGACACTTTTGGACGGTTCCTTTATAATATCTAAATTATATATATTTACATACATAATTTATACATAACATTTAAATAGGAAGACAAAACTTTTTAAACTCACGAAGACAAATAGAAGATCTTCATTTAAGGTTTCTTAGATTGTTGCAAAGGATACCAAGTTGCATTAGTTAATATCAATATATAAAACTAAAGCTTTTCTGGCAAAAAAAACAACCCAAAACAAAACAATAACCTAAATGCATTGTGGTATCCTGGACTGGATCCTGGAACAGAAAACAGACATTAGTGAAAAACTGGTATAATCTGAAAAAGACTGTAGTTCAGCTAATAACAATGTGTTAATGTTCATTTCTTAGTTTTGATACATGTGTATGGCCATATAAGATGTTGCCATTAGGGGAAACTAAGTAGAAAGTATATAGTGCTCTCTGTACTATCTCTGCAACTTTTCTGTAAACCAAAATTATTCCAAAGTAACAACTTTATTATTTAAAAAACAAATCAAAGACAAAATCCAAAGCGCCAAGATGGGAAGAAATGTCTGCAGATCTATAACAAAGAATAGAGCTCAAATAAGTTGGGAAGAAAAGTATAACACCTCTAATCAGTAAAAAAGGGACAATTTACAGAAGACAATGGGCAAGCGGAACAATTTATAGAAGACAAAAATCTTTCTGGAAAGCAACTGAGATTTGTATAATCAACATTAAAACATTTATACTTTGTCCCTGTAATTCCACTTTCAGTAATTTACCTAAAGCAAAAGATGTAGTCATATATACATACAATCATATTAATTGAAGATTTATTAAAGGAAAAAACTGGGCAAAGCCTGTCCAACAATAAGACAACAGTTAAATAAATTACATAATATACAAATGATGTAATAATGTAGTCATGTAAAAATTATGTCCTCAAAGTTTTACTTTAATTCTCTAACCTGAGATTAAAAATTTTAAAAGCAGGGGGCACCTGGCTGACTCAGTCGGTTGGGCATCTGACTTCGGCTCAGGTCATGATCTCACAGTTCGAGCCCCGTGTCGGGCTCTGTGCTGACAGCTCAGAGCCTGGAGCCTGCTTAGGATTCTGTGTCTCCCTCTCTCTCTGCCCCTCCCCCACTTGAGCTCTGTCTCTCTCTCAAAAATAAATATTAAAAAAAAATAAAAAAAATTTAAAAGCAGGATCCAAAATTAAATAATCAGTATGATCCCCATATAGAAAGAAGAAATCCATCAAAATGCCAACAGTGATATTACTTCTGGATAGTGGGTTTATGGGTTGTTTTTTTCCTGTTTTCTGTAACTTGTATTGTTTTCTCTAGTAAGTGTGTGTTACACATATATTAGAAATGAACAAATATACAAACCCAGAAACAAAAACAACCTACTCTAATTTGAGTGGTCCTGACTCCTAGCCCATCAGATATTCTGACAAGAACAGCATGCAGTGGGGAAGGAGTGGCCTTGAGGAGCAGACCAACCCCCGGGCCTTGCAGGGTGGGCTGGAGTTTTTTACTGAGGTTCTGGATGAAGAAATGCAGAACACGCTGATTAATTCTGCAAGTGATACTTAGGCTGGACTCCTAACTATCCAAGATTAACTTCCTATGCTGGGGGAGGAATGACCCAATACAAAGGATAAAATTCAACAGGTACCAATAAAATGATGGCCCTATGGACAAACACGACTAACCTGCACACAGGAAGGAGAGGCTTGTCTGAATCAAGATAAAAAAAGACCTTGGACAGATACCATATGTTTTCACTCATAGGTCTAACAGGAGAAACCCAACACAGGACCATGGGGAGGGGAAGGAGGAAAAAGAGTTAGGGAGAGGGAGGGAGACAAAACACGAGAGACTCTTGAATACTGAAAACAAACTGAGGGCGGAAGGGGAAGGGGGAAAGGTAATAGGGGGTGATGGTCTTGGTGGAGGTCACTTGTGGGGAAGAGCACTGGGTGCTATATGGAAACCAACCTGACAATAAACTATAAAGTTAAAAAAAAAAAGAATATCACCAACAAAAGATAATTTCTAGACAGAGAGTGGCAAAACTCTAGCAACAATCTTTTATTATTTGAAATTTTCAGGTAAATAAAACACTTTTTGCTTATGTCACTGAGTTAATTGTAACTAAAAGTTTTAATTCTCAAATTGGTCCCTGGAAGTGGAATCTTATAATTGAAACACTTTTAAACTGTGGGTTATTTGCTAAGAATACAGCATGAGGCTTCTCCCAAACCTTACTTGAGAAATTAGTGATACCTGTTGTAAAGTAGAAAAATTAAACAGCCATGTTCATGCAAAAAAAAAAAAAAAAAAAAAAAGACCTTGACTACAACTAAAAGAGGAGGAAAAAATGCCCTTTAAGAAGAATATAGAACATGTTAGGACAGAATGATACACAAATTCCTTCTTTATTAGAAACTTAGTAGAACATTGTGTCTATTACGCTACCATACAATTGAAATGGATTAAACACACCCTCCATATGTGTGTCATAGGGTGTCTAGAAACACCACCCTAAGGCACTTTAAGGTCGACTGTAAAAGCTGTATTTCCCCCATCCCTCCCTTTTTTCTGGCCTGATGAGTTAAATTCAAACATGCATCTAAATAATCCTAAAAAGGTTTACTAGCTTCATACTGTTCAATAATTTACCCATCTTAGGACTGGATCAAACAATTCCCTGCTGTAATAAAACTTAATATTCTCAAATATCATGCTATTGAAGTGAAAAAAAAAAACTAGCTTTTCTTATCAGATTTGGTATTACAAATTCCAGACAACATGAGCTTGGGCTTTTTTTTTTTGAGCTTCTAGAATGTCACTTCACTTTGTAACAGGCAGAGGGTAGCATGTGAGATGATAAATGTATAATATTTTTGTCACTGAATTTGAAAGTGCTAAGTTAACCCTTGTCTTCATCCTTCTCTCCTTGATAACTATTCTTCTAAGCTCTAGCAATATAACAGATTTTGCTTTCATTAATACAATTTTCACATCACAGACATGGAAAGACAACAAAATGAAAGTTTCATAGTAATGCAAGAAAAAAAACCCTTTTTAAATTTTTAGACAGAGAGAGAGTGTGTATGTGTGCACATGCGCGTGAGTGAGCAGGGGAGGGGGAGAGGGAGAGAGACAGAGAGAGAAGGGAAGGGAAGGGAAGAGAAAAGAGAAGAGAAGAGAAGAGAAGAGAAGAAAAGAGGAGAGGAGAGAGAGAGAGACAAACAGTGTTAAGCGCAGAGCCAATGCAGGCTCAACGTGAGATCATGACCTCAGCCGAAATCAAGAGCTGGACACTTAACCAACTGAGCCACTCAGGCACTCCTTTTCTTTTTTAATTAAAACAACTTTTTACATTTTATTCTTACTGCTTCAATCAATGTACTGAATCATGAAGAAGAATGCAGACATACCACTCAGCAAAAATCTGGGAAAACTCAAGTGAACTGTTGGCCACGGGGGAGATGAAGTAGAAAGGGATGTTGGAGAGGCCGGCAGAGTCAATGTACTGATACAGGCATTCCAGGAGATCATAGATCACTCCAGAAGGGTAACAGGGCACCAACACGTTTCCTCCATTCCGGACTGTCAGTGCTAGAAAAGTTGACGCCAGAGAGAAAACAGTGGTGTCAAAAGAACAGTTTTATAAAGGTAGAATGAAACTTTAAAAATAATATTTGGATTTCATTTCCTACTTCTGTTCACACAATTCATTTCCCATGTACAATGATCTGCTTATTTTGAAGAACAGCACAAGAGTGGGAGAATCAAGAGGCTAACAATCAGTTGGGTTTTTAATGCATGACTCAGTCCCTGGGGAAAGGATGTGCAGTTAAGGGTTTGGGTTTTAAAGGTTACCAATGGCAGCCGAGCTTCAGGACAGACCCTCCAAGCTCCTTCTCTTTTTAGCTCCTGCTCAAAACTTTGCTGGATTTGTCTCTGTTCAGTCTCTGACCACTGCTGTATGACCTATAAGGAAATAGGCCAAATTTTTCCATTTGACTCATTTTAGTGGCATTTTCTTTCATTAATGTGTTATTTGTAAGGAAATCCTCTACACTTTGAATACTTAAAATAAGTTAGCAAACGAGGAATTGCAACTTAATGGGTATAATTATATTAGTAGTTATAACTGGCTAAAAAAGAAAAAAAAAAGCCCTCTTGAGTTTCTTTTTTGTTTGGTTTCTAAAACAAACTGAGAGGCACAGTTCTGGGTATGGATCTTGAAGCCTCTGGTGTCTTGTGTCCTCCTCTGAGCTGGGTTCTCCCAGATGCTGCACTCGGAGTACTGGTGGACTTGCTATTACTAGAGTATGGTCCCGTGGGGAGAGCCAGTGGTCAGGGCTCAAGAGGCCTGGCTCCACCCCTGCTTTCATCACACACTACAGAACCCCATGTAAGCCACTGAAACCTGGGTCGGCCTCTTTTCTGATTGGTTATGAGAGGAATGGACTAGATTGGTGGTCTTCAAGCTTTTTGAAGTGTGAAAATTGCCAGGGAACATGTTGAAAATGCAATTTTGCTGCTGGGTCTCTCCTGTCCCCAGATAATCTGACTTATTAGGTCTATGGAAGGGCCCTCAAATGTGCATCTTTAAGTGACCTCACTGATCATGAGGCAAGTGGTTTAGTGGACTTGGAGAAACAGTAGATTAGATGTATCGTTCCTTTCGGATCTAAAGTGTTTTGTGTGATTCTAGATAATAAGCAAACAAAACATACAAATTAGAGATGCTATTTGAGATTACTCAAATAATTTTTTCAAGGAAGAATAAACTGTGTGAAAGGGGTGAAAGGTCTGAGCTCATTAACTCCTCTTTGGCAACTGTTAGGGACTGAACATCTGTGTCCCCCTAACATTCATATATTGAAGCCCTAACTCCCGATGTGAGGTGGGGGGTGCTTTGGGAGGTAACGGGGTTTAGATGAGGCCATGAGGGTGTACAGCCTCCATGATGGGATTTTTGCCCTCATAAGAAAAGGTAGAAGACACGAGAGCTGCTTCTCTCTGCCAAGGAAGGACACACTTCTGGGTGTCTGCGAGCCAGGAAGGTGCCCTCACCAGACCCTGACCACACCGGCAACCTGATCTCAGACTTCCCAGCCTCTAGAACTGTGATAAATGTTTGTTCTTTAAGCCACCCAGTCTGTGGTATTTTGTTACAGCAGCCCAGGTGAAGACAGTACGCAACCTATACTTTTCTAAAAGAAAGGCAGGATTTCTAGATTTTACTGACAATTTATATCCAAAGACGCATAGATTTCTTCTGGGTAGCAAGTCTCTCCTCCAAATTTAGTCTTCTCTCAAAGAAAAAACAACACTGACCAAATATTGGTGGAAAAAATGTATCTGCTCAGTATACTGCTATTGTGAATGCAAAGTATTAAGTCTTTTCTGTGCTATTACTTGCGAGCAAAGATGTGATTCTTCCCTTTTTTGACAAGTGCTATCCTGTATGCACCCCCGTCCTGCCCCCAAATCCCACCACAGAGCAAGAAGAATAAATAAGAATTTTCAATATAAATCAAGTGGGAGAATGTCAAGTATCTGTTGCATAAAAGGGCTAAACATTTGAATTTACCCTTATAACAACCATTTGCACATTCTTCAGATTTATGTTGCTTAAGAACTGTTTTTGCTGACAACGGCGAGCTTTGAAGGATGGGCAGGAAGGTAGTGCAGGCGGGGCGCAGGGGGATGCCTTGGATGGGGACATCAGAGGGGGTGAACGTAAAGGGAAAGAGCACAAAATACTACAGAAGCAAGGAACTGAAAAGTAAATCCAGCACATTTCATCCCGTTCATGGCCTGAGCTGACACGTACCCAGGTTGCTGCAGAATTCTCCCACCATGCCGTCTGGGTTCGCGGTGGGGATCTGGGTGAGGCCTGTCAGAACAAGAACGTCGCTGTTTTTGAGAGAAGCTTGGTCCATGGGCTGAAAAACCAGAGAGAACTATGCTCAGTATATCAAAAGGAAATGGTTAAGTACAAGTAGTGAAGGACAAAGAGAACAGTCATTGTTCTTTCTGTGTTCGACTCATCATCCTCCTGTCCCCTTACTTCCTCTAACGAAGTTTGTCAGTAAGTAGCTGCCCGGCTGGGATGGGGACAGACGAGATGAGGCACGAGGGAACTTTACAGCATGATAAAACAGTTCTATGACTCGGCTGGTGTGGCGATCACATAATGTGAAAACTCATAGAGCTGTATGTTTAAGATCTTTGGGTTTCACCATACATAAATTTTACCTCAATGAAAAAAAAAAGAGCTTAGGATCTCAAATTTGTAGAGTGCTTTACTCTTTTGAAAATGCCATCTCACACATGTCACTGTGTACTGGAATCACCTGGAGGGTTTGCTCAACTGTGGATTGCTGGGTGCCGGACCCAGAGTTTCTGATTCAGGTCTGAGGTGGGCCTAAGAATTTGCATTTCTAACAAGCCCCCAAGAGATGCTCCTGGTGCTGGTCTGGGATCATGCCTTGAGAACCACTGCACTGTATAATATGATTCTCAAGACAACTGCAAAATGAAAACAAGGGTAAATACTTGAAATAAACACTTAAAGTAGGTTTACATTATGAAATTATGCAACCTGAGACTCAAGAGAGCCAAGGGGATTTTTCCTAAGTCTTGGTGGCAAAGAAGCCAGAAAGAACACTAAATTAGGATCCAGAAACAAAAAGCCTCCTTCCCATTCTCTTACTAGTCACAGACCTCAACTAAGGCTCTGAGCTGGGTGTCTCTTAACATGGGCCTATTTGTTGACCCATCTGCCTTTGTTGATTTCTGAGAGTCTTATGAGCTAATATACACGATCTTTTTGTAAACTATGAAGTCCCACAGTGCACTATTATGTGATCCTTAGGATGTTGAATTTTTATTTTACCTGGCACATTTTGAATTTAATTTCGGTTGTTTTCAGAGCTATCTAGCTTTTATTTTATTTATTAAATTATTTATTAAGTTATTTATTAACAAACTAACTACCTAACTGCCTTTTCCAAAGAAAGGCAGGGCCCAGGGATTGAGATGCTGGGTCTCATTTTGTAACATATCTTTTCCTTAGTATCATTCCACATACTTACTCGAACACACAAAGAATAAAATCAGAAACCCAGTTTAATAAGAAACCTCATCCCTCCTTCCTCTGTTCAACCCATATTTTCCAACAAAGACAATTCCAAACAGTAGCACAGCAAGGACCCACCACCTGCAATGTTATCTCTGAGTACATGTGCCTTTTGATATATATTCCTTTAGCATTTTATATAAACATGGATATAAGGGCTTCATTATTTTTTTAAATAACATGACTGCAGTTATATAAGCTGCTTTATAACCTGAGAAACATTCCTTTAACATGGATAAGTATAGTTATGACAGCTATACTGAATAGATTCTAATTCCTATTTGCACAGATGTGTACCACTATGTACAAGAGCTTTTCCTCTGCTTGAGCAGAACTGATGTATTTGTACTTCTCTAAAAAATACATATGCACTCATTGTTTCCAGAGAAGGACAGTGGTTTATAGTAGCAGATGTGCAATGAGCCTAGAAATGTTCACCATGTGCATGCATCAAACAGAAGGATCAAACTTTGTTAGATAGCATATTTAGCTTAAAATGACAATTTTATAAGAACCTTATTAGAACAAATCAATAATGATTCACAGGGCTGATGGGGGAATTCAGATGGTCTAGGGAACCCCTGAAATAGCATATACAATTCTGTGTGTGTGCCCATATACGTTTTCCCGGAATTGACTGGGCTGTCATATGGGGCCATGATCCCCAAAAGGTTAAGAACTACCGATTTAAATGAAAGCATCTAATGGAGATCAAACTGTGGCCCCAAAAACATTGTCTCTGTACCTCAGCCATCGATGTTGCCATCCTTTGAAAATTAAATGCCCATAATAAAAAGCAAAAGAAGTACTACAATATGAATTGTTGGAAGTTATGAGATACTTCATGATCAGATCAGCCTAGATGTTTGGGATGTCAGCCCTTTACTTGGAGACACTTCTTGTTGATTCCTAGGGTTACTGTAAAAAATCAGCCCTTAACATCTTTCAGTGACACCCCTTGAACCAAGCTGACACTGCCAACATGTCCACTTCATCACCAAAGGGCAAATGAATACATTACAGGTGTCGATGACAACTGACTGAGCGCTTCAAGTGGGAACATATTATTCAAACACAGTAGAGCAGAAAATTTCATTGTGTCCAAAATCAAATAAAAATACCTTACAAAGTTAACAGTCACAAACAAGCTTGTGGAATAAAATTCTGGAAAACCTTTGGCCCAAGGATGCTGTGGTCATTGTGCTGGTCTTCTGCTGGTTAACTTCCACTGGACACCTTGCACAGGGTATGAGAAAAAGGAGACCCAGTCTCTGGGCCCTAGAAGCTTATAATCTAGTTGAACAGAAAACATGTATGGATCAAGACTTTGCAATGAGTTTAAGTGCCAAGAGGAATGCAGAGCAGAAGGTCGCACTGGGCCAGGTGGGGCCACTTGACCTGCCTTTTGGCAGGTGAAGGTTTGCTTCTAGTTTTCTTTCTTTCTTTGGCTAAGGAACTTAAGACTCAATTTAAGACAGTCTTTGGAATGGCTGCATGGCATCCCTCCTTTCAGCATCAAGATACCCCTTCTACATATGCCCTCATGGCTTCTAAGATTTTCTATAGCAGCACTAATCACACTGAACCATAACTGCCTATTTTCCTGTCTGTGTCCCCTATGGACTATGGAGCTCCCTGAGGGCAAGGATTTAGTATCCCTAATTCCTAGCAAAATGCCTGGTGCATGGCAAATGGTCAATAAACATTTGCTGAATAAAGGAATGCGCGGAATGCATGAAAAGAACGTGGTCTAAGAAATAGGAGAGCATCGCATCCTGGGAAATAGTTCACTAGAAGTCAGGAAGGTGAGAGTAAGCAGGTCAATTCTGGGAAGAAGAAAGTAAGGAGGGTGGGCAGAAGGTAGGGAAAGGCAACCTGTAGATGCCAAGTGAATGTATTTGGCTGGAATGGAAAATGTTGACCTTGGAGGTGAGAAAAGAGATTAGTAAAAAAAAAAAAAAAAAAAAAAAGAAAAGTGTAACTGGTCAAGGATGAAAAAGGTGAGAATCACAAAGACTGAGAGTGGGCAGTAAGGAATCAATAGTCTGAAGCGGAAAATGACATTTTGGCAATGATAATACAGGTGACAGCAGAAGGGGAGAGGTGATAATCAAAAAGAGAGAGAATACTCAGAAGTCCCCTGTAGCAGCCTGGACATAAAAGGGGAAAACTTGTAATTTCACGGCACTTGGGGAGATGGAAGAGGCAGATCTACACGTCACAGGAAACAATTAATGGACAGTTGGGAATGCACTGAATATACTGGACAATGGACAAAATGAGACCTTAAGATGACTCCAAATTCTGAAGTCAGAAATGCAGACAAAGGACAATTTGGATGCAATGATTTAAAAAAGTAAGGAGGCAATAATAAGTCTAGTGTCGACTGGTACAAGTGTTTAGGGGACAGCAAAATGGATTTACTATGAGAATAAAAGATAAAACAAAGGTGTGTGATGTATACGGAGATTTGCTAGGTACCGTCATCAAAGTATTTAATAAACAATGTCAGTTTGCTTAGAGTGAGGAAAGTGGAGTGAGTCTAGGCCCAAGACTGTGGTACCCCATAAGGCAATGGGGAGAGAAGCAAATAAAAGACAAATACATATGGCAGCAAAGAGCATCCCTACCTGTAAAAATGAGCAGTTTGAGAAAGATAGCTATATGGTGCTTGCACCCTATAATATGACAAAAGATCAAGTAGAATATGAAGAGGAAACAACAACAACTATATTGCCCCAGAAGCCTAGACGAAAAAGAATTTCAACAACAGTCTGATGAGCGGTGTCAAATGCAGCTGCAAGACGCTAAGGAAAACAGAAAAAAGTAAATTTGACTGGAGGCTGATCTCTGTTGAGCTAAAGATGGGAAACCATCTATGAGATAAAAGAGGGAGAAAGCCAGGTATACAAGACTGAGTTAAGGAAGGCAAACAGGAGACATCTCATCATGGTTGAGAGAGAATCCGGTGGTGAGGTGAGGGGACAGTCAACTGAAAGCCTTTTTCCATATTAAAACCCTTCAGATTTACTTAAAGGCAGAAAAGAAGGAATCAACAAATGACCCAATGACCTATACTTTGATGAAAGGAAGAAATAAATTTGAGGTCATGAAGCACATCAACTCCAGCCTTTTAAGACCAATTCAAAGCCTGTTTTTCCATGAGGTCTCCCTAATCCCCCCGTGGGAAGGGATGTACCCTCCTTCTAAATCCCAGGGCACTTCAGTGGATTTCTAATCTGACAGGATTGACTGCTTGCACCCTGAAGAAAACTCCTGCAGGGAACCACCTTCTTCCCCTACTGTAACTTCTATAAATGTAAAATCTACCCATCCATGTTCTCCTTACAGCCTAGTGCACTCCACTGCCCAAAGTAGGGGTTTAAGAAATACCATGGACTAAATGAGGGAAGGAGTGGACAAATAAATCAGTGTATATATGCAGCATACATTATTTTTGAGAGAAGGGAACACAGTTGACCACTGAACAACATGGGGTGGGAGAATCCGCGTATAATCTCTGACTCTCCAAAAACATAACTACTGATAGCTTACTGTTAATGGGCAGCCTTACTGATAGCATAGTTGACTAATACATATTTTGTATATTCTTACAATAAAGTAAGCTAGAGAAAAGAAAACAGTAAGAAAATCCTAAAGACAAGAAAGTATAGTACTGTAAAAATCCATATATAAGTGGACTCGTGCAGTTCAAACCTGTGTTAAGGATCAACTGTACTCTGCAGAGAAGCTGTCCTCCAGACAGGAAAGAAGGATTTCTTTTCTATGGAAACAAATAGAGGAACCCAGCAAACTGTCCAGTTTCTCCCTCCTTGCTCCACAGGATCTGCTTCCTCAGCCCGATTCTCCAAACTGGTCATGAATCGTGTGTAGTTCAACTTCTCCACCACCCCCAAATATAATAGGTTAAACTTTTACTGCTTGGCACTATGTTGCCAGTGAGGACAAGAGCTTTGTTTCCTCAGAACCAACCCAAGGAGGTGCCACTAGGCTTTGGGGACTACTTGGAGCTGTGTCCACAGGGAGAAAAAAGCTTCTTGTCCATGGCCTTGATAGCTGAGGAGGGAGCTGGATGCTGTGGCTTGTCCTGATGTTTTCCTTAAATGCCATTTCGAGGATATGTCCATGTTTTTTACCCAGGAAGAGTGGGCCTTCCTGAACATACTTTCGGGAAAGCTGTGCAGAGATGTGATACTAGAGATTATCAGTTACTTGGTCTCCATAGATGAATTGAGGC
Source organism: Cryptoprocta ferox (assembly GCA_028646485.1). NCBI lineage: Eukaryota > Metazoa > Chordata > Mammalia > Carnivora > Eupleridae > Cryptoprocta > Cryptoprocta ferox. Next base: position 47,046,841 of record CM053567.1, read on the forward strand.
CTAGAGAAGTAAAGTCATTATTTTCCTGTTGCCCCCTCTCGAGGGGAAGCATCAATTCGGGGCCCAAGACCGGCTCTGAGGCCTCACAGAAGAGACTGATGTTCCATGGATGTTCCATGGAAGCCACGTGACCAGGTGTGCAAAGGAAGCTCCAACCAGCTGTATTAAAGTCAGAGTTTTGTGGATGCAGAAAAATGTCTTTGAGTTGACACTACATCCCCACCTCTGCCTTATGCATAAGGGTGACCAGGTGGCTTTATTCCCTAGTTCTGTACTAGAGAAAGACATACACTCCCAGAAACTTCCCAAGTACTACACCTCAGCCTCATAAAGTCAGGCCTGGAGAGAAAAGAGGTAGCCCACAGATATTTCCTGGTGATATCTAGAAGGAAATTAATTTTATATCAGAAGACGAAGGAGTGGCTGAAAATGCTGATGTGTTCATCTACATGAAGATTTGAAGTGAGTCACGTATTTATTACAATAACTGTAAATACATTAAATACAAAAACTGAAAACAAAACTGTAGAGCATCCAGATCAAAGCACAGCATAAACAAAACACTTGGGGAATTCAGAGGGAAGAGAAAAATGGAAAAAAAAAACCCCAAAAAATCCTACTCAAGAAACTGCCTTAGCTCTAAAAACCTGATTTCAAGGAGTCCAAATTTAAGATAATTTCTTTAGATTAAGAGAAGAATATACCTTACTGCCAGAGTCTTTAAGACCACAGGAAAACAAAGCAATAGGAGCACCCCCTCCTCCGAACTCCCAAGGGAGAAGGATGAGGAAGGGGACGCAGAGTGAATACTCAAAGTGTGTTCTACAAGGAGACTTGCGTAGGTCAGCTACCATCCGGCCCTGTTGGCAAGAAGTAATTCCCACTGTGAACATCATAAGCCTCAGGGAATTGACTGAGCAGAAATTACCATTTAATTTTTTAAATTAATTTTATTTCTTAAAAAAATTATTTCTAGGCTCTAACTCAAAGAGATTATTAATCTGATACATAACAATAGGCTTCTGAGGACTCTATAAATTCAGTCTCCAAATAAATGCAAAATCTTATGTAGGTGTGCGGACATATACAGTATATTTTAATATTTCCATCAGATTTTCCCCACAAGGCTTTTGGGTGTTAACAACCACCGCCCTAAGGCAGAAGTTCCCATATGGAGCCCTTGCTTTCAAGCCATCTCTCTTCTCATTGTCCCTCAGAGTCACCTTTCACCTTGCAAACCAGAGAACCACGTGTCTTGGCCTCATGGCCAAAGGTTAAAGAGTGTCCTGTGCTAGTTCAGTTTCTAAAACTAACCTAAAATTCTGACATAGTTCCCCATGTCCAGGTATATGTAGTTTTTTTCTATTTTGCTGGTGATTTTCACATCTAAAACTCAAAGTCTTATCTCTGAAGTGAGGTAGCATAGCCAGGAAGCTACTGAAATTAACATGTGTCTCGTTGCCTTTTTAAACCATCGTAATAGAAATGTTGGTGTTCAAATACAAGTTTACAAGCCACAAGCAAATCCATTAATTTCATTTCCAAGGCCAAGAAGGCTTGAGCTCTATTATTAACCAAAAGTGCTCACTAGTTCCTGCTGCTGCATGTATGGGATCTATCCAACAGCTACCATTTATTTTGTTCTATTAGAGTTACTGTCTTTAGTTTGTCTATTAGAGTTACTAACACTGTGTCTTAGGCTGTTGTTTTGAGCAGACTGCACACTTCTTTGGAGAGGTTTTTCAGAAAAGAAAAAAAAATTTTTAACTTAAAATAATTTAAATGTCAGCGTACTTGGGTGGCTCAGTTGAGCATCTGACTCTTGATTTCAGCTCAGGTTGTGATCCCAGGTCATGGAATCAAGTCTTACATCAGGCTCTGTGCTGAGCATGGAGTCTGCTTAGGATTTTCTCTTCTCTCTCTCCCTCCCCACTCTAAAATAAAAAAATAATTTAAATGTCTAACAGTGAAACACAGATACTTTATTGCATATCCATATGATGGAATAATAGGCAGATATCAAACAACATGTGTGGAATACCAACGAACTAAGGAGTGCTCATTACATAGCTAATAGGAAAGAGAAGAGCAAGTTATCTTTTGATATTAGGATTATCACAATTTTTATTGTTTTCTCAGAGATTTTTATATTTTCCAAAATGACAATAAATACAAATTACTGTTCTAGTCAGAAATATAAGGAAATAAAAATATTTTAAAACAAAACAAAAATTCCACTATGAAATTCCCAACAAGATAGAGAATGAACACAGGCCGCTGGCTCCCTTCTAGAATCTAAACTGAGAGAAAGCATAGAAATAAGGGCACCTGACAATTTTGAGAAACTAAACAACCACAATGAATTCCTGGGAAACCACGGGAGTTGGAATGAGGACAGGATGGCAAGCAAGAGCCAAAGAGGGCTGTGCATTGCAGGAAGAATAGAGAGTGGCAAGGAACTTGTCCTTTTCTCTTTCTTCCATACTGCCGTGGCTTGCTCCACCATACTGTGAGGTAGAACATATCAGAACAGTGGGATGACTATTCATAAAAGGTGCAGGCAGACCTACCAGCCATTCCTTGCTCCCTCATACTACCAGGCTAAGTGGTAACACATCAGGAAGACAAATCCTGGGAAAAAAGCAGTGTCTAGACCAGAGGTACCAGAGGACTTCCCTGAAGGCCAAGCAATAAGAGCTCACAGGGAAATAAAACAAGACCACTAAGGAAAACAACATCTACTAAATACAATAAGCTAAAAACCTACCCCACATGGAGAATTAGTAAACCAGATAGAACAGCAGAATATGCATTAAAAAAGTCCATACACAAATTAAAATACGTAAAATCAAAACGATTAAGTATAAAGAGAAACATTTCAAAATATGTACAGGGGCACCTGGGTGGCTCAGTCGGTTAAGCATCCGACTTCGGCCAGGTCATGATCTCATGGATCGTGGGTTTGAGCCCCGCGTCGGGCTCTGTGCTGACTGCTAGCTCAGAGCCTGGAGCCTGTCTTCAGATTCTGTATCTCCCTCTCTCAGACCCTCCCCTGCTCATGCTGTCCCCCCCCCTCAAAAATAAATAAAGCATTAAAAAAAAAAACCTCCCCAAAACAAAATATTATGTATAAAAATACAGGTGACTGAAATAAAGAATCCAACACACAGGCTGAAGAGCAGTATGGATATAGCCAAAGAATGAATTCATGAGCTGGAAGATCAAGTTGAGGAGTTTTTTTTTTTTTAGGAGGCATCAAGAAGGAGAAGGGGGGAAAAAAAAGAAGAGAGAGAAATGCAAAGCACAGAAGCATCAATATCTGTGTATGAGAAATTCCGTAAGAAGAAATAAAAAGTCAAATAGAAGGAATAAATAATTTAAAAAACAATTAAGAATCTTTTTGTGTTTAATGAAGTTGGAAGATTTCTCAAAGTATTATACTGATAGAAAAAATACACATTTAAGGTATGTCACAGTAAAACATGAATACTGAAGATAAAGTGAAAATTCTAAAAGCAAATGCCATAAAGGAACACAAATCTAAAGAGCTTTGTAGTTCTTTAAATGCAACAAGGGTGCAAGTGGAAAATGAACAAAGATTTTCAAAGCTTTATGGCTCGAAGTTCTTTTCCTTGAATTTTATATCTATCCAAGCTATCATTTAAATGTGAGAAATAATGAAAACTATTCTTAGTACTTTAAAGCCTCATAAGGTTTACCATTTTAATATCCTCTTGGTGAACATTCCTCAAGCACTCCTGGAAGAAAAGTAAATCTAGAAGGATTATGAGATACATGGGAAGATAGGTTGAAAAAAACCCCAAACAACTCAGTTGTCTAAATAAGCGATATATTCACCACTTGATGTATATCCTAGATACCCCAGAACTAAAATTCCAGACAGTATGAACATGGTGGGTCAGGGGAGAAGGAAGAGGAGAAAGATGGGAAATACAAGAGGAAGGTGTGGCTCTGGAGGGAAAGACAAAGATATCAATAAGCTTAGGATACTTAAAGGAAAAATAAATGAAGGAACAACCCAGAAGAATAAAAATAAAATATATGTGTTCAAACTTATAGAAAGAAATTTAGTTATCTACAAGAAGGAAAGAATAGGGAAAAGAATGAAGCTAAAAAAAATGAAATAAAAGCACAAAAATAAGCCCTCGATAAAAAATAATTACAGTAAATATATTTTCACCATTCCAAGACTCTTGATTAAAAAAGAAAGAAAAAAACAAACCTTTACTATGTCTACAAGGGACTCACTAGAAAAGGATACAGATGGAATGAAAAGAAATGGATGGAAAATAGTATCAGGCAAATATGGAGGGGGAAAATGTCTCTTGGCTTTTAAATGCAGCTTTGATAGAGAAAAAACTCAGCATCCTGATAAAAGGAATAATTGCTCAATAAAACATAATGATCATGCACATATATACCTTTGATTATATTGCTTAAAAATATAAAAAGCAATAACTGGTGAAAATATAGGGAGAAGTAGATAAGTCAACAAATAACATATTCTTTTCAGAAACTGGGAGCTAATCAAAGATATGAAAAGACCAGAATAACACAATAAACTCAAGTGAATAAATATATATAGAAAAGTTTTCATTCAATGGTAAACATAGTCTTTTACAACATACTCAGAACACTTATAAAAACAGACTGTGTTTCAAAGTAACACTTCAGTGAATTAGTGTATTCTTATCATAATGGAAAAAAGAAAATCCAGAAACATTTAAGCATGACTTGAAAAGTCTCTTGTCTAACCCTAAGTCTAATCATATTGGATGGAACAGAAACACAAGCACTATAAAACAACCTTTGGCTACTGAAATTATGAAGGAGATTATGATATACTGAGAGATGAATGACAGAGACCTACATATCAACTATTTAACAGAGTTAAATGATACTAAGAGAGAAGCATAGCTTTAAGTACACTTATTGGAAAACACAGAAGGATGGAAACGAATGAGATAAGTACTAAAAGGAAAGCAACAGAGTAAACCCAAAGATGGAAGGAAGGAAATAATGGAGGGCAGAATAGAGAATGAAAATACAACAAAAACAATTAAAAGCAAAAACTTATTCTTTGAAGAAAATCACTAATTTTCTGGCAAACTGATCAAGAAACCTCTGGCAAATCTGATCAAGAAAAAAGGTGTTAAAATTTAGACTGAAAATAGAATTACACAAAAAAGTTCACACAAATAAAAAGGGTAATAAACAATGTCCATGTACATGATTTTGAAAATCTAGGCAAAATGGACACATCTCTGACACATTGGTGCAACTCTGACCCAGAGAATATAGTTCAACAGCCATGAAAACATTAAAATGATAATCCCAGGCCTGGATAGTTTTATGGGGAACTGACTTTCAAAAAAAGAGAAGAACTATATTGTGTATTAGAAAAAGAGTGAAAATGTGGCTCCTGGGTGTCTCAGTCAGTTGAGCACTAGACTTTTGCTCAGGTCATCATCTCACAGTTAGTGAGTTCCAGCCCGCGTTGAGCTCTGTGCTGACAGCTCAGAGCCTGGAACCTGCTTCAGATTCTGTCTCCCCCTCTCTCTGCACCTCCCTTGCTCATGCCCTGTCTCTGTTTCTCAAAAATAAATAAGCATTTAAAAAAATTTAAAAAAAAAAAAAAGAAAAAGAGTGGAAGGTGCCCAAATCATCTCATGAAACTAAATGCATCTTGATGCCAAACAAATAAAGACAGAACGAGAAAATAATGTATGGGTCCATTTTTCACTTATGAATACAGATCACAGGCATAACTTGGAGATATCACAGGTTGACGATCAGAACATTGCAATAAACGATCGCAATAAAGAGAATCAAACGAAATTTTTGGTTTCCCAGTGAATATAAAAGTTACATTTATACTATAGTCTATTAAGTATGCAATAGTATTATGTCTAAAAAAGGAAAAACAACCCTACATACTTTAATTAAAAAAATAGGTAATTACTAAAAAATGCTAACCACCATCTGAGCTTTTTGGCAAGTTGAAACCACTGATCACAGATCGCCATAACTAATGTAATAATAATGAAAAAATTTGAAATGTGTGGGAATTACCAAAATGTGACCCAGAGGCACAAAGTGAGCAAATGCTGCTGTAAAAAGTGCTGATGGCCTTGCTCAATGCAGGGTTGCCACAAGCCTTCAATCTGTAATCAAGGTAGTATGTAAGAAATGCAATAAAGCAAAGCACAATGAAATGAGATATACCTGTATAAGTTTCAATAAAATACTGACCAACTTATATGCCAGGAGTGTATTTAAAAAAAAAAAAAGTTGTGATTGAATAAGATTTATCACAAGACTAAAGGATGGTTAAATGTGAGAAAAGCTGGGTGCCTGCGTGGCTCAGTTAGTTAAGTGTCTGATTCTTGATTTCGGCTCAGGTCATGATCTCACAGTTTGTGGGTGCGAGCCCCCTGTTGGGCTCTGTGCTGACAGTGCAGAGCCTGCTTGGCATTCTTTCTCTCTCTCCACCCCACTCATGCTCTCTCTCTCAAAATAAGTAAACTTAAAAAAAAAAAAAACAAAAAAATGTGAGAAAAGGTAATATTACAATTCACTATATTTCTGGTCTAAAGGAAAGAAATCACATGGTCATCTCACAGACTCGGAAGAAGCACTTGATAAGGTATAATATCTACAACTGACTTTTATTTTTAAAATTTTTTAATGTTTATATATTCAAAAAAAATTTTTTTTACATTTATTTATTTTTGAGACACAGACAGAGACAGAGTGTGAATAGGGGAGGGGCAAAGAGAGAAAGAGACACAGAATCTGAAGCAGGCTCCAGGCTCCGAGCTAGTGGTATGCACAGAGACGGGTGTGGGGGTTGAACCCATGAATCGTGAAGTCATGACCTGAGCTGAAGTCAGACGCTCAACCGACTAAGCCACCCAGGCACCCCAATTTTTGAGAGAGAGAGAGAGAGAGTGTAAGTGGGAGAGGGGCAGAGAGAGGGAGGGAGACACAGAATCTGAAGCAGGCTCCAGGCTCTCAGCTGTCAGCACAGAGCCTGACGCGGGGCTCTAACTCACTGACTGCGAGATCATGACCTGAGCCGACATCAGACGCTTAACCGACTAAGCCACCCAGGCACCCCAACATCTGACTTTTAAAAATCAGAAAATTAGCAAGAGAGGAGAAATGCCCTAACTTGATAGTTAAAAACCAGTAGCAAGCCATCCTATTTATAATGAAAAAGCTACAAAAGGATTCCGTTTAAAATCTGATATAAGACAAGGCTGCCATTGTCATCACTTCCGTTTATATGGGACTAGAGTATGTAATTGTTAGACAGGAAAACGAAATAAAAGATTGGAAGAAAAGTGACAGAATTGTTACTTCTTTGCAGATAATATTATCATCAGTAGATAAATACTAGAATATAAGAATTCAGTATGTTGTTGAATATCAGATCAATAGGAAAATTACTACTGAGACATACTGCTCAGTAAAAGCTACTTCTCTTCTGCCCTTTGGGATGCTGTACTTTTGTGGGCCTCAATTCTCCTCTAACTCTCCATTCTTAATCAAGATTATTTTTCTTCCTTCCACTTTCTATTGGTAAATATCCCTCACAGCTCAGTCTTTCCCCTTCAGCTCAGTTACATACTTTAAAAATCTGATCTGTCCCCAGTGTTCACTCAAATTGCTATGCATCATACCCACTACTTCCTTCTAAAACCAGAACCCCCTCTGCCAACTTCTCCTTGTCAACTGAGTAAGTGTCATCATTACCATTCTCAATGTCATCTTGGCATGAAATCTCTGGCCTATATTTTTCCTTCCCTGAAGACAGCAAACATTTGATACGTATTTGTTGAATTAAAGACTTGCCAATGTTTTCTTTGTCACTCCATTCTTACCACTGCAAGCTTAATCCAAAGCCTCACTCCGCTATGCTTATTACATCAGTACATCAGCCTATTCTTCCTACCTAGGGAGGTTCTACTCAAGTAGACCAGTGGTTGGCCTTTTCTGTAAAGTCTAACTTTAAAGCAGAACTCTGCTGCTAGAGTGTGCAAGCAGCCATAAACCATCCATAACCCAATGGATGTGGTTGTACTCCAACAGGACATTTTTTACAAAAACAGGTAGCAAGCCAAATTTGGTCCATGGGCCATAGTTTGCTGACCTCGAAAGCTGACTGTTAAGTTTTTTCAAACCTAAACTTTTCTTAATTCAATACAGAATCCAATTATCACTGGGGCGCCTGGGTAGCTCAGTCAGTTGAGTATCTGACCTTTGGTTTTGGCTCAGGTCATGATCCCAGGATTGTGGAATCGAGCCCCTGCTTAGAATTCTCTCTCTTTCTGCCTCTCTTCTCTGCTTATGCTCTCTCTCAAAAAATAAAGAAAATAAAAGACTCCGATTATCTGGGTAAAAGGAAATCAAATTATCTTTTTTTTACATACAACACTGGTTGCCAGCTGGAAATTAAAATTAATTACTTAGGTATGTTGCCCATTACTTTCAAGACCTTATTTTCCCTTTAAATTTATGAACCTTAGAAGAATAATTTACTGGAAATTACATCAGTAGTACTGTAAAGGCTTTGATCTAAGCAGGACAAATCGGAAGAGTTGGCAGCCAAATAATCTTTCTTTTACGGAAGAATATATCAAGAATGATAGAAACTGCCAATAAAGTATTTTGATTCAATGAAGCAGATTAAGATGGCATTGACGGGCTTTTGATTTCAATAAGCGGGAAAGGCCCAGAATTCTGCTAGCTATAGGGAAAAAAAGCAACTTGTTCCCTCTAGACCTTGAAATGAAATTTGATTATGAAAGAAGGTATTAAAAAAAAACCAATACACAGTGGCAGATCAGAAGCATCCTATTGTTTTAGACCTACAGCAGTCATTTTTCCTCTCATATTAAAATAGGATATGGGCTTCCCCAAGTTATCTATCTATATATCCATCCATCAGATAATTATCTGATCTCTGCCCCTCCTTTACAAACATGGAAAGAATCAGGATTTATGTAATGAACAATAAATTCATTATAAATACCTGAAGAGGAACATACAATACATTTATAACAATGGTTATATACTTACCTTCTTGCCAAATATGACTTAATGAATGACCAACCTAAAATCTTCTACTAGCTTCCCTCTACACATGGCTCTGCTCATTGCATGGACACCCCTGCTGACCAGACTCAGCATGCTGCAATCACAATGGCCCTCCCTCCTCTTCTGAACAGATTCATGAGCTGGGACTTTGCCTGTGGGTCACTACGGACTCTCTAACACCTAGATGAGTGTTTGACACATACGTAGTAGACCCTTAGTTGAGAAATAATTAACATCTGCTGAGTAAAATGGGTGACCATTTCTGTTCTACATCAGGCTATGGTTACTGAAAGTGGTGGGAAATCTCAGAATCCTAGAGATGAATCCAAAGGCAGCAGGATCTTACAGAGGAACTTGCAATCCTAAACACTGGGACATGGGAAATCTCACTTTCAGAAAGAGCATCTACAGAACATAAGGTTTCAGTTAAGCAGGATAAGCTCTAGAGATCTGTGGTACATACTGTACCAAAAGTCAACAATAATGTATAGTACAAAAATTATTAAGAGGGTGGACCTCATGTTAAAAATTCTTAAAAAAAAGTTTTTTTTAATGTGTATTTATTTTTGAGAGAAAGAGACAGAGCGTGAGTGGGGGAGAGGAAGAGACAGAGAGAGACACAGAATCTGAAGCAGGCTCCAGGCTCTGAGCTGTCAGCACAGAGCCTGATGCGGGGCTCGAACTCATGAACCGTGAGATCATGACCTGAGCCAAAGTTGGACGCTTAACTGACTGAGCCACCCAGGTGCCCCTCATGTTAAGCATTCTTACCAAAATAACAACAAAAATATTTTTAAAAAATAGGATGCACATAGAAACCAAAATTAGGAAGATTTAAAAACAACTGATGATGCTCTGGATACATTATGAATTTGGGTTCAATAACCAAAACACTGAATTGTTAAAAGAGAATCAGAATTACCTGGGGATGTGTGGTAAGTAAGGAGGATCCGGAGACATAAGACACTTTCTCATAATGGGACTGGATAATCCAGTTGGAGCTTCCAAGGGCATAGCCTGAGCTTAGCGGAGTCACCTGAACTGCACCGAAAAGCTCCTAGAAAAGAACCACAGTAAGAATGTGTGATGAGCTTTCATAGCAGTGCAATCATACCAGATAAGTTTTTGAAGGGGGGGGGGGAACCCCAGTAATATCCTTCTCTACTTAGATACAGAAATTTTAAAGAAACACAGAAAAGTATAAAGCAAAAAATCAGTGGAGACCAGATAGTAGACCCAGAAAGCAATCCTTGCCCCCTTAGCCTATCTACATGTACCAGACACCCAGGCCTCACTCATGAAAAGACAGAGGTAATAGATTACCAGCAAGACCAAAGAGACAAATACTTGGGTTTTCTTTTTCTTTTAGGTTAGGCATTAATCTCTTGGTTGTTCTATACTGAGTGGCTCTGGGCACAAGTTAACAAAAATGGGAACCCTTATTATTAGGTCATTGCTCAAAAGTTGTACCTGCCAACAAATTGCTTCTTGATCCATTTTATGCTCTCGCATTCCTATTTCACTTCTCCAAAATCTATAAAGTTGCACCCACTGTTCTCAAGTGAATAGGACGAGATGTCTTTCTCGTGACTCATTACATGCTGGTCAGTAGAATGCTGGCTAATGATGGGGAATGTGAGGGATAGGAAAGAACACCAATATCAGCCTGGAGGATGGAGGATAATTACAATTGCTCTGTCTTTTCACCTTGTACTAGTACACGATTCTCAGTGACTGAATGGCTAAAGAAATCCTCCCAAACGGTAAAAGGATGAATCAAAAGCATTCATGCATCACTTAAAATCATATTAACACTCACAATTTTCTGAGAATATCCCACCAGCTGGATTTTGCTAAGGGCAGAGTTCACCTCTTGCATTGTATAGCATCTTCTCCAGGTTGATACTTCCACTGCATCCTTGAGTGGAGAAGGCAGCAGCCTGTAAATGCATCACAATGCCAACTCTGTTATCTCAGATTCCTTTCAAGTAATTTGTCCACTTTATCTGAGTTATTCCAACTTACTGGCATATAAATGTCTATAGGATTCTTTTTCTAAAGTTTATTTTTTGAGAGAGAGCAAGCGAGAGAGTTGGGGAGGGGCTGTGAGAGAGAGGGAGAGAGAGAATCCCAAGCAGGCTCTGAACCATCAGCATAGAGCCCGATGTGGGGCTTGCACTCAAGAACCGTGAGATCATGACCTGAGCTGAAACCAAGGGTTGGAGGCTTAACCAATTGAGCCATGCAGGCATGCTGATAGGATTCTTTTATAATCATTTTTATTTCTGTAAGGTTGGTAGTACTGCCCCCTCTTTCATTTCTGATCCTAGTAATTTGAAGTCCTCTTTCTTTTTTCTTGGTCTAGCTAAAGGTTTGTCAGTTTTGTTGATCTTTTAAAAAAAACAACCAATTTTTCTCTATTTTTTTATCCTCTATTCTGTTTGTCCAGCATAAAGATGCTGCATATGTTTTTTTTTTTAAATCTAGTCTGATCATCTCTGCCATTTGGATTGCTTAATCCATTCACATTTATTATTGATACAGTTGGATTATGTTTCCCAATTTAACTTTTGTTTTCTGTGTGCCTCGGGTCTTTTTTTTTTTTTTTTTTTCCCTGTTCCTTCTTTACTACTGATGCAGCCTTTTAATTTCCTTTACGATGTTTCACAGTTTGTTTTTTTTATTTCCTTAGTGGTCATTCTAGGGCTTATCATATACATCTTAACACAGCATTTCAATAGGACATTTCAACTGCTCCTCTCTGTTCATGAATGATAAATGAAATACACTTTACTCATGGGCCTGCAAAGCTATAGAAAGGGACTGAGTTAAACATAGCTGAAGCTTGGCATAAGGGAGGAAAATAAAACACAATTTGTGACCTTTCAGATTAGCATCAGGAGTATCCCTTAAAATAAGCAAACAAAAATTTGTCATTAGAAAAACACTGTTATCGTTTGCTCAACAGACTCAGGAGTAGACCTGAGAGAGGGACTTCCCTGAGATTCTCTGTACAAACAGGTCAAGGATCTTCTAGTGAACTGAAAGTATGCATTAGTTCTGTTTTCTCTCCTGAAATACCACTGAATAGTACAGGGCTATACACACACACAAGCGTGTACACACATATCTTTAAGACAAAGAGAATGAAAGAAGAGACAGCAACAGCATTTTATAAAGTGGAAAGCAGAAAGACAAATAACTGATTTAGCAGACACAGGAAAGTTTAATTCAAATAATTTATATTGCAGAACCCATAAAAAGCTCAGCAATCTGAAATAATAGGTGTATCTGGAAGTGAGGTTGAAAGTGAGCCTAAAAACAAGGGGATTTGTTGAAAAACTGATAAGAAATAGAACCTTCCACTTTTCCTCATCTATTCCATATAGCTCAGCACTGCCTCTTTTCCTCCCAAGCATTTTGCTAGGTTATTCTCTGGAGAGAGTAAAAATGAGGGTCTGGACTAGGGAAAACCATCAACAACTAGAAGCAGCTTTGTATTTTTGTTTTTCTTTTTTTAAATGTTTATTTTTGAGAGAGACAGAGCGAGCAGGGCAGGGCAGGCAGGCGCACGCACGCACACACACACACGATCCAAAGCAGGCTCCACGCTGTCAGCACAGAGCCAGATATAGGGCTCAAACTCATGAACCGCGAGATCATGACCTGAGCCAAAGTCAGATGCTCAACCAACTGGGCCACCCAGGTGTCCCTAGAAGCAGCTTTATTAAGCAAAACTTTATATACCAAGAGTAACAATGTTCTTCTCCTCATATGGCTTCCAGAACACTATCAGTCAGGCTTATATCCTCCGGGGGATAGGAGACCAGAAGAAACTTCTCTGAAAAATTTGATCAGCACCAAAGAAAACAATCAACTAAAAGATACTGTCAACTATAAGATACCGCTACTGGGAATTTCATGATAAAAAGGCTCCACAAGATTACAGTATGGTGAAGTCTGTAATTCAACAAGACTTAACTCATGGTACACAGATTTTCTAACCAGTTTTTTACTGTCCAACTCTTTAAAAAAATTTTTTTTTTTTTTTTTTTTTTTTACTGTCCAACTCTTCAACATGAGCCAAGAACCAAGGATTACCATACATTTGAGGAAAATCTCTAAAATGATAAAGGTCAAAACAAATGAAGGGAGGAGGACAGGAAATAAATTAGGCTGGTAGAATAAAACTTAAAAGAATACTATCATTACTATCATTAGAGAGATAAACAAGATAGTATATCTAACATTTTTATTTTTTTAAATTTATTTTTGAGAGACAGAGAGAGACAGATCAAGAGCAGGGGAGGGGTGGAGACAGAGAGGGACACACAGAATCGGAAGCAGGCTCCAGGCTCTGAGCTGCCAGCACAGAGCCTGACACAGGGCTTGAACCCACGAACTGTGAGATCATGACCTGAGCTGAAGTCGGATGCTCAACTGACTGAGCCACCCAGGTGCCCCACAAGATAGTATATCTAAGAAATGAGAAGTGACTTTTTCAGAAAGAGGAGTAGTGAAAATAAAAAAGCTTGGGCATAAAAATATAACAGCAGAGAGACAATGAAATCATGCCAACAAAACATATCAAAATTTCAAAATAAGTTAAAAATATTAAAAAAATTATACAAGACACAAAAGAACCACATAAAACAAAAATTAAGCAAGGAAGATGCAACATACAGAGCATAGGAGTCCCTAACAGAAATTCAAGCCAGGGAAGGCCAAATGCTAAAAACTCTAATTGCTAAAATAAAAAGAGGCTTCAAACAACACACTGAAAGAACCCAACAACATACCTGAAAATACTTACTCAGAAGAACTAACACAAGATATATTCTTGGGAAAATATTTACACTATAAATAAAACAAACTTTGGGGCAGCTAGGCAAAAGAGCAAGTGACTTATGAAGAAAAAAAATATGATACCAGAGTCTCAACAGCAATGCTGTTTTACTCAAAGAAAACAGAGTAAAATATTTAAGACATTCAAAGAAAGAAAATGCAAACCAAAGATTATACAACTAGCAAAACGGACTTTCAAGGTCACCGAGCACAGATAAACAATTATTAACCTGCGAGAACTCAGGAATATTGTTCCCATGATCCCATCCTGAGATAGCTTCTGAAGAATGAGTTTCTGATAACCAAAATGACTACAGAAACCTCAATGTATCAACTGAGCGTTTATGTGCAGTTTGGTAGAAGGCCAAATGAAGGTTCAAAGGGAGAGAGGACAGTATGTGAGGGCTGTCTGTCCTGGAATATAAGCATAATAAAAGCATGAAAAAAAGGTAAGGAAAATACATATGCTCCTTCCTTTGAATGACAACCTAGAAACAACGACCAATCAGAAGTAAGGAGTATTATTAGCAACCATCCTTAAAACTGCTATGCAGGTCTAAAATAGAAAATTTCCAGTAATTCAGAAGCCCCTCTTGTGCCCAAATCTAATTATAATCCACTCTGACACATATGTCCTGGATTTTGACGCAGTGCAATATTTGTCTTTTTGCAGCTCAGATTATCCCATCTTTGGACAGTGAACCTCTTCATGCTTTCCCTTGTGACCTTTGTACCCTTTGTTTCCTTGCCATCTAGTTTAACACTCCTCTTGTTTATTCCCTGTCCTAAATCTGGAGTCCCCTATTTCTCTAATGGGAATTCTAGAGAATTCTAGAGAATTCCAGAAAGAGAGAACATAAAACATAAAACATGAACATAAAACAATTTCAAAAAAATTTTTAAAAATAAACACATTTTTTTTTGGCCAAAATTGAAGTTCTTAATTTTTTAGACTGGGGGTTAGCAAACATGCTTTGAAAAAGAAAACACTGATATTTTAAGCTCTGTAGACCACAGTCTGTCACATCATTCAACCTAGCTATGTAATGCCACAGATAATATGTAAATGCATGAGTGCGTCAAAATCCATGACATATGTGTGGATAAGTATGCCAATAGATCTTTACTTATAAAAACTGTGGCAGGCCACATTTGGCCCACAAAACAGGGGCTTGGCCACAGTTGCAACCTCTGTTCTAGATAAGGACCCACTAGGTACTCAGCTCACGAGTAAAAACTGTCCCTTAGTAAAGACACATCATCATGAATTTTTTTTTTTTTTACATCATTGTGAGTTTAAGGAACAAGGAGGAGATTATAAGTTTTCACAGAGGAATAAGAGGGATACATACCAAAGATTTAGACTTGGAATAGTACTGCACTTTTCAACAGCACTTCTGGAAGCTAGAGAAAATTATATCAAATCTGGATTCCTAGCCATTGGAAGGTGAGGGCACAACAAAGGTGTTTTAGACGTGCAGGGTCTCAGAAAGTTTGCATCCTGTGCACTCTTCCTCAGGATGTGCCCGGCAAAATGAAGGTATGAACAAGAAAAAGACCCAAAAACAGAGGTTGCAACAGAAGAAAGAAGTGAGGATCTCTTCAGGATAATGGTGAAGAAAATCCTACACAGAGAGCCATGCTGCAGGCCCAAGAGCTGCTGAGATCAGACGGGGTAAAGAGAAGGTCCTGGGAGAGAATTTCCAAGAAGATAAAACTGTTACAACACATTGAGTTTGAACATACTGAGGAGAGACTTGTACAAACAGAGAGTTTGGAGATAAATTAGTAAGAAGTGTATAGGAAACTAAGCAGACGAGATCATTATTAACTCAAGGGAAAACAAAGAAAGAAAAATAATCCTTGTACAAGAAAGGAAAATAATCCTAACAATGTTCTAAGGCCAGGGAGTTGCATTTATACAGTCATAATAAGGTAAACAGTGAACAGAGGTCTAGCTAACCTAGCACATAGATCACATTGTCCCAATTCTCTTTACCTTTGTTTCTCCAGCAACAAAATAATTAATAATCCTTCTCTTTACCTTCTGCATAAACAGACACATGGAAGATTTTATTTCACTTATCTGTCCTATGTACACGGGATTGCTTTATGTACAATATTTATTCAATAAATATTTAGCCCTGACTATGGCCATAGCACTGAAATCCTGTAAGGGCTAGAACAGGCACAACATAAAGGCTTCTGCTCATAAGGAGTTTAAGTCTAAAATATTTTTACAACAGTACAAGGCAATAAAGAGATGTCGAAAGCCACGAGTCATTCCTGCCTGCAGACTTGCCGTCCCTCACCAAAGGGTCTAAAGGATATATTCAAAATGCAAATCCACGTGTGCACACAAGTACACACACACACACACACACACACCCTCCCCTCTTTCACTTTAACGCTTTCCATTATATTCAGGATAAAACCCAAGGCTCTTAGCATGACTTTATAAGGCCCTTCTTTATCTGGGTCCTGCCTCAGCCTTTGTTCTACATACTGAGCTATAAACAGCTCTCTTGGTGCCAGGCTCCCTCCAGCCTGTAACCTATCTCATTGTCTCTTCTTCATATTTTATGTGGACAACACTTACTCCTTTAAAATCTAGATAGCTTCTTTTTCTCAGGTCTTGTGACAGCGGTCGAGGCCAGGTGCACATCCTATGTGCTCTTTGGGAACATGGCCTAACTGTGTATCAGAGACAGGGAAGTGGTGCAGAGGAGCCCTCTGGATGCAGCTACTGGTGGGGCTGCTGCTGCTGCTACTGCTTCTCTTCTCCTTTCACACCCCTGTCGACTCTCTGCCAACCACCTGGAGGAAGGAGAGGTTTCTCTCAAAGGCACATGATGGAAGAAACGGGATTTACAGGCTTGTCTGGATATAAATGCCAGCATTACTTCTTCACCTCTGAGCCTCAGTTTCCTCATTTGTGAAACTGGGAGAGCAGCACCTCTAAAAGAATTTAGAGTTGTTCTCTGAGAGGCAAATGGTATAATGTACATGAGTGTCTGGCAGAGAACAGATGCTGAATAAAGATGGTCTCTAACCACCCCCTCCCAACCCTCCCATCTTAATACACAGTCAACACAGCTCCAGGAGCATATGCATTTTCCAACAATATCAGAGTAAACTTCAGCCCAGGGTGATTTACTTCAATGAAAAGCAATGACTCTGAACTTGAGTGGCCCAGGCACTGCTCTACAGGGTCTCAAGGAAGAACCCAAGCCACTCCCCTGCTTTAGATCCTCCTTTATATTCCTCAGGATCAGGGAGCCTCATGGCTTGGGCCCCCTAGGGCTGACTTTCACAAAAATAAAGACTTCTTAACTCTGGGCTGGGTAGGAACAGAAGGGTTTCTAAGCTTTATGCCAGAGCTGGAAGGTTATTATGGGACTGGCTTGAGAGGGTGGGGAGGATGAAAAATAACACTTGCAGCCCAGCCACATCTTTCAACCTAGCTGAATTTGTACTTACACTGCCCTCAGCTTTGCCAAGGTGCTGTAACAGAGTCACTTCTGTTAGAGGTGGAGCAAAAAGTCATACTGAAGTCTAGATTAGACCTGCTTTCCTTACTGTGCACCTCCTTCCTTCCCATCCCTTGACAACCAGTACTGCCATTATCCAAAACAACTTTCTGGGCTTTACTTTGTTCCTTTCATGGCCCTTCCCAGCATACTCTCCCCTTCCCATCTAGGACAATGTCCTACACAAATTAAACAGATTAAAATACGGAACAGTCTTTCTCAAGACGAGGCATTTGGCTAATGTTTCCTTCACTCTCTGTTGGAGACTAAACAATCATAGATTCAACCTGTAGAATAAGCCAGCAAATGCTGAGCCTTTGGTAAGGGAAAAAGGGAAGACCAAAGATGTGAAATATCTACTACTTTTGTCCTCAATAGTCCAGAACCTACTTCTAGAGAAATTACTAGAGTGTAGAGAATAACAATTTCCTTAAGCAAAACAAAGACTTGTAAAAAATTCAGGTATATTTCAACTTGGATCTTTTCTCATCTTCCCTTTAGGATCAATGGCATAGAAATAATAAATGTATGTTCTAAAGAAACTGAGGAAAACATCTGTTTATAAAGAAACATTCATGATGATTTTTAATAACCAGTTTGGGAGAGCACTGTTGGAAGGGAGATAATAGTCTTGTTAAATACAACAATAAAAACAATAACGTACTTGTTTTTATTCCATTATACCATATTACTCACACCATAGTATCTTTTTGCATTTTTGTATCCTCAGGACTGAGCAGCGCCCAACACAAAAGACACTCACAAGATACAATGTCTGTTCACTTGTTGCCCCAGGAAAGGTAGGAACCAGCGAGTCAATTATTGACAAGTCCTGTCCGAAGTACACCAGTAAGTTTGGCTAGAGGAGAGCCCTATGAGTGTGTGAGGTGAGAACTTCAGGGAGGAACCAACCAGTGAGCCAGAAGAGGAGGGCTCTGCGGGTCCCAAGGGCTCTGATCTCGAGTCCAACCTGCTCAGTGTAGGGTTTTATGGCGGACAGCATCTAAGATGGTTCCCAAGGATTCCCACCTTCTGTATTCACTCTTTTGTGTGGTTCCCCTTCGCTGAGGGTGGGCTGGACCTAGTTGTTTGTTTCTAGTGAAGAGAATATGACAAAAGTGAAGGGATGTCACTTCTTCTAAGATTAGTTTACTAAAGACTGTGACTTCTATCTTGCCCATATTCTCTCTTTTGCCCTCTTTCTCACTCTGATGAAACCGCTGTGAGATGCTCTGTGGAGAGGTCTACACCCAAGGGCCTGAAGGAGGCTTCAGTCCATTACCTCTGAGGAACAGAACTGTGCCATCACCCATGTGAGTGACTCCTTCCCAGTGGAGCTGGAGAGAGCTGAAGCCCTTGTAGGAGACCCAGAACAGACAACCCAGTGTTATTCATAAATTATGGTTTTCTAGGTCACATTCTAGCATAGAACCCATGTTTAAATACCTTAACTAAGTCTGGGCTTTCCTGAAGTCTTCTCAATGACATTTTTACAAACACTAATTATACAGAACTTCTATAGAAGAGGGTTCTTCATATCCAATTTAACTTTGATTTTTGCTTATTTTGGTTGTCACATTGAGCGATTTACTTAACCTTTTCTTTCCAGCATACCCCTATTTTTAAAAAAATTTTGTTAATGTTTATTTATTCTTGGGCAGGGGGAGAGAGGAAGGGAGACACAGAATCTGAAGCAGGCTCCAGGCTGTCAAGCCTCCGAGGCGGGGCTTGAACTCACAAACCATGAGATCATGACTCGAGCCAAAGTCGGACACTTAACTGACTAAGCCACTCAGGAGCCCCTCTACCATATTTTTAAACTGAGGGTAAAATATTTCCTTCAAAGATTGTTGTGAGGACTACAGCAAATGTATTATATATGTCTAAATGTATATTATCATCATATGTAGGATAATCAGTGCTCTTTGAAATTTAGCTTTTTAATGAAATTCAATCACTTTAGCTTCCCGCCCACTCTTATGCTTAAATTCTTTGGGTATCTTATTCTGGTAACTTTTACTGACTATACTACTTTCAGATTTAAAACTAATTATTTGTCATTTCTCTATTGGGAAATAACCAGAGGTTTCCTTTTTCATACAGGTTTGGTGATGAAATTTTCATAATTTTGGTGAATTTCCTATCAGCTTCAGAAAATATTTAAACTAGGAATTAGTCAAATATACTGGGGCTTTTTCAAAAGACCAAAGTTTCAATAATCTTTGGTAAAATGTTAATTCCCAGTTCTTTTCTCTCCTTCCTGGTGTGCAGTGGCTGGTTAGAACCAAATCCAGTTACCTCTCAATCATGCCACATTGCCCTGTTTTTGCCTGTACGCTTCCTTTATCTTAGAATCACCTCTTCCCTCATTGAAACCCTACTTAAATCTGCCAAGCCCAGCCTAAGTCTGGCCACTTACTGTATAATCTTTGCTTGACAAGCTCCTTGGGTACAGGGATTAGGTCTTCAACTTTTTGGGGTATTTTCCTGCAACTTATCATGATGCCAGGCACTTGGCAGTTAACACATAAGTCGTCTGAATTCCATATTTATACCCACAAATTCCTTTTGTTGACACCCTTTTCTTACTCCTCTGAGATATTTAGTCACTTGGTCACTACTTCCTTGTATCTCCTAACATTCTAACCTAACTTGCCCTAAAATTCTGCTTATGCTTACTTGCGACTGTAATTATAGAGAGGGATTTATAGAGCCATTTGAAGCCATTAAGATGATTGGCTGATTCAGGAAAGTTGGATAAGGAAACCCAGTGGGAACTAGTTCTATTTTTTCTGGCTTTCTAATTTATCAAAGTCAAGTTCTAAGAGTCTAAATGTTTAATAAGTACTTTCTAAAAGATTTCACTGTTTTGTTTTTTTCTTATCACACTTGAATGCTTAATAAACTCCCCGCCCCCGCCCCCCAGTGTTCTGATATCATGCCTGAGCTCTGCTGTCTCTCCTTCCAACCTATCAGCATCCGACAAGCAGCAAAGACTATGTGTTTGTGTTAAAGAATAAGACTTTTAAGTACACAGGGACCACTAAAAGCTTAGAGATAAAACACTGGTTAGGTTTTTTCTAAGTGTGTGATGAATGAAAGAATCTGCAAAATGAATATAAGAGCAGAAAACAAAGAATATAAGCAGAAGCCAAGTCTTTTCCCTCTCATTATAGGAAAGTGTGCTTAATATACATGTGGATGGGGTGATGTGGAGATGTTTTAGTACAGTGATGATCTACATGGAATTTACCAAAGTGGGGCTTGACAATCAAACATTTCTCAATATTTCTTTTTATTTATTTTGAGAGAGAAAAAGCATGTGAGCGCTAGAGGGCAGAGAGAGAGAGAGAGAGAGAGAGAGAGAGAGAAAGAGAGAGAATCCAAGCAGAATCCAATCTGACAGTGAAGAGCCCTATGTAGGGCTTGAACTTATGACCTGTGAGACCATGACCTGAGCCAAGATCAAGAGTCTGAACCTTAACTAACTGAGCCACCCAGGCGCCTTAGGCATTTCTTAATATTAACCTAAAACTATATAATCCCTGATTTTTGTTTTAGATCCATTTATCTCTAAAAAGGAGAAAGGCAATTGCTTAGGCTACTAAAGCACAATAGAAACAATTCTCCAGAGTACCTAAACTACCTTTGCTTTGATTCTATTCTCATCAAAAAAACTCTTATCTATAACTTGATCTCTTAAGTGGACTTGCCGACCAGACCAGAGTGTCCTAGATAGATGAACCATTTTAGTTCTGGAGCCAGGCAGATGTCTCAGTATAAAGTAATTAAATGGGATTTTTGTTTGTCAGTCAATATCCTGAGAGTTTAGTTAGCCGGAATCAGTCCCTCAGAGGCTAATCAACTCTGAGTGAAATGAAATGATTAAGTTTCTGGAACTGCAAAGCTCAAGGACAAGCGGTGATGACTTCATCAAAGTCATCTATGAACACTGGCTTAAGGAGCCTCTCCCTTGGACATCTTTAAAAGCTGTAACCTAAGTGAACTTAAGAGATAATTTAATTCCGTTCTCTCTTGCTTTACAAAAAAGGAGACTGAGTGCCAGAGTCTGGGTGACAGTGCTAACTAACAGGAGGCAACTGTGGAATCAGAAAAATGGTTTTCCTTCTCTTACACTACCTTGCTTTCATCAGGAAAGGTAGCATCTAAAGATAAATTAGGCTGTGGAAGGCAGATGTGTGCTGATTACCGAGAAGAGGTTATGTGAGCCAAGTGTATCATTAAAGGGGAAAAGGTTACTGGTGTTTACAGAGCACCTACTATGTGCCTGGCACCATTTGAAGGACTCTCATACTACTCATTTAGTCCTCACCACAACCTGCAAGGCTACTAATGTTATTCTTGTTTTATAAATGAGGAAACAGAGCCTAGAAGAAATGAAATTTAAACACCTGTCTATTTGATCTCCAAGCCCATAGTTTTAATTTTTTCCCAAACATACAATTAGACCTGATAAATTCCTCTATAAATACCCATGGAGCATCAGAGCTGAGAAACTTCAACCATGTCTTCTTTTATGTCTACTATAAGGGATGAACCCACATTTTTGAGCTCTGACTACTGAAAACTGCCACAACATTTCTGCCAGGAATATATCAGTGCATAATTCCTTAATGCTTGCAAGAGGGTTATGACAATATCCTGTAATGATTTATCCTTAATGATAACCATAGATTTCTAGGCTTATACAGGAAAATCCTACCTGCTGGTTTAGTTTCTTAAGTGGAATATTCTGTTCTAAATTTTCCTGTTAAAAAACCTAACCTTGAAGTGGGGGAAAGTCAGAGACTCAAAAATTATCTCGCAAAGGGAGTCTCCTTTTCCTACCCTTCAAAATCTCTTTTTTCAAGAAGAGTAAACTGCGGCATCAAAATGAGGAAGAAAGATGTCTAACTTCTAAATAAATCTCAAGGAGCGGTGTCAACTGAGGCAGGGGAGTCAGACAGCTGCCAAAGAGCAAGAGTAATAGCTTCTTTTGGTATACATCCTAATACTAAATCAAACACTAACTCAAACTAACTTCAAATGATTTAAGAGAATTTGTCAGATTCCTTTGACCAATGAGTCTGAGAGATTTTAATTTATTATTTTCTTTAGTTCATGGTCTTATTAAATAACTTAAGCTACTAAAATGCATCAGTTCTAGGAGCTTAACCAAGAGCCAGCCTGTGTGAAGTTTAAGTCAAAAACTGGGGGCTTGAGTCTCAAATCCAACTCAGAGGTGTTTTGCCTGGATCATACAGGATTTTATTTTCATGTGTGAGCCAACATTTTAAAGAGATGAAAAAAAATCACATTTAAAACATCCAGAGTTTGGGCTTCTCTTAAAAAAAGAAAAAAAAAAAAAAAACCCCGGAAGATTTGGCAGCAATAGGCTCACGTTTCCATATGGCCCTAATCTGCTGAAGCTATGTGTCAGCTGCCCCTTTACAGGGATGTGGTCTCTAGTCCACAGTAACCACCGGTGGCGCACCTCACTCCTGTATTGACCGTCCCCAACCCCGGAGACATCTGAGTTTGTGACCCCTATTTGAGGCCCCTTTCAACAAGGTGAGTACAGGAATTAAAGGAGGGAAAAAAGGGGGAATGAAAAAATAAGAAGACACAGTCCATATCACTTGGGAAAAATGTCAATGTAACAGACAGTGAAAAACAGTGTTTTTCACTCAATTTAATGTGCCACAGTACTTTGGGACACTAGATACAAACCTGCTCGCGACAGAAATTTTAAAGTGATGTAAATCCTTCAGCATAAATGTTATTCAAATGAAGCAATTTTAGTATTCTGGCCCAAGGTTAAATTCTAGGTGAATATTTCACAAGAACTCTTTTGTCTGATGTCAATTACAAAACAGCTCTTCAAATTCCTCTACCACTTGTAAGATTTATGCAGGGTTTATCCAGGAGAAAAAGAGGACATGGCTTGCTTGGTTTCTCTAACACCTCACCATATTCTTTCCAGTAAGACTCTTCTTTTTCTCTTTCAATAACTATGGCTCATCTCATGTTCAGAAGCCAAAACAAAATACATGACCAGGATCAGAAATACGGTTACGATACATAAAATAATGCAATGAGGTCTTCTCCACTAGTGCAAGTTATTCTGCTTGCTCCTTTACCAAGTTAGCTTTCAACAGTTTCAGATTTTTGCCCACCAGGTGGCGAGATAGCAAATTCAAGGTTTTATTTCAAGGACCACCCTTTTTTAAAAGGGAGATTTCCTATGCATCTTAGGAAGTAACTTTCCGCCTACCCCTGCAACCTTGCCCTCCCCACCCTCTGCTCCTTCAGGTTCATTCCACCCTTCTCCCTCATAAACGAGGACACTTCTTTTGCAAGTCAATTATTTTGTTGTATTTTACAAAGAATGGGAGGCAAAGGAAAACTGCCAAGGACTCTGCCCAAGGTCATAGAGGAAAAGGCAAAATTAGGACATGGGACTTCCTAAGACTTGGCCCAGGGTTTGGGAGCCAGGAAATAGTGACCTTTGAACATCGCTTCTGATGTGCCAAAATTATTTGTGGCAGAATATTGTAAGGGGTATAAATTTAAAAGGAGGAAATAAGGGAAGCCAATGTGTACATGCTCCATGGGGAAAGAAAACAAAGTCCTAAAATTTCTAAGGCGGGAAATGCAGACAGCTAGGTCTGACGTGCTCCAGTGGGCACACAGGAGAGAGAAAGGAAAGGGGAAGGCGGGATAGCAATGGGCAGGGGGAAAGGCAGCTGAGAAAAGAATGCAAAGTGAGACAGGGAAGCGATCTTGTCCTAGGCAGGCAGGTGTATACACAGAAGACTCCGACACCCGTGTGTGTGTCCAAAACACATTTCCTACCATGAAGCCATACAGACACCATATCCCTAAATCACAGAAATTGAGACCCAAAGAAGGTCCATAAAACAGAGGGAAAAATGAGCACAGTTACAGATACTCCCTCCTCTCCTCACCTGAGGAGGCTCACACGCACTCAAGACGTGTGTGCCGTAGAGGCAGCCCCCGGCATAACGGTTGCAAGCACAAACGCTGGAACCAGGCTAGTCCTACCGCCCGGGTTCCAATTTAAATCCTACCACTCACTAGTTGGCTGATCTTGAGTTAGTTACTTAACCTATCTGTGCCTGTTTTCTCTTCTGCAAAATGATAATGTTAAAGAATTAAGTGAATTAAATGAAACACTGAGACTCTAAGTGAATTAAGTAAAACAAGTGTCTGGCACACAGCAAGTGCTATGTAAGTTAAACAAAACAAATAACACATACACAGTGGAGACTCATATGCTCAAACTCTGAAACAGTTACAGTATAAAAACAAAGCATATTCTCTTAGCCACAAATACATATTCTTGTAGAAGGAATAGTCACAAAAACTATGACATTCTAAAGTTTAGATAACTAGAGAGTGCACAAATCACTGACCTAGTGGGAAAGAGAACTCAGTGGCAAGGTGGCTGGAAAAGAGTGGACTTGGGCAGGCACACATGGAAGACCTACTATATAAAAAGCCAACGACGAGCTTTTACTCCAGACTCTGGATGCTAGGCTGGAAGGCTGTGGGACCACTGTGGTGCCTGGAGGGGAGGCTCACAGAAACTGCAGTATGCTCAGACTGGCCAGTGTCTGCCGCTGACAATGAAACATGAGAGCCTGGAAGTAGAATCAAGCTGCCTCCTAGCCTCCACCATTATAGTTCTACTTACGTTATCCCTTATGATCTGATTTTTGATCCTAGCTCTCTAGTGAAACTAACCTCCCTGGGATTTCCATAGCCAAGGGTCTTACCTCCATCTTATATAATGATATTTCGGTAGCATCTGATACCAAATGATAAGCCCAGGTGTGGAGAAATTCCTCTTTTTCCTGGGCTGCCACTCAGCTCTCCTCTGATCTTCCTAAGGATGACTTCACAGCCTCTTTCACAATTCTTACCAATTCTTCTCCATTCTGTCTTAGAAATTTCTTCATGCTCCCTGCTACTGCCTCAGTTCAGGCTTTTGTTCTCTTCGCTGGATTTCTAAGAGTCCTACCCCTGGTCTTCTGCCCCCCGTCTCTGCACCCCAACCCATCCTCCATGTTGCATCCAGAGTCACCTTCCCCCAAGTATGTGATTGCAACATTCTCCTCCTTACAAACCTCCAGAGAGGGACTTCTCACTCTCCATAATACAAAACTCAAACTTCACACATCAGATTCTTCATTATCTTGCTCCAATGCACCTCTATAGTTTCATCTCTCACCTCTCTGCTTTCCCACTCTCATTCACCCTGCACTTCTCACTGTTCCCAGAATATACTATATCCTGTCATGCTGTGCCTGGATGCACTTCCTGATCTCTTCTACCAGGAAAAGTCCCTTTCTTCCTCCAAGACCCACCTTAACTGTCATCTCTTAAGGAATGTCTCCGTCAGGTCCTTACACAGAGAGGTCTTCATTTTCTGAGTGCCTACGGCACTGTGACAAGCACCTCTTTCAATACATGCCATCCAAAGCTGTAATTTACCTGTCAACGGTCTGATTTCCCATCAACCCCTGAGCACCTCAAAGACAGCGCCAACTGTTTTACTAATTAAAAAAACAACTTTCGGACCCAGCATGGTACCTTCGACATGGCGTGGCTGCCTCTCACAATATACTGGTTGTGTCAAACACAGTCCTTCCATAAGACAGGGAGAATATCCAGGTCTAACAGTGTAAATGGCAAAGAATAACACAAGGAAACAAATGGCACTATTTCACAAAAGCCTGAGAAGGGGAACAGACAGGCCTAGGGCTCACCGCTGAATATCCTTGTTCTTCCACAAGGAGGCAGACTGGGCCTTGGGCACTCTTTCAATGAAATTCACCAGCTCTTCCATGAGAAGCCTGAGATTAAAGAAAAAAGTGATGAGCACTCATAAAAGAATGAGAAAAACACCACACTCTTAACATGGTAGCCAAAAAGTGGGCTTGTCTGCCTTCTCCCTCCCCAGTCGTCTTTCTATCTGTTGCATATAAATCCGGACACCCTTTCACATAAACCTGAACAGAAACCCAACCAACTCATTGAATTTCCATGTTAAATGTTTCGGATATAAATGATTTAATTCACCTTTAAAACAAGTCTCGCACGTATCTTATCTTTCGACACTGAAATACACAAGCCCGTGGTTTAACTTTCACTTTTAAGATTTCTGCCTTTATGAACTAAAAATATGAAAGGAGAAAAAGTAAAATGACTGTGAAGTGCCTGATTTTGATGGCAGCAGGGGTGGGGTACAACGGCCTTTTTAATGACAATATTAAATGGACATTTTACAGTGGAAAAGCACGTTTTCTTGACATGCATTTTGGGAATTTAAAAATTCCACGTGGAAGAATACTCTAAGGATTAATCCTAAAGCTGTAAGTCAAGACTTGCAAAAGGCCAGGCTCTGTGAGCAGGTCACAAGATGGATTACCACAAAATCACAACTGAGGGGAACCCAAGAAACGCTTCACTAGAGCAGATCGATGATGCAATGTGCTCTGAGAAGTGCATGGCAGAGGCTTGTGAGAATCCTGGATGGCTAGATGACCAAAACGCGAGAAACAGATTTTCAACATCTTGAATCCCCTTTCAATCCCAGTAGAGAGGACCCATATTGACTTAAATCCTCCCCTAATCAACATAGAGATGGCAGGCCATAGATTTACTAGCACTTGAATGTTGAACAACTTCATTTCATTTCCATCGATTTATTTATTCCTCATCCCATCTCCTTTCATCTTGAAGGAGCAGCATTAGTTCTAGTGCATTAGAAGATCTGGGACCTAGGCGCATTATCATTCTGGCTGGAGTTCCTGGAGCACAGTTTGACATGTCCTTCCTCATGCTTTAACCTTTTCAGAGTAGAGTCTGATGTCTTCAGCTTATCCTCTTGTTATCAATGATCCATCACCATGTGTTTGCCTTTCCTATAATGTCCCTTCCTCAGATCCCCTGGCTTTTCCTGTACACCGGACATGTTCTTTAACGTGAGCAGACACAAAAACAAGGGCACATTTGGTTTCTTTCTGGTAATTCCATCTTGTTGTAATTTTGCAAGATACTAGAACTCAAAGCTAAGAGTCTGTATCAACACCTCGATCCCGTATTTTGAGTCTTGTCAGTTTCACTTTATACCATACTTGCTAGTCTGCTTCAATATAATTCTTTTTTCTGGGGTAGGTAATTTTCTTCATGTGATTTTTCTCTCACTAAATGATGCTGTGGGTACTTGCAGCAACCACCAGGGGCAGAGGAAGAGACAGCAGAGCATTCTCAGAGACAAAGGGAGGCTCCTTTTACTCCCTAGAGCTCTGAGTATCACTCTGTCACAAGTACAGTCAACTTAACCATCTAATTACTTACCCTGTTTTCTACAAGCTGTCTCCATTTATAGTCTACGCTAAATCATAAAGGGGGGAAATCTGAAAGCAAAGTAATACAATTTCTTCTTTCTTAAATTGGCTATGCTTTCTCCTGAAGCTCTTTGCATTGCATCTTTGTGGCATCTTACTCAATGTTACCTCCTCTAATTAGGATCATCTGTCTCTGTGAACACCTTCTTCCAGTCTATGTTTTGAAAAGCAGACAAACAAGAGACTGAGGCTACTTGCTGCATTAATCTTGAGGCAATTCCAATGAACGCTTGTTTTATTTGGAGAGTGGTCTATTCACGCCAAGTCTCCTTCTGGGTTAGCTGCTCACAAGGAAACACCAATCACTCTTGGCACAACATTCTATTAAACAGTCACTGCAGAAGGAAGGAGTTCTTCAGCCACTTTCTGCTGGGAGAAGAATAAATACTCTCACCTGCCGATCTGGACGGTGGGCTCTGTGGCATACACTGTGCCTGTGAAACCAGTGTGCTCAGTGATGTAGGGCAGTGCCATCATGCAGTGGTAGTTAGAGATGAGGATCACATCTACCGTAGACAGATCTATTAGCTCGGTCTGAAGAGAAAGGGGGAGGGAATGATACATATCTGTTCAGGGCACATAGATCAACATGATGTGACTGAAAAATGATGCTGTCAGAATGCAGAGGAGTCATTTTTGTGCTATAGAATAATGATGCCTTCACACAACGCTTCTATTCTCTCATTTTAGGATGTTTCCTAATATTGGCATTAAGAAGCAGGACAGGATGGCTAACAGCGAGAATGCAGCCAGTGCACCAGCAGTGCTCGGATTTTACTGAAATAGAGTTCTGAGTTAGGCAGACGAGGGGAAATGACAACAGGATGTCTCAGCAGCTGCTGCCTGGCACGTGCAACCAGGTACCATGAAGCAGAAAGAGCACGACAGAAGCTGTGAGGGGATCTCGAATCTAATGCACCACTGCCACGGATTACTGGGGGCAGAGGTAGCAGCTTAGGCACAAACTAGCCCTTCACAAGGCAAATGCAGGAGGGAACTTCTTTTCCTCCTTGAGGAAACTTACGACCACTAGTGCTGGATCTAGAACCAAAACAAAGCTAGTGGCAGAAACACGAAAGGAAAAATATACTCTCATATTCTGTCCTCGCCTTACCCCTCATTTACCTTTTACTCCACTATTAAGGTCATGTGAAAAGGGAAAGAGAGGTTGGCAGGTGAGGGAAAATGCCACTCGTGTTTAGTAAACTTTATGAAAACTCTTTCAGCAGAAGGGAATGTTTCCCCATATATTTAAGTCCTACTTGTCTTTGTCTTTTAAGGCTTAATTCTCTTCTTCTGTTAAGCCTTCCTGATTTGCCCAGATGAATAAAACACAATTCTTTCTCAGAATTACCAAGGCATTTTTCTGGATGCCCTCTTTTTAAATTTTTTTTTTTTTTTATTTTGAGAGAGAGCATGCGAGAGCAAGAGCGTGGGGGCGGGCAGAGAAAGAGAGAATAAGAGTGAGAGTGAGAGTGAGAGTGAGAGAGAGAGAGAGAGAGGAATGAGAATCCCAAGCAGGCTCTGCACTGTCCACCTGACATGGGGCTCAAACTCACAAACTGTGAGATCATGACTTGAGCCGAAGCAGGATGCTCAGCCAACTGAGCCACCCAGGCGCCCCTATGTAGATGCCCCTCTTATGACTGTTGCCATTTTGTAAAACAGCTCCTCAAAGCACCACTTTGTCCCTCCAATATTAAATGTCTCTGAGGGTAAGAATCCTGTGTGGCTCATCTCTGTCCCCTCCCAGCTGTGGTAGCCAAGTGCAAAACAGGCCTAGGTGCACGGCTCTTGGAGGAATGCATCATTAGAACTGGCACTTCCTGTGGGAAAAAGTGAGTCGTGATTATCAGAGATATCATCTCAATCACTAAAGTTACCTCTGAGAAACTGTATGGTGCACTAAAGACAGCACGGGGTAAGTCAAGGAAGTGTTTTAGTTGGGAGAATGGGTTGTTGAGCTAATATGTCTCCCACAGAGAAGAAGTAATAACAAAGACGTCTGTGCCATCTTGCAAATAATAGAGACAGTGTGCCATTTTGGCTGTGGGTATTTTCTGGTTGAATGACTTTACATACAAAATAAGTTAATTTAATAAAGCCGCCAAGAGATAATCAGCTCCTGAGGACAGCGTGTAGATTAGAGGTCAGAAGCTTCTCACTGCTAGGGCAATGGCAATCTGTGTGAATAAAACGCCTACTCACAGCTAATTTACGCCACCGTTAACTCCATGTTGCGCACTGCACTTCCGGGACAATATCCTCATAATAAAGGGTCATGTAACATTCCACTATTTCTATTCCTTACTACCTCTCTAGAACCATTTTTAAACAAATAAGAAAATTAAGACATAATCGCAGAGTGACAGATCCAGAAGAAAACAAGGGAATGCCTGGGTGACTCAGTCGGGTGAGCGTCTGACTCTTGATTTTGGTTCAGGTCATGATCTCACAGTTTGAGAGATTGAGCTCTATGTCAGGCTCTGCCCTGGCACTGCGGAGTCTGCTTGGGATTCTTTCTCTCTCTCTCTCTCTGCCCCTTCCACCCCCCCCCCCCAAATAAATAATTAAATGTCTTTAGAAAACAAGAGAACAACAGTTGAAACAAAAGAAAGCTCAAAAGCATCTCCACTTTCTCTCTTGCACATAGAAACTGGGTGAGTTCAAAATTTCTCTTTAATATATAAGAATCAACCCACAGAGTCTAAAATGATCAGAAATTTGGTAAGGACAGCTGAAAGAAAAAAAATACATGTATATACATATATTCTGTCTGTATATATATAAAGGGTGTCTAAATAAGCATTTTTCCTCTGAGAAATAAATTTAACATCTAAACTATGGTTATATAGTTACATTTATTTTTTGCTTACATTCTTTCACTTGATGAAATCCAATAAAGATTTTAATTTTAAACTTCTTGTATACAAGTTTATATATTATATATATTTATATATACTTATATATTATATATATATAATATTTATATATTGGGTTCTATAGACCAAGAATTGGGTCAAACACTCATAATTTATTGGTTGCTTACTATACTGCCCTACACCTTATACTACTCAGTCTACAGTGTGAACTTTGGGGGATACAAATATATTTAAGATAGCTGCACTAGATTATAAATTCCATGAAAACTGGGAGTAGCTCACCTATATGTCTCTGAAGACTGCATTGGAATAAGTATCTCTCTCCTGATTCTGTGACTCTCCTATTTTCTCCTAATCATACAATACCCTGCGCCTCTACCTTAAAATAGTGACTATTACTAACTCGACACAAACTACAAGACAATACAAGCTGAAAAACCTTATATAGTTCTAGAAGTCTAAATATATCAATAATCCTCTAGCCCAGCAAAAGGTGAACTGTGAAACAGTAATTATTTTTTTAAATGTTTATTTTGAGAGAGAGCACGTGAACAGGGGAGGGGTAGAGAGAGAGGGAGACACAGAATCCAAAGCAGGTCCAGGCTCTGAGCTGTCAGCACAGAGTCCAACGCGGGGCCCGAACTCACAGACCATGAGATCATGACCTGAGCTGCAGATGACCTGAGCCAAAGTCGGAGGCTTAACTGACTGAGCCACCCAGGTGCCCCGAAATACTAATTGTTTAATTCCAATTTCTAATTGATTAGTACTCTGTGGAGCAGGTCCAAAAGTCATCAGAACACCAATTCATAAATTCTGCACTGTTGTCCATAAACTGAAGGTTGCAGCAGTCAGTGCCATATGTAGCAAACTGAAAATAAATGCAGCACCTGGGATTAGGAATCTTTGAACAGATGGGGACCTGCCCCACCAATTCCTAAATGACAAATGAAGGTGACAAAAGATTTGAATAGCAGTTAGGAAGAGCCCAGGATTCTTGGTAAATCTTTATCTTCACCCTTATTCTACTTTATCTCAAACTTATTCCCTTGTCTGCCACCTTCAATTACCATATCTTGCTCCACAATTCCAAAAGGGCACATATACATACTTCAATGACAGAAAACAAGTTTATCTACAGAGTATCAAAGTAGGTGTTAAAATGGAAAGAGAGGGAGGAAGAGTGTATAAAAATAAGGGAAATAGTACTTCAAATTTTCTTCTGGCACTGAATTGTGACAGTATTTCCTAGAGGCACCATAATCCACTGGGTGCATGGTAAGAACAGGATGGTAGTCTCTCAATGATTTCCTCAGGAACCTGGGACTAGCTATCGGCCTCCCTATACTTTGTCTGTTGAGAATGCCATCTAGGCTGCTCTAGAGATCAGCACTGTCAGCTGAGATTAGCTTCTTTTAAACTGATTTTTTAAAAAATAATTTTTAAATAACTGAGCCTCGGTGGCTCAGTCGGTTAAGTGTCCGACTTCGGCTCAGTCTGTGAGTTTGAGCTCTGTGTAAGGCTCTATGCTGACAGCTTGGAGCTTGGAGCCTGGAGCCTGCTTTGGATCTTGTGTCTCCCCCTCCCTCTGCTCCTCTCCCACTTGCTCTCTCTCAAAAATAAAAACAAGCAAACAAAAAATTAAAATGAATGAAAACTGATTGTTTTCTTTAAAATGACAAAACTGACCCCAAACTCATAGCAAATGTCACTCTGATAATAGTATGTAAGCAAATCGGTATCCATGGCTGAATTCAGAATCTGTATATTTCAAGCAATATTTGATTTGATACTTTAGAGTCAGCAAGAATTTTTACAGTTTACTGTATTGGCTGAATAACAGCAATTCCCAATTACCCACTGTAAGCAAGACTACAAAAAGTATGGCTAATCTAAGATATAGGGATATAATTACAAAACTGAAAGCCTTGAGTTATTTCTGTATCATGCTCAGAACTATGCCTTGGTACAAGTGTCAGTGGGGATTATAGAAAGAGCTAGGAATACAAAAAGGAGAGTTAAATTTCCTACAGATAACATAAAAGGCTCCTAAATGATTATATTTTAGCTGCATGATAATGTGCCTGGAATAATAGATTTGTTTCATTTTGAAAACAGAAAGCTAAACCCCTTAAGATTATTTCTTGACTTCCATTTTGAGATGACAAGATATGCTTTGTTTCTACAATAAGAATCACTTTCATCTTACCTCTGGCAGGCAGAATTCAGGCACAGAATCCACAAATACATGACCTGAGCACTCTTTTAGTTCCTGAAAGAAACCAAAAGGAGAAAATTCTAGGAAGAGATATCCAACGCATCCAGCACCAAAGAAACTTCATCCCCAAACCAAACTTTCCATGAAGAATCACAGACTGCTAGAGAGTTGGAGGGAAGTCGTAAGGTTATTCAGGCCAACTGTCTTCCTGTTTAGGCTCAGGGAGGTTAAGTGTCTTATTCAGGATAAAAAGTGCTCATTGGTGGCTGACTCAGGACTTGAATGAGCATTTCTCGATGCCTCTTCAAGCATGTGAGGACATATGCTGCTTCTAACTCACAACGCACTGCTTCCCACGTAACATATAGTTACATAGCCTATACCAGCAATATCAGAATCATCTGGGAACGCTGATGGAAGTAAAGATTCCTGGGCCCCATCTAAGACCCAAGGGATCAGAAATCTGGGTGTGAGGCCGTGCAACCTATATTTATAATAAGCACCTCTAATGATTTTGTTATGCAGTCAGGTTAGGATTCAGGGCTGTGGCCGTGACTTAGGGGCTCTTTCTCCTCCTACCAAGGATTGAGGGGCGAGGGGCAAGCAAGGAGGGAGATGAAGAGCAGAGGGTAGGGATTAAACAGCCACCACTACCATCACCTCTGTGAATGTAACTTCGTCCTTGTGAAGCCTACAATTCATTTGTGATTATAAACCAAATGTATTCATTTGAAAGAAAAAAGGACACTTATAAAGAAAGAGAATACAATTCCCTACTCTACTTATACTGTACCATATTTAATATGTCTTAGTTTGGATTCCCTCATAAACAGACCTTGAGAAAATGGTGAGTGCAAGCTAACACCCAAGTGCTGAAAAAAAGGGCAGGAAGATGGGCAAGTGATTAGGGGAAGGGTAAGGGGCTGATCATGGCTATGCTACTGAGCTGCATGCACCCAACTGTGGGCAGCTGGGACTTCTTCCCATGGGGAACTCTGAAAAATGGTGTAAAACACACACCTTGAAGTTACCCTCCTCAGAGGCAAGGGACCTGGGATATTTACATGGTAACTCCTGCATCTGTGCAGCTTCAGGGCATCTGTGGCAGACTCATCCAGGTTTGGGCAGCTGAAATCATGACAGAGCAGCACACTGAAGAGGCACAAAGCGGCCTCCTACGGGGTCTGCTACAATGCCTCCAGAAAGCTACTCGAGTGGCTGTCTTCCCTCATTCATACTTGAAACTGAAATCGGTGTAGTATTTTTTTGCTTCATCAAGGTCAAAGTTTTCTGTGACTCCATAAGGAAACCAGTAAAAGTGAGAATTTGGTCGACAGTTTGCTCTTTCCAGAAAAATACTGCCAGAATTTTGTTCCATTAAGGTTTCATTAGTCACTGAATTGTATTTCTATATATTCATATATGTGCTTTTCTACATGGGAGCTTGAATAGCTTTATTCTCAATCTTTATCTGAAATTAGGGTATTAACTATGTTATTTTCCTTTTGAATTTTACAGGTCTCATATCAGAACCCTGACAGAAGATTTTCTCCCCTTGTCTTCCATAGTAAACTCTGGTTCCTCTCTTTATATGACTACCTTTTAAACGGTGAAAGACTGAGCCAAAAATGGACTGAAGATAGTTCTTAATTACAATGTACCTGCTAGCTAAAAACAAATGAGCAATTATATTTAATGGGAGATGACTTCCAACTCCCTTAGGATGAGGTTAAATATGATTAGAGACAAATCATGGGGAATTTCAAAGCCCTGCCTGCTCTTAAATTGGCTATGTAATCTTCTTCTCCATAATGCTACACATCAGGGTATGTGTGGCTCACAAGATAGAGCCTCTTCTGAGGCTTTCTGGCCTGGAGAAGCATATTTGCCATTCCATGCACTTACAGTGCCCCTGTATTTTATTCACCACTCCCTTCTAATGAAATGCTCCCACAAACACATGTAAGTCATTTTCGCTCACAATGCACTGGTAATGGGATGCTTCTGAGCCTTTCTCAGGGAACAATGATTTACAGCCAGTAGGAGAGTTAGGCTGAAATCAGGTGCACAGATTTCTGAATGTCACATAATTTTACATTCCCTCATAGTTGGCTATGAGGGAAATCTGGTTTCAAATTATGCATTTGCCCTGCACTGGAGGTTGGGGTGCAGTTACATAAATTAATTCTGTAAAAAGATCACCTCTTTATTTAACAGTATCTATTACAAGAAGGAAACGCCTTATGCGGATGAGTCATTTTGAGGATCTTTAAATTTCTTCAGTCTTTCAATTGTGACACTTGGGAGAGGAAGAATGATTTAGAGGACTGAGAATGGCACAGATGAGCTTCACAGTTTTTGACCTTCCTCTGACTCTGATTTTTTTTTTGGAGAAAATGTGACTAGATTATAGTTTTAACATTTTTTGTACCTTTGGTCTCTCTTTATAAATTAACTGCCTAAAAACAGACCAGAGGGAGAAATTATCATGAAGATAATCCAATGTTGAAAACTTAATAGCCTTGAAGAAAAAAGTTATTTAAGTCATTTACTGTAGGGCTAGTCAGTGATTAAAGTCAGAGTAGGGCCCCAAATCCTAGATTCCTAGTAGTGTGCTCTCTTTTCATACCGTATAAGGCTGTCCACCCCAGGCTACCAGGAAAGGCTGGAATAAGATCATAGTTCATAGTTTGGAAGGCCGTCTATTAGAATTCACTCAAGATCATGTTACCCTCCCACTCCCCCAAGAACGCATTGCCTGGGAAGTTAAACACTGACTTCACAGTCTGTTCTCCACAGGGCAGCAAGAGATAGGATCAGATGATGACACTCCCCTCCACTCCAACCTTCCATGGCCTCTCCTCACCCAAAGAGTAAGAACCAAACTTTTTTCAAAGCCTTCCCTTACCTAAGTGCAGATACAAGCAGTTTAAAACTCATACTTGAGGATTTTAAAGTTTTTTGTTTTTTTTTTTAAGTTTTACTTCTTCCAGTCATGGCGTCAGTATAGCCTGAAAATAGAATGAATTGGATGGAACTCTCTATCAGCATTACCTTTGAAACTCTCATCGCAATTCTAAAAATAATAGTTTTCTTTCTGTGGTGATAAAATATATTTGCAGGAGTTTTTAGATTTTTACATATGAGCAAATTGGACCTGAATTTGAACACTGAGATTCCTTAAAAGGTTCTTAAAGACAATAATCACCAAGTACTGAAGACCCTACATGGATCTTGGGATTTTTCAGAGAGAATATATAGAGAAAAAAAATGAACCCATCAGTCACACTACTATATGGTGGCTCTGGTATGACAAGATGGCTTTCCACTGGGTGTAGATATGCTTCAGTTATCATTACCTTGTCCAAGAAAGCATTTCCATCCTTTAGGGACCAGCCAGGAAGATTAGACAGCCTGGGACTGCAAAACAAAAGATTAAATTATCCTAAATCGATTACAGTCCTCAGTGATTTCATGGTGACTGTATCATCTCCATAAAGTTAAAAACAGTTTGAAATTACTGGCAACAATGTCCACCCAAAATACTAATCAAAAAGATGAAAGAAAAAAAACCATGTTGTAGCAAGCTTAAGAATTATATGGCGATGGGATATTAACAAGCCAAAGAGGTTAGCACTCAATTGGGAATATTAAAAGAATCCTATGCAAAATAATAAAGAGAAAAAAGGAAAGATGAGACACTAGAGCATTTTATAGTTTTCCAATTACTGCCCCTGACTTCCCCCTGCTTGTGCCTGACAACAAGCCTGAGGGGAAGGATGAACAGGATCCTCATACTGTGGAGGAGAAAACAGACTCAGAGGGGTCAGATGCTCTGACAAGAACGCTTAGCTGCCTATCAGCCTGAATTCACTGCAAATAAAAATAGAGTACCTAAATTCTGGTCAAGTCCACATTCCACATTCACTGCTTATAAATGGATTAGTCACTTTGCACCTGTGGCTTGAGTTTCCAAATCTGGAAAATGAACCTAGTTTTCCTGAGTGTTACAAAATGACTGCATATGTAGGTGAATAATTTCTAGGAGGCAAGGCTCATTTCACGTATAGGATACATTAAAAAAGTCTAGATTCAGAAATCATGCACTTCTGGCAATCTCAGGATTTAACTGTGTGCTATCAGTTGACTAGCAGAATTATGCTGAAGGCTTAAGATGCAAATAGCTTAAAGGGAAATACTCGTTAAAAGAAGAACTTAACGATCAAGGATCAAGGTGTTAGGTGAAGAAAAGCACGTCAGGAGTACAAGTTGGGTGGCAACAAGATTTTAGCACTTCTTCACAAAATTAGTCCGTAAAGTAAAAATTAAGGGCAAAGTAATGACGTGGGACTAAAAGACTACAATCAGAAACCAAATTAATATACAGTCCCTTAGCCTCTTGCCAAATAGTTTTATCAAACTCTGACTTTGTAATTAGGTGAAAAAGAATGAAAATCAGATAGAAACATAAATATTGTGAATATTTTCCAATCTTCTAGGAAAGACTAAAAGCCTGAATAAAATACACATGCATCTAATTTTAGAAGACAATAGGAATTTGGGGGATAACTTAATTTTGACATAATTCAAAACTTACAGAAAAGGTATGAGAATGTAAGGACTAGGAAGTCCCACATATGCTTTACCTGCATTCTCTCTTTACACCTTGCTTTGATTTACCAAAAAGTGAGAATTTTGGATGTCATATTTGGGAATGAAAATTACTAATAGCAGAATAAATTTGGGTCGTATAAGTTATACCTGATAAACTTGTTTTTTAAGCTCGGAGTTTTCTGCGCTAACCTCTCAGAAAAATACTCTATCGTTAGCTGTTTCCCATCTCGTCTCATAGTCACGTGTGTCTTCACTTACAGACTTCTTTCTTGAAAAATACATTTACTGCCACATCAGATTAAAAAACCAAGCATTCAGATAAAAGTGTAATGACAAAACAGTATGAATACTATTCTCATTTTGTGCATGCTAGCTCTCTAAAGGAAGATTGTAAATATCCACTTTCCTTTACAAAGTAAACTGGATCATAGGACATGCATTCTGTCTGTTCTCCATCAGACACACAGAAATAAGCCTTCAAATTACAGAAGACTGATTTAGTTAGTTGTCTTCAACAAATGATCAGAATGGTACACTGCTTATCAGAGAAATTTATTTAGTTAGTTTTTAGGGAGTGAGAGAGTGAGAGCGTATGCAAGTTGGAAAGGGGCAGAGGGAGAGAGAGAGAGAGAACCTTAAGCAGGCTCCACACTCAGCATGGAGCCCGACACAAGGCTCAATCCCATGACCTTGGGATCATGACCCGAGCTGAAATCAAGAGCTAGACACTCAACCGAGCCATCCAGGGGCCCAAAAATAGAGTTTTAAAAAGTAAAGTTTTCAGATACTGTAGCTTTTATTTTAATGTTTATTATTTTGAGAGAGAGAGAGAGAGAAAGAGAGCGAGAGAAACACAAGTGGGGGAGGGGCAGAGGGCAAGAAGGAGAGAAGGAATACCAAGCAGGGTCCATGCTGTCAGTGTACAGCCTGACATGGGCCTTAATATCATGAACAGTGAGATCATGACCTGACCTGAAATCAAGAGTCAGACCCTTATCTGAATGAGCCACCCAGGTGCCCCCCCTCCTTTTTTTTTTTTTTAAAGATTTTATTCTTTTTTTAAAATATAGTTTATTGTCAAATTCGTTTCCATGTAACACCCAGTGCTCATCCCAACAAGTGCCCTCCTCAATGCCCATCACCCATTTTCCCTTCTCCCTCATCCCCCATCAACCCTCAGTTTGTTCTCAGTATTGAAGAGTCTCTTATGGTCTGCCTCCCTCCCTCTCTGTAACTATTTTTCCCCTTCCCCTCCCCCATGGTCCTCTGTTAAGTTTTTCCTGTTCTACATATGAGTGAAAACATATGGTACCTGTCTCTCTGCCTGACTTATTTCACTTAACATAATACCCTCGAGTTCCATCCACATTGCTACAAATGGCCAGATTTCATTCTTTCTCATTGCCATGTAGTATTCCATTGTATATATAAACCACATCTTCTTGATTCATACATCAGTTGATGGACATTTAGGCTCTTTCCATAATTTGGATATTGTTGAAAGGGCTGCTATGAACATTGGAGTACATGTGCTCCTATGCATTAGCATAAAGATTTTATTCTCAAGTAATCTCTACCAATGTGGGGCTCGAATTTACAGCCCCAAGATCAAGAGTCGCATGCTCTACCAACTAAGCCAGCCGGGTGCCCCTCAGATACTATAGTTTTAACTCTTGCTAAACACTTTTTTAAATATCAAAGCCTTCTATAAAACCCCTGTAGTTATTCTGGATTTGACAAATTGCAAGTAGATGGGACTGACTGCTCAAGGAAGAACATGGCTATGTTATAACAATAGTGCTAAAGATGAAGGGCCACAGAAATGTGTCACCAAATGACAAAGGGATGCTGACTACAGAGATGAAAATATTTGGTTACTGAGTTCCACTCAGTTAATGACTAAATCATAAAGAGTCAGTACACTTTAACCTACCAAAAGGGAA
This sequence comes from Cryptoprocta ferox, assembly GCA_028646485.1. Classification (NCBI taxonomy): domain Eukaryota; kingdom Metazoa; phylum Chordata; class Mammalia; order Carnivora; family Eupleridae; genus Cryptoprocta; species Cryptoprocta ferox. The sequence goes on from CM053567.1 coordinate 47,086,432, forward strand.
GGGACTTATGACTTTGCTCCTAATGATTACAGAAGTTGTGTTATTTATTTATTCATTTTTTTAGTGTCCACAAGCGGGGGAGGGACTGGTAGAGAGAGGGAAAGAGAATCCTAAAGCAGTCTTCACACCCAGTGGGAGCCTGACACAGGGCTCGATCCCACAACCCTGGGATCATGACCCAAGCCGAAACCAAGAGTTGGACCTTCAGCTGACTGAGCCACCCAGGTGCCCCTGACTGTCTATGTTTTTTAAAACAAGGAGAAGGAAGTGTCTCCACAGAAATCTACTTTAATAAAATATGAGGTAAAGATATTAGATAAAGTAGGATTATAGATTAACATATCTTTGCATCTCCTATTTAAGAATTTCTTAGAAAAGGATGACATTAAAAATATTATATTTAAGAAAAAAATATATAGAAGATCTGCTTTTTTAGTATTTTATATTACTGAAGTATAGTTGACTTACAGCATTATATTAGATTTAGGTGTACAACATATTGATCTGATAATTCTATACATTACTAAATGCTCACCATGAGAACGGTAGTCGCCAGATTACCATACATTACAATATTAATGATTATATTCCTTATGCTGTACTTTTCATCTCTGTGACTTATCTACTTAATAACTGGAGGTCTGTACCTTCACCTGTTTATTTATTTATTTTTTTTTAAATAAGTAAAATGTTCCCATGGTGTCTGGGTGGCTCAGTCGGTTAAGTGTCTGACTCTTGATTTTGGCTCGTGTCATCCTTGTGGGTTCGGGACCCATGTTGGGCCCTGTGGTGGCAGCACAGAGTGTGCTTGGGATTCTCCTTCTCTCTCTACCCTCCCCCTCCCATTCTCTCTCTCAAAATAAATAAATAAACATTTTTTAAAAGTATAAAAATTAGGTAAAATATTCCCATAAATAAATAACCTAAGGCATTTAAAAGTAATCTGTCACCTAATAAAATAGCAAAAGGTAGAATGAACATGATATACAATTCATTTTTCTCCTGATACTTTTCATTTTTCCAAATTCCTATTTTGAAATGTATTACTTTTATAATCAAAAAATAATGTTGAGGCATGACTACATTCATTCATTCAAAAAATATTTAATAAAAGCTTACTCTGAGCAAACTATACAAAGTGCATGGATATGACATAACAATGTAGTATAATGTAATGACAGTACAAAATAAGCCTTGAGTTTCAGGCATTTGCACTTTAGTAAAGGGAGATGGTAAACAGCAATTACGACAGAATAAAAGAAAAGCATGATGGGGTAAGCAGAAGTGTTACAGGTTCACACAGGAAGGGCCCCTTTGACAGCGTGCGGTGTTGTGGGAGAGCTGGGAATAGGAGCTAGGAGGTGAGGATGGAGGAAGTGTTTCCATAAAGAGGGAACATGGAGGAAGAACTTCAACATCTGGTGTAGTACTGTAGGAGAACTCTTCTTCCTCATTCACTCATTAATGAATCTTTATGTATGTGTCAGGCATGCTGGTGATATGATGTAAACAAAACATACCTGTCCCCAAGGAAGCAGGGAAGACAGACATTAGAAGTAATCACATAAATAGAGAAGAAGATTTTAAAAATGATGATGCAGGATGGTACAAAGTTCCCTAAAGAGGGACTGGGCTAGGCAGCATCAAAAGACTTCTGTGGGTCTATGAAGATTGAGCTGAGATCTGGACAGTCCTAGATTCAAGGGGAAACTGGATCAAAGGACAGGGTTTGGAGGGAACAGAGAAAGACAGCTACAAGACCCATGTTTTCCTCCAGTCATTCTCATCAGCCTTTGGCATGGACATCTTACATAAAGGTTATTCAAATGAAACTTCAAGAAGAGGCCCACATACTTTGTCCCCCTCATCCAACCAGAATGTCATCTTTACATCCTTCTTATATAGAAACTGAAGTCATAACTGATCTGAGACATGAGCTCCTGTAAAGTAGGCTAAGGGAAGGCAGGATGGGGCAGGGGGAGAAGAGCCTTTGTGGCTGACAGAAAAATGAGTGTGACTGCTCCCAGGCAAGACATATGGTTTCTTTGAAACTAAAAGGAAATAAAAAGTGAGATATTAAAGGGGTAGGCATAAATTGTAATATATTAAGAGGAACTTGGTATTTATCCTAAGAACAATGAAAACCAGTGAAAGGTTTTAAACAGGTGAGAGACAAGATTAGATGTTTATTTCTACAAGATGATTCCGAAGAAAATTAACATCATGTGCATTCTGATAATATATACCACCATTTGTGTGGTATTTCTATCAAAATAATTCCAACCTAATCATGTGGAGGTATAAGACTAATCCAAATTGAAAGACATTACCTAAAATAATTAGCCCGTACTCCCAAAAATGGCAAGATCATAAAGATAGACTGTGAAACTCTTCCAAATTAATAGAGACTGAAGACAAAACAACTAAATGAAATGTGTGATCTGCACTAGATCCTGGAACACAACTGTTATTCTTCTTTTTTGCTATAAAAGGCATTATACTGAAATATGAATTGGTGTAACTTGGGAAATATGAAAAAGGTATACAGCTTACATACTAACATAATGCCAGTGTGAGTTTCCTGATTTTGATTATTGTAATGTGGTTATGTAAAATAATTTCCTTTTTCTTAGAAAATAGGCCTCAAGTATTTAGGTGGTAAAGAAGCATCCTGTCTGTATCTTTCAAATGGGTCAGGAAAAGTTGTATGCATATGTATAAACAGAAAATGGTAAAAGTACATGTGATAAAATGTTAACAAGGGTAATGTTTGTACTATTCTTGCAACTCTTCTGTAAATCTGAAGTGATTTCAAAATAAAAAAATGGCTCTAGATTCAGACAAGGGCAAGATCAGAACTGAAGAAACTGATGAGGAGGCCTTGGCAGTAATGCCTGTAAAATGTGATAATGCCTGCAGCAGGACTTAAAGAGAAGTCACTGGATTCGAAAGTGTTTGAGAAGGTAAAAATAACAAGGCTTCATGAAAGACTGGATATGGGGAAATGAGATATAGTGGCATATCTAAGTTAACTCCCAGTTTTCTAGCCTTCAGAACAGTATGTCAGTCATTAAGATAGGGTACTGTGGAGGAAAACCAGGTCTGGGAGGGTCTTCTCCCAGAAGAACCAAGTCTATTCATGAACTGAATTTGGGGCATGCCTGAGTTTTGAAGTACCTTCAAAGCCACATCCAAGGAGAGAAACTCAGTAGGCATTCTGGGTATATGAATCTGGAACTCAGAAGAGAATTACTAACTAAGACACAAATTTGTAGGTTATTATTTAGATGGCAATCAAAGCCCTGAGCATTTAGGAAATTCCCTTGGTGGATACTCTGATGGCCAAGCACTGGGTATTGAAGAATTCTGATATATGACTGTCAGAGAAAGATGAATCTCCAAAGTAGATAGAAGAGGAAGAGTTATGGAAGAGGAGAACCAGTAATGCATTATGGAGAATGATGCTGGATGGCGAAGAACTGACAAACGTGCATCTAATGACATGAAGTCATTTGTGACTCTAGTGAGAGGTATTCTGGTAGGTGGTGTGGGCACATAGACTGGAGAGGAGTTAGTAATGCTGAAATGGAAAGTGGAATTGAGAGAAGGTTAAAAAAAGTTTTTTAAAATATTAAGTTGGAGGTAATTGAGCATAATTAAATGGGAAGAACTGAATCAAGATGGGAAGGTTCAAGATAAAGGAAAGATTATAATGAATAGCGAAATCACTCTTCAAGAAGGGCAGGAATCCAGAGAAGATTCATTCATAGGACAAATCTTATACTGAGTAGCCACTATGTGCCAAGAACTATTTTAGGCAAAGGGGATTCAGAGGCGAACAAGAAGATCCCTGCCCTTAGAAAACTTTTAGTGGAGAAGAAAGACAATATATAAACTAAATATGTATATATAATGTAAGGACAAGTGCTATGAAGAAAAATTAAGCAGGACAAAGGGCTATGGAGGGACTGGCGATACTATTTTGGCCAAGTATTATCTCCAAGGTTTCTGGCCTGAGCAACAGAAAACACTTTTAGTAAGGAACTATATATGGGCTGCCAATCATCCCTCTAGTATGACTTCCCTCTGAGAGAAGAACAATGACAAAGGGGAAGAGAGAGTAGAAGTAGATTCCAACGCTGAGCCAGGGCTGTGACAATACAGAATTAGGTAAAGACGAAAATGAACAGGAAAGGGAAAATATGTAGCTAAAATTGTCTGCCCAAGTCAGGTCGGAAGCACCTAGACAATTCATGACTTTGCAGCGCATATAGGCCGCCTCTTGGAAACTCTCATAGTACCTTATATTTCATTTTTTTAGTAATTATCACAAGTATATAGTTGTTCTCTTAACACAAGTATAACGAAATTTTCAACCGTGGAATACTTTCTCCCCAACAGAATGTAAGCTCCACGAGGAAAGGAAAGTTGTCTTGTTCATATCTGTATCCCCTGCTCCAGTCCAGTGCAGATTCTTAATAACAAACAAATGGACACTGTAATGTTTGGGGGATAAACAGATAATATTAGGCTATTTTAGTATGAAATAACCTTTAGTCATTTTTGTACAGAAATATATGTGATTCCTATAGTTTCTGAAACAGTTGTAAATATATAGATAGATAATATCTGTGGATAATAAATGTATTTCTAAGTTTTGGGTAATATTATAACTGAATTTTATCAGCTTTACACAAAATGCAATCTGGAATTATCTCTGTCCCCTTCACCTTATTGGTATCCCTTATCTCAAAACAAAACAAACAAACAAAAAAAAAAAACAAACCAAAAACCAAAGACTGATTTTTAATTATACTTTTTCTAGATGGTTCAGGAGGTTATCATTATGAATAATCATTGCATACAGTGATGTCTTCAGGAATGAGGTATAGTAGGTGGTTTACCTAGGCTGCTATGCTTTTAAGCTCTTAAATCTGTTTAAGATAGCTTTTCTGTCTCTCCTATGTGGTATCACTTTTTGTTACTGGGAGTATATTTGCTTCTGTAAGTTACCCACTTCTCTCATAAATTGCTGCTTCCAAATAAAAGCAAACTAGGAAGTTGATTTCAATGACAAAGTACTAGTAAGAGTAAACAGTGGTGACCATAGGCTTGGAATATCTGCTTTAAGACAAGGACTTTTGTTTCATATATGATTCTATGATAACTACAGCTGACTATTATGAATATAATGCATCGATACCTATCAAAAAGAAATGTCAGGTTCTATGATGTCAAGTTGCTGCAAAGGCAGTTAAATGGTTCTAAAATTCAATTCTTGGGCTCATCATCTGACCATTTATCAGCTCTTATATGAATTAGCAAGAAAGATGAAATATACATGACCTCACTTGCACGGTGCAGTTGCAGGAACATTTTACAGAAGCTCAGAAGTTATAATAAAGAAGTCAATCAATAAATCAATACAACACTTTCCATCAACCCAGCCAAAGGAAATGTTTCTGATGAAGAACACTTTTAGGGAACAAAGTAAACTAAGGACAACACACAAGGTACTGGTAATCTTTACGCTAATCGGTACCATTTTTCAGCAAACGAAAGCTCATTGTGTCTCAGATGCAGCAGCACATACCTTTGAACAAGTGGCAAAGGAAGGAAATTGAGAGTGGAAGTCATGTCCAGTCCACAGTCCAACATAATGGTAGTTGATTTGAATTTCAGCACGTTGCATGGTAAGGTTGGGTGCCCCGACAGGCAATACTGAAAGAAATTTAATCACTTTGATCAATAATTAGTTACATAAAAAAATCTAAAAAGTGATATAGTGAATTAAGTAGAACTGATCATCTCTCATAAGAACAGCACGTAGATTCAGCTAACTTTCTATGCAGCTTCCTCCCTTTTACAGCTCTGGGTACCACTTTCCTCAGCTGCTCAAAAAATCTCAGGTCATCATTTTTCACAGGGTACCAAGTTATATCTCAGGCAAGCACAGTTTTGGAGAGACCAAACTTATTCCAAGTAGAAGGTTTGCAGGCTATAGTTATCTATCCCACTCCCACATGACATTTTCAAATCCCCACTATCCCATGGCACTTAAGTACTGCCTAACGCTGTGGAAGTCCATTAAATTCTAAGTTGGATTCTCAAACAGTGCTATAGGTTAGGTTTTCTCCTGTAAATAAGTGATTTTCCTCAAAGAGAAAATGATTGGGAAGGGTTAACAAGCAAGTATCAGTAAGGAGTTATGGCCCTTCCTTGTCAGAAGAAATGACTCAAAAGGACAAGGGACTTTCCTGATGTGCAGATTCTAAAGCAGGAGTGAGGGACACCTACTCCCAACCAATGAACAGTCTCTTGCCTGGGGCAGCAGACCTCAGAAGTCAAAAGGGCACAAGCCACAGTGGCATATTCCAAGGAGAGTGATGAGGCAAGACAATACACTGACCTCAAACATTTCTCATGTCCTCCTCGATGTAGTGGGGATGACAGATATGTCACACTGAAAATTATTTATATAGGATGTACCCTGTCACCTTTCAAAATTCTACTGCTGCTGTGAAAAAAAGATATGAAAGAGGGAAAACACCTTTTCCCCTGGTTTTAAAGTCTTTCCGTAGAAGCCTCCCTTGAACAGCAAAGCCCAGAAAATGGAGGGATCAATGTTCTTAATCCCTCAACAAGTAACATTCTCCCTTTCTGATTTCAGTACAAGTTCAACACATGTCAGGGTAACGTGGCATTAATGCTGGCCTCCATACAAAGTAGCTCAGGCTGCCTTTCTAGGTATTTGCTGCTCTGTTGGTTCCATCACTGGATAAATTTCCTCCTTTTCTCCAGAGGATGTTATAGGGACTGATTTTTTTTTTAAAACTGCATGTTCTAAAAATGATAAGGACAAGAGCCAAGAAATTGTGGTTATTCTGCAAGTTTTTTTTATTCCAAGTTTATGTCTGGTGATTATATTTTCCAGACCAAACTTCACAGCTCAAGGTCTGAAATGGTACAAGGTAACCTGCAATGAAAATATCACAAGTTATTTAAAATTGTAATTGTCCTTAAAAAGTCCAGGAAGTATGATTTGGGTAATTGTACTTTACATAAGTTCATTCTTTGACAGATATCAGAATTACAGAAAAATTTGTCCTACTAATTAAGACAGAGATATCCCTACCCCTCCATCTGGTTCCCTATTGCTGGCTTGGTCTTTACCTCTGTTTAAGAATTACTTATTAAAGGTAAACACTATCTTGGGGTGTGTGGGTAGCTCAGTCAGTTAAGTGTCTGACTTCGGCTCAGGTTATGATCTCATGGTTTGTGGGTTCGAGCCCCACATCGGGCTCTGTGCTGACAGCTCAGAGCCTGGAGCCTGCTTCAGGTTCTGTGTCTCCCTCTCTTTCTGCCCCTCCCCCGCTCGTGCTGTCTCCTTCTCTCTCAAAAATGAATAAACATTCAAAAACAAAAAGGTAAACTATCTCGAAGCAAACAAAAACATAATAAACTTGCCTTAAACATACAATCTAATAAGAGCTTTCCTACAGTTCTCCTTTAAAAACAATCAGATATTCAGAAAAAATTAAGAAGAAATAAAATGAAATTGTATAATGGTTACTTCTCAGTGGGAAGATTATGGCATAGTTTTCTTCTTCCAGCTTTCCACATTTTTCAAATGTTCAACAATGGCCACTTACTATATTTGTATAATCAGAAAAGGATTAAAACAAAACTGAAAATTTTGCTGGCCATACTGAATGATAGGATCTTTTCTTCCTTCATCCTTAACTCTGAATTACAGATAAGTTACTCTAGAAGATTGATGTGTAAAAGGTGCTGCTCAAAAGATTTCAGGCAAAAGAAGTTAGCTGAAAGACTTTATATCTGCTCTTGTCATACAAAGAGAAAGGTGAGGAACACTTTATAAGGGCCATAACTGAACAGAAGGAACATTTTCAGATCATATACTAAAGGAGTACCAGACCTTGATCTCACTAGCTCCATTTCTATGGATGAGGAAATTGAGCTTTACAAAGTTTGAGCCGCTTGTCTAAGAGCCAAAGACATAAACAGCAGGTCCCCTAACTCCAAAGATCCCACTAGTGCTTCGCAAACTGCACTGCTCACTTCATGGGTCAAATGAGTCAGCTGAGACAGAGAGACTGGCCGAGGTTCACGCACCCAGTAAATGAGGCACCTGCAAAAGTTCTCCAAGTCTGCCTGTGTCTAGTGATGCTCTTTGCATGTTTTTTAACATGCTGCCTGCAACCACCACACAGCTCATAATCAAGCAGTTGTTATTATCTAGTGAGGGTTAGGAGACGAATACACAAAAACATTAGGTAATCATGTGATTTAAATCTTAAGATTAGGAATAAATTCGTATTACAAAAAGCGTGAAAAACAGCAGAGAGAAAAAAATATTGCCCACAATCACTTTTCTATTCCATCTTTTTTTCATATTTGTAAAGAATGTAATTTTAGTACACATACCGCCGTGTGCTACTTTGAAAACTCAAGATGACTGTGTTTTCTTTGTCTGTGCTGCATCACACTTCATTTTTATTGGCTGCCTAAGTAAATATACCATGGTGTGTTTAATCATTCCTTTACTGATGAACATTCAGGGTTGTTTCCAGTTGCTCTATTACAAACATGGCTGTGGTGATCACTTTAGTGCTTATGGCTTTTTCCATATTAGACTATTTCTTTAGAGGATTCCCAGAAGTGGCATTAACTAGGTCAAAAAATGTGAGCAATTTATGGCTCTTGAAAATATGCTGCCAAAATGCTTTCCAAAAAAGGCTGTACCTATTTACAATGTCATCAGTTATATATCAGAAGATGTGTTTCACTGCTTATTCCCATCAGCATTATGGTCAAAACCATCTAGAAGCCATACTAAAATGAAGCTGAATGTTAGTAGTAGCTATCTAAAGCAATTACATGGCCCTCAAAAGGAGAGTCAACTACTTGATACAAGGTTTTAATTCTGAGAGGGAGTTTGGAAAAATGACTTAAAGCAGGGGGTCTGAAATAGGACTGCCTGGGCTCAGATCCTGCTTGAACTCATTCTTAATGTGTGATTTGGGGAAAATCACTTTATTTTTCAAAGACTGAATCCTTCTATCTGTAAGATGCAGTTATAGATGCTACCCTCCTGAAGTTGTAAAGTCTAAATGAATGGAAACAGTGCCTGACTCACAGAATGTGTTTACTGCTGGTTATAGAACCACTAAGGGGCTGAAAAGGCCACCCAAATATGGGGGGCCACCTAAGAAGAGTAGGTAAAGTGAGTGAACAATTTTATAAATAAATATCATCTATTGCTAGTTTTCCCTCTACTTAGATAGTCACTACAGAGTACAGAGGTGAATATCCTAGGCAACATAAGGTTTTACAATTTTTTTCTAGCTTAATAAACACACACCAATGCTTTCATGTTAATTTTATTTCTGATACCAAAGCTGCAGGTTTTTCTGTGTAATGATTTATTATCAATATTTCCTTGTCTGCCTGTTGATCTTTTTCCACTGAATAAACAGAATGTGGTTATGGAACTTATACCTGTTCAACATATATAAACATTGTTTATATTTCTCGGTAGATATTGTATCAGTTATACACACTACATATCTTTCCAATTCTTTCTTTCATTAAAAATTATGGAAAATTCCAAATGTACAAGTAAACAAAACTAGTATAATAAACTCCCATTACTCAACGTGGATAGGTTTAACAACTTTCCTTATTCTGCCTTTGTTCCTTTCCTTCTGATATTGACACATTCAGAAGAATAGCTATTACGGTGACAAACCTAAGTGATCTTTAAAATACTGTTTTTGTAAATAGTCCTAAATTGATCTCTTCTTCACAACAGGGACAAAAACATAAGTCCATTAAACCTCAGTGTCCCAGCAAAATTCATTAAAGGTGATTCCTTTCACCTTTAAGTTATTCTTGGTTTGTAACTTACACCTCCAAGTTCTGTAATAGGTTATATTTTTGAAGCCTCTGTTTTGTTCTTTGGTCTTGTATATCCTTTTTAATCCCAATGCTGTAACATTTATACTTTGCAATATTTTCAAGTAAATTAGAATGACTAGACTTCTAAAGACTCATGTTCTCCAAGGATGTCAATGGAGGCTACTTCAATCTATATATGAATTTTAAAAATGCTACCATTTTTATTATACAGTAACATTTCTCAAGCCAGGAACAATGTAGTGTTTTCCCTTCTATTAATTTATACATGTAATTTCCACTGTGATTTCTTTTTTGAGCCACAAACTACTTAGAAGTGTGAGTGTTTGGTTTACTAACCAGATATGTTATGATTATCTTTTAGTTACTGACTTCTAATTTTATTATGGTCAGAGCATAGAATTTGTACATTAATTTTTGGATCTTTTTTGAAACTTGCTTTGTGACCCTCTGCACTGTAAACGGTTGGTTTTTTGCATATGATCAGTGTGCATGAAAACTTAAAATACATTATACAGAGTAGATTAAGTTTATTATCTTAACTATCCCATACCCTTACTTTCTTGAGTCCTAGGAGAGAAAAACTTCTCAATTTGTCTTTGAATTCTGTCAAATTTTGCTTTATATATCTTGTGGCATCACTGCTAGGTATATAAGAGTCAGTATTATTATTAGTGAATGGTTTCTCTTATCATTGTGTAATACTCCTTCCTAAAATCTATTCCTAGATATATTTCTAAATAATATAGCTATAACAATTTCTCCTTTGGTAAATCATTGTCTCATGTGTTTTTAAACAGAAATTTCAACATTCACAATTAAAAAATGAATCAGATAGATTTTAAAATGGCATAGGAGCGGGAGGAGGGCAAGATGGCAGAGAAGTAGGGAGCTCTGTAATCTGCGCCCGCCCGCACGGATTGAACTGAGAAGGACTGAAGGGATAATACTTGGATTTGCAAGTGGGGGAAAAGAAGAAACAGACGCCAGAAAGAAGACAACCTCAAAGATGCCTGAGTGAGTGACTGTGAACTGGAAATTGGAGGACGGGCGGGCCCTGGAGGTCCAGGGGGACGGAGCCCCAGCCCAATACAGGGAGAACACAGTGCCCCAGGGAGACAAGGGGAAGAGAAAGAGAGATGGAAAACGCACATAGAACCATCTCTAAAAAAGGAGGAAAAACTCGCCCCAGGACGGAGATACACATTGTGTACCCATATATAACTGCTAGTCGTCGGGAGAGAAATCCGTCCCATCTGGCTGGTGAATTCTTCCCTGGGGGCAGCTGCAGCGGCATCCATTCCAAGCGGCACCGCGAAAGGTGACGGTGCCAGCGCTGTCTCCAGCGCAAGCCGGGCGGGGAGGCCGGCCGCCAGCGGGAGTACATCTCATCTCCGGTGGCAGTACAGAACTGCATGGACTAGGATTTGGAAGTGAGGCGGAGCTTGGAAAATACAGATTGGCTTGCCCGCAGCACAGGGAGATCGGACTCAGAAGAGCGGCTTGCAACGCTTGGTTCGAGCAGAGCTTGAAGCGCCGCAATTCTCCCCGCAACCACCAAGGCAGGGCCTTGGAGAGTAGCCCCCGAGACCTAACCTACCTATACCAAACCACGCCCATCCACACAGGAAAGTAGCTTTTGCTTTCTTTTCCCTTTTTTCTTTGCTTATCCTTCTTTTCTCCTGCCATCCAGATATATTTCCCTTATCTTATTCTTCTCTCTCCTCTTGGCTGGTTATACGCTTTTAGACTGTCCATAGCCTTTTGCGGTCTCTGTCCCCCCCCCTCCTTGTTTTTTTTTCTTTCTTATTTTCTTTCTTTTCGTCCCTTTCCTTTTCTTTACTTCCTTTCCCCTTTGGTTTGCTTGTTTGTTTGATTTGTCTGTGCGTTTGCATGCTTTTCTTCCCTGTATGTTAGTCTGTTTTCCTTTTCAGGGCTACTTCAAGAAACAAGCCAAAGTACACATGGTGGAGACTCCCAAATATCACTGACCAGGGAAGTAAAATAATCAAAGGCACAACAAGAGAAACCGAGAGACACCATTAAAAGAACACTTTCTGAAACGACAGGCCCTGGACAGTCAATGAGCCTCCTTTAATAGAGCAATACTAACAGGTGCACAGTGCATAATGAGCTTTTAAAACTGACAAGAGACAGAAAGCTAGCCAAAATGACGAAACAAAAGAACTCTCCCCTAAAGAAACTCCAAGAAGAAGTCACAGCCACAGAACTGCTCAAAACAGATTTAAGCAGCATAACTGAAAAAGAATTTAGAACAATTGTCATAAAATTAATTGCTGGACTTGAAAAAAACATCAAAGAAGCTATTGATACACAGATTAGGGACCTTCAAAATAGCTGTGACGAGTTAAAAAAGGCTATAAAAGAGGTGCATAACAAAATGGAGGCAGCCACTGCACAGATTGAAGAGGCAAAGAGGAGAATAAGTGAATTAGAAGACACAGTTATAGCAAAAGAGGAAGCCAAGAAAAAGAGAGAGAAATTGATACAGGAATGTGAAAAGAGAATTCGAGAATTGAGTGATACAATCAAACAGAACAATATCCATATGATAGGAATTCCTGAAGATGAAGAAAGAGAAAAAGGTCCTGAAGGGGTGACGGATCAAATTATAGCTGAAAACTTCCCGAATATGGGGAAAGAAATGGACATTAAAATCCAAGAGGCCCAAAGAACCCTCTGAAGATGTTAACTTGAATCGACCTTCGGTACGACATATCATAGTGAAACTGGCAAAATACAAAGACAAAGAGAGAATTCTGAAAGCAGCTAGGGAAAAAAGGGCCCTAACATAAGAAGGGAAACCTATCAGAGTGGTTACAGACCTATCTAACAAAATTTGGCAGGACAGAAAAGAATGGCAGGATATCTTCAATGTGATGAACAGGAGAAATATGCAGCCAAGAATCCTTTATCCAGCGAGCCTGTCATTCAAAATAGAAGGAGAGATAAAGGTGTTCCCAAATAAACAAAAATTGAGAGAATTCGTCACCACCAAGCCAGCCCTACAAGAAATCCTAAGAGAGACTCTAGGAGGAAAATGCTGCAAGGAATACAAGGTACCAGAGACATCACTATAAACATGAACTCTACAGAAAACACAATGAACCCAAACCTACATTTTTCAATAATAACACTGAATGTAAATGGACTAAATGCCCCAATCAAATGACACAGGGTAGCAGAATGGATTAAAAAAAAAAAA
>CM053567.1:47100096-47126500 GCA_028646485.1 Cryptoprocta ferox
ATGAGTCTCTTGTAGACAGCATATGGATGGATTTTGTTTTTTTATCCATTCTGCTACCCTGCGTCGTTTGATTGGGGCATTCAGTCCATTTACATTCAGTGTTATTACTGAAAAATGTAGGTTTGGGTTCATTGTGTTTTCTGTGGAGTTCATGTTGATAGCGGTGTCTCTGGTATCAGAGACCTTGTATTCCTTGCACATTTTCCTCATAGAATCCCTCTTAGGATTTCTTGTAGGGCTGGTTTGGTGGTGACGAATTCTCTCAATTTTTGTTTATTTGGGAACACCTTTATCTCTCCTTCTATTTTGAATGACAGGCTCGCTGGATAAAGGATTCTTGGCTGCATTGATTAAATAGTTTTCATGAAAGAGACTGGAACCCAGCAAACAATTTATTTTTAGATAGAAATGGCTTCCTGATAATCACAAATACCCAAAATTGCTAAATTCCAAAGCATGTATAGGAAGAGTGAAGATCATTATTCTCGTTTGAAGGCCACCACTGGTATTGCCTCTGTTCTTTATCCATCATGATATCCTCACAAATCCTATCAGTTTGGAGCAAGACAAAACTCAATTGTAATATAACACTGTCTTATGCTTGTACGTTTTTTTGTTTGTCTGTGTTTGCTTTTCATGTATGTATGGTTTGTTTTGGGCTTGTTCATTTATTTAAGAAATGGTTTTCAGTGAACTTACTTTGAAAACAATTCTTTTTAACAACAACAACAACAACAAAAATTCCTCAGTTCCTTACTGTTCATGTAGAAGCTCTTAACCAACCATCACAACCAATCAATGCCTTCTAACTTCCCCTTCCAAAACAGATATGGGATGCTAACGGCACCTACCTCATATACTCCTCTCCGTACCAACCAAGAGTAGGTTGGTTTGTTCCCTCACTGTTTATATCAGGTATTCTTCAATTGTGGGATTTAATTAGTATCTAAAACCAACAAAATAGGAGTATGAAGAATTGTTTCTATGAAAACTAAGTAGAAAAAATAGAATATTTTGGTATAATAGATGATTTACTTTAAAAAAGAAAATGCTAGGGTGCCTGGGTGGCTCAGTCAGTTAGGGATCCAACTTCAGCTCAGGTCATGATCTCATGGTTCATGAGTTTGAGCCCCATACCAGGCTCTGTGCTCACAGCTCAGAGCCTGGAGCCTGCTTCAGAGTCTGTGTCTCCCTGTCTCTGCCCCTCCCCTGCTTGCTCGCGCGCTCTCTCTCTCTCTTTCTGTCTCTCAAAAATAAATAAAATAAACATTTAAAAATTTATAAAAAAGAAAATGCTATTGAGTTGGGTGGAGGTGAGACTACTGTAAAAAAGTTGGGGAAAATAATAAAATATTAAGATTTGATTCACATATTATATAATAAATGTCTTTAAGGTCTCCCTCCATTTTAAAGAAATCAAAGCTTGAAATCATAAATAATACATTTGGGTATAGTTTATGCATGAAAATCTAATGCAGAGTGCAAATCTGTGGATTCATATACCAAGAAGAGAAAGCCCTTCACCTTAGATCAGGGGTTCTTGATCCTGGCACTATGGACATTTTGGACTGGAGAATTCTTTGTTTGGAGACTGTGGGGGACGAAGAGGGTACAATACTGCCCTCTGAATTGAAAGATGTTTAGCAGCATATCCCTGGCCTCTTTACTACTCACAATGACAACAGCACCTTCACCCAGCTATGACAATCAAAAATGTCTCCAAACATTACCAAATATCTCTAGGGGGTAAAATTATACCAATTGAGAACCACTGCCCTGTATCAAACAATTGATGAATACATGTATATGTATATATTTTCATTAAAGTGTTTAAACAGTTTTTAATGATTTTTATTATAACCAACTTTTTTGATTACATAATCAACTAATTCAAATTAAGTCATATAAGATGACTTTTCTAGGCATAACAGAAAGAAATAAAAAACAACCCTTGACTTTGGCAAATTGGGTAAGATAATAAGTGAATAAGATAACATTAAGTTATATATGATGATATTCCCATTTCTAGCACAACTTTTCTGAGATCAAAACAGAAGCACAGAATTACTGAATAGGTCAGAGCAGGGAAAGATGGCAGAAGCAGCAAAAGAAACAAAAGAAATTTAAAAAACAACTTCCAGGTGGTTGGAAGAGCAGCATAAGGAGAAAGCTTATTATCTTTGACGACACAGTCCTATTCACTGCAACATTTACTGCAGGACCATCCAACACCAGTCAAGAGAGGTTCCTTATGCATAAATTCCAGAAAGCTTAAATGTCTACCATTATAATAGCAAATTATGATTCACTCATTTTGATGTCCAAAAATTTAAGGTGAGTTTTTATGTACTGACACCATCACATATTAAACAGATATCAGTTGGAGTATGATACAATTATTAAAGTTGGTATTTAAAAATATGATTTGTACATGCAAAGAAAAAGATCTGACAGTAAACCAAATTACTAATAGCATTTATCCCCGGTGTGTTGCACTTTCCGTAACTGGCATGACAATATTTCCTTCATACATGTTCTTCTATAACCTTGCTACTCTTCCTATCAAGATTCTGTGTTCCGTGATCTTGAACTGAGGCAGGCCAGCAGGACTGCCTCAATAAACAGAATACAGAGGAAATAACATTGTGTGGTTTCCAAGGCTAAGTCATAAAAAGTGATATGCCTAGCTTTCTCTCTCTGGGACACTTGCCTCTGGGGCCTTGAGGTAGCATGTAGGAAGTCCAACTATTCTGAAGCCACCATACTGGAGAAACCACCAGCCTTCAGTTCTGAGTTCTCCCAACCTGGGCATCAGACACATGAGTGAGCTAGTTCAGATGACTCCAGGTAAGAAATCCCAAGTGAGAATCACTTAACTAAAACAACCCTCAGAACCAACCCTGCAAGAGAATAATAAAATAATTTTGTTGCTTTAAGCTACTAAGTTTTGAGGTGGTTTGTTAAGAGTAATATACAGAACACTGGGGTAGAATGTTAGGAACAGGAGAGGGCAGCTACACTCATTATTTTATATATACTTTTCATTGTCTGGATTCTTTCTATGTAAAACATTGTAATTGCAATTCTAAGTCTATACATTCCCTGCTGTTCTGGCAAAAAGAGGAGAAAACTGAGCTTATCCTCAGGAAAGAGGGAACTTAAAATTCTTACCTATCATCTATACTGACCATCTTTAACCACCATCATTGGTACCAGCATTCTACAGCCAAAAGCATTTGTCAGGAAGCTAAACTCGGCAATCTACCTGGTGTTAATCACTATTTTTGAGAGTAGATCGGAGAAATTACTGAACCAAGAATAATTCAGGTGCAGAATTGAAATCCGTACCTATTGAAATCTGTACCTCTGGGTTCAGTCTTTTTTCTGATCTTATCAAATCCAAACTCTGAGCATCCTAGAGTTTAGGCCTATGTCTTATATAATCTGTAATCAATATTAGTTACACGAATAAGAAGTAATAAATGGACTTTGAAAATAAAGGAGAAGGAATAAGAATGCAGAGAGGGATAAGTCAATAAGAGATTCAAGGAACTAACACTTCAGCTAGAATCTAATTCATACACAAAATGAAAACTAGAATATTTAAAATGTGATACAAATTCCAAGTAAATACAAATTATATATACTATTAACTGAGTGCATAAGTACAATTTATATATGGAGTAGATGACTGGTCCAAGTGTGACAGGGTTCATGGGAAAGTATCTCCTCAGAGAGAAAAGGCTTTAAGTGGGCTTTATTAAGAAGGTTTTAACTGGCAAGATAAGGATATACAAAGATATTAAGCGGGGGAAAGTAGCAAGTACCAAGAAATGAAGGCTGAAAACATACAACAGGAAAAAAGGTAATTCACTTAAATGTAATTGAGAAAAAGTCTTTGGGAATAAGAAAACAGGTATCACTAAGGGAGGAAAGAAAATGTTAAAGAACCTTTAAAAAAAAAAAGCACGGGATTAAAACTGGAATATAACACAATTCAAACTAAGGTACAGCAACTTCTTGAATGACTTGATGAAAAGTGTTTGATGAAAATTATTCTAACAGTACTTTGCACCATGGAATAAAGTAAGGAAGAGGCAGAGAGGCCAGTTTTACTGCTGTAATCATCTCAGCAAGAAGTGATGAGGATGGCAACTATAGATGTAAAAAGATCTAAGAGATGTGATGGTGAAAGAATCAGTGGAACATTGCTGATGAATTAGATGGGGGAGGAGGGAGGGAAGTATGAAAAGGAAAGTACTAAAAGGGTGTTTTAGAGGTTTTAAGACCAGGAACTCCAAGACCACAGGTAAATTTTAAAAAGAAAGTAAAAGGACGATGGAAGGGAGATCTGGATAGAAAGAATTTTAACTAAAAGGAAATAGGCATTTGCATCAAATGCAATTAAGGCCTACAAAAGGTTAACTAAGAAGAAAAACAAATCAACGAACAAAAATAGGAAAACATTACTTGCAAAATATGAGAATTCTAACAATTCAGGAGGAGAGTAAATACCTTAGAAACAGAAGCAGAGGCCAACTAATAGTAAAATGATACGGTGTGCCTCAATCTGGAACCAGTCTCCTAAGCACTTTACAAAAATTGCCTCATACGCTCACAACAATCCTGTGATATGGGTACTATAATTTATCACCAATTTACAGAAAGAAAAATGGATACATACAGCGAGTTCATACAAAGTTACAGAATAAGTTGTAGAGGTCAGATATACACCTAAGTAGTCTGGTTCTCAAGTCCAAGACTCTGAGAAGAATGATGACAGACATTAAAAAAAAAAAAAAAGGTGATAAACTACTTTGTGAGGACAAAGGTTCATGAGATGGCTGACATATGATAGCAGATATGTTGACAAAAAAATCTTAATAGATTTAGAAAACTAGGATAAGGGAGAACTTATTGACCAAAAGGAGGTGGGAATAGGGACCAGGGGAAGGATTGCCTTAAGAATTGGTATATAAACCCTCCTACACTGTTGGTGGGAATGTAAACTGGTGCAGCCCCTCTGGAAAACAGCGTGGAGGTTCCTCGAAAAATTAACAATAGAACTCCCCTGTGACCCAGCAATATCACCGCTAGGGATTTACCCAAGGGATACAGAAGTGCTGATGCATAGGGGCACATGTACCCCAATGTTCACAGCGGCGCTTTCAACAATAACCAAATCATGGAAAGAGCCTAAATGTCCATCAACTGATGAATGGATCAAAAAGATGTGATTTATCTATACAATGGAATACTACATGGCAATGAGAAAGAATGAAATCTGGCCATTTGTGGCAACGTGGATGGAACTCGAGTGTGTCATGCTAAGTGAAATAAGTCAGGCAGAGAAGGACAGATACCATATGTTTTCACTCATAAGTGTAACAGGAGAAACTTAGCAGAGGACCATGGGGAGGGGACGGGGGGGAAATAGTTAGGGAGACGAAGGGAGGCAAATCAAGAGAGACTCTTGAATACTGAAAACAAACTGAGGGCGGAAGGGGGAGGGGGAATTGGGAAGGGGGGTGATGGGTATGGAGGAGGGCAATTGTGGGGACGAGCACTGGGTGTTTTATGGAAACCAACTTGACAATAAACTATAAAAAAAAGTTGGTATATAAAAATATAAAAGTTTAAGGGGCGTGTGGGTGGCTCAGTCAGCTGAGTGTCCAACTTCACCTCAAGTAATGTGGGTTCGAGCCCCACATCAGGCTCTGTCCTGACAGCTCAGAGCCTGAAATCTGCTTTGGGTTCTGTGTCTCTGCCTCTCTCTGTCTTTTTCCTACTCATGCTCACTCGCTCTTCTCTCTCTCAAAAATAAATAAACATTAAAAAAATTTCTTAAATAAATTAAAATTTAAGAAATGAATGGATGATATAACCATAAAAGACTAGACAGTTTGGGGTAT
Source organism: Cryptoprocta ferox (assembly GCA_028646485.1). NCBI lineage: Eukaryota > Metazoa > Chordata > Mammalia > Carnivora > Eupleridae > Cryptoprocta > Cryptoprocta ferox. The sequence goes on from CM053567.1 coordinate 47,106,009, forward strand.
AATACTAACCATTAAGTATAACATCTAGAAAAACAGCTACTCTTAACTACAACACATCCCATCACAATTTAGTAGCATAAGCAGTTACAGAGAATGGATATGGATTATTTAAAATAAGGCACATGTCAGGGAGGAAACATTTCAAGTTATATAGGCATTTAACATTACCAACTATTCTACCATAAAACCAAGCACATAGTAAGTTTTCAGTAGGTATTATGTTATGTTTGTGCATTTTCCAAAAGTTCTGAAGACCGTCTTATTAGAATTACCTGGCATGCTTATTACAAAGGACACTTCCTGGGCCCAACTAAGACTTTTAAATCTAGGTGTGGAGCTCAGAAATCAAAAATCCTAATACATTTTCCAGGCAATTACTTTGCAAAAAGTGGAGATGCACTGCCTTCCCATGTTGCCTAAGTATTAGTACTCTATGACCCCCAAACTGTTTATCTTCTATGGCTTATATAATCTGACATAGATCTTCTAAATTCTTTCATTGCCTATGCTTGACTTGTTCTAAAATCTCAGTTTTGGTTTGGTTAACACAATCAAGACTTTGGTTTTGGAGTTTTTAGCTCTTAAATCCATACCAACTCTAATATGGACAGGGAGAAGAAAGCTCTAGTTCCTTTCCCTGACATCATGTATCCTCTGTTAAACATAACATATGGTGTTGACTAGACGCTGGGTTGACCCAGTATGTCAATTCCTATGTTGTCAGATCTATGGTGAAGAAAATAAAATGCTAACTACTACCGACTCACCATATGAATTCCTGTTTATTGCCTCTAGAGTAAGGGGGCACAAATGTCCCGTCTTTGTTTCTAACTTTTGCTAAAAAGTTTAATGAGTATTAATTTACCACAAAAGCTTGTCAGGGTTCTAAGAGGATGGTTGTCACCATATAGACCGTACCTAAGGCAATGTTTCTGTTTCTGAAAAAGTGAGTCTTTTAAGAAGTCTCTTGACCTCAATGATGGGGCAAATAACAGCCAACAGGCTGTTTACTTGATAAGAGGCAGAAGTGAAAAAAGAGCCTCTTTAGTCAACAAGGGACACTCCTTGATAGAAGCAACTAGGATCCTGAAAGAATAGCTTCAGGTACTTTCAAACTTCAGTAGATCTGTGCTAAGATGGAATAGCCATGTCTCTAGTGTTACCTCTGGTTCTGTCCTTAATCCTGTCTCATTCCATAGTTCTACTTTGTCATCTTTCTGGTTTGCCTGAGGTGACGAACATAAAAAGCTAACACTAAATTACATGGAGACTTTTGCCATTTCCTGCAAATTATTTGATCTTTGAAGAAAAGGATTAAATCCAACTAATCTTTATATCCCACAGAGTACTTAAACATGCACTGCTATACTTGACATGTTTAACTGAGTGCCCTGTTCAACCACTACAAGAGAATCCTCCTCATGCAGAGCACCCAAAAGCATTAACCTTGTATAAAAGGTGACTTCCCCCTGTCCTATCCCCAAGGTCATGGAGTATGAATTGACATCTAACTCTTGGTCATGCAATGCATTCAGATTTCTCTCTAGCCACTTGAACTAAATAAAAGCAGCACACAGTCACCACTAAGAAGTAAGCTTTAGGTGAAAGGAAAGAACAGTTCAAGTCAGCACCATTGGCAAACCAAATCCACCTGTTAAGTCAAAGTTATGGAGAAACGGAAACTATGGAAAAACTACAGCAAGGCAAATAGTAGTGGAAGAGAGAAGTAACAAAAGGTTGATGAAGCAGACATAAAAAGGGAAGGCAAGACAAGAAACCATATATCCACAGAATGAGAGGCAGATAGATTAGCTTCTCAAATTCCTGACTCCCTTTCACAGAACCCTAAACAGCTGGATCCCTACAACCTCCCTTTGAAGCTCAAAGAATTCCTCATTAAAATACTATTTTTTTTTAGAATGTACAGCAAGATAAATAAAAAGCTGGCAACAGATAAATCCAAAGAGGAAAAAAAAAATGGCACCAGGAGGAAAATGAAATTTCAGGTTAGCCAAAAAGTTTTCTAAATATGAAGCTGACTTATCAGAAAGTACCACCAATACTTGTCATATTCTTGTCAATGAAACAAATTAGAATTTAATTTATGTTTTCAAAGCAAATTATCAGTGTGTGCTGGAGTCCAGATCCAGCAGGTCCAGGGTTCCCTGAAGGATGGACGGTGTCGGCGAGACTGAGAGAGCCTCAAGTTTCTTTCTGATCACCAGGCAGGCATCTCAGCTCTGTCTGATTCTCTAGCTTTATTTATAGTGAAAGGTACAAGGAGCAGAAAGACAGGCGGGTGTTTAGTAAATGATTTCTCATAGATAATTTTTTCAGCACAATTTTCCAGAACATGGATTCTGCAGAAGTTACAATTCTAATCTTAATAGTAAGGATTGTCATAAAAAAACTTAGCTACAGGCACTCATGCTTTATACGGGAAGGGCAGGTATTTTTTAAGTGTACATTTTTTCCATAGGTTGTATAAGACCAAGATATACAAAACCTCAGGTATAGCCCTAAAAAAGTGACCTTTAACCATGAAGCAAACAGCACTGTTTAGTAAAGGTCAGTTTTTTATGAGTAAGGGTCATTAGGCTGTTTATAGCTCTAAGAGAAAGTTCCCAGAAAAACAGGATCCCCAGGAGACACAATGTCTACCTCATGGCCACAAGGACAGATGATGTATATTTTGCATAAGTTGCAGGGCTGACTTTTGCAACATTTACCCTAGCCCAGGAGGTATTAAGTTTACTAGTTTAATTATAAGGTTTTTCAGGGCAGAATGGAACGTAGGGGTAGACCTAGCGATAACTTTATACACTAGTCTTCTTGAATTACTGGGTTGTCCCTGACCAGGTGCAATCACCGCCCCAAGGCCAGAACGAGAGGACAGCTTGCTCTTGATTTTAATTGGCAAGGCACTCCGAGGTATGGTGCTCAAGCACAAATGATAGTTACAAGAGGGCAGATACTGGTCGCCGCCTGGCGGCAAGAGTCCTTGCAAACTTGCCGTACCCTCACCAGGAATTTTCACTGAACCAGTGAGTTCTGGATGACTCCCAACAAGTGTGCACAAAAAACTGTCTCAAACTCCGAGGAGAAAAAACCCACAATGATATATCTTTTCTGGTAACATATCTGAAAATCTTTTGTTAGCCTGTTTAAAGCAGGTCTTCGTTGTCTGATGTCTATAATAACTAGTAGTATATTACATGAATAGCCTCATCTTTGAAGACAGGCTTCTTAATTTACACAACTGACAAAGAGAAAGCAAAGGTCAGTCCTATAACTAGCCTCTAACCTGACAGTCCTTTCTTGTACCTAGACTAACAATAGTATCTAGAACTCTTTTTCTCCTCTAAAGATCCTTTCCCTGGGAATAATCTTTGAACTTTCTCTGAAGAGATTTCCCTTAGAACAAATTCAAAATAAAACTACGACATGAGCTCACAATCAATTAATCTGATAAGTTTGTTTTAAAGACCAAACTAACATCAGAATAATTATAATTTTGGTAATCTTATACAGATTCTAGCATACTTCCAGTCTGGCAAGAAATATATCACTTAAGCCTTGAATTCATTTAAATCTTGCACTTTATTTATCGAAATTTTCAAGGTTACTAACTTTTACTAAAAAGTTTAATGGGTATTAATATTATAAATCCTTAATTAAGTAAAGCTTGCCAATTTTTAAATTCTGAAAAGTTCATTGGAATTTTACATACAAATTTTCAAGATGTGCCAAAAGAATTTCTGTACTACTACAAAAGGCAAAAGAGTGAAATTACTGACCCAATAATTGGTGTTCTCCTTAGCTATATTTGACAAAACAAAATTTATGACTTAAGAGAGGACTTATTCAATCTTTATAACAACAGAATAGTTCTTGAATAGTATCTGATTGTGGTGGTGGTTACAGAATCCACACATAATAAAATGGCATAGAACTATAAACATACACTGTACCACTATCAATTTCCTGATTTTAATAATGCACTAAAGATACATAAGATGTAACCATTAGGGGAAACTGGGTGAAAGGTACAGGGCCCTCTCTACTATTTTTGCAACTTCCTGTGAATCTACAATTATTTCAAAATGAATAATAATTCAAAATAAATGAGGAAGCAAACTTATTACTTTAATTGATAACAAAAATACCATATAAATATTTTTTAAATTAACCTAAATAGCCTATTTAGCCAACTACAAAGCAGAGACCTAATCTTTTATACACACAAATGTACACTGTCAATAACATAGTGAAGTCACTTAATTGACATGCTGTCAACTAAGATATTCTATTTCAGAAAATGGAACTTAAAATTGGAAGTAACCAATAACTTGAACTGTTTAAATAATTCCTTGTTTCAGGGAAGACCAGGTTGGATGATGCCTGTGTTGCATTGAAATAAAAGTAATAGATTTATTTTTAAATTATTATTCTTTATTTAAAGAAAAGTACTTTTTTGAAGGGAAAAAACTAGCAGATATTTTTATTTAAGCTTAGACCTACAACCGTTGGAGGAAAATAGAGTTTATTGGAAAAGATGATACAGAATTTCAAATAAATAATATCACACCACCTTCTGAGAGAGGTTTTCCTCAGACAACAGCGTGTACAGCAACTATTCTTGTCCTGAATGGTTCTAAACAGCTACTATGTAAAACCAAACATAGGCTATCTTTGACTCCAGAAAATGGATTTTCAACCAAATAAAGATAATATTCAGAATAGCTACTTTCAAATTCTCCACAATGAACAATTATGTTCATGAAGTTATATGCTGGCTAAATTACTGGATGCAAACTATAGTCATAATTTAGCTTCCTACAAAAATTACATTTTATCTGGACTGATACCTTACCTATCATCTTGCTGCCTCTATATCATAGTTTTGGGTAACATTTATCCTTGTCTCAATTTGGTAAAACTGGACATTCTTTCTCCTCCTTGAGAGGAATGAGATACAAATATAAATCGCTGTATGTTTACCATCTACCACTTTGGAAAATCAACTGAAGCAGTGGAAATAAACTAGTCACCCAACCTCAAGCATATATATTAGTATGTAAATAAAACAGATGTTTGTCAGAGAAGCTTCCAAATCATATAATGCAACTACTCAATTGTCTCTATAGCCATGTTAAAAAAAAAATCTGAAATAGAGTGAAATCTGATTTGTGGGAAAAAAGTGAAAGAAACCATACAGATTTAAAAGCCTTTCATGAAGTTAGGTTAGAAGATGAAAAGGTTAGATTAGCAAGGTAGAATCTAAGGTTGAAACATAAAATGTATTAACAGGACAAAGAAAGTAAATTTTAAATTGCTATCTGAATTAGGCAATAATCTAACTAATACTGCCTTTTATTTAGAGAGGAAAAAACAGAAGCCAAAGCAACAGAATATACTATCATTCTTTATACAGCAATAGGTTTTAAAGTTCACAATTAAATTTTTACTTTTGAAGACATTACTAACAATTGCAACCCTTATAGATTAATAATATACCCCACCTTCCTTATCTATGCTAAAGAGTGCTTGTTTGGCCTACTACTAGTTTGTCAGAGCAAAGGTATAGGGTCTGGAGTTGATAATGATAAAATACAAGGCAGGAACCAAAACACAAAATATGTGGTATAACTTGATAATAATAGTAATAGTTAACATTTATGATATGCCTGAAGTATTCTAGGGACTTAAGAGCACTCTAAGGGCTCATGATAATCCTATAATGTGAGGACTATTTATCCCCATTCTACAGATGAGGAAACTGAGGAACCAACAGATTAAATGACTTACCCAAAGTCACATAGCCAGTAATTGGCAAAGCCAGGATTGGGACACAGGTAGCATGGCAGTTTGATTTATTTGAAATACTGGGGAGCCACTGAAGGATTACAGGCAAAGCATCGCTAACAATCAAATTCACATTTTGTTTTAGCAAGATCTCTCAGTAGGAGTGAAAAATGACAAAGAAAAAACATTGAAACCAGGAAGATTAGTTAAGAGACTGATGTGGCAAGACAGAAATGATGCAGGCCTGAATTAAGGGAATAGCATATAATGAAAAGAAGTGAACTGATAGATACAAAGGATGTAAAATCAACTTCATTCTATGATTGCATGTGGAGAATCAGAATGACTCAAGGCTTGACTGACTAGGCCCAAACCTACAGCTTCACATTTTAATCACACCACTACTTTATCAAAATCTTAAAGCAGATAAATTTAGTCTCAGGACATCCTCATTTCAGCAATAGCCACAGCATTTGACTTTCCCTTTCTGAAAACTGTAACTATATACATTAAAATTACTGCCCCTTAGCAATGCCACACTAATTGTTTAATATGAATGCAGTAAAGAAAGCCATTAAATGTTTTTGTTAAACTACACACAGACCATCACTGAATATAAGACACAGAGAAGCTACAGAGAATATGTGTAATTTCGTCAACATTCTTATCTAATTGGCACTCTAAGTTTTAAGAAAACCTAAATGCCCTTTGAATACATTAGAATCAACTAATCATTTATAAGAAAGGGTCTATGGACACCTATTTTAAGACTCAAAAAAAGGTAAAATAATTCATAACTTCGAAGCTAAATATAGTTTTTTCTCCTTTGAATATATTTAAAAAATAAAATTAAGAATGCTATCCTTATACCTCAATTCAACGATCTGTAAAGTACTGCATTCGAATTATAATAACTATTGGAAAAACTTACTGTAACTTCAACCTTATTACCATTATAAGGGTAAAACTATGCTAGAGCCAAAGCCTTCCAGTAACTAAATGCTCTTGGAAAGTGTCCAAGACAATGTTATAGTAAATTTCCAACTTGTTTCATCTAAGATCAAGAAAAACAAGTTATCTAAAGCACTGGATTAAGTTTAAACAGACTCTAACTAAAAGTTATACCTCAAATAAATAATCAATTAGAAAAATCTTTACTCTGTACTTATGATGGGCCCTAAGACCAGTAAAGGTCAGGTGGGGAGACAGCTGCACCTAAGAATTTAAGTCACATATTAATTAATATTATTTTAAGAAAAATTTCAATACCAATAGCTTCCATTTTGAGAGAAATAGATTTTGGCAGAATCTGTTAAAATAATGCTTTATAATGATACTGAAATGTGGCTTCTAAAATGTGGATGGACAGCATATGGTGGTAGTTACTCTGGTTTCTAGTTTGAGCCACTGTTCAGTCTCCTGTTATCTGTGGTTCAGATTCCTTTTAACAGGCTGTATGTCTAACAAATATACACCAATTTCATATATAAACAAACATAATGGTGCTTTATGTGAGTGCATATGTAAAAGTAGCTATATGACACTCTAGATAAGCTGTGATTTCCACTCATAACAATTTTTTTATAAATTAAAGTTCTACTAAATTGAGAAGAAAAAGCCAGCAGTTAAGAGAAAAATCCAGCCAAAAAGCAAAAAGAGTTACAAAATTAACCCTGGAAGCCAAAAAAAAAAAAAAAAAAAAAAAAAAAAAACCTAAATAAAGCAGGTTCTCAAAACAAACAAATTTAACACATTTTCACTGAGCACTTTCCAGTTTATCTATAAATGTTCACATTTTTAAAAGACAGAGTGCTACACCAACTTTCATTTATGAAAAATGACATCCTAGGGTAAATCTCTAATTTACAAGAGAAATAATTCAAGTTTAAAGATCTGCAGACAAAAATAATAGATGCAAGAGCTGCAAAGAAATGAACCAAAAAAGCAAACATGGTTTTACAGGAAACATGGAAGCTGTCTGCAACATTTAAAAGTGGGATGGACTGAATATAACATACAAAAAACCCCAAATGAACAAATTAGTATAAATATCCCCAGTGTGTTCAACGTCTACTGAAACAAGCAGTGCCATTCCAACAGATACTACAAAAACTGCCATAAACTGGTTACTTCTATTTTTTAAAAATGATTAAATGATGAGATCTGTTGCAATATATTTTATAACTTACCAATACTATTAGTGATGCTTCAACTATGGATTTGTGCTAAGAAGAGTGAAATCTGTTCACACAGCAGTGAAAATGAAGCCTCACTAAAGACATTCAACATAAAGCTGACCCCTAAAGGCTCCCTGATGCACATTTGCAACCACAGTATTCATGATATGCAGTACATTAAACTAGCAACAGATTGGTTAAAAACAGTTTGGATTCTCAACTTCCCATAATACAGGCAACATTTTTAGAAGCAATCATATTAAAATAAATGTGTCTTTCACAGTTACGGGATGAAATTTTAAGCTGGACAGGCACCAATGCCCTGATTTTCTACTTTTTTCATAAACCATATGACTTCCACATGCTGACAGTGTTTTATGTTTTAACCTGCAGTAAAGGCTTTACATCATTTTAATGCTCAGTGCTTAAAATGCAACAGAATCACCTCCGCTAAAGGCAAGGAGGTTTGGTTTACCTTTAGTGATTTCAACCAGACTACTAGTAAGAAAAAGTTTAATGAAAGCTTTTCCCAGTAAGTAACTTTGCATTTCCATGGAAGAAAACAACAAGAAAATCTGAGGCAGGGAAGGTGAAAGAGAGTATTTTTCCAACTCTTAAACATTTGAATTTTTATTTCTAAAATAAATATTGAACATCTAAAAACTACATCTAACAGGATATCTTTCAGCAAATATATACTCTATTAAATAATTACACAGGATTTTCCTCCAGTTTTTGCAAGTTAATATTTCAGGTTAAGATAGAAGATTAAAACAAAAATTGTGGAAATCCTAGTCTATAACATACCAAAGGTTCGGCCTTGAATCAACATATTTTATATCCTAAATTTGTGATTTAAAAGACACATCAATTTTTTTTCTATTCAGGTCAGTCTAAATATACATACTACCTCATATTTATAATCAGCTTATCTGTGTGAATGATCAACTGCAGAAATTTCAAATCAAAGGTTATAAGACATTCCATAAAACTACATACTGTACCTATGTGACTTTTCAGTTTTTATGGACTTTTCAGATTTTATGGAATCCTTTCCTCATAGGTTCAAGAATTGATAAATTTGGATCCAAATATGTAAATGCTTTGAAGTCTCAACAGTTAAAAGAGCAATTATGCCAATTCCTTTAGTTATGTAAAGGTCTATTACACACACATACACACACAAAACTGTCACAGAAGAAGGTTTAGTGAAAAATTTTAATTTTAGACTGAAAAAAACTACAAAACATATGGTCTTAAATTCTCCTGGTGTAATGTTATTAAATATTAAAGACTGTGAGAAAAAAAAAAGATGTTGCAATCCTCTTGCCTTTTATAACTCTACTTTAAAATTGAGAAAAAAAATCAAAATTCAAATATTCCAATTCACCTAGATCTAACAACTTAGTTGTACAATTTTAAATTAGTTTAATGCAAAGCACTTCAATCCTGATGTGACAATTACCTGTGGCATAAATGCAAAATAAAAACAAATGCAAGTCCTTTTCATCTAATGATGCATTTTATAGCAAAACCACAAAAAGCACAATCATATTAGCACAAACTGAATAAAAAGGCACAGGAGGCATCATGTCCATCCAGGAAGAGAAATGTAGCATGCCAAGAAAGAAAGGAAGGACTGAAAGAAGGAAGAAGGGAAGGAAGGAGGGAAGGGAAGACGGAGGTTTCTATACCTGAAGGATCCCAGAGAAATCAACTAGTCACATCACTCTATCCTATTAGATACATTAGGGTTTCTAAAGCTTCAAGGTAAAGAACAGCAATCACTTCATACCATTCAACTTTACACAGTATAGTATCTTTCATGTCAACTGCCTTCCATCCTTCACTCACCCAAGCTTCCTCACTCTTCCATACCAGCTTTCAGACAAATCCGAAACAGAACAGGGTGGGGTAGAAGAAAAATACAAGCAGCGCCTTTCTGCTACTGCCCCCGCCCCCAAATAATTTCCAACAGTTTTTCCTACTACGAAAATAAGTCTGCCTATCTTAAGATACACAACAGTCATTCTATGTCTTTAGTAGACACACAGAGACGCATACACATGTCAGCACTTCCAGACCCCCACTGCACAACCCCGAACCTTAAGTAATATTTATTGCATTTAACATGAAAACAACAAGATAAAACTACCTACTGTTTCGGGGTGAGGGTGGGTGGAGGACTCCTTTCAAAGTAGCCCCAATAGTGTAACCAAAACACAGTTCCGGAATAAAATATTAAGAACACTTTTCCTTTCCCACCTATCTATGGACTTAAGGATGCAAAAATCCATCTCCAAACCACCTCACCTCTAAAATTCTTCAGCCGGGAGTTTGGGGTGGAGATTTGTCCAGGGGAGGGGGCGGAGGCGGGGAGGAGAAGTGTGAGCCGGCAATGGGACACAAACGAGTTGCTAACCCCAGCTACCCCGCACCACGTCGCCAGCCCAAAGGTCCAGGACTCGGACCTCACGCACGCTTCTCTGCCCAGGCCCAGTTAAAAGCTATGACTCCAGCTATCTAACTTCCTATCTACAGACATTTATTGAAGACTAACATATCACACAAGTACACGTCACACAGTTTAAAACACAGTTATAAACCCCAAACAAACCCACACACCTCAAATTCACCTCGCAGTTTCCCAAACTCCAAACATGAGACCCCACCTCCAGGATTCAAACCTTCCGCCCACAGTGGAGGAAACCAGGAGAAAAGAGTTGGGGAGCAGCCGACGCCTTTCAATTACCGCCCCCCACAAACTGCCCCACCCCACACCCTCCGTTCGGGTTACCCACTCGGAAGCCCCGTTTCCTCCCTCTTCTCAATCGGGCCGCTTCAGAGACCCATCCCCAGCCCACTCACTTTCTCCCCAAAACCCCTCAAAAAAAAAAAAAAAGTGAAGAGAAAGAAGTGAGGAAAGAGACTTGAGGTAGTCCGGCTTCAAAACCGCTCGACTCACCTCAGAATCCTTGCTGAGTTCTCTCCGCCCGGCACAGCCCCCTCCCCAACGTCCCAGTACGAAAGGCTGAGGCAGGGAGGAGGGGAAAGCGGGAGGGGGAGGGGTGTCTTCCGCGTGGGGCGCCAGTCGGGAGGGAACTGGGGAGGGGTTGAGGCCGGCGCAGGAAGAGGAGAAGGGGGAGGGGAGGCCCCTATCTCCCAGTCTCCCCCTGAAAACCTCCGTTGTCTCAATCACATCAGACTGACTGTCTTTGTCTGGCTGACAACCGCCATATTGATATCAACAGCCCCGCTCCCACCTGCTGCAGCCGGGCGGCCCTGGGAGTTGTAGTTCTTGCCTCCCTTGAGTAAAAGCTCGGAACTCGGCATCCAGAGGCCCTAGGGAACTACAGATCCCGGCAAGTCCCGCGCCCATCCGCCTTCCCACAGGGAGGAGGGGAAAGGGACTCCAGAGCCATGGGGACTACACATCCCAGAATACCATGGGTGCCAGGCCCGGTTAGGGGACATGATATCATGCTGGGGTGCAGAGGGAGGATGAATTGGCGGCGGGGATGAATTTGAGCTGACCGAGGGAGGCGTTGGAAAGGAATGGGACGAAAAAGAAAAATGACCACAGTTCCCATGATGCACGAAGAGATGACTACATTTCCCATCATGCCCCGGGAAGGGGGCGTAGAGAAAAAGGACTGCATGTCCCGCGATGCTCTCGGCAGGCTAGTGGCAGAGCTTGAACCGGAAGACGCTTTCTCCGTTTGAGAAGTGGAGTGTCTGGTACTGAACAACCAAAAGTCCAGTATGAAACTGGTGAGTCTCCGTTCCTAGGTCATAGGGCAAAGGTGATGCCATATCCTTTTGGACTTCGTCGTTTCCACTTTGGGAAGGGAAGTAAAGAGTGGGGTGGACCAAGGAAAGCTGCTGTTGATGAGGTTTGAATCTTATCCCCCCCACCACCTCTCACCCCCAGCTACCCGGAGATCTTATCCATTCATTGGCGGGTCCCTGTGGTTAAAGCCGTTCACTCTGTCGCATTTCTTCTGCAAACTAAGGTTGGGCTTTACGAGCCAGGTTTCATTTGTTTCTCAGCTGCCACGTGAGTGTTGTTAATAGGTTAACTTCTTTCGTGCTGCTAGCGCTTGATTAGCGTTTTTCCCCACCGTTGTTGAGGCGGCTTTGGTTAGATATGAGTAGAAAATATTGAGCAGAGGGTAATCACTTATTAAAGTTTGTGTTACAGACTTTTAACTGCCCTAGGAATTCAGAGAGGGACGAAGTCAGGGTGTGATCTTGGAGGATTTGAGTCTTAAATCCTGTAACAGTGGGCTTAGAGGAAGTGTTAAGGCATTCCAGCCTAGGGACTGCGTGAGCCAGGGTTAGAGGGAACATGCCAGTATATCTGGAGAAGTCTTTGCATCACAAAACCCAAACACTTGGCTTATAGAAAAGCTTCCAAGACCTTTATTTTGGGCCATTTTACTCATATTGTGCATAGATCTAACTAGCTTATTCTACCTGTATGGAATTGTTAGCATAATTAGGTGTGAGATGCTCTTTCTCAGCCTTTTAAAATTCATTTTCCTGCAGCCAAATATTGTCAAGCTTTACTTTCTGTAATTTTTATACAAAAACAAAAGGTGTGTTTTCTTATTTAAACATACTTTTCCAAAGCATGTGTGCCTTTATGTACGCACACATACACTACAGGCATATACTCTGTGAAGTATCAGTTTTCTGAAAAGAAGTCAGAGAAAGTATTAAAGTAGATTTAACTTCAAAACTGCTTCCATTTCAAGCTGTTTACGTAGAGAGAAGGGTGCAGATCAGTAAACCTTGACTGTCAATTTGCTCCTAGGTCAGTGTGTAAAACATTTAAGAATGCAGAATTGAAAGTCACTGCCTTGCCCTAAAGAAGTATGCAATTTAATGAAAAAGATAGAAAAGAAAACCAAAATTATAATCGATTACAATCATGGTAAAAGAAGAGCGTGTTCAGGGTTTGGGGAATTAAGAGGAAAATGGAGTGGGAGAGAGGAGGGATATAGCTTCCTGGACAAGACTCAAACTGATAAGAAAGATGAGTAGGCCAGGGCCTTCCATGAAGAGGGCTCAGGTTATTGGTGCAAAAGAAATTGCACTTAAGTGGTTGGAACACAGACCAGGTGTCCTCAATAAAGGATAAACCACATTTGGTGTGCTTGGTGAGAAGGCGTGCAAATGTGAAAAATTTTTTTCCATAAAAACTCATTTAACTGAGGGTATCAGAGAGCCAAGGTTTACTTTACATATACTTTGGTAAGTTCATAATATTCTCCTGCTTAACTTATTTACAAATGTGAAAACCTGGAAAGGAAAAAAGTAACTTATTTTTTCCTCTAAGAATCAAAATATGCCAGGGGTGCCTAGGTGGCTCAGTTGGTTAAGCATCCAACTGCGGCTCAGGTCATGATCTCATGGTTGGTGAGTTCGAGCCCTGAGTCCAGCACTGTGCTGACAGCTCGGAGCCTGGAGCCTGCTTCATATTCTGTGTCTCCCTCTCTCTCTGCCCCTCCCCCACTCACACTCTGTCTGTCTCTCTCTCTCTCTTTCTCTCTCTCAAAAATAAATATTGAAAAAAAATTTTTTGAAGAGCCAAAATATACCTCATAGGAAGAGAAAGTGTTCTATCTTTAATCCCTCCCTCTTTCATTTTTTTTCTTTTTTTTTTAAATTTTTTTTTTAATGTTTACATGTTTTTGAGAGAGAGTGAGACAGAGTGCAAGCGGCAGAGGAGCAGAGAGAGAGACAGACAGACAGAATCTGAAGCAGGCTCCAGGCTCCAAGCTGTCAGCACAGAGCCCGATGCGGGGCTTGAACTCACAAACCGTGAGATCATGACCTGAGCTGAGGTCAGGCACTTAACCAACTGAGCCACCCAGGTGCCTCTTTCCCTCTTTCAATCCATGTGTTACATATTAAAACTCATTTGGTAGTTGTTAGATGATCTATAAGGAGGAATTACTATCAACATAGCAAAGTGGTTTCAAAAACTTGACACTCGGTAAGTTAGATTTCTTTTGTGGGTCGTGCCTCCCATAAAGTTGAAATAGATCATCCCATGGCCTAAAATTTTTAACTTTGTGCACTGCTTCAAGAATAATGTAGTAATAAGTCATGTTTTACATTTATATCATAAAACACAGAAATATATTTTATTGAGCACATTCACGTTTTTGAGATTATGACTTCCCAAAATACCCTCCCCGTGCACAAGATGACCATATCTTATTGATTCTACTTCTGTTCTTAAACAAGTCTGTGGTTCTCTCCAGTCCCACTAATACTGCTTTTGTACTGGCTCTTTTCACTCAGCACTTGGAATTTAACAATATCTTCTAACTGATCTCCCTGCATTCATTCTTTTTTTTCGTTTGTCTGTTTTAAATGTTTGTTTATTTTTGAGAGAGAGAGAGGGAGACAGAGAATCCCAAGTAGGCTCCACACTGTCAGCACAGCGCCTGACACTCGAACCCACAAACTGTGAGATCATGACCTGAGCTGAAATCCAGAGTCGGACACTTAACTGACTAAGCCACCCAGGTGCCCCATCCCTGCATTCAGTCTTAACTCCATTCACTCTGTTCTTTACTCTGCATCTCAGGAATTGTTTTAAATTGCAGAGTTCCATAAAACCCCTCAGTAGCTTCCTTTATAATTCTTAACTTGGGTTACTTGGTCCTGCAAAATATGGCCTTGCCTACCTCTTCAGGCTTCTGTCTAGCCCGCATCTCCCTTGCTGTCCTGGTTTCAGTTGTATTGCACATCTTCCAGGTCCTTCAGTTCACCATCGCCCCTGGGACTTTAAATGTGTTGCATTGCCTGCAACACTTGTTTGCCTGCCTGCCTGCCTAGTTTATTCTTACAGAAAGAAGACTTCTTCAGGCCTCTGTTGAGCACTTCTTCAAGGATCCCTTGTGTTGGGTACCCTTTGGTCTATCCTTCCATGGCACATGCTTTCTATAGCACCGGCAATTACTGGTTTTATGTCTGTCCTCCCTCATATATCCCCAGGGACTGACACATAGTATGATGCCGCTGAATAGTAGTTGAATAATTTCTGAAGGATTGTCAAGATCTGTGACTATCGATGAGAAAAGATTAAGGAGAGTGTTTAAAACATTACAATAAGCAGTAGCCATTGGGGTAAAAAAGAGTTAAGTGCTACCTTTAATGGAGCAATTGCTGTGTGCCAGGCACTGTGCCGGGAACTTGCTATTTGGTGTCCCTCTTACTCCTTTCATCTAGGTGATAGTATTCCCATTTTACAGATGAAAAGTCTGAGCCTCAGGAAAGTGAGTGGCTCAAAGTTACACAGAGGAAAAAGTGGTAGAACCAAGATCTGAGTTCAAGATTCCTTCCTCAAGAGTCTGCTGCCTAATGCGAGGATTCCAGCACCTTGCACAGTGCCTGGCATATGTTAGGTAATCTCTTGATAAAAGGAAGCCAGAGTGCATTTTAAGCTTATTTCTTTATTTTGAGAGAGAGCACGTGAGCAAGTGATGGGTAGAGAGAGAGGGAGAGAGAGAATCCCTGCAGTTACAGCACATAGCCCGACACAGGGCTCAATCTTACCGGCTGTGAGATCATGACCTGAGCCAAAATCAAGAGTTAGATGCTTAACTGACTGAGCCACCCAGGTGCCCCTGAAGGCTGTTTTTAAAATTAGATTAAAAAAAATTTTTTTAAACATTTATTTTTGAGAGACAGAGAGCTAATGGGGGAGGGGCAGAGAGAGGAGACAGAATCTGAAGCAGTCTCCAGGCTTTGACCTGTCCGCAGAGAGCCCAACGCACAACTCAAACCCATGAACCGTGAGATGGTGACCTGAGCTGAAGTTGGACACTCAACTGGTTGAGCCACCCTTAAAATTAGATTTAAATGTGAAAAAGTTACATTTTTGAAAGAGATTATTAGTAAAAAATTAAAGTTGGGAAACTTCCTTGGTAATATGAAGGGCTCCATATCAGATCATACCAGTTAAGTTGAGTGCCCAGGTTAGTTTCTGTACTGCTCCGTTTAGCCTCTGTAATACCATTTATAGTTCTCTAACTTTACTCATCACTCTCTTGGTGATTTCACACGCCCGGGGGAAGACCATGGATGTCATTATAAAGTAATTTTTGGATATCTCCTCCTTAGATACTAACTCAAAGGATTTTAATGATTGTCTACAATATTATGCAGTATTCAGGCAACTTTATTTAACTAAAAAATTGTGTTGGTACCTTCAGTTAACCAGAATCATTTTTAAAGAACTGGAAAATTGGAAGTGTATCCTCTAAATCAGCATATTTTACAGCATGTTCTGTTATTAGTATAAACTGAGCCTAATTGACTATGCCCCGATGACCAGTTCAGCAAAGGATAGAAACTAGAATTCATTAGGGTCCTTAAACAAAAACATTGTGGAACAAAAAAATACTGAATACATTGGCAAATTGAGTTTGGAACATCATATCCAGGAATTAGTCATTCAAATAGATGAAGATTAAAGTGAATAAAAGAAACAGTTCAAGAAAGCAGCATGTGTCATACTTTTTATAGATAGTTCCAGACATGGCGAGAATCTTCTAGTTTATTAAGTCAACCGATATTGCAAACACAGTATACCCTTGGCATTCAAAGTTTTAATACTTTCCATTTGAATTCTTACATTTGACCCCAAAGATTGATGACAGGGAATTATTGGGATTTTGCTGAGGCACAAATATGAATGTGACTTTAAGATTAGTAATAATCGTTAGTGAATGAGCCTGATTGCCTCAGAGTCCATGGGTTTCTATAGTTATTGTTGCTGTCTTGTTAAAGTTCTGAAAGGAATGTTATTTAAATGCTTGTTATGCTATTTGATGGAAGAACTTATATGCTATAGTTGTATTTATAAATTTAAAAATTCAAGAAGGCCCGGAGATGTTCTTCAGTGATCTATGCTCCTTTATGCAAAGTGCAATTTCTTTTGGGGGAAGGCTCAAACTTTTCACTCACCATTTCTCCCGGGAAAACAGATGGAGCAAAGAAATGGATTCATGGACTGTTCCCAATGGAGGACAGATAAAATACCAAGTGGAATTGTAGATGATCTAGAAGATCTTTGCTTGAAAGGGACAAATTCTACCCCAAGGTCAATGTAACAAATCATTAGGAAGGGGTGTGGTTAATCCTTACTTGGATCTTAGAGTGAGACTTTATTTCTCCAGTTTACAGAATTGCAGAATCCTTTAGGCTTCTTAGAACTTGGGTAAGGATTAGAAAATCTCTTGCTATAAATTACCAACATTCACAATTTCACCAGTGCTTATTAATTCACCTATTTTGGTCTGTTTGTGAAAATGTCAACCTGATTTCACGATCTTTTCTGTTTCTTTTTGCTGGTTGATTAGAGTGCCCTCGTGTGTCTTTTTGATGTAATATCATTTTGAGTTTCAGAAAGGTCATGTTTTATCACCACCTTGGTATGATAGGTTCTTTTCCTTTCTTTCCTCAAACTGAAAAGTGACGTGTGACATAAGACCAAGTCACATACTTCGTTCAGCAGTGCTCTGAGATAAAAGTGGATATTTTACTGTGGGGCATTTCAAAGCCATAATTGTCGTTACTATGAAGAATAAATCTTTTATACTTAATGCAAACAAAAAGTGTACCAATAATAGTTTTTTTCAGCAATGATAGTTGAAAATGGTTGAATTGAAATAGTTATATTGGCTCTCAATATAAGCATGACATCATTAGTGTTGCATATAACTGCAGTAATACATCTGTTTTGTGACTGGTTTGCTTTGAGCACTCAAATCCTGCTACCATTTTCTCTGATCATCAGCAGAGTGTACTTGGCAGACAAAGGCCAGGAATGTAGCATGGCCTGAAAATCAGTAAAATACAGTATTCCAAATGGAAAATTTGCTCCTGGCTTGCTAAATACCAGCTGAGATCCAGGCACAAACTGCCCCTCAGATCTCCATTATGATTCATTTATTCGTTCAACAAATCTTCATGAACACCTTCCTCCTCTGTGCTAAGCATTGCTCGAGGTCCTGGGTGTATTACAGTGAATAAAATAGATTTACTCCCTGCCTTTATGGAAGGTAATGTCTAGTGGGCTTACTGGTGCAATTCAAACAGTATTACAGTGAACTTCCTGATGTAGAGATGTCATTGGGCACTGGCTCAAGTATTTTTTTAATGTAATGGTCAAACAGTGCATTTAATTGTACCCAAGAATATGCCTTCTTAAAATTTCAACAATTATAGCCAACTTGCCTGCTAGTTTACCATTGTACCAGTAATATATGAGAATGCATTTCCTCTCCCTTGCGAACAATGTCATCTGTTTCTTTACTCTTACTATGTACCTTCCTAATGTAACTTTCTTTCATCAATCCTTTTGTCTCTTAGACTTCACCCGTATTTAGTAAAACATTCTTATAGTGGCGATATATGGAAGTGGGAAATGTACTGGAAAAGGGAACACATTTCTTCAGATAAAACAGTGGTGTCATAAGAATCTTTAAAAGGAATTTTTTTTTAAAGAATCTTTAGTGTTGCTTTGAAAATACTGATGCGTGGGTGTAGTAATTAAGATGGCGGTTTGTGGGATCAAATGGACTGGAAAGGCAGCCAGGCCAGGTGCGTGTAAATGACAGAGGAGATCCCCCATCGTCCCCAGAAAACAAATGATCTGTGAGATGAAGCTAGAACTTGACATATCAGGAAGGGCTAAGAAAAAGGGCCAGAATTTGCAGAGATCATGAGAAAAGGCAAGGCTGCAAACCGAAAGGATGAAGGGGAATAGGAAAGACTGTAAGAAGAAAAGAGTCAGTTTGAAAACCCCAAGACACTCACTCAGTGATCAAGTCTAAGAACTGTGTGGTGGGAACTTTACTGTGAGAAAAACAGGAAGTTTCAGTTGTCTCTGATTGACCATATATCTGAAGGAAATGCCCAAAAGGTCTAAAACATTTGAATTTATTGACAGCACAACTGAATGAACTTTCGCTCTCTCAAGGATATATAATCAGATAGATGATGTTCAAGAAAGTGATTTTTTTAAATAAGAATTGCAAAACGAACACTCTTTTTGCCCTTAAGGTACAGTTTATTTTTCATCACTCATGTTTATGAAAGGGTAGGGGGGAGGTGAATAATAAAAGGTCTTGCGTAATCCATTCCTCAGATTTATGGCCCAAGCAGAGATTCTCTCTTCTGAAATACAATATTTCTGCATTTTTTTATTTCAGTGAAATAGAGGAAGGCATAATTAGATGTTCTAATTTAATAAGTCTTCCTTCCCATATGTTTTTCCAGCATGTGGAAATATGAGTAAACAAAAAGTAGTATTATTAATAATGTAGAGGAGGGATGTCTGGGTGGCTCAGTTGGTTAAGTGGCCAACTTACGCTCTGGTCATGATCTCTCAGTTTGTGGGTTCAAGCCCCACATTAGGTTCTGTGCTGACAGGTCGGAGCCTGGAGCCTGCTTCAGATTCCATCTCTCCCTCCCTCTCTTCCACTCCCCCACTTGCGCTCTCTTTTTCTCTCAAAAAATGAATAAACATTAAAAAAATTTTTTGATGTAGAGGATATTATTATAACCATTACCTTTTTTTTTTTTTTACATTTTTAAAGCAACTCTATTGGAGTATAATTTACATGCCACAGAATTCATGCATTTAAAGGGTACTATGCAGTGACTTTTAGTAAATTTACAGAAATATGCAATAATTGTCACAATCCAGTTTTAGAATATTTCTATCACTCCAAAAAGATCCCTTGTGCCCATTAGCAGTCAATCCCCCTTACTACCTCCAGGCTCAGGCAACCACTTACCTACTTTCTGTCTTGTAGATTTGCCCTTTCTTGTCATTTCATATAAATTGACTCCTACAATATTCAGTCTTTTGTGTCTGACTTCTTTCACTTAGCATGTTTGTGAGGTTCACCCATGTTGTAGCATATATTGCTCAATAATATTCCACTGTATGAGTATACGACATTTTGTTTATCCATGTACCATTTGATAGACATTGGTTGTTTTCACTTTGGGGCTATTATAGTGTGGACAGTTTTCATTTCTAATATCTCCATATTTTCATTTCTTTTTCTTGCATGATTGCACTGGCTAGAACCTGAGCAGACATTCTTGCCAATCTTTTCCCAGTTCCCAGTCTGAAGGGGAAAGGATTTAGTCTTTCACTACTGGATAAGCTATGAGGTTTGGTTCTTTGTAGATACCCTTAATCAGGATGAGCATTTTTATCATGAATGAGTCTTGGATTTTATTAAATGCTTTTTCTTTGCATATCAGGATGATAGAGTTTTTTTTGTCCTTTTTTATATTAATATGGTGTATTACCTTGATTGAATATTAAGCCAATCTTGCATTCTAAGTATAATTCCCATTTGGTCATGATGTATAATCCTTCAAACATATTACTGGAATTGGTTCGCTAATATTTTCTTGAGGATTTTTGCATGTATATTCACAAGAGATACTGTTCTGTAGTTTTATTTATTT
>CM053567.1:47127000-47144594 GCA_028646485.1 Cryptoprocta ferox
TATGTTTTCACTCATAGGTCTAACAGGAGAAACCTAACAGAGGATCATGGGGAGGGGAAGGAGGAAAAAGAGTTAGGGAGAGGGAGGGAGACAAAGCACGAGAGACTCTTGAATACTGAAAACAAACTGAGGGCGGAAGGGGGAGGGGGAAAGAGGAAGGGGGATGATGGTCATGGTGGAGGTCACTTGTGTGGAAGAGCATTGGGTGTTATATGGAAACCAATCTGACAATAAACTATAAAGTTAAAAAAATGAATCAGATCGTTTTACATGTTATTAAAAAAAATCTCACAGTCCCGTTCTGAAAGGCAACTACTTTTGACTTTTCAAGCTATTTCTTCGAGTTACCTCTGTATTTCTCAGTAATATGGTTATGATGTTATTTCTTGATATATTAAATTTTAGTTATTTACTGATTTTTTTCTACTTGGGAAGCCATCCACAACTTAATGAAGCTTTGCTATGTTTTGTAACCAAGATACTGTATGCACAAAGAATTCCCTAACACATTCAAAGCAATTCACATGAAGGTAACTGCCAAATTCCTTTGACTAGACAGAAGAAATGTCAAAGGAAAGGGAACTTATATAACAGATTAATGTAATGTAATGATCAATGCCATCATTCAAGCACTGTGTCATGGTTTAATTCTCACGTGGTTTTTTTCCCCTCAATGCTATATAAATAAAAGAAAGGTCTTAACAATAGTACTGTAGAGTCAATATATTTTTTAACACTATTTCTCACAGCTAATGATTATTTAGTAACATCTTAACCAATCATTGCTCACCAATCCTTCTTCTATCCCATTTCTTCCTTTTGGGTTCAACTCCCTTCTTCCTGAAATATATCCTTTAACATACCACCTTCAGTGATGGTGTTCAAAAGGTAAATAAACTCTTCATCATTACTGGTCTGGAAATCTCTTAATTTTAACTTTACTTTCCTTCACAATGATGGAAGTAGAATTACAGGGTAGCAAATTACCTCAGACTAAAGACATTAATCCAACTGTCTACTGGCATCTATTATTGCTGATGAGAAATCTGCTGCCAGTCTAACTGGTGATCCATTACAGACTGCAATTTAATTCTTTTCTTTGCCACTGGTGTTCTGATCTTTCATTAAAATATACATAGGTATAACTTTCTTTTTTTGATTTATGTTTCTAACAAATGAGGACTTGTCTTGCACGACTGTGAAATAACCCTGCCAACTATTATCATTTCGAATATTGTCTCTTTCCCATTCTTTCTAGTTTCTAATAGTGAAATGTCTAGTAACTGTTGCAATGCTTCATTTTACTCTCCATCTCTGACTAAATTGTCCTTTTGTATTTTGCTTTTTTAGCTCTGTGCAGTCTGGATACTTTCCTCAGCTCTATCTTAGGTTTGCTAGTTCTTTCTTTAGTGGGGTCAAATCTGCTATTTAATTCCTCTATTCAAATTTTCTTTTCAGTGTCTATTTTTCATTTGTAGAAGTTCTGCTTCTAAAAAAAGTAGCATCTTGGGAGCATTTAGCTGGTTCACTCAGTACAGCATGCAACTCTTGTCTTAGGGTTGTGAGTTCAAGCCCCATGTTGGGGGCAGAGATCACTTAGAAATAAATAACACTCTCTTTCTCTCTCTCAAAAATAAGTAAACATTAAAAAAAATTTTTTGAAAAAGCGGCACCTGGGTGGCTTAGTTGGTTAAGTGTTCAACTTTGGCTCAGGTCATAATCTTGCAGGTCGTGGGTTTGAGCCCTGCATTGGGCTCTGTGCTGACTGCTGAAAGCCTGGAGCCTGCTTCAGAGTCTGTGTCTCTCTCCCTCTCTCTGCCTTTCCCCTGCTTGTGCTCTGTTTCCTTCTCTCTCAAAAATGAATAAACATTAAAAAAAAAGTTGAAAAATAATAAGTAAATCTATCTTTAAAAACAGCATTTTCTTCCTTTCAATAGGTTTGATATTTCCATATATTTCTTAAATCACTTTAACATATTAATTTTGGACTCTCCATCAGATTATACAATTGCCTGAAGTTCTTGGGAATCTTGCTTTATCTGCTGAGTCTCACAGGGGATCTCAGTTGTTTAAAAATTTTGGAAGACTGTCTTTGGTGGAGCTATTATCTATGGGCATTCTATGCAGAGTGGGTTGGGGCAGGTCTCAAGAAATACCACCATCCTGAGATCAATTTTTATGTTGATTTCTCAGCTTGAATCTCTAGAACTATATGAAGGAGCTTATAAATCAGACTTTCAACACTCTCAAAGCACTGGCTCAAGCTCCTTACAGAGACCATCTTCTTTATTGACTTCTTGAGCAAGTGAATGTAACTTTTCTAGTCCTCCTTTTACTGAGGTACATAGCTCTTTGGGGGTTTCAGATTACTGATTGTGAAATATCTGTTTCTGAATATTACATCTATTACTAAAAGGACTCACATCATGACCTCAGGTTTCAGCAGTTCTAATACTTTAAAAAGCTGCTATGAAGACAAAATGATGACTGGCCAACTTAACCCCACAGAAATCTTCAAAAGCAGTATGAATTACTGTAAACTTCATAAAACAAAATGAGAGAATTTAACAAATTAGTACAGTTGGTACACTTGGCAATTTGGTCATAGGAAATTGAATTTTAGAGAATTGGCTGTCTTTTGCAGAAAGAACCATGGACCAAAATATCACATATGTTCTCCTGCTTCCTAGTCTTAAGATAATTATAATATACAGTTATTATGATGTTTATGTAGGATAAGGCATTCTGTAAGAAGTTTACATTTAACTTCTTTAATCCTCCCAAGAATGTTATGAGGTAGGAAGTGTATGAGACACAGAGATTATGAAATTTGCACATGGTCCCAAAGTTGTAAGAGTTGTACCAGGACTTGAATCCAGGACAGTGAGATCCAGAAAGAGTACACTTAACCACCATGGCATTCCATGTAGCACAGAGAAAAAGGAATTGTCAGAGATTAAAAAAAAACAATTTTTTTCTTTTTTTTGGCAGAGTTGATGTGCTCTAAAAGACCACACTGTGAATTGATAAGAACATAGACTGAATTTATAATCTAGTTGCGAACAAAGAACATTAGTTAGCTGGCTAATGAGTTAATGACAAAAGCTCCTTAATATTGTTTGGGACAATTGCACAGCACCATAAAGGAATTGCTTTTTATAGGCAATTGTGTTAATGAAATACATTATAAATGATATCACCAATTATTTCCTTTTCCTCCTTTGTCTATTTAACTAAGTCATATATCCACTGTGGAGATCTATGAGCAAAGAGAAAACCGGTTTAGTTTGCCTTTCTCCCTGGCAGTGAAATAAAGAAGTGACTTTGGTTGTTTCTGATTCAAATACATTAAAAAAAAAATACTTTTAGCCAACTCATTTTTGTGTTAATGGTTTTGCTTCCTGGTACAACATTAGAAAACCTATTAGTATAATTCACACATAAATGAGTGTAGGAAAAGACAAATCTTAACAGATTCAGAAAATGTATTTGTAAAACACAACATTGATTCTAGGCAAAAACTCCTAGCAAACTATAAATGGAAGGGTATTTCTTTAATTTGATAAAAGGTTCATAACCAAATCCTACATCATAGTTATTGATGGAATCCATGAAACTATTCCCTTACAGTCAAGAACAAAACAAGGATACTCATGATGGCTGCTTAAATTCAACACTATACCTGGAAATGCTATATAATGCAATAAGACAAGAAAACTAAAAAAGATAGAAATGGAGAAACAAAAAGTTATTGTTTCTAGTTGATAGAATTCAAAGACACTTTGAAAACAAACTACTACAGTTAATGAGAGTTCATCAAGGTTGTTGGATACAAAAATCATTGTACTAAAATTAACTGAGTTATTATATGCCAGCAATAAACAATTAGTAAAAAGTAATAAGAATTAAAAATTAGAATACCATTTATACGGCAAAAATTTAAATGCACCTATAAGTAAAAATGTGTAAAATCTTTACCAAATGATTTTATAAAACTCTCCTCAGAGATAATATTAATTGGAAAGGAAAATAAACTGTTGCAAAAATAGCAATTCTCACTAATCTACTTTTTTATAGAGTTTAAGAATCATATCAAAGAGTCAAGGGCTAAGGCTACCTAGGAAAATACTAAAAACCAATGATGAGTAAAGAAGACTTAAATTTTGATATTACAATTTAACTATACTGTATTAACAGTAGGATGTTGTACTGTGATAGTTAATGGACCAATGAAATAGAAATAAACAGTCCAGAAAACAGACACACATATCCAGGGGCTTGCCATATGATAAATGTGGCATATCCAATATATAATGCTGGGGAAATCTGCAACCCATTTGCAAAAATTTAACTTCATACCATACACAAAAAAATTATTCCCAATGACTTAAATACTTAAGATACAAAGGCAAAAAATTTAAAACTTTTAGTGAAAAATAAAAAGAAGATAAGTTCTTTATTACCCCAAGGTAGTGGAGAATTTCTTTAGAGAAAAAAGTACAAATCATAAGAGAAAGATTAAGAAACCTGACTACAGTACTTTAAAATGAAAATCTTCCGGGCGCCCGGGTGGCTCAGCCGGGTGAGTGTCTGACTTTGGCTCAGGTCATGATCTCACGGTTCATGAGTTTGAGTCCTGCATTGGACTCTGTGCTGACAGCTCGGAGCCTGGAGCCTGCTTTGGGTTCTGTGTCTCCCATCTCTCTCTGCCTCTCCCCTGCTCCCTCTCTCGCTTGCTCTCTCTTGCTCTCGATCAAAAATAAATAGACAATAAAAAATTAATAAAATAAAATAAAATAAAATAAAAATCTTCAAAGAACACCATTAACAGAGTGAAAACACAAGCCAGAGATTGGGAGAGGATATTTCTAATACATGTTAATGTATTTCCAATACATGTTAATTATTTACAAATAAAAAAGCATCAGTAAAATTACTAGTAACTTTTTAAATTAGTAACCTACTATTCAGTATAAAAAACTCACACAAATCAACAAAAAAGATTTAAAAACCCAATAGAAATGAGGAAACAAGGGTGGGCAATAAATGTAGATATAAAAAGTTCAAAATCACTAGAATCAAGGAAATGAAAGATAAGATGATAATTAGCAAACGGGCTAATGATGCTAAGTACTGAAGAGAATATAGTAAAAATGGAGTATAAATTGGTATAACTCTCAAGAATTTGGCAATACCTAGTAATATCAAATACTATATACTATTATCGATAAAAATATCAAATACTATATACTAAGTTAATAATATCGAATAACATATACTAAGCTAATAAAGGCATGTACAGGTATGATGCACATCAAATTGAGGAAAGTAGTAACATAGGAAAACGGAGGAAAAGCAAAGGTTGGTGATTTTAACCTTAGATATAACTATGTCTTTAAAAAGGGGGAAAGGGGAGCAGGAGATCTGGTTTTTAAAAAAGGGCAAACTATTAACATCTATTTAATACTAGTAACAAGTGCGAAGGTGTCTTTTCTGTATTGTTACCAGAAACTTCCGCAGACATCAGAATTATTTAATTATACCTTTCCTACCATTGTCAAAATCTGTAGTGCTGTTTTCCTTATGACAAAAGTCTTGTGCTACAAGATATGGCCTTGGGCAGGGGGATAGGAAAGAAACAAAGATAACTCCCAGATTTTTAGCCTAAAATTTTGAGATTTTGTTAGTACCTTCAGTGAACTCCTTGATGCTTCCTAGTCTTACGAAGTTTGGTAACATAATCTCTAACAAGATTCAGCAAAGCTTTATAATTTTACAAGAAGTTTTTCAAATGATGTTGATCGTTATCTAATTACCAGAAATGTTATATTAATATGATAGCTATATTTATAAGATATACATATTCATAAAAATACATATTAATGCTGACACTTGAAAAGGAATTCTAAAAATAAAATTAGACCATAGCTCAGAAAGGAATAGCAACTGAAAATTTCATTGTACAAATTACCTTCACAAACAATAAGAATTACTGACAAATATTTTCTATCCAGTATTTAATTAGCTCTTTCTCAACAAATGAATAAATATTATTGATACTAACTCGACTGTCAAGGCCCAAGATCACATAGTTAATAACAGACTGAATTTGCACTCAAACCAGCACAAGTTCTAAATGCTTTCTCTTAAATCATTCCACTAACATACTAGTAGGAAACATATGATACTCTAGTATGCTAAGAGCAACATATTTAATATGGATAGGATAGTTGTATAGGAAAAAACCTTAAGAATCTTAGAAATAAAAGTGACTATAATTTTTTCTAGTCATATTTTCTAACGTCTCCCTCAATATTGTTTTCCTTTGGTACCACTAATCCCTGCTAGCTTACTTCTAAGGCAGACAGCTTGGGATAGACCAAGAAGCAAGAGCATTTAATTAGTTAATTAAGAGTACTGACACTGTAATTTCTATACTCCTGAGAAGTTGTACCCTAGCGTATTTTAACATTAAAAAAAAGTATTTCCTAATGATAAACTCTACATATTTAAAAAAATTAATTATTTTTCCCAGCCTTATGTTCATTAGACTCTTAGCTTCCATAAAAATCATAAAATATTGAGGTTAAAGGAGGCTTTAAATTTGGATCATAGAACTAAATGTAGGAGCTAAAACAATAAAAACTTCTGGGAAGTACATGCAATATAAATACAATATATGCTACATACATAATTTTTAACTTTCCAGTAGCTAAATTAAGAAAGTAAAAGGAACAGGTAAAATTAATTTTAGTAATGTATTTCATTTAATCCTATCTAAATTTTCATTTCAACATAGAATTGATATAAAATATTGAGACATTTTTACATTACGGTACTGTCTCTAAAATCTAGTGTTAACATTATACTTGTGGCATATTTCAATTCAGATGCTGAATTTTCATCTGAAATAATATGTATTTAGATTTCATAAAACTTACAGTTGAAAAAGTAGATCCACATACTCAAGTTCTTCCAAACATACTTAAAATGTTCTCAATAAGTGAATTGAGTATCAGCTTTTATTTTTATTAAAAAATTTGTTTTAATGTTTATTCATTTTTGAGAGAGAAAGTATGTGAGCGGGGGAGGGGTAGAGACAGAGGTAAACACAGAATCTGAAGCAGGCTCCAGACTCTGAGCTGTCAGCACAGAGTCCTATGCAGGATTTGAACTCACAAACAGTGAGATCATGACTTGAGCTGAAGTCCGATGCTCATTGGACAGAGCCACCCAGCCGCCTGGAGTATCAGCTTTTAAAGTTTAATTAAAATACATTTTAAATTTCAGTTCCTTAGTTATACTAGCAACATTGATAGCCATATGCAGCAAAGTTAAAGACTACTGGACAAGGCAACTCTAGTAAAACAGAGGAAAATCTTTGTGCTTTAGGTTAGCCAAAAATTTCTTAGATTAGACACAGAAAGCAAGAAGCATAACAGGAAAATCTGTAAATTGAACTAAATTGAAACTTAAAACTTTTGTTCTTCAAAAGACATTCTTTAGAAAATGTGAGATCACTCAGAATATACTTGCAAAACACGTATCTCATGAAGAACTTGAATGCACAAAATAAAAGAATTCTTACAACTTCAAATGTTTTCAAATGAAAAGATGCAAAACATTAGTCCTTAGAGAAATACAAGTTAAAACCACAATAGGATACCACTACACTCTTGGTCAAAGTTAAAGACTGACAAGTGCTGACAAGGAGGCTGAGCAACTTGAAATCTCATATACTACGAGCATAATGCTTCTGAGATTCATCCTTCTTGTTTCTAGGAGTAGTTCATTCCTGTTTATTACTAAAAAGTATTCCAATGTATGGATGTACCAGAACTGGCTTATGCATTCACAAGCTGATGGGACACTTGGGTTGCTGTACCCAGTTTTTGCCAAGTATGAATAAAGCAGTTATAGACATTCACATTATAGGTTTTCGTAGGAGCAGATACTTTCATTTCTCTTGGGTAAATACTTAATAGTGACCTTGCTGGGTTAAATATGTTTAACTTTATAAGAAACTACCAAACTGTTCTCCAAAGCAGAAATTTATTTTTAGCTTAAAAAAAAATCAGTCAGATTTTATTGCTGGGCTGTGATTAGTTCTAGGCATAAAGTATCAGTTCTAACTTTGCATCTAATTTGTTATTAGTCCAAACAAATCCCTAAATTCTTTGGACCTCAAATTTCTTCACCTGATCAATGAGACTTAACTAGATTATTTCTCACCTCTCTTTTAACACAAAAATGTTGCTTCTCATCATTCCATCATTTCCCTGGGTGGACCAAACCCTCGCTCTTTTATATAACCTGCCATCAGGATTATATAAAATCCTATTTATATCACTGTGCTGTTTACAATTCACTTTCTGAAAATATAAGACAATACACAATTTATAAGATCATCTAGTCCCAAATACCTCTTTTAAAAATGAGGAACCTGGGACACCTGGGTGGCTCAGTCAGTTAAGCAGCCAACTCTTGATTTCAGCTCAGGTCATGAACTCAGGGTCGTGAGTTCTGGTCCCACATCAGGCTTTGTGCTCAAAGCGCAGAGCCTGCTTCAGATCCTCTGTCTCCCTCTTTCTTCCCCTCTCCTGCTCGCTCACGCTCTCTCTCTCTCTCTCTCTCTCTCTCTCTCTCTCTCTCAAAAATAAATAAACATTAAATCTTTCTTACCTAGCTCTTACAGGGCTTGTGAACTTTCTCTGCACCAACACCCTTGAGTATACATACATTTGTTGCCATCAATAGTTACGGCTCACCAGGAGATACTCTATGCCCCAATAGGGATGTGTAAGATTCTTAGTGTGGCAGGGAAAGAGCACACTCTGTTGAGAACCTCCACCTTGTACCACACTATCCTGAGTTAAACTGGTTACTGCTGAGCCAAATTTGCCTAATTTGGAACTATTACCCCTGCTAAGAATTTTGGGCGAGGCCCTCCAACACTCAGAGATTTCTATAAATACATCTCAATTTTATTTGGTAATCTTACACTTTCTTTCACTTTCCATCTTGATTCTATCTTGCAGGAGAGCTGTTAAATGTGCCAATCATGCTCACTGTCAAGCTGACGACGCAGCTGGATAGAGGGATAATTTTCCATTTGAGCAGAAAATCTGCAGCATGCATGGCGAACACAGTGAAGCCACTTTCTGGTTGGAGAGTGACTAGAAAACACACACAGCTGGGTAACTGACACTTACGGCTGCTCCTTCATGCTTATCTTTTTCTCTGACTCGACTCTCCAGTAAATGAGTAAAGCAGCAGACAGTGGTCATAGAAAGAAAACAGCCCAACTAAAGTTCAGGAAGGGTGGGTATGTTGGCAGTCAATATGAAGGATGAGAGAGAGAAAATAGGCAGGGGTGGGCTTGGGAACAAATATCATTGGGTGTCTGGTACCAGAACTTTAAAAGCATTACAAAGTAATTAGAGTTGATAGTAAAGAAGTTCACAGAAACACACATATGACCTCATTTACGTAAATATATGTAATTAAAAAAAAGACTAAAAGCACATATATCAAACTGGTGAAAGTGGTTACTGCAGGGGAGAGGGTGGTTGACAATACTGCAACCTTCACTTTCTACTTTAGATACTTCTTGTACACTTTTGAGTTCTTTTTTTATTTTTTTGTGTTTATTTATTTTGAGAGAAAGAGAGAGCACGAGTTGGGGAGGGGAAGAGAGAGGGGAGACACAGAATCTGAAGCAAGCTCCAGGCTCTGAGCTGTCAGCACGGAGCCTGACATGAGGCTTGACCCCACAAACTGTGAGATTATGACCTGAGCCGAAGTTGGATGCTTAACCGAATGAGCCACCCAGGAGCCCCTTGAATTCTTTTTAAAATCAGATTTCAACCAGATATTTTTTTTGGTGGGGGAGAACCAACATTTTTTTCTTCTCTTTGGGAATACAGAGCAATTACCACAGAAGTTTCTATTGGAGACAACATTTTAAAAGGTTGACAGCAAAGAGGTAACAGCATTTACAGGAAAGGAAATAAGGAATATGGGATATAAAGAGAAGGGCAGAAATAGTGATAATAATAAATTAAAAAAATCAGTACTACTCTAACCTAATCTTTCATACTATGGATATATCTACACTTCAAAGCAAAAGCTGTGGTCCACCACCACCAAAAAGAAACTGCATTCAAAATCATACATGACACACCTATGAGCTGTTTTTGTTCTGTAATGTTTGTTTTATTTGCGATTGGTTTCCAGGTGTTTAATGAACATTATTAACCCAGTATATCCTATAAGAACAAAAGCAGCAAGGGTGATAAAAGTGCTAGAAAAAAGCAACATATGATTATGATGGATAAAAGTAAAGATACTTTTAAAAAGAGAGAGAGATGGAAATTGCAAGCATTATTTAGGGATGAATAATTTAGAAGTAGAGGCAAGTTAAGGACAATAGAATTTATACAAGTTGCTGAAAATCCACAGCAATGACAATGGGCAAGATAAAAGGAAAAAGGTTAATAAAATGGTACACTAGTAAGTGGCTAAGAAGATCAGCATCAACAAGGAGAATCATTATTAGTTTAATATTAATTCACGAGTAAGCTAGGAGTTTATTCTAGTCATGTTATGTTGGGATGAGCACTGGGTGTTGTATGTAAGTGATGAACCACAGGAATCTACCCCGAAAACCAAGAGCACACTGTACACACTGTATGTTAGCCAAGTTGACAATAAATTATATTAAAAAATAAAAATAAAAATGTGTGCACTCCCCCTAACTCAGACCACAGATTATGCATTGGTTCAAGGTTCAGTGTCCAGACAAATGTGGACATCAGAGTCAACTGTGAAGGAGAGGGCACAGATACGATGGTCACTAGGGAGCTCCTTGTGGCACTGGGAAGAGGTGTTACCTAACTGAACAGACTTTCAATGCTGACAAAACTATTCTGTTTAGGGGGAAGGTGCATATCCGCACAGAGAAGAATATGCCTAGCTCAACCTTTACATGAAAAGCCCCTTTTTCTTCTGGGTAGATCAGGGGAAAAGCCCCTTTTCAGTCCTTTAGATTTTCAAAGAAATGGATTTACAAACTGCTTTTGATTATGTGAAAAAGTTTATAAAAACAGCTATCATTTATTGAGCACTTCATGCTGGGATCCAGACATGCATTTATATATAGACAAAAATCAGGCAATCAGCAATGTTTTGGAGTCTAGAAAAGGCTTTTCAACCATAAAAATTTCCTACTAATCACACCAGTTAACATGTCAGGGATCAGAGTAAGGGTAAGAGTTTTGGGGACGTCTGGGTAGCTCAGTCAGTTAAGCATCCGACTCTTGATTTTGGTTCGGGTCATGATCTCACAGTTCATGAGTTTGAGCCCTGTGTCAGGCTCCATGCTAAGCAGTGCAGAGCCTGCTTGAGATTCTCTGTCTCCTTGTCTCTCTGCCCCTCCCCTGCTCCTTCTCTCTCTCAAAAGAAATAAATAAACATTAAAAGAGTTTTCATTTGCCTGTACCATCTGGGTCCTTGGGAGAGAACAGAAGAGGCAGCCTCTTCTACTAATTGATACTGAGCCTACAAAAATGGCAATAGGGAGACCCACACTTACTGGAGGAAGTAGTTTGATTTTGATTTTCAGTTTATTGTGGCTGATAAAGTATTTCTTTAAAAATCTTTGTATGGAATACTAGAGAGGAAGTCTAAAACTTTAGGGAAATGTTTGATATATTCTTGGAGTGGAAAAGGACTTTTAAGTGCTATCCTAAAGCCATGATCCTAGAAGAAATTAACAATAGATGTGTTTATTTGTGTGAAAGACAAGGCAAAAAAAGATATACTGGCAAAAACTATAAAACCAAGAATTGATATCCTTAATATATAAAGAACTCTAATAACTAAGAAAAGGACAAAGATTCCAACAGAAAAATGAGTTAAAATCAGAAACAGGCAATTTGCAAAAAACGTCCCCGCCCCCAATACCGAAATCACAAAACACCAAAACAAAGGCAAAGTTGGTCAACCTTGTACAAGTAATGGAAGTGCAGATTAAAACTACAGAGAGGAAATGGTCTGTCGAAACACTTGCATGAAGAAACTAATCATGAGGAGGTGGGGAAATGGAAACTCAGTTACTCCTGGTAGGTGAAAACGAAAGGACTTCTGAAAAGCAGAATTGAATC
This sequence comes from Cryptoprocta ferox, assembly GCA_028646485.1. Classification (NCBI taxonomy): domain Eukaryota; kingdom Metazoa; phylum Chordata; class Mammalia; order Carnivora; family Eupleridae; genus Cryptoprocta; species Cryptoprocta ferox. Next base: position 47,139,165 of record CM053567.1, read on the forward strand.
AAAATTTAAAATGTGCATGCGTAGTCCTTGACCTTGCAATTCTACTTAAGGAATTTACTTACAGTAAGAAAAAAAACCAGGTGGGTGCTAAAAAAAAAAAAACGTAAATAAAAATATGTTCTCTTCAGCACTGTGCAAGACAATAGGGGATGGAAACCAAAATACAACAGCAGAATAAATCCATATAATGTAATACTATAAACATGCCCCAAATGAGTGATATACATATTTAAAATGGAAATGCTTGTGAGAGACCATAGTCTCATTATCTGTGTCCCCCTCTGTCCTTTCACAGGAGAAACCCAAATTTCAGCTGGAATTACGGCCACCTGGAACAAAGGCTATTTCCTAGCTAGTCTCTCTTGCAACTAGATGTAGCAGTGTAAATTCTGGTCGAAAATATAGATCAAAGTGGTATGTGCAACTCTGAGAAACTAACAAAGGGAAGGCGCATGTCTTTCTTTGCCCCTTCCTCCTTCCTCAAAATAAGGACTTGATGGCCTTAGCTGATAAAGTCACACTGGATCACGAAGAGTAAACCACATATTGAAGATAGTGGCAATAAGGTCTCTAAGGATGATGGACCTCTCATATCAGCCCTGGACTATTTACCCTGAGACTTCATTATGTAAGAGAGAAACAAACATCAACCCTATTTAAGCCATGATTATTTCAGGCTTCCTATCACTCTGAGTGCAATCTAATCCTAAGAGATTTGTAACTTTAGAGTTACTGATATAGAAAGGTATCAGTGCACACATTCACCACAGCAGATTACCAAAATGTTAAATGGTGATTATTCTAAGCAGTGAGATTACAGGTGATTTTTGTTTCCTCCTTTGTATCTTTCATTTATATTTGGAAAAAAATTTTTATGTATGTATTGATTTTATAGTTATTTTTATTTTCAGAAAAGCATTCTAAAAATTCGAGTTAATTAAAAACCAAGTTTTATTTAGTCCCTCTGCAGAACTCTGATAGTTCAGTCAGACTGATTTCTTCTTAAAAGAAACCATGTTGTGTTTGCCTGACAGTCTCCCACTGAATTTCAGTGGCTTGCCAAGCCCAGAAATAGGTTTTACCAGGCTGAATTTCTCAGGGTCCCTTCAAGAACCCTACAAAGAGATGGTAATCTCAAAGGCAGCTTGCCAGTCCTCTAGAAATTGCTCTTCATACATGGGTGACATAGGTTAGCCAACAAGTCAACAATCTTATTCTCCAAAACTTTCAGGTCAACAGTTTGGTCAACAGTTTGTTGAGTTAAAGAAGCCAGACACAAACGAGAACATACATGAATGCATAACTAGATAAAAATTCATCAAACTATAAGCACACTTGAAATTTATGCTAGTTTAACTGTATGAAAATTATATTTAAAAAAATCCAAGGACAGCATCACACTTTCTAGTGATTTATCTATATTCAATCTGTCGATGTAACCAAGAATATTCTATGCATTTATCAGTTCTGTAGGAATGGGACCCTTGCCCAGCTTTTTCTCAACAGAGGTGAATGTCAAGGAATTCACTGTCTGTTTCTGTTCTCTCCTTTTCTCCCCCTCTGGGTATTGTTCTTCTATGGTGCCCGTCAACTTGTCCCACTGATTCTCCAGATCCCTTTCACCTTCTGATGTATTTATGAATTCTGTTATTGCTTATGAGGTCCTCGTAAAGTACTTAGAAAAATCTTGTCCTAAGTAGGGTAATTCTGACTTTGCACTTACTTTGATGCATTTGCTAACTTTCCTAATGCTTCTTGATTATATTTCACTTTTCAAAATATTTTCTGTAACTGCAGTGAACCATACTTTTCTGATTTCACATTCCAAAGTTTTTAAGTGTGTAAAATATAGTTCTTCCAATTCCTTTGACCTAGATTTCCAAAGGGATAAATTAAAGGCTCTAGGTGATTAAACATTCTTACTTTAAAACTCCAAAACTTCATCGAAATATATATATTTTAAATATCCTTACACTGTGACTGTTCAAACCACTAAGTCTCATATTCAAAGTCGCCACTGTGGCTTCAATCTACCTTTCTAACTTTTGTCACCCCTGACTCCAATGGCAGTGACACAAAACTCCTCCAACACATTTGCCAGCCAACATACTTTTCAAGGACAACTCAGATTTTACTTCTCTACACAACTTTGACTTTCTGGTTGCAATACATCTTTCATTATCCTAAACTTACATACCCCACTACTGCCTTTTATCAAAGTCTATTACTAAAACTATGTATACTCTGTCACATACATACATAGTATACACAATACACTGTGTCCATGGTTTGTTAAACAGTGAGTTACTGATAGTAGGATCTATGTCTTACTCATCTTTAGTATGTCCCATGACATCAAGGAGGTTTTGTATGAGACAGGCACTTAGTAGCATTTCTTAGATTGTACAGCCAAACAAAGGATTTTTGTTATTGCTTCTCTTTTCTGTTAATTTTAACTATCACATAGTATTTCATCAACGGTTTCTTCCTATTGGATCTACGTAGCTTGAATCAAATACAGTTTAAAATAAATAAGCCCCTGCCTCGGGCTCTGAACCCTTTTGTTTCTACAGAGATTTGTGTGTGTGTGTGTGTGTGTGTGTGTGTGTGTGTATGTGTGTGTGTGTGTGTGTGTGTGTGTGGTAATTATGTTTATTTTAACAGACCGATTTGTTTACACTTCTTGCCTTTATCAGGCCTGTCTCTTAAGTACAGAGAGAGAAACTATTTCTGGCTGTTCTGTTTTGCAAGGAAACCCTGCAATTTTCTCTTAAGGTCACAGAAGTCTTTTACTTCTGTGAATTTGCTATACACCACCCAAGACTTTAAGTTATAAAAACCATTGTTTTCTCAAAAGTCTGGAAATGGCTTGCAAGATATAATTAGCTGCCTAGAACAAACAATGCCGTACAACACAAATAGATCTTCCCCTTAAAAAATAACTTATTGTTGGTCTATGTGAAAGAATCTCATTTTATTAGTGACTAGAAAATTCTGGAGCAAGGAAGTAGCTAGCTACAGCATATAAATTAAAATATACAAAAATTTCAAGCCAAAAGTTGATACAACAGTGACGTGTCGACTTAAAGCAGCATGTCCATTCGTGTCAGAAATAGAACAGAGACGTCTACCACTACCATTCCTGTTCCAAACTATCCTGAAAGTATAAGCCAGTGTCATTACACCACAGGAAAACAATGAGGTTTAAAAAGATTTTCTGCAAAGTTATACACTTGGAAGATCCACAAGAATTAACTGGAAAAACTACTAAAAATTAAAATAAAACCAACAAGGAGCTGTAGAGAGAATACAAGAAAGAAATACCCATCTTATATGTAAACTATTAGGAAAAGATTCCACTTACAGTAACAATCAAAAAGATAATGTTTAAGAAAAGACTTAAAGGAAAAGACGCTTGTTCTTAGACTCGATTATATGTTGAAAGAAATGTCACTTCTTTCCTTACATTTTATAAATTTAACCTGATTCCAATAAAAATAGGAGAAAGATTTTAGTGGGAACTAATAATTCTGAATTTTATATGACATCTAAAATTCTAAACTTTATACAAAAAAATAAATGTTTGACAGCAGTCTGGGAAATTCTAAAGTGAAGAGCAATAAGTGGGAACAAATACTATAAGATATTAAAATACATTATAAAACTATAAAAGATGAAATAGTTTAAGTACTATAAAATAGATCAAGTGGAATAAAAGAGTTGAGAAGGAAATAGAGATACAGACGCTTTTGTAAACACATAAAAATATGTTCTACATCTTACACATAGGAGGGAAAAAATTTTTTTAAGTCTAATGACATACCATTTTTTCATACCAGGGAAAAAAATAAGACAGTATGACAGTTACACTGTAGCAGTACACTGGGATCTGACAGGTCTCTATGGGGGCATTTTGGCAATAAAATGAAATAAAAAATGCACATAGCCTTTGAAACACCCATTTCACCCAGCAATGTACCTACAAACCTACTTCTAGAGATGCTCACAAAGGAGATTATACTGGAATATTATTTCTAATTGCAGAAGATTGGAAACAATGAAATGCTCATCACTGAAGGTTTGGACAGATAAATTATCGTATATCTAAACAACAAAACACTACCAACTGATTTTTTTTTCTAGCAATAGTATATTTTTGAGACATGTTGACACTAATTTCATATGTTATGTCTTATATTATCAACAAAACCATGCCCTAAACAATGAATGATTTCAAAATCATTGTAAGGTGCAGGTAGTAGAATTGTATCTTCTAGCCCAACATCCATAATTCTAAACTCAGCCTTTAGATAATGAAAATACAAAATGTCTGTTAGAAATATTTAAAAAAATATCTGACAGGAGCACTGGAAATATTTTATTGTCTAGAATGAAAGTACTGTGAAAACAGATGACCCAAGATCTTATTAAATGCAGACTCTGCCTCATTAGGTGTGAGTATGTAGTGTTTTATAAAATGAAGCAGTTCTAGATATTGATATGAAATGATAGGTAAGATGCATTTCTAATTTAAAAAATAAAAAGGAATTCACAAAACCAGTGTCCACTTTTGTAAAAAAAAAAATTAAGAAAAAAAAAAGGATGTAAATTACATAAGTGTGTCCGTTCCTCAAAAAGTTAAACTGAGAATTACCATGTGATCCAGCAATTCTATTCCTGCGTATATATCCCAAAGAATTCAAACAGAGATCTGAAGAGGTATTTGTACATGTTCAAAACAGTTTTATTTGCAGTAGTCAAAAGGCAGAAATTATGTAAGTATCCACAGACAGATAAATGGATAAACAAAATGTGGTATACATGGTTGATGGAAGTAAATTCTGACACATGCCACAACATGGATAAACCTTGAAGATATTATGCTAAGTGATGTCTGGAGATGGATGGTGATGGTCACACAACAATGTGAATGTACTTAAGGCCACTGAACTGCACACTTAAAAATGGTTAAAACAGTTAATCTTATGTTGTGTATATTCTACTATAGTTTCTGAAAAATACAATGCACAAAAAAGAAAATCTGAAGAAAGTGAATTAGTCAAATTAAAAATCTGTCCATAAAGAAAAGCCCAAATAGCTTCATTGATGAATTCTTTCAAACATTTAAAGAAATGATACTAATTCTGTGAGCATTCTTCTAGAATACAGAGAAGGGAAAATTTCCTAACTCACTCAATGAGAACACTATTACTCTGATACCAAAACCAAAGACATCATAAGAAAACTACAGAACAGGGGGCCTGGGTGGCTCAGTCAGTTCAGTGTCCGACTTCAGCTCAGCTCATGATCTCACCATTTGTGAATTTAAGCCCCATATCGGGCTGGCTGCTGTCAGCACAGAGTCCTCTGTCCCCCTTGCTCTCTGCCCCTCCCCCGTTCACTGTCTCAAAAATCAACATTAAAAAAAAA
>CM053567.1:47145094-47194977 GCA_028646485.1 Cryptoprocta ferox
TTAACAGAGGACCATGGCGGGGGGGGGGGGAAGGGGAAAAAAAAGTTGGGGAGAGGGAGGAAGGCAAAATATGAGAGACTCTTGAATACTGAGAACAAACTGAGGGTTGATGGGGGTGGGGGATAGGGGAAAGGGGTGATGGGCATGGAGGAGGGCACTTGTTGGGATGAGCACTGGGTATTACATAGAAACCAACTTGACAATAAACTATAAAAAAAAGATTTTATTTTAGTGTGGTAAATGCACATAACATAAAGTTTTAACCATTTTAATGCATACAATTCAGTGACATGAAGTACATTCACAGTGTTGTGCAATCATCACCGCTATTTAATTCCGAAACTTTTCATCACTACAGAAGGAAGCCCTATATTAGGCAGTCACTGCCAATTCTCCCTCCCCCTAAACCCCAGGCAGGGACTTCTGTACTTTCAGTGTCTATGGATTTGCCTATTCTGGACATTTTCTATAAATGGAATCATACACTGTATATAGGCTTTGTGTCGGGCTTATTTTACTTAAGATGTTTTTAAGGTTCATCCATGTTGTAACATGAATCAGTGCTTCGTTCCTTTTTATAGCTTAATAATCTGTTATATGGGTATGCCACATTATTATCCATTCATCAGTTGATAGACATTTGAATTGTTTCTACTTTTGTCTATTATGAATAATGCTGCTATGAAAATTTGTGTGCAAATTTTTGTTTGAATACTTGTTTTCAATTCTTTTGGGTTTATATCTAGAAGGGGAATTACTGAAATTATCATATGGTAATTCTATGTTTAATTTCTTGAGGAACTACCAAACTGTTACCACAGTGACTGTGTCATTTTACATTCCCATCAGCAATGTACAGGGATTCCAGTTTTTCCACATATTCATTCATATTTGCTATTTAACATAAAAAAATAATTCTAGCCACTGTTATAAAGCAGTATCTTGTAATTTTGATTTGCATTTCCCTGATGACTAATATTGAGCATCCTTTCATGTGCTTGTTGGTCATTCGTATATCTTCTTTGGAGAAATGGCTACTCAAGTCTTTTGCTCATTTTTCTATTCAGTTGGTTTTTTTTTATCATTGAGTTTAGGGCTTCTTTGTATATTTTGAGTATTAATCCCTTACCAGATATATGATCTGCCAATATATTTTCCCATTTTCTGGCTTATTTTTCCATTCTTGTGTTAGTGTCCCTTGATGCACAAAAGTTTTTTATTTTGATGAAGTTCAGTTTACCTGTTTTTTTCATTTTGTTGCTCATGCTTTTAGCGTCATAGCCGAGAAATCCTCGCCAAATCCAGTGTTAAAAAAATATTTCCCCTGTGGTTTCCTCTAAGAGTTTTATAGTCTTAGTACTTTTATGTTTAGGTATTTGATCCATTTTGAGGTAATTTTATATATACATATATATATATATGTATTGCTGTTGAAGAAAGTGAAGTTCATTGAAATCATGGATCACATATACATAAGAGACAGAACACATCATCTGTCATATTAGTGATTTTTCTTTTAGACCATGGGTTGATAAACTACTAGAGGCCACATCTCATTGATCACCTGTTTTTGTACAGCCCATGAGCAAAGAATGATTTAAAATTAAAAAATTTTAAATTAAAAATTGTTAATATTTGAAAAAAATTAACAAAATAATATTTTGTAATAAAAGTTTAATTGTCTGAAATATAGTTTTAGTTTGAAAACAGCCACGCTTGTTTATGTATTATTGGTGGCTGTAGAGTATATCAGGTGTTTTGCATCAATGATAAAGAGCTGAGCCCCTGAGGAATACCTTGAAGAGAGACTAAGCCAAGATTTACATCTGATCAAACATATTTCCCCAGGGTATTCTTCTTAATCCTAGTTTTGTTCTTTTTAAACTAGAGCCATATAGTTACTGTTTAATCCTTTCTTTTGTTTCTTTATTGGCAAACAGTATATTATTGCTTCCTTTCAGCTACATAGTGGTGATAGGAAAAATGTTGTGAAAGCATGTCGAGTTCTGTAAGTGAGAATTAAATGTGTTTCTCAGTAAAACACTGCAGGTAAAGTATGTTGACCCAGTCAGAAATATTGACTTAGTCTTGAAGGTTTGACTCTAAGTACCTATAACCCTGAGAATCATTTGTGAAAATATCTCATTATTTTATAGGCTTTCATTGATACTGTTTCTTTCTCATGTTGTTTGTTTGTTTTTGGTCTTTTTATGAGAGGTGTCTTTTATTTCATTTCTTTAAAAAATTTTTTTTAACATTTATTTATTTTCGAGAGAGAGAGTGTGAGCAGGGGAGGGCGGAGAGAGAGGGAGACACAGAATCCGAAGCAGGCTCCAAGCTCCAAGCTGTCAGCCCAGAGCCCAACGCGGGGCTCGAACTCACTAACCGTGAGATCATGACCTGAGCTGAAGTCGGCAGCTCAACCGACTGAGCCATCCAGGTGCCCCAGTGTCTTTTATTTCAAAGAAATGTTTTTATTTAATTCTTATGAAGTCAATTTGTCTATATTTTTAAAACATATAATTCTAAAAATAAACTACATGTGGCTTTCAGCTGTTCTCTTCAACAATTGTCTTTGGTTACCTTGAATCTACTTCTTTTAAATACTTGTGATAGGTGAAAGGTTGGACGTAGCTAAGTCTAGTGTGCAGATGGCAAAAATGATGTTTATTTACTCAAATGAAGCACAAACATTTCATCAGCTTTAGGTTTTTGATATTGATTTATTTGGTTATAAAAAATAAATCTGAATTTGTTGCTGGCCTTCTACAAAATTTGGTAAAATACTTAAAGAATTTGTATTTAAATATGAAAGAATTTTGAGACTTTATTGATGATTATATACACATACCCATCCCTACATATATGTACACATTCATTTAGAAGATTGATGTGTTAAATATATTAAATTTCTGATGTTTGAATTTTTACCTTTGATTTTGAGAAAATACTTCTCTCATAAAATTACAATGCTCATAGCAACTTCGTGACTTATTCCAGATCTAGTTTAAGAGACATCCAATTTAATTCTTAATTTACTAGAATAGAACATTCTAAGATAAGGCTTTATTACTATGAGTTCAGTAATTTGTTTTAATTTTTTCAGTAGCAATTTTTACAAGGGAGACAGTCTTTAATCAGATCATCCATACAAAAAATAGGAAATTGCCACTGAAACCTCTATTATACAGAACTACTGCTACCATAGACAACCACAGTAAAGAGGAGTTGCATGATGCTATGCATGCCAATTGGACCTAGTCTGGGAAGTCAATAAAGACTTTTTTTCAGCTGTGATCTGAAGGATGAGTAGAAGTTAACCAATCTATGGGAGGAGAGAAAATGATTTGAAGCAGAAACCCTGTAGTAACGTGGAGTTTGATAAGAATAAGGATCAGCCAGCATGATTAGAGATGAAAGATCTGACAAGTGTGATACAATAAGGCAAGGAAAGTAGGATGGGGTAAGATTACCCATGGCCTTTTGTAACATGTCTTAAGGAAACTGGTCTTTATCTTAAGAGTAAGTGTTTTACAAGAAGGAAAACCATCGTTTGAACCTCTAATTGTGATTGTATCTTATGTTCTTTATTCAAAGTATCTATCTTTAAAAAGGTGGAACTGTCTTCTCTCTTGCTGGGGGGGATACATGTTTTCTAAATTATAGCAGTAGCAGAATTTTTGTATAAAGATTGCCCCTGATTGTTAATTGTGAATATATGTTAATTATTTGATAAGAATGTATGCATTTAGTATGCACATTTAAGATTAAAACTGTAAAAGAGTTGAGAAAAAGAGTGTTTTAAACAAGAGTGTTTTAATGTTTTGAAAAATGTTACTCTGGTTGCTCTGTAAAGAATGATTGTGGGAAGGGAAATAAGGAAGCAGGATGAATATGGACTCAGCAAGAAAAGGTGATAGTAGCTTGTACTTGGATTGTAGTGGTGATGATGATGACAGTTGATGGAGGTAAGTAATAGATTCTAGAAATATTTGGTAGATGACACTGACAGGCTTTGAATGGGCAAGTGGAAGAGAGTAGGATGTCAAGGATAACTTCAAGGTCTGGCTTTTACAGTCTTCATGGAAGGTATTAACATTTACTGAAATAAGACAATGGTGTGGGAAACATTCATGCATTCCCTTTGGACCTGTTTGAGTTTTATGAGTTGGATATTTATGTCTGGAGCTCAGAGGAGAGATCTGAAATGGAGAAATAAATTTGTGAGGTCCACTCTGACTACCCTTTTTACAGTGAAACACTGCTCTCCTCTGCTCTACATAGTCTTGGTTCTCCTGTGCTTTTCTCTTCCCCATAGCACTTATTTTCTAACATACTATGTCATTTGTCATATCATATACAAACATGTCACATATTGCTTATGTTTATTGTGTATATCATTTATATCCTCCCCCAAGTCCCAAAAGGTAAGCTCTAGGAGGACATGAATTTTTGTCTTCACTGTGTCTTCCATTTGGAGATCAGTGCCTGGCATTTAGTAGCCCTTCAGTAAATATTTATTGAATGTTGAAAGAATGAATGAAGGGAATGAGATAGAGAGTGTAAGGTTAGTTTGAGATAAGAAAAGGAATAGTTCACTGTTAAGAGGTAGAAAGAGAGAATAGAATGAATGCAGTTGTAGGTATGTTTTTTGCATTTCATATTGGAAAGATGTTGGGGTTCTTGCCTAATGGTTATTTTCTCTAAAGTTGGAGGAAAGTTCATCATTCATAACAAGAGAGAGGAGTGTCAGTCAGAGAATCAAAAAAGTTGGAGAAGATTTGCAATAGCCATGGTGGCCTGTGGGAGAATGCATTAACCAGAGAAATGTAGGATTGTTCCCTTGCATGGAGGTCTCCTTTGAGATCAGTAATGATGAGTTAATAAGGGAACCAACTTGCCCTTTGGAGAACTCTCCCAAGTAATTGCTTGGCTGCTCAGGTGTAGTCATACATGGAGAAAGTGGATAATAATAGGATATCTGAGTTATTAATGTTGATGGAAGAGCATTTTGAGTGATAATAAGGGCCCAGAATTTTACCTTGGCAATGGATGGCTACAGTGGCATGAAGGAGAGTATTACTGGACATGACCTGAAAGTGTACTGTTGGGAAAGTATTTCTCTTGGATCTGAAATGATGACAGGGATTAGGGGAAGGAGGCTGTAAGCTGGATGCCAGAGACTTATACAAATAGGGAGAGAATGACTGGAAAGTTTAAAAAAAGATAGCAGTGAGGAGGGGAGAGATGGCAATATAGCTGAGAGGGCCTGAGCATCAAAAAAATGTTATTTTGTTTGTTTTTTTAATGTGATGATAGAAGAGTAATTTTTGAGGTTATGGTAGGACCAGGGAAACCCATTTTTTCCTACAGGCCCTGAGGTAACTACCATGTGAGGGGGAAAAAAAATACAAATACATACACCCCACTGGATGGGCCGTAGTTAGTATTATATTTAGAGAAGAGCCAGCTTTATTTTAAAGTAAGGAGATACAATCAGAAAAAAAGTTTGAAGATAAAATGTCTGAGTTATTGCCAAAGAAAATCCCAGAGTTGCACTGGAATAGTTTGGAAGATAGAGGAGCATAGGTAGAGTGAATTGGAAGGAAAGCACAGGGTGTTTTGGGCATAGACTTCTTCTAGCAATATGATGAAAGGTATTGTGGTCTTATTTCAGCTGCCTTTTTAATTTTCCAATTGAAATGAGATTCACATAATGTAAATAATAATAATTATCCAATAATAATAATAATAATTTTTAGAAAGAGTGTGAGTTGGGGAGAAGAGTAGAGGGAGAGAGAGAATCTTAAGGAGGCTCCATACTCATTGTGGTGCCTAATGTGGGGCTGGATCCCACAACCCTGGGATCATGACCTGAGCTGAAATCAAGAGTGGGATGCTCAACCAACTGAAACACTCAGGAACCCCTAAATTCACCATTTTAAAGTGTACAATCCAATGGCATTTAGTGTGTTTATAGTATTGTACAGCCATCACCCCTGTCTAGTTCCAAAGCATCTTCAAAGGAGACCCCATACCCAATTAAGCAGTCACTCTCTATTTCTCTGTTCCATATCAGCTATCATTTTAAGGATATTAGGCCCTGGGCTTAATGGCAGAGAAACCTGTCTTGCTTGGCTACATGATGGTGGGCATAGAAGCACTCATTAGATAGAGGCTCTAGAAACTGGATGTGCCACTGTTGCTTCAAACCTATTTCTGAAACCAGACTCTTACTAAAAACATCTCCTCTCCATCTGGACTTCATATCTTTCTCTTGTAACTGAGTCTAAGCCCTGACAGACTTTTTACCTTCTCCCCCAGTTATCATTGTACTCTGATAAATTTCTTCCTTTCTGTTTTCACCACTATCACTTTAACCTGCATCCTGATTAACTTAGACTGGATCTTTCATAACAAGTCTCCTTGCCTCCAGTTTCTTCTTTATCCTCTAATGGATGGAGTAGTCCACCTTAGATGTTGCTGCTAGATATTTATAACCTGGTATTCAGGGCACTCTGCCATCTACCCTTTCTCATATGTGGTTTTGATGATCCAGTGAGGTAATATAAGTGAGATACTACACAAATATCCGGTATTACTCTAGTTATTAGACTTCATCCTTTTCTCTCACTGTTACCTTTACCAGCCTCTTGTTTCAGTCAAACTAATGTAGTCAGTATCCTTAAGCATACTTAGTGTTTTTTTCCTCCATTGGCATCTTTGTTACAGCAATTCACTTTCCTGGACTAGTCATCTTTTCTTTCCACTTCTCTAATTCCTGCATCTTATATGAAATCTTAATTTATATTTGTGTTTTGTGATCATTCATTTGAATCAGTTGGAACATATATTGTTTGTACCATGCATTTGGTGTTAGGCCTTTCTGCCTTAAATTATTGTTTGTTTGTAACTATTTTAATTATCTTGATAATTAGATTGTAAAAGTTATGAGGGTAGGGAACATATCACTCAGTACCTAGCCAGATATTCTCAGTAAAATTATAGGCAAATGATACATGATTATGATATTCTATGGTATTGAGAGAGTGACCAGTAATTCTTATAGGAACCCTTTGTTTTTTGTTAACGCATTGATTTTCAGTATATTTTAATTAAAAATGATTGTTTTCCACTGAACTTGAGATTTATTTATAATCTCAGGAGAGGAGATTTAAACCTAGTTAGATGATTTTTCAATACCTAATATATTCCGTATGATTAAAAATTAACAAATGTAGGAAGTTATATATTGACAATTGGAAAGACCCTGTATTTGTTCGTTATCCACCAAGTTCCTGCCTACATTCTTTCTTATGTAACTCTGTTTGTATTTTATTAAAAAATTTTTTTAACATTCACATTTTTAAATGTTTGTTTATTTTTGACAGAAAGAGAGAGGGGGAGGAGCAGAGAGAGAGAGAGAGGGAGACACAGGATCCAAAGCACGCTCTAGGCTCTGAGCTGTCACCACAGAGCCTGATGTGGGGGCTCGATCCCATAAACTCTGAGATCATGACCTGAGCCGAAGTTGGAGTCTCAACCAACTGAGCCACCCGGGTGCTCCAACATTTATTCATTTTTGAAAGACAGAGACTTGAGAGACAGGGTATGAGTCTGGGAGGGGCAGAGAAAGAAGGAGACACAGAATCCAACACAGGCTCTAGACTCTGAGCTGTCAAGCCTGTTGTGGGGGGCTCCAACCCACGGACTATGAAATCATGACCTGAGCTGAAGTCAGATCCTTAACTGACTGAACCACCCATGTAATGCTGTTTTTAGATTGTATATCCTTCCAGTTTTTCTATATGCAAATACATACTCTTATTTTCACTTCCTTTTTCAACAAAGGTAGCATATTTTATATGTTTTTCCTCATCTTATTTGACAGTTGTATAATGGCAGTTTTTTTCATATCAATGTATAGAGAACTTCCTCATTCTTTCTTTCTTTTGCAAAGTATTTCATTGAGAGGATGTATTAAGTACCACCATTGGGTGGATGTATTAAGTAGCTCCATACTGCTCATTCCATTAGGATTTGGCTACAATGAAGATTAGCACCACATTCTTATATAATTGTGCTTTTAATTACTTACAAGAGTCATAACCCAGGTAAAACCAAGAGAAAAAACAGTGACCATCAAATTTGTGTTTTTTATGGACTTGGCATAACAAATTTAAGTGAAATTCAAGAAAAATAATATGTGTTGAATGCTTGCCAAATACTATTGAATTGTTTATTCTCAGAAATTACAATAACATTTAGAATTGAGAATCTTTGATCTGACATGTGTGTAAAATACCAATTTTTCAGGGCACCTGGCTCACTCAGTCAATCAAGCATCTAACTCTTGATTTCAGCTCAGGTCATGATGTCATGGTTCATGGGAAGAAGCCCCACATTGGGTTCTACACTGACAGCATGGAGCCTGCTTGGGATTTTCTCTCTCCCTCTCTCGGCCTCTCCCCTGTCATTCTCTCTCTCTCTCTCTCTCTCTCTCTCTCTCTCTCTCTCAAAATAGAGAAGTAAAAAATATGAATTTCTTTTTTCCCTAGTGAAAGGTAACATACAAGGTTTATCGATTAATTGGAGAATATTTCATGAATTGCATCAGGAAATTGTTTTGAGTTCAGTCATAAGAAACTCTAATACAAAACGTATACTTAATCACCACCTGGGTCCCAAGTTAATTAAAAGCTTCCAATAATGTATGTAAGACAATTTGACACTAAATTATATTTAAAAAATAAAAGCTCTCAATAACTAGTATTGTTTTGAGTGGTAGGGTCATAGTAGACAAGACATGGAGAAGAGCAGAAGTTTTTAGTTGTATGTTAGGCACTCCAAATGAGAATATAGAGAACTTAAGGTAGTTCTCCGTTATTGGTGTGCAAACCAAGTTTCTGCAAAATGCAAAAAAGAGATAAATCAATGGAAAAAAAGGAAGGAAGGATGCAACAGAGAGGGAGAATTAAAATGGTAAGTGCTGAGGTGACAAAAAGAAATTTTGTTGGGTGAGCATAAAGCAGCAAACAGAGGAAAATCCAGATAAACTAGGAATTGTTGGGAAAGTGAAAGAAAACGGAAACAAAGATTTTCAAGGGATATTCAGAAGTTGTACAGATTTTGCCTATTTCAGAAAGTACAACAGCAAGTACTTAAATATTCAAAACATCTAGATTATAATACAGACTTACCTTGTTTCATTGCACTTTGCAGGTATAATTACGTTTTTTACAAATTGAGGGTTTGTGGCAATCTTGTGTGGAACAAGAATATCAGAACCATTTTTCCAACAGCATTTGCTCACTTTGTGTCTTCATGTCACATTTTGGTAATTCTTGCAATATTTCAAGCTTTTTCATTATTATTATATTTCTTGTGATGATTTGTGATCAGTGATCTTTGATGTTACTATTGTAATTGCTTTGGAACACTGAGAACAGTGCCCTATCTCAGATGACGAATTTAATCAGTAAATGTTGTGTGTTTTCTGACTGCTTCACCAACCTGCCATTTCCCTGTCTCTTCTTCTTGAGCCTCCGTATTCCCTGAAACACAACACCACTGAAATTCGGCGAATTAATAATCCCACAATAGCCTCTTAGTATTCAAGTGAAAGGAAGACTCATATATCTTTCACTTTAAATCAGAAGATAGGAATGATTAAGCTTAGAAAGGGAGGCATGTGGAAAGTTGGGATAGGCTGAAGCTGGCCCTCGTGTGCTAAACAGCCAAGTTGTGAATGCAAAAGGAAAAGTTCTTGAAGGAAATTAATAGTACTACTCCAGTGGACATACAAACGATAAGAAAGTCAAGTAGCTTTTTTGCTGATATGGAGAAAGTTTGAGTGGTCTGCATAGATCAGACCAGCCACAACATTCCTTTAAGCCAAACCCTAATCCACAGCAAGGCCCTAACTCTTCAATTCTGTGTAGATTGGGAGAGGTGAGAAAGTTACAGAAGAAAAGTTTGAAGCTAACAGTGGTTCATGAGGTTTAAAGAAAGAAGGCATCTACAAAACGTCAAAGTGCAAGGTAAAGCAGCAAGTGCTGCTTTAAAAATAGAAGATCTTGCTAAGGTAATTAGTGAAGTTGACAATGCTAAACAACAGATTTTCAGTGCAGATGAAACTGCCTTCTATTGGAAGAAATTGCAATTTAGGACTTTGATACTTAGAGAGGAGAAGTCAGTGCCTGGCTTCAGAGCTTCAGAGGAGAGGCTCTCTTATTAGAGGCTAATGCAGTTTGAAGTTGAAGCCAATGCTTATTTACTATTCTGAAAATCCTAGGGCCCTTAAGAATTATGCTAAATCTACTCTGCCTATGTTCTAAAAATAGAACAACAAAGTCTGGATGATGGCACATCTGTTTACAAATATTCTAAGTCCACTGTTGAGAACTACTGCTCAGAAGAAAAGATTCCTTTCAAAATATTACTGCTCACTGACAATGCACCCAGTCACCCAAGAGCTTTGAGATGAGTGTTGTTTTCGTGCCGCTAAGCCAACATCCATTCTGCAGTTCATAAATTAATGGGTCATTTCAATGTCCAAGTGTTTTTATTTAAGAACTACATTTCCTAAGGTTATAGCTGCCATAGATAAGAATTCTTCTGATGGATCTAGGTAAAGTAAATTGAAAACCTTTTGAAAAGTTTTCACCATTCTAGATGCCATTAACAATATTTTTGATTCATGGGAAGAGGTCAAAATGTCAACATTAACAGGACTTTGGAAGAAGTGGATTCCATCCTTCATGAATAACTTTGAGAGGTTTGAGACTTGTTTGGAGAAAATGACTCTCTAATTCTAGAGAACTAGAATTAGAAGTGGAGCCTGAAAATGGGACTGAACTGCTGCAATTTGTGATAAAACTTCAATGCATGAAGAATTGCTTCTTATGGATGAGCAAAGAAAGTTTCTTGAGAAACTATTCCTGGTGAAGATGCTGTGAAACTGTAGAAATGACAACAAAGTGGTTAGAATATTACAGAAACTTAGGTGATAAAGCAGTGGCAGGGTTTGAGAGGATTGATTCCAGTTTTGAAAGAAGTTCTACTGTGGGTAAAATGCTATCAAATAGCATCATATATGACAGAGAAATTGTTTGTGAAAGGAAGAGTAAATTGATGCGGCAGACTTTATTGCTGTCTTATTTTAAGAAATTTCCACAACCATCCCATTCTTTAGCAGCTACCACCCTGATCCATCAGCAGCCATCAACTTTGAGGCAAGACCCTGCACCAGCAAAAGGATTATGACTTGCTGAAAGCTCAAATAATGATTAGCATTTTCTAGCCATAACGTATTTTTTAATTAAGGTATATACACTGATTTTTCAGATATGCTATTGCACACTTAGTAGATAGTCTAAACATAACTATTATATGCACTGGGAAACCAGGAAATTCATTTGACTTGCTTTATTGTGATATTTGTCTTATTATGATAGTCTGGACCCAAACCTGCAATATCTCCAGGGTATGCCTGTATTCTTACTAAGTTAAAGAGTTCAGTGTACTTTTGAAAGACAACATGGTTCACTTACATACTGTAAATGTATTTTATGATTTTCTTAACATTTTCTTTTTTCTAGCTTACTTTATAAGAATACAGCATATAATACATGTAGCACACAAAATATGTATTAATCTAGTGTTTATATTATTGGAAGAGTTAACAATAGACTATTAATAAGTTTTTGGGGAGTCAGAAGTTATATGCAGATTTTCAGCTGCATGGCAGGGTGCCTCTAACTGCATTGTTCAAGGGCCTACTGTGTATCAACATACTGAGAGGGATTGTCAGTAATCAACTACGATGGAATATTGTTGCTTTAAAATTAATTCTCACATTACCAGAGTATGTAGAAAGGACTCATTCCTGATCACTTCAGTTCAATGTAAGTTATTGTAAATAATTGAGATGAGGGGCGCCAGGGCAGCTCAGTCGGTTGAGTGACTGACTTCGGCTCAGGTCATGATCTTGCGGTTTGCGGGTTCCGGCCCTGCGTCGGGCTCTGTGCTGACAGCTCAGAGCCTCAAGCCTGCTTTGGATTCTGTGTCTCCTTCTCTCTCTGCCCCTACCCTGTTCCTGCTCTCTCTCTGTCTTTCAATAATTAAATGTAGAAAAGAAAATTTAAAAAAAGTTGTAGATGAGGTCTCATGAAAGGCTTGAAATGATAATTTTATTTATTTTTAAATTTTTTAATGTTTATTCATTTTGTGAGAGACAGAGAGAGTCAGAGCACAAGCAGGGGAGGGGCAGAGAGAGAGGGAGACACAGAATCTGAAGCATACTCCAGGCTCCGAGCTGTCAGCACAGAGGCCAATGCGGGACTCGAACCCACCAACTGTGAGATCATGACCTGAGCCGAAGTCGGACGTCTAACCAACTGAGCCACCCAGGCGCCCTGAAATGATAATTTTAAATTGAGTTTTACTGAGAGTGGAATTCTGGGTAGTTGTGCTTGGCATAGTTACTCATAGTCTCTCTTTTTACTTTTTTCACTTAAGTAATTTTATATATTTGCATATTAGTGTTTATCCCATTTTTGTGTCCAGAGTAGTAAATTTCATTTGTTGAATGCCTATGAACCTGGATTTCATTCTGCATCCAGCTGCTAACCTATCTACCAAAAGCTATGTCATTTTGTGAAGTTTTATGTATACATTTATTTGGCCATTAAGTAATATTTAATTTCACTATGTGATTAGTACTATAAAAGATAAAGAAAAGAAATACAGCTGCTATGCTGTCTTTGACTTAGAGGATAGAGCATAGAGCTCATAAGTCTAGGTTGTCACATTCTAGACAATCCTTAAATAGTCTCAGTTACTTCAGGTTACTGCATGAAATTTCCTCACACCTGGAAATTTCTTCATATACAGTACATAGTGTTATAAAAGTTACCCAGTAAAACTTTCCAAATATAGCATTTTTAATCCCAGAGTTGTTCAATATCTGCCTCTCTGCATTGTTGTCACACTCAGTATATCCTTATGAGGATGGAACATCTTTTATTACAGAGTCCATCTGCCTCTCTTTCTAAGATAACAGTTAAAGTTGTTCATGGTGTTTTCTGTGGGCAAGGTGAAAATACTTTTGGAGTTAACAAAATCATGTAAGCTCCCTGACCTAGTAAATGAAGTGGATTCTCTTCTTTCCCGGTAGTATTGGAGAGTCCCACAGAATTAATCCTAATTCCTGATGCTGGCTTTCCTAGGAGAAAGTGCCCTTTGATTATA
Organism: Cryptoprocta ferox; assembly: GCA_028646485.1. NCBI lineage: Eukaryota > Metazoa > Chordata > Mammalia > Carnivora > Eupleridae > Cryptoprocta > Cryptoprocta ferox. The sequence goes on from CM053567.1 coordinate 47,158,346, forward strand.
GCACTTACCACTTAATAAATAAATTTAATCACATGAATTTCCTGGAGACCTGTGATTTGATCTCTCCCTAGGAGCTTTTTTCTCAGATGACCTTAAAATTTGAAATGGTTGCTTTGCTTTTGAGCCCCAGTGACTGGTAGTTTAGTGTCTCTCTCTCTCTCTCTCTCTCTCTCTCTCTCTCTCTCAATACATGCAAATGATATATTCAATAAGGGGTTCATACCCGAAATATATAAAGAATTTAAACAGCTCCAAAGAAAGAAACAATTCAATTAAAAAGTGGTCAGAGGACCTGAATAGACATTTTTCTAAAGAAGACATAAAGATGGCTAATAGACACATGAAAAGATACTCAACATCACTAATCATCAGGGAGATGCAAATTAAAACCACAATGAGATATCATTTTACACATATCAGAATGACTAACAAAAAACACACGAAACAAGTGTTGGTGAAAATGTGGAGATAAAGGAACCTTAGTGCACTGTTGGTGGGAATGCAAACTGGTGCAGCTACTGTGGAAAACTGTTATGGAGGTTCCTCAAAAAATTAAAAATAGAATTATCATATGATCTAGTAATTCCATTACTGGTTATTTACCAAAAGAAAATGAAAATAGGCGTCTGGGTGGCTCAGTTGGTTGAGCATCCAGCTTCAGCTCAGGGCCTGATCTCACAGTTCATGAGTTCGAGTCCCACATCAGGCTCGCCGCTGTCAGCGCAGAGCCTGCTTCAAATCTTCTGTCTCCTCTTTCTCTGCCCTCCCCCATTTGTATGCTGTCTCTCAAAAATCAATAAATATAAAAAAAAGAAAATGAAAATGGTAATTCAAAAACATACAAACACTCCTGTGTTCACTGCAGCATTATTTACAGTAGCCAAGATATGGAAGCAGCCCGTGTCCATCAATAGATGAATGGGTAAAGGAGTGGTGTATATATATATAATAATTTTATTATTTAGCCATAAAAAAGAATGAAATATTGGTGCACCTGGGTGGCTCAGTCAGTTAAGTGTCCGACTTCGGCTCAGGTCGTGATCTTGTGGTTCGTGGGTTTGAGCCCCGTGTTGGGTTCTGTGCTGACAGCTCAGAGCCTGGAGTCTGCTTCGGATTCTGTGTCTCCTCTCTCTGCCCTTTCCCCACTTGTGGTTTGTCTCTATCTCAAAAATAAACAAACATTTAAAAAAATGAAATCTTGCCATTTGCAACAATATGGTTGGACCTAGAAGGTATAATACTAAGTAAAATAAGTTAGTCTAAGACAAGTATCATTGATTTCACTCATATGTGGAATTTAATAAAGAAAAAAAGACCAAGACAAAAACTAGGTGTATTGAAAGAGACAGAATTTAATGATTTTTTTATTTTTTCAAAATGTTTATTTTGAGAGAGAGAGTATGAACAGGGGAGGGGCAGAGCAAGAGGGTGAGAGAGAATCCCAACAGGCTCTGTGCCGTTGGTACAGAAGCTGTCGTAGGGCTTGATACAACGAAACATGAGATTATGACCTGAGCCGAAACCAAAAAAACGTTGGTCGCTTAACTGACGGAGCCACCCAGATGCCCCGAATGATTTTTTAAAATAAACTTATCAGGAATGTCATTTTCATGTGAAATGAGTTTCCATATTTTTGTAAAGACTTTTCAAAATTACACAATGTATGCACAGCTTAGTTTAAGAATAAAATGTAGTTTCCCAGAAGTCATACAACATTATAGCACCAGTTTATAAATGTAACAAAATTAACTTTTTTACTTTGAAAATTTAGCACCTATGGCTAATCTGGTTTTTATCTCTTATTTATTACTTTTTTTTTAATTCAATAATATCAAAGCACTTGGGATTCATATTGCCAATCAGAGTTGAAAGACAGCCCTGAAATATAGGAGCTATCAGTCCAGAACCAAACCAAAAAGTCACAATAGCCTTCTGACTCTTCTATATCCTGATGTTTATTAATTGACGAACAATAACAGTGTGTCCACCTTTATCTGACCTTGATCTGCAGATGCTTCTATGTCAAGACAACTTAGTACTTTAAAATATTGAAATGTTTGAGTGACTCTTACTTGATGTGGCATATTCTGTTGCTTAGTTCAAATGGTCTAGGACGAAATGTGCTACATATAGTTTGTGTAGTCCCCTTTTCATTTAACATTATATCATGAGTATTTTCCGTGTCATTAGGTATTGATCTCCAAAATTTTTCCTCGAGTATATATCAATGAATTCTGTAACTATGTTGTTATATGTTTCAATCATCTATTGTTGGACATGTGAGTTGCAGTATTTCATTATTCTGAGTGTCCTTGCAGCTTAATATTTGCACACATCTATGTAGATATAGATACATACCAAATTTGAAGTTCTCTTATTTGTATGTGTATAATTTTATTTTAATATGTGGTCTACTTGTGTCTTCACACATATTAAGTAAACCTGCTTTGGTATATTCCTTCAGTATAAATTTCCATAAAAAATGATAATTTTATATCAGAAGAATAATTTAATGCCAGATAATTATATTAGCCATACATGTAATGTGACAGAAGACTTGAATGCTCAAGAAAGACTTACTGAAATATCAGTATTTGTGATTGGACCTTTATGTAAATACTTTTGGTTGCCTAGTCAGTGGCTCTCTCTCTTTTTCCCCTCCTTGTAGTGCTCTGATTGTTATTGTGTAGGTTGGTGTACTTATACATGGCCCTGTGTATAGCTTAAATCACTTAAGCTCTTTTTTCTCATTTGGGATGGCAGAGCAGGAAAAAGGAAAAGGTTCTTTGATAAAGATCATTGGTTTTCTCAGTTAACTTATTCTGAAGGTGACTTATCTTCCTGACTTATTAATATATGAAATAGTAAACACCCTTGTAGTTTAAGCCATTTTGAATGGTCCTATTTATTACTTGCTCCAGAAAGCATATGGTGAAACTTTGAGAGATGGGATTGGTTTTGAAGAGATGAGAAATCCTGCATATAAACATTTCTGGTGGGAGAAATCACATAAGCATAGATGAGATATGTTCCAGGATTCATCAAACTGATGGACATACTGATGGCAAGTTTCTCATGCCTTCTACCAAAGAAGGGAGACTTGCCATATCAAACTCTTATCTGTTTTTAACAAAAGTGATTAATCTCAGTCCTAAAGTGTCTTTAGGACTCTTAGTGGCATCTGAGGGTATCTTACCCCATTTTCTCTAGCAAGTTTGAAGCTTGGCTTTGGGGCTTGAATTGTGTTTCCAGTTCTCCTGTGAAGAAAGTTATAGTCAAAATTCTGTCATAGGAGCTAATTAGGAAACACTAGTGTCGTGTGCCCACACATAGCCCTTGTTTGTAGCATAAAGTGTGGGAGTTGTGCTAGTACAGAGCCTTTATAGTTAAGGATGACAACTTATTAAATAAATACTTTTTTTGTACCTTTCAAAATACTTAGGGAGCTTGATCGTTCTCAACTTTTCACTCATGGGAGTGGAATGAGAGTCCCAAACTAATACCTTATCTTTACATAATTCATTCATTAAGAAAACAAGTATGTAAGCACTTCCTGGGTATCAGAAACTATGGTCTTGGGAATATAGTTTATTATTCTAAGCGGGGTTATATGGTGAACTAGACTGAGACAATTTTACTGTTTGTTTTTGTTTTTGTTTTTGTTTTTTTGAGAGAGAGCTGTAGTGAGCCAGGGGCATAGAGAGAGAAAATCCCAAAGTGGGGCTGAAGCTCACTCAGAGTAGGGCTGGAGCTCACATGATATGGGGCTTGAACACACAAACTGTGAGACCATCACCTGAGCTGAAGTCAGATGCTTCACTGACTGAGCCATCCAGGCACCACAGCAGTTTTTACTTTGATAGACCTAGGAGGACAGATACACAAATAAACAAGTGAATAATTTTAGAGTAATAAGTACTAGAAGAATGGAGTTAGGATAGTAGGTAGGTAGTATTTTTAAGTGGGTGGTCAAGAAAGGTCTCTCTGAGGTAACATTTGAATTAACATCTCTATAAGAAACCAGCTGTGAACAGAATATTTTAGGTAGAGTGCAGTTGAAGAATCTAAAATAGGAGTGAGCATGGGAGTATTCAAGGATGAAAAGGCAACTGTGCCTAGAGTGTGGGGAGTGAAGGGCAGAGGCCAAATCTTGTAAGACAGTGTAGGTCATGATAGAAGATTTTAAATTTTATTCTCTGTGCACTGGGAAGGCAATGCAGGGTTTTAAGTAGGGACATGACATGATTTGAATTACAGTTTTAAAAGATCACTCTGGCTACCATCGAGAATGGGTGGTAGGCTCTGTTTTCCAAAGAGACTACAGTTTAGCAGGCACTGATAGTGTAAAGCAAATGTATAAATTATGGGAATCCCTTATTTAAGTTTTTCTACCTCATACCCTTTCTTTTTTATTTCTTTTTTGCTTTTGTGGTTTTTAATGAGTATGTTTAGCAACATTTCAATTGATTTAAATCTCCTTTATGTTTTTCCCTTATCAATTCCATAAAGAGAAAAATCTTTTCATCTGTTTTTCTATCAGTACTCAGTAGCTTCAGTTAACTACAGATTAAACAGCCACTTTAAAGCTTAGTGAATGAACAACAAAGATTTATTATTTGTCATGGTTTTGAGAACTGATCGGGCTGCTTCTCTGTTGGCTTAGCCTGGGCTTACTTGTGGGACTCCATTTAGGTGGAGGTTTGACTAGGCTGAAAGTCCAAGATAGCATTACCTACATGTCTGTCAGCTGGCATGCCTTGGTTCTCTTCTGTGTGGCCTCTCAACATCCAGTAAACTAGGCTATCTTCTTTACATGGTAATCTCAGGGCAGCTCTCCAAAAAAGTGAAAAACAGAATTTACCAGAGACTCAAGGTTTGGTTTTGGAAGTTACATATCCTCACCGCATCCTGTTGGTAAAATCAAGTCCAGTCAGATTCCAGTCCTCTCTCTCAATGGAAAGAGGGGCAAAGTCACACACTAAAGGAGCAATTATTATGACCATCTATGAAAATAATTCCCACAGTCCACTCTCTAGCCACTACATTTTACATTTCTCCCACATGCAAAATATACTTATTTTCTTCCCAAATTCCATAAAATCTTATGTGATTATAGTTATGCTCTTCAAGTCCAAGATCTCTTGATCTGCATCAGGTTCAGATGTGAATAGGCTCCTTAAGTTCAGTTCCTCTTGTGCAGGAACACTTTTGATTTGGACTCTTGTAAACTGAATAGATCTAAGTTTCTAGCTTAAAAAACTAGGTAAAGATGAGCAAATATCTTTCCCAGAATAAGCCAAGGGAAAGAAATAATCGAGAATGATAATCAATGAAATAGAAAATAAACATGAAAATCAGTGAAACCAATAGTTGGCTGGTTCTTTGAAAAGATCCATGAAATTGACAGACCTCTCTATAGATCAAGAAAAAAGAAAAGACACAAACATCAAGTATCTGGAACAACAACAAAAGAAAGGTTATCACTATAGATCCTGAAAACATTAAAGCTTACATAAAAAACAACTTATGATCAAATTCCTTTTTGGATACAAACTATCAAAGCCCACTCAAGAAGAAATAGATTAACCTGAAAGTCCCTATATCTATTATCTAAGTTAGATTTGTACTTAAAAATTTTCCTACAAAGAAAACTCCAGGAGATTCTCCCAAATATTTAAAGAAGAAATAATGCCAATTCCACATAAACTCTTCCAGAAAAAAGAAGAGAAAAGGAACACTTCTCAGCTTCTTTTATGAAGGTTGTATTACTCTGATACCAAGAAAAAGACATAACAGAAAAAGAAACCTATAAATGAGTATCCTTCAGGAACATATGCAAAAATTCTTATTCAAATATTAAGAAAGGATAAACAAAATAACAAAATTGTAAAAAGTTAATACTTCATAACTAATGTAATGTCAAAAAAATGTAAGGTTGGTGTAACATTCTAAAATCAGTGTGATTCACCATATTAACAGAATGAAGTGGAAAAACTATTATAATTTCATTGCAGAAGATGCAGGAATTGCAGAAAGATGTAGAAGATGCAGAAAAACGCCGTTTGTAATTTAAAAACAAAATTTGGCAAACTAGGAATTAAAAAGAACTTCCTTAAACTGATAAAGGGTATCTACCAAAACCCTAAAACTAACATCATATTTAATGGTGAAAGACTTCATGCTTTTCTTTTATGATTGGGAACAATTCAAGAATTTCTGACCTTATCACTTCTATTCAACAGTGTACTGGAGTTCCTAGCCATGCAGTAAGGTAAGAAAATAAATGAACACATACTAGGGAAAAAAACAACAACTGTCTTTATTCATAGACAACCTGCTTGTGTTTCTAGAAAATCATAAGGATTTTTTAAAAAGCCCTTAAAACTATTAAATCAGTCCAGTGAAATCACAGTATATATAATCAATATACAGAAATCATTTTTAGTTTTGTATACGCTTATCTCATAATAGCAGTGAACAATTGGAAAGTATGGAGGTTCAATAACAGTGCCATTTATAATAACATCAAAAATGAAATACTTAAGAATAAATAATAAATGTGTATAAGACCTGATGATGAAAGCCACAAAATACTGCTGATATAAAGAAGACATAAATAAATGGAGATGTATACTATGTTCATGGATCAGAAGACTCAATAAGTTTAAAATTTCAGGTCTCCCAAAATTGATCTATAGATTCAACACGATATCAGTCAAAACCCTAGGAGGCTTTTTTGATAGAACTTGATAAGCTGATCTATAATAACCCATATTTTTTTAAAAAAACAAAATTTGAGGAATTAACACTATTTGATTTTAAGATTTGCCATGATAAAATTGTAGTATTCAGGACAGTGTGATGTTAGCATAAGGACAGGTCAGTTGAACAGAGCAGAGTCTAGAAAGATGTACACATTTATGGTCAATTGATATTTGACAAAGGTGCCAAGGCAGCTGAGCATATGGTGCTGGAGGAATGGTAGATCCTTCAAGTTTAGGGGTATGTGCCTTGACCCTTATGTCACACTGTATCCAGAAATTAACTTGAATGAATTATAGCTGTAAACCTAAGAGCTGAAACTTACTATAATATTTATAGAAGAGAATGTGACTTTGCTAAGGCAGTGTTTTTTTACAGAAGACTCAAAAAGCATGAATGATAAGAGAATGAATATTGATAAATTTCACTTCTTGAAAAGTAAAGACTTTCTTTCTTTGAAAGATATGATGAAAGAGCAAGCACCAAGGTCACATTACCAAAAAAAACATGTATCCTGAGATGGGTGTAATTTGTAGCCTTATTATGCAATACATCACTCCAGTATAGTGTAGTAGAAAGAGTGTTGGGGTGTAGACTCAGGAACTTCTCATACATAATCCTAACTTTAGCACTTGTCAGAGATACAGTTTATGGAATTTAGTTTTTTCACATTCTCTGAGCCTTGGTTCATTCTTTCTTTTTTGTGAAATTGTAATATTCATACCCATCTTACAGGATTATATTGATGGTCAAATAGGTATAAAAATACTATAGTGTTATTGCTATATTTTATTTAAAAATTTTTTAATGTTTATTCTTAGAGAGAGACAGAGCATGAGTGGGGGAGGGGCAGAGAGAGAGGGAGACAGAATCCAAAGCAGGCTCTAGGCTCTTAGCCGTCAGCACAGAACTCAACGTGGGACTTGAACTCACAAACTGTGAGATCATGACCAGAGTCCAAGTCGTACGCTTAACCAACTGAGCCACCCATGCCTCATAGAATGCTCTTGCTGTTCTTAATGTATCATTGTCGTCGTTAATTGTTATCATACATAATTGGACCTTAATTACTCCCCTCTCCTTTTCACATAACCAACTATAATTATATATTTCAGAAAATTTTTTTTAATGTTTATTTATTTTTGAGAAAGAGAGACAGAGTACAATTAGGGGAGGGACAGAGAGAGAGGGAGACACAGAATCTGAAGCAGGTTCCAGGCTCTGAGTTGTCAGCACAGAGCCTGATGCAGACCTCAAACTCCTGGACCACGAGATCATGGCCTGAGCCAAAGTCTGATGCTCAACCTACTGAGCCACCCAGGTGCCCCTAACTATAATATATCTTAACGAGAGTCTAAAGTTTTTAAATTTCTTTAAGATTAAAGAATTTTTAATCTCTACACCCAATGTGGGGCTTGAACCCACAGCCCCTACCTCAAGTCGCGTGTTCCACTGACTGAGCCAGCCAGCAGCCCCTGAAAAAATTTTTAAATATTTTACTAGCTGTATGAACATCCATAAACTCCAGTTTATCCTTCTGATCCTTGTTGACAGTGGAAATCAAAAGTGGATGTAGACTTTTTTTTTTTCCATTTCTCTTAAGGGACAATCTGCTTATACTACTTTTGTGTATGCCCTGTATAAGCCAGTGCTTTTTACCAGTATGCCCTGTACAAGCCAGTCCTTTTTACCAGCACTACTTTTATGAGCAATTGAAGAAACATTCTCTAGAGAGGTAGAGATAATAAGTAATAATCGTGTCACTTATTTTTATATGAATAAATATAACAAACGTATACTATGTGTTATATAAACTATAATAATAGGAGTAATTGGCCATTATTTTTTTCGTGTAGTGAGATTCAGCTGTACTCTAAAACATGTAATTAACCACTGTAAGAAATGAAAGATAGTTAAGTGGTTACAAAGAACATGTTAGGTACTTTGAACTAAAAAGAGAATGATGTCATGTCAAATGAGATAAACTCTTTTGCTTCACAAATCTACTTGTATTCGGAACAGAGAAAATGAGTTGGTTTTTTTTAAGTCTCAGAACTTTATTTATTTATTTATAGTTTATTGTCAAGTTGGTTTCCATGTAACACCCAGTGCTCATCCCGACAAGTGTCCTCCTCCATGACCATCACCCCGCCTTCCCTTCTCCCCCTCCCCTATCAGCCCTCAGTTTGTTCTCAGTATTCAAGAGTTTCTCATGGTTTGCCTCCCTCCCTCTCCCTAACTGTTTTTCCTCCTTCCCCTCCCCTATGGTCCTCTGCTAAATTTCTCCTGTTACACTTATGAGTGAAAACATATGGTATCTGTCCTTCTGTGCCTGACTTATTTCATTTAGCATGATACCCTCAAGTTCCATCCACGTTGCTATGAATGGCCAGATTTCATTCTTTCTCATTGCCATGTAGTATTCCATTGTATAGATAAACCACATCTTCTTGATCCATTCATCAGTTGATGGATATTTAGGCCCTTTCCATGATTTGGCTATTGTTGAAAGTGCTGCTATGAGCATTGGAGTACACGTGCCCCTATGCATCAGCACTCCTGTATCCCTTGGGTAAATTCCTACCAGTGCTATTGCTGGGTCATAGGGGAGTTCTATTGTTAATTTTTTGAAGAACCTCCACGCTGTTTTCCAGAGGGGCTGCACCAGTTTACATTCCCACCAACAGTGTAGGACAGTGCCCGTTTCTCCACATCCTCGCCAGCATCTGTAGTCTCCTGATTTGTTCATTTTAGCCACTCTGACTGGCGTGAGGTGGTATCTCATTGTGGTTTTGCTTTGTATTTCCCTGATGATGAGTGACGCTGAGCATCGTTTCATGTGTCTTTTGGCCATCTGGATGTCTTCTTTGGAGAAGTGTCTATTTATGTCTTTTGCCTGAGAATCAGTTTTTTAATATCCGAAAGTTATAGAGACTCACCCATGACTCATCCATTATAAATTTAAACTTTCTATATTACAAAGGATAAGAACCTTTTGTTTATCAAGGACTACTGAACGAAAAAGAACAGTGACTGAGGTCACTTTCAAGAAAACCAAATTAAGGGATTTGGGAGCAAGAAAATTAGAAAATATAATCGTCATTGTACTTGTAAAGTACAATATTGTTCTTCATTTTATATTAAGGTAGATAGGATAGGAGACAGTAGAATTGGAAAAAATCTTCCTTTTTTCAGTTGTTGGTTCACTACCTTTTCAGTCACCCAGTTCACTGGGACAGGGTGAGAAAGATGGACAATGATGCAAGGTTGGTAGTGAAGATGGTATAGCTGAGACTCACCCATGACTGAGGTAGACCAACAGATTTAGAAATTGGTTCTGGAGGATTTAAAGTGAGTATCAGTATTTCTATACAAAGACCCTAAGTTCTTTGTATATTCTTTGTTATTACTGTTTGTTATTCATACTCATCGAAGTACTCTTTTCTTATTAGCAGTTAACTTTCATTCCACCTCTATTCTTTCCAATTTTATGCTACCTTTTAACTAAGGAAAATTAGTCTTACATGTACAACATAATCACTTTACGGAGTACTTACTATAGGCCGGATAGAATCATAAGCCAGAGGCACCCAGTTCCTGGATCAGTCTCTGTGTGATGTGGATCGTCTTATTCATGGCATTTAAATTTTGTTTTTCTATAGAGAAAAAAAATGTCCTTTCTGTTTATGGGAATAAAGTCCAACAGATTTTGTTGAATACAGTCTAGTGATTGGACCTACTGATGTTGCCAAAATAAATAAACCTTTGAGACTGGAGACTTTGTTTTTGTATCTTTCATAATTTACACAAAGTAGAGACGTAATAGTTATTAATAAAAGTAAGATTGTTATTTGCATCATTTAGAATCCTCATGTGTTAGAAAAGGTAAAGAGCAATAAGTATGTTTGATGGCTAAGAATAGTACCGGATTTCAAAGTATCATCATGAGATTTCCTGAAGGCAACTTCTGGGAGAAAACTGAAAAATAAAACATTAGAAAGTGCTGTTTGTGTTTCCCCTTATCTGTTCACTTTTGCCCCTCAGTATACTATGCTACTTTGTTTAGCATGACCCCCTTAGCCTGTACCCACAGTTGGTTTTTTTTAATACCTCAGTTATTAGGGCTTCTAAGGGGTGCCTCATTTGGATCTCGGTCTCTCTGTTATTTTCTCTTTCTCACTAAGACCACATGCCTATTATTACTTACACTTAATGAAAAACAAATAACTGGTTTTTGCCTTAAATTATCATAGTAGAGTTCTTAGGTAGCTTAGTATCCCAGGCCTGGTCAGTTCTCCATATTTCAGATAACAGACTTTGATATCTGTTCCACATCCTGATGATCAGGAATCTATAATGTTAAAAGGAAAGAGCAGTGTTGAAATGTGACCTTGCACAAGTCAACCTCATTTAGCTGGCTTTCTTTATCTGCAAATTTGAGAATTAACATTTGTCCTTGAACTTAATAGAATCTGTTGTGGGTATAAAATTAAAATCTTTGTAAGCTGCACAAAACCTCTGCAACTTTAAGATATTATAGGGATGATATTTCTAAAGTACCACTTAGAAAAGGCTATATCACACTCTATGAACCAGCAAGGGGTATTTTTTCAGTCTCTTAATTTCTTTATCTGTAGTAGCCTCTCAATCCTTGATGGAAATTCAATCCACCTCTAAAAGCCTAGGGCAGATGTCACCACCTTCATAAATTATCTCTTTATACCCTGAATTAAAAGTGATATCCCCCTTAGTATTCAGATAATTTGGCAGCCTTTTAATGGACATAGCAGTTGCTTTTTATTTTCAGTCTTTTCAATCCACCGATTACTCTTGACTGAAACATCTATATATTATAAAATAAATTGGAGTAGGGCAGTGGCAGTAGTCACTCAAATCTTAAATGTGTCTAAGATCACATGGAGAATCTTGATCTTCCCCCCCTCCCTTGGAAGTTAGGGGGTCAAGCCTTCTGCTTCAGACACGCTGTGCTTGTGTTTTACATGGTCACATGACTCCTCCGACAGGTCTTTTGCACATGATATTGCCTTAGTCTAGAATCAGTGTTTCCTTTCTCTCTTTGTCTGTTTGGTACCTATCTGTCAGATCTGAGGTTTATCCTTAATTACTAAGAGAATCCTTTCCTAGCCTACTAACTGATTCCTAGTGAAGCCTTTCCTAGGTCAACTCCCCTACTTTACATATGCTCAGAGCACTGAATATTCCATCACAAGTGAGGCTTTGCCATTTATTTGTAAAATTATTTGAATAATGACTTTCACTAAACTGGAAGCTCCTGAGGGTAGAAATTATATATGTTTTTGTTTCCTACTATATTGCTATTGCCTGCATATATGCCTATTGCCTATAGTTCCTGGAACACAGTCTTAGCTTTGTAAATAGTGCACACAGATGAGTAATAGTCCACAGACATCACTTGGACAAATAATTGGGCCAGAAGTTCTGGACCCTTACCCCTTACATTCTGTCCCTGGCTTACAACTGACTTGTAAGTTTTCTCTTAACCTTTCTGTTTTGGGATCTAAAACTGAATCAAATCTGTCCTACCTACAAGGCAGATGTTCACAGGGTATTGAGGACATTAAGTGAGAAATGTGCAGATACTTTGAAAAGTCTAAAGTGCTATTCAAATATAAAATTGCATTAAATAGTGATATGAGTGGAAGACACTCATGGATATAGAGTATAATACATGGGCCATGTTATTATTTATTGTTTAAGCCATAGGTGCATTTCAAGATGAAATTTAATCTCTACTTCTTGTATGTTTGACGTCTTATTTCACAAATTATAGCTCTCACTGTCCGTTGTTTAGGGTAGTGAATATCATTTATTTCCACTTGGGAAAAACATATGAACCAAAATTGCCCCAAGATTAGCCTTCAGTTTCCTTTTTATGGTTCAGCAAGCCTATGGTATTAATATGGACCTTATCTTTCACAATGGCCTATCTTTGTGTTTGTAATACTTAATACTATGTGCTATTAGGCATAAAGGGATTGTATATGTTCCTTTGACTGGTAAAATAGAATAGGAAAACATCAGTTAAACAAATTGATGGATACTGGGCCAGAAGTTCTTGTTATATTTTTGGAACAGGGCAAGGTACCCTCCACTTTTTAAACAAACTCTATATTTGGTCATTCCATAATTTTCTTCCACTAGCCTATTAAAATATATTTATGTTGCCCCCTCTCTCTGTTTTCTTTCCCAGTTCTCTCTACTGTCATCCTTTTTCATTCCTCTAATTTTTCCTCTTTTTAACTTCAACAATTTGGGTTGCAGGGGAAAAAAACCTGGCACTTAATCAAGAACATGATCTCATTGCTTTCAATGGCTTAGAAAAGAAACATTTTAAAGCAGTTGAAAGATTTCACTTTGGAAAGTAGGTACTGCATAACTAAGTGTGTTGGTTCCCAGCAGAGCCTTGAGTAACCTCTTTCCAGCCATCCTCATGTTTTTTCTATTCTACTTCCTGTTCAGTGAGCAATAGCCTAGGTTAAAAAAAAAAAAAAAAAAAAGCCAGTAAGACTTCCCTTTTGGCTCTCTTGCCAGGGTATTGTTTTCTGTTCTTACACTCTTCTGCATAATACTTGTATATTTTTGTAGCATAGTTGTTTCTAGGCTTCATCACCTATATAGACATGGAATATAACTGTTAGTTCCCTCCTGCTCCCACACAAGCCCCCCAGGCCTTTACAGAGTTCCCTTAGATTTTTTTGGGGAGTCTCTGAGTGGAATGTAACATGTGTTCAGGAACATGAAGTGAATATTCTTTTCTTACAGCCTAGTTGGGAAGTCCATCCCCCTCAAGTCACCCCGATGTGGTACATTTTCACTGCCACTGCTGCTGGGTCTTCCGTGAGGGATAGTAGCTAGGAATTCTGTCTTTAGTGCTTTCAGGGCTGCCAGTCTTCAGAGTACCCAAGAGGAGCATGGGTGAATTAGAGAGTTCCCCCTACTTCCCATCTCTGTATACTTTGTCCCCAAATCCCAAAGCAGCAGAGTTTGTGCTCACAGTTTCAGTGTCTCTTGAAAAGATTTCTTATCTTTTCCATCTATACTTTTATTTCTGGGCTCAAAACCAGTTCAGAGAGCCAGATGGAAAAAGATACCATGCCATTTCTTCCATTGCCTTTATTTCATCTCACTCTCTTTTGCTCACCCTCTCAACCTCCTCTAAGTTCCTGCTGAAATTTGCATCATCCATGATAGTTGCAGAATTCTTAATCATACTTGGAATCAGCCCAGTCAACCTGTTACTACTTTAAAAACTGGTTTCACTTGCTACAAAATTCAAAAGATACAAAAATATGTCCAGTGAAAAGTCTCCTAGCACCTCCATCCCACAGATATCAAGTTCCCCACCCTGGGAGAATCAGTACTACCAGTTTCTTCTGTTTCTTTCTAGAAATGCTTTATGCATGTATAAATAAATCTATATAGTTAATGTATATATTCTTCTCCACTCTGCCTCTTCTCCTTCACAAATGATATGTTTGCTCTGCTTGTCCTTGTTCTTTTCACTTGAAGACTGTTTTGCATTAGCAATCAGGAATTGCTTATTTTTTAATGGCTGCATTGCATGGTTATATCATAACTTATTTATCTTGTCCCCTAATGGTGGATATTTAGGTTGCTTCTAATCTTTCCCTATTACAAGTAATGCTGCAGAGAATAACATTTAATGTAAGTTATTTTACCCGTGTATATCTGTGGGGTTAATCCCCAGAACTGGAATTGCTAGGTTAAAGATTATGTAATTTGGAACCTGCTACCTTTTCAGTTACTAAATTCTTAGGAGTTTGTTTTTGATTTCTAGCTTATATTCTAGACTCCTTCTTTTAATAATGAGCTGTATCACCACCTCATTTTATTTGTTGATTTCTCAGGTAATACCCAAGAATCATAAAGAAGTGGACCAGGTGTAAGGAGAAAAAAAGATTATTTTTGTTTTCATACTTTTCATAGAGATAAAAGTATAAAGAATTATTTCTCTGTCCTGGAACAAACCTCAGTGTAAATTCGGTGATAAATGGCAGCTGATACTTAGTGTCTAGAAATAATAGGGACTGTGCAGAACTGGAGGGTGCGTGCCTTATATAAAGGGGGGCAGTGCAATTCAACTCAAGCCAATTGTTGGCACACTAGATATTACAAACTTAGTGGTGACTCAGTGGTGACAGATGCTGCAATTTTTTTCTTTAAAAACAGAAGCCTTCATATTTATATTCAGGCTCCTAACTTCAAAATTCCATGTAGACCCAACAAAATCCATGGGATCGATCCAACTTGCTAAGCCTTTAGTTTATGCCCTCTACTGTTGTACATACTGAGGTAGTTTTTTGGTCTGTTTCTCCAGTTCTGAGTCCCACATTTTCTGGTTCTTCATCATCTGCTATCAACTAGATACTGCCTCTGGATGTTCTATTGATTCTTAAATATTCAGTTTTGGATATCATTATTTTCAGTCTTCTTAAAAGTCTTTATTTGAAATTTCCTTCACCCTTGATGACAACATACAGAATCATGAGATTTAATATCTCACTTCTATTCATTTAGTTGCCATATCCTACGGCTCCAGCAAGCATTTTCTGTTTTAGAGGTGTAGACTGTCAGAACTTTAGCAGGCAGGATCAGAAGACACTGATATACAGTGTTCTCTCCATGATCTCTACCAGAACTCTTTCTAGATTTTGGCCATTATTTGGTCATTATTTTTATTAAAATAAAACTTACCAAGGCCGTAGTCATTCATGGCAGCCTTTGAATGTGTTTTGTTCAATTAAGTATTGGAAGAGGAACTAATACCTTGAGCTAAAGTCCCCAGACAATGATGATTCCCATTGGATCAAAAACTGTTACCTACCTAGTTCATATTTTTGTATTCCATGTTTCAGAATTTCCTACTAGAGAGGGTTATACAATTGTCAGTATTACCTCTTTTGTCCCTCTCATCAGAGACTTCCATTGTCCCCATCCCAATCAGATGGTTAGAAACTACTGCCCTTGATGCTTTTTCTCAAATAGTCGAAGTCACTTATTCATAATTAGAGGAAGTAAAAGGTTATTTAGAGGTACTATTTAAAAAAAAAACTAGATTTGGGGGGGGGGAAATCTTGGGACAGTAAGTCCTTGCAGTTACTGGGGAGAAGCAAGCATTGTCCAAGCAGTTCTTAGCTGAGAGCTGTCTGTCTAGCTCTCCATTTCTGCATACTCAAGAAACTACTTTCTCATGGTTTAGTTTTGCAAATAAAGTCCCCTACTAGAAAGCAAGTATTCTAAATACCAGCCATTACATTGTCTTTCTGATAATCTCCTTAAATTAGTTTTCCCATAGGTTACAATAACCTTTTTGAAAGATTGATAGTTCATACTGACAAAGGAGCAAGGGAGCTAAACTTTCTAAGTGCCTACTTTTAGGAGTTTTTTGTTTTTTGTTTTTTTGTTTTTTTTTTTTTACTGTATTTTATTTTAGTCCTCATAGTGACCCCTTGAGGTGGATATCATTGTTTACAATTCGAGGAGGAGGAAACCAGGGGTTAGAAAGATTAAGACATTTGTAGAAGATCAAACTGTTAACATGTGGTAGAACCTAAGCTTTCAAACACATAACCATCTTGCTCCAACTCTCTTATTCTTTTCTCTTTGTCTCTTTTCTCCATTTTACTCCCAGTTTTAAATTTTAGAAAGACTGTTTTGTTAACTGTGTGTCACAAGAATAAGAATGGAGGAGATAGGCAGGATAGTTTGAAACCATGGTATTAATATAGCAGAGAAAAGGTTTCAAGTACAGGAGAGAAGGTCACAGATGAAACAACTTGGTAAGAGAGTAATTAAAACATTGGTTTAGCATATACTTGTGTTTTCTTTTAATTTACTATATACAGTGGATTTTTCAAGCTATAAATTCCAGTTTAAAATGGCAACCTATCAATTGTATGTTGAAGCTATTAACACTTAGTATTTGGGGATAGGGCATAAAGTATAAATCAGAATCTTAAGACTGAGTCATTCTCTGTCCTTTGTAGAGATTTTCTTTAATATGAATGTACTTGATAGGTATTTTTAAATCTTTTATTTGTATATTAATGCATTTAAAGAAGTAGTAAAGAGGATGAGATTTAGCACATTTTTAATGTTTAAACATAATATGAAAGAATGTAAAACTCATTTGAATCTGGAAATTATTCCAAAAATTGAACAAGTCTTGCCACTTATAATTAGATATGAATCCATTGTACAGAGAGTGCTTTTTGAGCGCTAGTTGTATTTGGTAGTATATAATAAATAATTTAAAATATTAATAACTGCATATATGTATGGTGCATTATACTTTGTTAATGAGGTTTGAGAACTCATGAGTTTGTCAGTAGATACCTGAGGAAAATAATTCAGAATAATGGATCTGAAATATAAAGAGATTATATTATAGCAAATAAAATTTAGGTAATCCATTATGATTCTGGAGTGGAGTACATGATCTTGCTGGGAATGGCCAGGTCATGGGGAACATAAAGGAACAAAAGAAATAGAGAAAATGTGGTGATATCTGCACCCCCCAGGTTTTTAAAGACAAGCACTAGAAAGCTCTATGCTCCCTAACTCGGGTAAAGAGCCTTTTTTCTCATGACTTGAGATGCTTTTCAGATCTGTTTACTCCAGCAACACAAAATGCGACTCTCTGAAATAACTATAGTAGACTGTGGGGAATGCAGGAAATAAAAGAAATTGCAGCTGTCCTTTAGCGTTATCAGTATTGGGATAAAACATAAGTTGGCTCCCTGGAATTTGACTTCAAGTTCAGTTGTAAAACATTATTTGATTGGCTACCTCCTTATTTTGAATTATATATTAGCATATCCTCCTGAGATGTGGAAGGTAAAAACACTTCTCTGCTTCTCTTGCAATGGAGAGCATATGAATTCCCTCATCCTCTGCCTTTGTATCCTCCTTTTAGCACTCACCTCCTAATAAATTGACAAGAGGATGCTTCAAAGCTGACTAAGAGTAGTTGATGGTGCTCTCTGAAGTCAATTTAATGGATGCTGGGAGTGCCCAAAAATAACATTTCTATTAACCTATTGTTGATATTATCAGAAATTTCTACCATTATTGATTCATGCTAAGTTTCCTATTAAATTGAGTCATCCCTAGTGAAGCTACTGATTTAATTTCTATCTAGCCAAGATAATGTTTAGTATTTTTAATAGAAATTTTCAACTGTAGATTCCTTTTTGACTTGGCCCTCCTGGTAGCTCCCACTTCTCTCATTTCATGTTATATTGTTCATGCAACTCTAGCCACACTGTCCTCAGTGCTGTTCTTTAAACATGATAGACATTTTCTGCCTCAAGGTCTTGATCTTGAATGCTTTCTCCCCTTTATCTACATGGCTTGCTTCCTAACTTCATTCAGGTCTTTACTCTGATTCAACTTTCTTGCTGAGGCTTTCTCTGAGCACCCTATTTAATATTGTAACCCCACCACCCACAATCCCTAAATGCTTTCCCAGCTTTATTTTTCTCTGTTGTACCTACCATGATATAAATACTGTATGTTTGACTTTTTTTTTTAATTTGCCTGCCTTTAACCACAAGAATATAAGCTTTATGTGAACAGAGATTTTGTTTTGTTCATTGCTGTATTTCCCAGTGTAATTTCTCACATGTAGTAGATGCTCAGTAAATATTTGTTGAAAGCATAAATGAATACAAGGTACTGCAGGATTGGGGCATAAAAAGAAATGCCTATAGGGAAAGTGGATACCAAACAGTTATCTCATTGTATAGTTTTTCTTATGTTATTTCTCAACATACGTTGAATTTTATTAATCCCTTTCCAAGAAATACTTACCCAGGACCAACTATGGGCAGCTTGTGTTTGCATATTTATAATAATTCTGAACTCAACAAAATCTTCAAATGACATGCATTTATATGGACCCTAAGTTTCTAGAGGACTACCTTGGATTTTTTGCTTTTATTTATTGGTAAACTAGTATGAACACTAACCTGGAAGTCAGGGTTTCTCACTCCTTTTATCCAATTTTTTTTTTCCATCTGTAAATAAAGGTGATTAGAAAACACTGTTAACATCTATTCTAGCTTAATCTAAGATTTTATGATTTACCTTAGTATACCTTAATGAAATCCCTTATGCCAATCCTATAATTATTTCATTTATTAAACATTGGGAAACTGCTGGGATAGGGGAAATGAAGAAAGTGGGAAGAAAATACTGAATCTTTCAGAAATGCGGAACCACAAGGTTTTGCTCTGGAAGTTGTTTATTAATATGTTATATCCTTTGCCTGCAAAAGAAAATAGAGGCTTCAAAGCCATGTGAATGTTTGAGCCATGGATTAAGGCATGTGAATTGGTTCTGTGAATAAATCATTACATTTTAACATCAAAATACTCTGGATGTGTGTCAATAAGGATTTTTTATGTATTTGTTTTAGTCCAGGGGGTAGTTCCATTTTTGAATGATAGTGACACACACTTTAAAATTTATTTGTAACGAGGGCACCTGGGTGGCCTCCGACTCTTGATCTCAGCTCAGGTCTTGGTCTCAGGGTCGAGAATTCAAGCCCTGTGTTGGGCTCCATGCTGCGTGTGGGGTGTGTGTGTGTATGCATATATATATATAATGATGATAGACTCTGCCTTCAATTAAGTTTCCCTGTTGTAGTAGAATTCTATCAAATTTACCTTCAATTATGAATAAGTTTATTTTAAGTACTCAGAGTATTGATTGGTATGAGAAATAATAGGAAATATTTTGGATGATATTATTCTCAAAATTGTCTTCATGCCTAAACGTTATATTTTATACATCGGGTATGGCATTGCCATATTAGAATTCTTTCTTACATTGCAGTATTAGAGTTCTTGCTTGTTCTCTAAACCAATAATTTCCAAGTAGCATTACCTCTAGGAGCTGTTTAAAAGTATTTTTGGACCCCTGCTTCCAATTATTTGGAATCAGTAGGTCCAGAATTGGTTAGGGGGTCTGTGCTTTTAATTCTGATGCATGGCACAGTTTGGAAACAACTGTCCTAAACTGATGTCATACAATATATTTGTACTGCAATTCAGTAAGAATGAAGTGGGGTCATGTGTACCTTAAGAGTAACAACCCCATGAAAGTCAAACACACTTCCATGGTAGTGAATGCAAAATAGCATAATATAAACAGTATAGTAAAAAATATAACCGGCTTCACGTGTTTTGAACTTAAATAAATAAAGAAAATCTGGAGCTACAACTCTTTCAGATATAAAAGCCACAAGAAAGTGTTAATCTAAACCAACTGCAGTATAAAGGTGCTAAAGGTTGGAGTCCAGTACATTTGAGGTCACATATAAAGGCAGAGAGATTGGCCCAGCCTCTGACTTAAGCATTGCCTAACATTGACAGCATAGTAAAAAAGAGTTTACTAGTGACCTTCTATTAATAATGTATATTTTTATTTTCAGGTTATATAATTATTTTAGAATCAAGAAATATAGGTAATATTTGAAGGTAGCATCAAAAACCATCACATATCTTAAAGTAATCAAAACCTATAACGCCTGTATTAGACCACCGTAGTAAATTCTAGAGGGCATGTGGCAGTCATGTGGCTCTTCTGATTAATTGTGTTTATTGATAAAGCTTCAAGATCATCTAACAGTGAAGTATAGTAGCCTAGACACTCCTTCCCAGAAGCCATAAAAAATATGAATGTTCTACCCTCTTCTGTTCATGAATTAGTTCAACAAATAACTGTAGTGCCTGTTATGTTCCAGATATTGCTTTAGGAGCAGGTATAGATAATAGGCAATAGTGACACAGATAATAGACAAAATAAATATATAACATACTGAAGATTAATATTTGCTTAGAAGAAAAAGCAAAAGTAAAACTATTTTGCTTTTTTTTTTTAAAAAAAGCTGAATTTAGGGAAGAGAAGTCTGGCCTAAAAAGAAACCTGATTCAGTTAATATCATAGATATTTAATCACTGCTTCATGAATGAATGTGCAAAAACTTTTTTCCGCAAATTTAGTGCAAACAAAATTGGGTAATGGGAAAAAGTAATATTACTTTAGGTCTAAGACAGGAAAACTTGTATCCTGCTCAGATTTGGGGAGCCACTTTTTAAGAGAAGACAGGATAATGACATATGAGGAAACTATGTCAAACTGGAATCAGGACAGGGAATACTTAGCATGGAGACTCTTTGCAAGATTCTGCAGATAATTTAAAGGGCTGCCTTGTGGGAGAGAAAAGAAGAAATTTAGTCTGTATTGATTCACCCAGATGAGTGGATTGAAGTTATAAGAAACAGTTTAGAATTTTATAAAAGGAAGATCTTTATCAGCAAAACTCTCTATTAAACTTGCCTGTCACTGGAAATGTAAGAAAAGCCACATGAGTATTTATAGGTCTTTAAAAATTTGACAAGTAGTATATGTAATAATTCTTTTGGAATAAAAATCTCCGTGGTATGCAATATTCTTTAATCCTGAATCATAATGAGTAAAACTCGATGTAAATACTAGATTTTTTTTTTTTTAGTGGTGTGTCTGTTTTTCAACTTGTTGCATGGTACCTATCACAATGAAACATTGTCCCAGAAAAATGATAAAAAATTGTATCCCTAAACATACATTTGCAGAAAGATGAAGTCCAACATAAGTACTTATAGTACAGTTTTAATAAGAAAAAGGAAGTCCATTAGGTGATTGACATTGGGCAAGTAGTGTCTTGTCTTAATTCACTACCTCAGGGGATTGTGATTGTGAGATTAAAATGAGTTTGTATTTGTAAAATACTTAACCAGTGAGTATTTGGCCCAGGGAAGTAAACATTAAATAGTGGTAGTGGTTGTTATTTACAGTTTTAAACTACCTGGAGGACTTATTTGAGAGATTAGTATTCTAATCTAGATGAGTTAATTCGCAGTATCTGTGGTTCTGTTTTGCTCAAATCACCAAGCATTCTTCACTGCAGAACTCTGCATGTTGCCTTTCAAATCACAGCTAAATGTAGTAAATCCTCATTTATCTAGCATTGTTCAGGGAGAAAGTGTTTAGCATAAGTGAAACACCTTCTGATTAACTTCCTAAAATGTAAACTTTTAATCGTTTCAACTTTTAAAAACAAGTGTATCACATACTTCCCTGCCTTTTTAAAACAAAGACCCTAAATGTGACTGTAACTTTTTGATAAGTTAGTGTTATGTGTATCTATAATTAAATAGTTGTTTTCATTTATTTTATTTTGTTCTTCTCAGGCAGCTATCATTTTTTCTATGGTAAAGCCCTTTTTATACACTCCCAACCACTTTCTAATTTTCTGTGTCTTAATCTGTTCTGGATTTGGAAACCAGATATTGAGGCTTGCTAAGAATTGCATGTTAAAATGATTAAGATGTCTAGAATTCGCTTGAAAATAATTAACAACTCCCCTCCCTTCTTAATTATTCAAGCTGGGTGATGGGCACTTGAGCATTTATTACTGTTCTAACTGCCCTTGTACATATTTGCAAATTGTCCTAATAAAAGTTTTTTAAAAGCACCATTAAAAAAATTGTATGCTACCTATATGCAGGTCTATGTATATTCATTTCTTAATTTTTATCTTTATAAGATTCACAGGAAACTAACAGTATTTATCTTTGGACAGATAGACTGAGAGCTAAGGGAAAGGGATGTTCACTTTAGTAGAGTTTAAGACCTTTTTTAGCTTTGTGTAGTGTGTGTGTGTGTGTGTGTATGTTTTAATGTATATCTAGTCAGGAAGTAGGCTTACTTGTGTAAATTCTATGAACTCACAATCTGTAGATGGAAAACACTAATAGCATCTGACTTGTAGGAACATGAGACTTGTATACCTCTGTATTTTAACATATTTCTTGCTGTATTTTAAATAGATAGTTTAAGTGGTAGCACTGGGTTCTGTGTGAGATGCTGAAAGAGCAGTAGAAGGAGCTCCATAATGGCTGTTTGAAACTTCTGAGAATTCTTTTTTGCTATCCAAATCTGGGCTTAAGGGGTCACTAATTGATGTTTGCAGTGTCCCGTCCTCTCTCCTTTTGATGGCTTGCTTACTGCCTGTGGTATGGCTAAGCTGACTCCTCAGTCTTTCTTATGATTTGCTTTCTTCCTAAAGCCTTACACTCCTTGTTTCTTTCTTTCTTCCTTGATTTAAATATTCTGTCCTTTCTGTGTTTACTATTGAATGAAACAGATACATGCTGAACCGCAAAGTATAAATTCATTTGTAAATTGCCACTGGTGTACTGGATTCACAATTAAGTATTACCTGAAGGTGGGAGTATAAATTGTTGCCTCTTTGGGAGGCAATCTGACAAAACCTAGCATATCTTAAAATGTATATATTCTTTGTTTTAACAGTTTTTCTGCTGGGAAATTATCATAAAGTTATAGTCACTCTTGCACTAAGATGTATGAAGAAACTGAATGGTGTCTGAGTAGAAGAGAAAAAGGGGTTGGGGTGAGAGGCAGAATTACCTTTTAATGTAGGTCTTTTGAAATTCACCTTTTCCTTTACCTTTTACAGTTACTACTTTTTATGTTAAAGAGAAAAAGTAGGATTGAAAAAAGCCCTTTTACCACTTGTGGATTACACAGCATCTACAGGTTCTTATTCCTAATGGATTTTCTGAATTATATTTTTCTTCAAGGGTCAACAATGCTGAGAGTAGGCTTCTTCACTGCTCAACCTGACTTTGTGTAGTATTTTGACAACCCTAAATTAATCGTCCTATAATTGAATCCATTTCTGATAGTAGGAATTTTTACAATTTTATTGCATAAATGTGGGTGTATGTGTATCCATTGCATAGATGCATTTATCCTTCCTGATCATATTCCAAATACACATACCCATCCTTAACCCCAACTCCATTACCTGTTGACTACCTGTTTTTCTCTCTATGTTCATGTACTTAGGTATGTGTGTATGTATGTATATAGGTGTACGCACTGACGTAAGACATACACACACAAAGGGATTTTTTGGTTGTAGTTTCTTTTTCTTTAAACCTGATCATATTCTCATTTGATTGCATTTTGCTTTTTTCACTCATCAACTGCATTGTGCAAATCCCCACCAAGTCACTTAGTAAACTGATTTATTCTTTTTAATGATTGCATGACTGATCAGAGTATATTGTAATTTATTCAGCCATTCCTGTATTGATTGAAACAACTCTGCGTAGGGGCGCCTGACTGGCTCAGTCAGTAGAGCATGTGACTCTTCATCTCAAGATTGTGAGTTTGAGCCCACATTGGGCATAGAGCCTACTTAAATAAATAAAGGAAGGAAGGAAGGAAGGAAAGAAAGAAAGATTTCTTATATAGAGAGACACGAAATTGGAAAATAAGTGACAGTAAACATCTTTGTATATATTACATATGATTACTTTTATTTCTGTATGACAGATTCCCAGGAATTGGACTGGTAGGTTAATGGTAGAAGTACTTTAAATTTTATACACGGCACCAGATTTCTTTCCAAAAATTGGGCACCTGGGTGGCTCAGTCAGTTAAGCGTCTGACTCTTGATTTCAGCTCAGGTCATGATCTCACTGTTGTGGGATTGAGCCCTGCATCAGGCCTTGCGCTGAGCCGCGGAGTCTGCTTAGGTTTCTCTGTCTCTGTCTCTTTGCCCCTCCCCTGCGTGCTCTCACTCTCTCTAAAATAAATAAATAAACTTTACAAAAACACAAAAGAATGTCATAATTATTTTAGATGATGAAATATCTAAATATTTCATCTAAATATTTTTGATGAGATATTATCAGTCTTCTGAATTTTTGTTAAAAGTGCTATCTCATTAGAACCACGTAATTTTTATTTCACTTTTAGGAAGTTTATTTTTTTTTTATAAACTTAATAATTTGAATCTGCTCTCTCTCTACATGTCAAATACTTTTTCCAGTTTAATTGCTTAGTTTGTTGATGGCTTTTTTCACTTTTTATGTCTAGGAAATTTTGAACTTTTATGTCTGTCTCTTCAAGTTTCTGCTCTTAAGATTCTTTAAAAGACATGTCATCTTATAAATTTAGTTGTAATATGTGTTGCTGTGATTTATTTTTTTCACTTGTTCTTTTTTATCCCACCTGGAGCTTATTTTTTTAATAAATAATGTAAGATAAAGATCTGTGTTTTTTTGCTTGATAACCAGTTTTGTGATCATTTGAAAAAATAATTTATCCTTTCCTGCGGAAGTAGAATTTAACTTCTGACTTGTACATTATTTCATATGTGCCGGAATCTATATTTAAGATTTTTTATTCTGTTCCACTCATCTGTGTGTCTATTCTTAAGCCAGTGCCATATTGATTTAGTTACTGTCTTTTGAATGTATTCTGATATATGGTCAGTGAAGTCCATTTTTCGTTTTCTCCTTTGCTCAGTTTTCTTAGTGATTCTTGGCCTTTTTGCTTTATAACTTTAAGTTCCTATTTTAAAAAAAATTTTTTTTGGCGTTATTTCTTGATAGTCATTTATAAATATTGGGAAAAAGTACTGTGAGTGAAATATTTTCCCATTATTTTTGTACGTGTTAGTTTCTAAACTAGAGGATTTAAAAAAAATTTTAACTGTATTCTATCATACCTCTTACTGATAATTTATTTTTATTTCAATTTTCTTTTACTATAATTGCTTGCATTTTTAGGTATTCCATCAGGTCATTAGCAAAAAGATATTTGCTCTTTCATTCTGATATTATGCCAGTTAATTGATTTTCATGTCTTAATTAGTTGCTGTAATCTTCAAGTCATTGTTGAATTTTAAAGGCATTAGTGGACTTCCTGTTCTAATCCCTAATTTTACTAATTTGATGTATTGATTTATTGAGTGAGTAATGATTCAGTGATTCATATGATTAAAATAATAAAAAAATTTCCTGTGAATAGTTTCCTTCCCATCTTTTCCCTAATTATTTCGCTTCCCACCCTGTACTCAAGGTAACCACTGTCACTGGATCTCTTCCACAGATCATCAGATTTCCATATAGAAGCAAGTTCTTGATATATATATACACACACATACCTCTGTACACTATATGTACAAATTTATTGTATGTTCATATAATCTTAATTGTATTTGAAATGGTTATAGTGTTTTGCTATGTATGATACTTGATATTGTTTATTTTTCCAGAAATGCTTTTTTCGTCTTATTTTTTTCCATAGAGCTTTTATTAAACAACTAAGGGGCACCTGGGTGGCTCAGTCAGTTTAGTGTCCACTTGGTTTCAGCTCAGGTCATGATCTCACAGTCGTGGGATTGAGCCCCACGTTGGGCTCTGCACTGAGCATGGAGCCTGCTTGGGATTCTCTCTCCCTCTCTCTCTGCCCCTCTCCCCCACCATACTCTGTCTCTCTCTCAAAATAAATAAATAAACATTAAACAAATGGTGGCTGAATTGTATCAAATGCTTTCCAGCATCTAATGATATGATGATACGATTTTTTCTCCTTAATTTGTTGATGTATTAGATTATGTTGATTTAAAAAGAACCACTTGTATTTCTGCAATAAATTATAGTAGTATATTTTTTTGACATGGGCCTGTACTTTATTGTCTAATTTGATTTTTTTAAATTTAGAATTACATTTAACTTTTTTTAAATGTTTATTTTTGAGAGTGAGAACACATGCATGCACACGGGTGCAGACACAAGCAGGCTCTGTACTTCCAACCCCGAGCTTGATGTGGGGCTTAGTCTCATGAACCCTGGAGATCATGACCTGAGCTGAAACCAAGAGTGGGTTGCTTAACCGACGGAGCGTCCTAGGTGCCCCTAGAATTACATGTAATTTAAAAGTGAAATCAGTTTATGGGTAATTTTATGTCCTAGTACCTTTATTATATTTTACACGGAATTATTTTTTCATAGAACGACTTGGAACATTTTTTTGTATTTTTCTATGGTTTAGAATTTTTCTATGGTTAGAATTACCTTTTTTTTTTTTTTTTTTAGAGATTAAGAATGTACTGAGGACCCAGCCCAGTGTTGATGTCTTTTTCTATAGTAGATTTTTAATTACCTTTAATTTATGGTGTTTGGTTCTACTCAATTCATCTCTCTTGGGTCAATTTTAATATTTTCTATTTTACTGGGAAATTATCTTCTCTTTTAGGTTTTCAAATGAATTGCCATGAAATTGCATTTGTCTTTTTAAAATTTGTCTTGTTTTCTTAATTATCTCCTATACTCTTGGTTATATTTCTCTTTCATTCTGAAGCTTGTAAGTTTTCACTCTTTTGTTCCCTTTTTTTTTCACCCACTCATAGACTCTGATTATTTAATCATCTTTCAAAGAGTTACCTTTTAGGTTTATTTATGTTCTCTATAAATCTCTACTTCATGTTAATTTTAAATAGTATCTCTCAGTTTCTTCTTCCTGGTTTACTTTGATAAATTTTGTTTCTTTTCACATTTCTTTTTTTAAGTGTTTTTCTCTTTTGCCTTTTAAAAATATTAAAATTCTTTAAAGCCATAAATTTACTTCTGCATATAAATTTTACTGGATCGGGTTTTAATTATGATTTTATTTATTTTTTTCATAGCTTACCACATAGAGCATAATTTCCCTTTTGATTTCCTGTTTGATCTAAAGATTATCTAGTGTTATCTCGTAGGTTTTAAGGAAAGATATTGTAATTTAAAAATATTTTTTAAGGTATATATCTCTGAAGTTAATTAAACTTTCATTATGACCATGTTTATGATAAGTCATGGTAGTGAATAGAGGAGAATATATCTTTTTTGTTAGAGAGTTACAATGTAGCTTTTAAAAATCATGTTAATTGACAATATAATTAAATTTCTCTTCTTCTTTCCAACTGTATTTGTCCATTCTAAAAAGTATACTGAAATTACTCTATATTTCTATTTTTAAAATAATTTATTAGAGTTCTAGTAAATTTTGCTTTCTTACCTGCTATGTTATTTTGTATATACAAGTTTGTAACTCTTATATTTTAATCATGAACTGTATATTTTATAATTATATAATCTTTCTCTTTATACTGATAACTGCTTTTGACCTTAAAATTATACCTTGACTGATACATGTTTCTCTGCAGTTACCTGAAAACAAAATACTCTTTTCCCCCAAAAGATGCTCATTGCTTTCCTTGGTGGCTCCTTGACCTTGAAGAGATGAGACCTTTAGGGTGCTTTTATTTTTGCCCGTCTTCCTTTTTCCCCTTATCCTCTTCTTCTTTGTGAGATCTTGGAAGTATTTTTACCCCTTCGTCTCACCTGTCTCCAACTGTTTCACTTTTTGTAGTTTAGAAATCTATTAAAATTTCTTTTATGATACAGTTTTTTGTTTTAGGTGTCTTTATCATACAAGTTATACATTCCTAGACATTTGGTTATTATTTAAATGTGTATTATATAATATAAACTGAAGTTTCATTGCTTGCAATATTACCCTTTCTCTTCATCTTCCCTGGTACCACATCTCTTATTCTGGTTTATTTTTTCTTAGAAGCTTTTCTTAATTATTTTTCTTAGTTGGGATGCCTGAAAAAATACACTCTCTAAATTTTTGCATATTTAAAATTTTTTTCATGTACCAAAATGTTGGTACAGAATTCTTTTATCTCTGTCATCTGAGAATGGTCTTCAACACACAGTTTCTCTTTCTCTCTTTTTAAAGTACAGAAGCTGAAGAGTCCAGTGAGGAGCTGATTCTTTAACTTTTATAGGTTACTTGCTTTTTATTTTATTTATTTTTATTTTTTTAGAGAGAGATAGAACATACACAGGGGACAGGGACAGAGGAAAAGAGAGAAAGAATCTTAAACAGGCTCCATGCTAAACCTGACCCAGGGCTCAATCCTACCACCCTGAGATCATGACCTGAGCCGAAATCAAGAGCTAGACACTCAACTGACTGAGCCACCCAGGTGCCCCTAGGTTACTTGCTTTTTAGAGCTGAATGTGATCCAGTATCCATGAGCTTTTATCCTTAAAACCTTCTTAAGCTCTTAAAGTTTTTTTGAGTGTAGTTGATACACAATGTTACATTAATTTCAGGTATACAACATAGTGATTCAGCATCTCTAAATGTTATGCTTTGTTCACCAGGAGTGTAGCTACCACCTGTCACCAGACAGTGTTTTTGCAATATCCTTGACTCTAATCCATATGCTATACCTTTTATTCCCATGACTTATTCATTGCATAATAGGAAGCTTGTATCCCACTCTCCTTCACCCATTTTGCTTATCCCTTCACCTCCCTTCCCTTTGGCAACCATCAGTTTGTTTTCTGTTACTGATAGGTCTGATTCTGCTTTTTCTTTGTTCGTTTGTTTTTTAGATTCCATACATGAGTGAAATCATATAGTATTTGTCTTTTTCAATCTCATATCTGACTCTCTGGGTTGATCCATGTTTTCTCAGATGGCAAGATTCCATTCTTTCTTATGGCTGAGTAATATTGCATTGTGTATATATATGCCACATCTTCTTTATCCATTCATTTATCAGTGGACACTTAGATTGCTTCCATATTTTATCTATTGTAAGTGATGCTGTAATGAACATAGGGGTGCATATATATTTTTGATTTAGTGTTTTTTATTTCCTTTGGGCAAATACCCAGTAGTAGAATTACTAAATCATAAGATATTTCTATTTTTAATTTTTTGAGGAACCCCCATGCTGTTTTCCATAGTGGCCGCACCAGTTTTACATTCTCACCAGCAACATAAGACGGTTTCATTTTCTCCACATCTTTGTCAGTACTTGTTATATTCTGGTTTTTTTTTTTTTTTGATAATGGCCTAATGGCTATGATCTTAATATACATCTTTATTTAATTATTAAACTCATTTTTAAAACAAGGTGTAAAAAAATCTGTCTCCTATGCAGAGAGGGCTTTGTGACATTAAGCCTAAGAGTAGAGAACTCATAGCACCTTACTTGCTTGCTCTTTTGTCATTAGAATAATTTAGTTCTTTATTTTTTATTTATTTTTTTATTTTTTTACTTAGCATGCAAGAAGGGGAGGGGCAGAGAGAGAGAGAGAGAGAGAGAGAGAGAATCCCAAGCAGGCTCTGCACTGTCAGTGTGGAGCCTGACATGGGGCTTGAACCCATGAACCATGAGATCATGACCTGAGCTGAAACCAAGAGCCAGACACTTAACTGACTGAGCCACCCAGTGCCCGAAGAATATTTTAGTTCTACTGAATATTTTAAGCCCGTTTATATCTATGAGTGACATAAACTCAGTAATTTGTAGTTACACAAAGCTGTATCAGTAACTTTATCTCAGTTTCCTCACCTGTGAAATGATAGTCTTTGATGATTGACTTCCGAGATTATTTGATTCAGTTGTACCATGGTCCTCATACTTGTAAAATAAAGGTCAGGATCGCTATGAGGCATTTACCAGCCCTCCGTAGATTGTGGAAGGCTTGCCTTTCCAGTCTGTATATTCCTCATGTATACATGTAAAAGGCTGACACCAAAGGTCTATTTAATCCCTAAACATACCTCATAGGCTCCTTTAACTGTTCTTTCTCCCCAGAATCTTTCCTCCATGGATTCTCACACTTCTCTTCACACTTTGGTTTGGTGGAAGTCTTATTCTAATCTTAAGCTAACAGCTGAGATCTCACTCTAAGAAGTCTTCCCAGTTCTCTGTAGCCTAAATTAATCTCTAAATTGTTACTCTCATAAACCTTGTATTTTTAGTCTTAGCCCATTATGCATTTTATTATAGAGGTAGGGGTGTGTGTGTGTGTGTGTGTGTGTGTGTGTGTAATTTTTATTTGACCTTCTCCTACAGTTTAATATGCTCCTGCACTACTGGGATCTTACCGTATTCTTATTATGATTTTGTGCCTATCTCAGGGCAAGTAGGTATTTAGTTTATTTATTTTAAAAGAGAGAGAGATCTTGAGTACGAGCAGGGAAGGGGCAGGGAGAGAGGGAGACACAGAATCGTAAGCAGGCTCTAGGCTCTGAGCTGTCAGCACAGAGCTCAATGTGGGGCTCGAACTCATGAGCCTTGAGATCATGACCTGAGCTGAAGCTGGACACTTGACTGACTGAGCAACCCAGGTGCCTCAGTATTTAATATATTTTAACTGGATTTGAGCAAGAATGAAAAATGTGTATTGACCAGTAATCAGTTTTGTGGCTTAGTTTTGATATTTTGCAATCAGCAACATTTTCAGTAGATTTTCTTTGTACCTCTGTTTTTTAAGGACAGGTATTTCTTAAGTCAGCAAGAAAATTAACTACAACAGGAACTTCATTAAAGCTACAATTTAGGATATGCAAATGTGAAAGGTTTCTAACTTCACCCTGTGCATTTCACATATATCATTAGTCACTGTTAGACACTTTGGTCTTGCTTAATATAATTCAGTGCTGAGTGTGTATTTTAGTGTGAGAGTTTTGACATCAACATTTTTAACTTTCTTGTAATTTATAATCTTAGCTTTAAGTTAATGGAAATTGTTTCCTCTTTAGATTTTGGTTTGAAACTGCTAATAAGTCCAGTCAGTAATACATGATCTTTAGCTTCTAAACTGTGAATAGTAGATTTCATTTTTTGTTAAAATCTATGTCTAGATTGAAAGGGGTCAATGGGTCTGAATGGTGAATAAAGCAGTTGAATGCTAATCAGAAGGACTCACTCTACTCTTAATTTACGTTGTGTTCAGTAATCTAAAGCAACATGGGTATTAGTCTCATTTTTAAATTGGTAGTAATAGCCCCTGCGACTTGAGAATTCATGAAATGCTTCATGACCACGATTTTAAAAAAATGCTTTAACTTCTTATAGGTCTTCAAGGTAGTTATCAGTCATCCCTGTTTTATAGATGCAGACATTGAGACATAGAGCAATTAAGTCACTCAAGATTTGGCTAACAGTAAAATACATGGAAGTAGACCCCAGAATTTATTCCATAGTTAAAACCTTTAGCTGCAGTCATGTTGTGGTGGGGTTTTTTGCTTATAGGATTCTACATAAATGCAGTGATACTATTAATCAAAAAGTTGTCTTGAGGGGTGCCTGGGTGGCTCAGTTGGTTTAGTATCTGATTTCAGCTCAGGTCATAATCTTAGGGTTTGTGGGTTCAAGTCCCACGTCAGGCTCTGCACTGACAGCTCAGAGCCTGCAGTCTGCTTTACATTCTGTGTCTCTCTGTCTGCCTCTTCCCTGCTTGTGCACGTGCTCCCTCTCTCTCAAAAATAAATAAACATTTTTTTTTTAATGTCTTGAATGTCACAATAATATATATGTTCCATCACAAGTTTAAATCTGTTCCCCTGGTGGTGTCTGATAACAGATTAAATTTCAGTGGTATGATTTTTGTTACTTTTTCCAAGGTAATAATTTTGAAAGCTATCAATAATATTTTTTTATTTTTAAAATTTTGCTTCAAACCAAGGTTTCACTTAAAATTACAAAATAATTTTTAAAACATGGTTACCTGATGTTGACTGTTAATATCTTTATGTCCTATGATTAAAATTTTTATTCAGCATTTGATTGCCAAGTATTTCTGAATTTTCTGTCTTTATTCTACAGAATGATAAATAACGCTGATCATCTCTAGAAAGGATATTGATTCACCTCATGTAAAGTATGCTCAGTTCCTTTCCAGTGGTGTAAGTATCTAGTCCTTTTCTTAATTTTTATCTCTCAATTGTTTTAGCAAAGTGAAGAAATCATTATGATTATGATCCAGAAATAACTGCAGTCATTTGTAGAGTTGAAAGAATTTTTTCATAATCATGTGGAAAGGAGTGAATTTTCAAATCACCTTTCTCTTTTACATTTTTGTTTTCACCTTTGAAGTCTGACATTAATTTTCAACATAAAATGACTACTAATTATTGCAAACTGTTGAATAGCATAGAAACTTCCAAAATAGATGGCGAGCTACTGTTCAATTCCTTGTGACAAGCAGAGTATTGGAAGCATGCTACCTTAACAATGCCTTTGTGAGCAGATTCCTAAGCACCTTAGCCATTTTCCTTTACCTACTGGAGATAATGTAGTTAAGCCTATCAGCTAATGTCAGTGGTAGCCTTTCTTTGGAGTCAGGCAAAAAATACAAATTGAGATGGTGGTATTATGTTGAGAGATTTTTGTGCTAGGATATGAACTGTAACCACTAGTTCATATTAAATAGGCCTCTGAATAAAAGTATTCCGGGAATTTCAGATATTAGAGAAGATAAAGTATCTATTAGCTCATTAAGTACATCTTTAAAGTCTAATGCAGAGTGCCTTTAGCATAAGTATTTTCTAAAATTTGGTGTAGTCTGTGTTTCAATTAAATTCCTTCCGTTTTGTTTGACAGTTCTCTAATCCAGTAAGTAGACATTAACATAGATTTTCTTTATTATTTAGGTTTTTCACTGAAGTTTTTTCATGTCTCATTGACTCTATCATATATTGAAAAGTCTCTGGAATAGGCCCAAGTGATGTAAACTGTAGCCTGAATTTTTGTTAAATAGCTATATGTCCTTGGGAAATGGCAAGGTACTACATTGCTTTGGGACTTAATTTTTTTTTTAATGATATATTTGCTAGTTGCTATTTTTAATAGCCATTAGAATGTAAGCATCATGAGGTGAGGAGTTTTTGCGTGATTTGTTCCTTGTTGCATCCTTTCTTCCTTGTATAAGGTCTGACACTTAGGGCATATTCAGTAAATGTTAGTTGAATGAATGATTTTTCTCTATATGGTGTCCAGATCTCTGATTCTACATCTAATTTCTATTTCCCTCTATAAACTTACATGTTTTTACTTGGATTTTTTTCCCGCAAACATGTATGAGGTGACTGCAATAAAAAATTTCAATCTTAATGATAATTTAAAAGTAACTCATGTAAAGTGTGATTGGCACAGTGGAATATAATTGTATTTTTCTCAAAGTCTTTTTATTATGAAAAGAACATTTTTATGCTGTTGTCTGTAGTCATAGCCTCTATTCTTTTGCTTTAGTCAGTTCTCCTATTAGTTTGAATTATAGAATCATCCTAACATACTGTCAGGCTCAATCCCCAGTAAATCTTCATTTCGCACTTATTCTCACTTCCTGTCATTTTAAAACTTTAAGTCTTCCACTCCTTTGATGGTAATAATAATTGTGAAAGAGGTTAATGTGCCATAAATACTCAGAAGGGTCTGAATACATCTTTAGTTGATGAATATTATGATTAACTCCAGAATGTGTTAAATCATCATGCGGAAAATACCATGTATGCAAAACAAAACTATCTTATGACTAGGTCATATTTTGCCTAGTCATTCTAGATGAAAAGATAGCAGAATTAAACCGAAGAAAATGCTTTTATCTAATAAAATCTTGTTAACTGTTAATGCTTTACAAGCAAGGTAGTAATGTCATTTTTGCACAGGTGATTTCAAGATTAATCATTTGTGGATGCTTTAACCTTCTTTGCTCTATATGTTTGTAGAATGTAGTTTAAGAAAGTGTTCTGGACCTCATGCTTATCTAAGAAGGGTTTAGGTACATATCCAAGTAGGGATAAAATTTATTATAAAATAGACTTACTATTATGGTCTGATATAGTATCATCTTTTAGAATATCCGTTTATGAACTGAGCCATAATTGCTGAATTTAATTGTTCTTTTATTCTTTAAACATTATGTTACTGCAGTGTCAAAATTCTTCTCACATCATTTTCAATTATTGTTGGCCTGAGTCTGCATTCAGATTAGTAATTTAAAGTGAAAGATATTCCTTATCCTGTGAATAGTATTTGTGCTACATAAGAAAATTAATTCAGTTTTTACACATTATCTTTTTCTGTTTATAAAAGAATTGCTGGTATTGTGGACTTAGATGACCTTTGTAGGTCATTTACTGCCATAATTTCTGAATTACGTGCTTTAGGTAAATTACAAGAAACTGTATGGAAATGACAGAGTGTACCTTTGTTAATGCACATTGAAATACTATTCTTGAGATCTAAGAAAACTTCTAATCTTGGCATTTTCTCAGTGAAACATAGTACCTTCAGTGTTCTATGCAGGATTTGATCCTGCTCATCGTGCCGTTATTATTCTACTCTATAGTGATCATACATTCCATTCTAGCAATTTTAGATCTTTTTACATTAGGTATATCTTTGTACCAGGGACCTCTCTTGGTGCAAGGCACAAACATCTCATTTAAACAAGGTTTGGCAGGAAATTTAAGCTCTTACATCACACACAGCAAGAGCAGAGATGTAGCAGGGTCTCAGGAATTACCAGAACAAAGAATATGAACACTGCAGAACTTTCTCCTTTGCTCTGCATTTCCTGCTATGTCTGCTTTATTCTCCTACAATAAGAGAGAATGTAGCTTCTTCCACAAGGTGAAGAATGTACCAAACTTCTTCCTGCAGCTGAGCACAGTTATAGTGCTATCCATCTTCCTGCTGCTGTAACCTAAATGTTTTGATGAGAGCAAGGCTTGACTTCCTTGTGTGCCCACCCCTCTGACTGGAAACAGTGAGGCATTCTAGCAGACAAAATAATACATATGTTCTGTTATCTCCTTTTCTGGCTTTTGGGATAAAAATGTTTCCCATAGTTGGTGAATCTGAAATGACCTAAAATATTAAATTGTTTTAGATTCTATGTGAATTGTTTCGATATTTCTAATACAAGCTTTAGGATGGATACTTTTCTGTAACGGGTTAAATTCATATAAAATTTATTTTAGTTTCATGCTAGCATATAGAGTGCTGCTCCATGCAGAGAAAGGCTTAAAGAATAATATACAGATACTACCTGCTCTGATATAAATGAGATAGGAAAATATCAGGATTGATTCTTTTTGTACATATATTAAAGCAGTTCTTGAAGTCTCATTTAAAGTAAGATCAGTTTTGGGGCGCCTAGGTGCTTCAGTCAGGTAAGCGTCTGATTTCAGCTCAGATCATGATCTCGCAGTTCACGAGATCAAGCCCCATGTCGGGCTCTGTGCTGACAGCTCAGAGCCTGGAGCCTTCTTTGGGTTCCGTGTGTCTCTCTCTCTTTGCCCCACCCCCACTTGTTCTCTCTCTCTCTCTCTCTCTCTCTCTGAAAAATAAACATTAAAAAAATTTTTTTGCAGTCAGTTTATGAAGTATTTTGAAAGCATTAAGACTGACATTATCAAAGGACAGGCCTACTTTATTTATAAGGGAAAAGAATAATGTATAGAAACCTCAATTTATCAAATCAGTAAATTAAGGGGTCAATTATTTGGATTACTAAAGGGATTGGGCCATCACTTTTATTTCTCTTTTATTTTTTAATTTATTTTTAAATTTTATTTCCAGTATAGTTAACATGCAGTGTTATATTAGTTTCAGATGTACAATATAGTTATACAACAATTCTGTACTCAGTGCTCATCATGGTAAGTGATGAGGAGATTACTCTTTTTTTTTTTTTTGCATTAGCTTATATTAATTTTTTTTTAAAACTTTATAGTTTATTGTCAGGTTGGTTTCCATATAACACCCAGTGCTCTTCCCCACAAGTGACCTCCACCAAGACCATCACCCCCAATTACCTTTCCCCCTTCCCCTTCCCCCCTCAGTTTGTTTTCAGTATTCAAGAGTCTCTAGTGTTTTGTCTCCCTCCCTCTCCCTAACTCTTTCCCCTCGCCATGGTCCTCTGTTGGGTTTCTCCTGTTAGACCTATGAGTGCAAACATATGGTATCTGTCCTTCTCCGCCTGACTTATTTCGCTTAGCATGACACCCTCGAGGTCTATCCACTTTGCTACGAATGGCCAGATTTCATTTTTTCTCATTGCCATGTAGTATTCCATTGTATA
>CM053567.1:47195077-47247762 GCA_028646485.1 Cryptoprocta ferox
AGTGAAATCATATGTCTTTCTCTGACTGACTTATTTCACTTAGCATTATACTCTCTCGTTCTATCCATGTTGTTGCAAATGGCAAGATTTCATTATTTTTATGACTAAGTAATGTTCCTTTGTATATCTGTACCACATCTTTTTTATCCATTCATCTCTTAATGGATATTTGGGCTGCTTCCATAAGTTGACTATTATAAACAATGCTGCAGTAAACATAGGGGTGCATCTGTCTTTTTGAAATAGTGTTTTTGTTTTCTTTGGGTAAATACCCAGTAGTAAAATTACTGGATCATAGGGTAGTTCTATTTTTAATTTTTTGAGGAACCCCTATACTGTTTTCCACAGTGACTGTAACAGTTTGCATTCCCACTAATAGTGCATGAGGGTTCCTTTTTCTCCACATCCTCACCAACCCTTCTTGTTTCTTGTGGTTTTGATTTTAGCCATCCTGACAGGTGTGAGGTGAGATCCTTTAGGGTTTTTTTTTTTTTTTTTTTTTTGAGACAGAGTGTGGGTGGGGGAGGGACAGAGAGAGAGTGAGACACAGAATCTGAAGCAGGCTCCAGGCTCCAAGCTGTCAGAACAGAGCCCGAAGCGGGGCTCAAACCCACGAACCATTAGATCATGACCTGAGCCAAAATTGGACGCTTAACTGACTGAGCCACCCAAGCGCCCCTAGAGATCTTGTAGTTTTGATTGGCATTTCCCTGATGATAGTGATGTTGAGCATCTTTTCATGTGTCTGTTGGCCATCTGTACGTCTTCTTTAGAAAAATGTCTGTCCATGTCTTCTTCCCATTTTTAATTGGATTATTTGGGGTTTTTTGGTGTAAAAGTGTATAAATTCTTCATATATTTTTATTAATATAATTTATTGTCACATTGGCTAACATATAGGGTGTAAAGTGTGCTCTTGGTTTTTGGGGTAGATTCCCATGGTTCATCGCTTACATACAACACCCAGTGCTCATCCCAACAAGTGCCTTCCTCAAGGCCCATCACCCATTTTCCCCTCTCTGCCCCCCATCAACCCTCATTTTGTTCTCTGTTTTTAAGGGTCTCTTATGTTTGCCTCCCTCCTTCTCTGTTTGTAACTACTTCCCCCCCCTTCCATTCCCCCATAGTCTTCTGTTAAGTTTCTCAGGATCCACATATGAGTGAAAACATACGATACCTGTCCTTCTCTGACTTGACTGACTTATTCCACTCAGCATAATACCTTCCATTCCATTCACGTTGCTGCAAATGGCATGCTGCGACTTTGCTGAATTCATGTATCAGTTCTAGCAGCCTTTTGGTGGAGTCTTTGGGTTTTCCATTGTAGAGTATCATGTTGCCTATGAAAAGCGAAAGTTTGACTTCCTCTTTACCAATTCTGATGCCCTTTATTTCCTTTTGTTGTCTGATTGCTGATGCTAGGACCTCCAGCACTATGTTAAACAACAGAGGTGAGAGTGGACATCCCTGTCGTGTTCCTGATCTCAGGGGGAAAGCTCTCAGTTTTTCCCCATTGAGGATGATATTACCTGTGAGCTTTTCATATATGGCTTTTTTGATGTTTAGTTATGTTCCTTCTATCCCAACTTTCTTGAGGGTTCTTATTAAGAAAGGATGCCATATTTTGTGAAATGCATCTATTTTTCTGCATCTATTGACAGGATCATATGGTTCTTATCCTTTCTTCTATTAATGTGATGTATCACAGTGATTGATTTGCAAATATTGGACCAGCCCTGCAGCCCAGGAATGAATCCTCCTTGATCATGGTGAATAATTCTTTCCATATGCTGTTGAATTTGATTTGCTAGTATCTTGTTGAGAATTTTTGCATCCATATTCATCAGGGATGTTGGGTAATTATCCTTTTTTGTGGGGCCTCTGGTTTGGGTGGGAATCAAGGTAATGCTGCCTTCATAGAATGAGTTCAGAAGGTTTCCTTCCATTTCTACTTTTTGGAACACCTTGAGAAGGACAGGTATTAACTCTGCTTTAAATGTCCGGTAGAATTCCGCTGGGAGGCCATCTGGCCCAGGAGATTTTTGATAACTTACTCAATTTCTTCACTAGGTAGGGGTCTGTTCAAATTTTCTATTTCTTCCTGTTTGAGTTTTGATAATGTGTGGGTGTCTAGGAATTTGTTCATTTCTTCCAGGTTGTACAGTTTGTTGGCATATAATTTTTCATAGTATTCTCTGATAATTGCTTGTATTTCAGAGGGGTTGATTGTGATAAGTCACTTTCATTCGTGATTTTATCTACTTGGGTCCTCTGTCTTTTCTTTTTGAGACGTCTGGCTAGGGGCTTATCAATTTTGTTTATTTTTTCAAAAAAGCAAAAAAAGTTTCTGTTGATCTGTTCTACTATTTTTTTTTGGATTATTTACTGTTTATTTCTGCTCTTATCTTTATTATTTATTTTCTTCTGGCTTTGGAGTTTCTTTGTTGTTCTACTTCTAGTTCCTTTAGGTGTTAGATTTTGTATTTGGGATTTTTTTGTTTTGTTTTGTTTCTTGAGGTAGGCCCGGATTGCAGTGTATTTTCCTCTTAGGACTGCCTTTGCTGCATCCCAAAGGGTTTGGACTGTTGTGTTTTCTATTTTCATTTGTTTCCATATATTTTTTAATTTCTTCTTTAATTGCCTGGTTGACCCATTCGTTCTTTAGTAGGATGTTCTTTAATCTCCATACATTTTCAGGTTTTCCAAACCTTTTCCTGTGGTTGATTTCAAGTTTCATAGTATTGTGATTTGAAAGTGTGCATGGTATGATCTCAATTCTTTTATGTTTATTGAGGGCTGTTTTGTGACCCAGTATGTGATCTGTCTTGGAGAATATTCCGTGTGCACTCGAGAACAATGTATATTCTGCTACTTTAGGATGAAAAGTTCTGAATATATCTATCAAGTCCATCTGGTCCAGTGTATCATTCACAGCCACTGTTTCTTTATTGATTTTCTATCTAGATGATCCGTCCATTGCCATAAGTGGACTATCTTACAATTACCACATTCTTACCAATAAGATTGCTTATGTTTGTGATTAATTATTTTATATATTTGGATGCTTTGGAATTGGGTACATAAACATTTATAATCGTTAGCTCTTCTTGATGGATAGACCCTGTAATTATGATATAATGCCCTTCTTCATCTCTTGTTACATGTTTTAGTTTAAAATCTAGTTTCTGTGATGTAAGTATGGCTACTCCAGCTTTCTTTTGACTTCCAGTAGCATGATAGATGATTCTCCATCCCCTCACTTTCAGTCTGAAGGTGTCCTCAGGTCTAAAATGGGTCTCTTGTAGACAGGAAATGGATGGGTCAATTCTTCATAAATTTTGGATACTAACCCTTTATCAGATATGTCACTTGTAAGTATCTTCTCCCATTTATTAGATTGTCTTTTAGTTTTGCTGATTGTTTCCTTTGCTGTGCAGAAAGAACCTTTTTATTTTGATGTAGTCCCAATAGTTTATTTTTGTTTTTGTTTCCCTTGTCCCAGGAGATCTATCTAGAAAGATGTTGTCGGAGAAATTATTGCCTGTGCTCTGTTCCATCCAGGTCTTTTATGGTTTCAGGTCTCACAGTTAGGTCCTTAATTCATCTTGAGTTTATTTTTGTGTATGGTATAAGAAAGTGGTCATGTTTTAATCTTTTGAGTATAGCTGTCCAGTTTTCCCAGCATCATTTGTTGAAGAGAATGTTTTTTCCCCATTGCTTATTTTGTCTTTCGTCAAAGATTAATTGACCATATAATCATGGGTTTATTTCGGGGCTCTCTATTCTGTTTTTTTAATCTATGTGTTTGTTTTTGTGCCAGTACCATACTGTTTTGATTACTATTGCTTTATAGTATATCTTGAAATTTGGGATTATGATACTTCCAATTTTGTTCTTCTTTTTCAAGATTGTTTTGGCTATTTGGGTCTTTCGTGGTTCCACACAAATTATACGATGATTTACTCTAGTTCTATGAAAAATTCTCTGTGTAATTTGATAGGGATTGAATTAAATCTGTAGATTGTTTTGTGTAGTATGGAAATTTTAACAGTATTCGTTTTTATAGTCCATGAGCATGGAATATCTTTCCATTGTTTGTATCATTTGCAGCTACTTTTAAAGAGAAGTTCCTAGAATTAGGGGGTTAATATATTACTAAGCACGGGATGGAGCAGACAAAAGGTTAAGGGTTATAACAGAATCTAAAGTGTTAAGTGTCTCTTATAAGCCATTCAGAAAATATTCACATAGATTATCAACAAACTTTAAGCATAATATACCTACTGAAAAATGCACAAATCAGTAGTTACAACTTGGTGGATGTTCACAGTGAATATAACAGTGTAATGTTAACTAGCAGAGAACGTAGAACATTACCAAACACTGCATAGCATTTTAATAATAGATCATTTATGTTAAGAAAGATGTACTGTTCTTTTGAAATTGGTCATGAAAAAAAGTAAATGAGTTACTCTGGTTGTGAAATTTTCTCTTCTCTGTCAACCAGCTTATGATATATTAGGGGTGGGATTTATTAAGCTAACAAGTAGTAAAGTACAATTGTAATAGCCAAAGTATTTAGAATAGCTAATGATTGGGAACAGTCCATGTGTCTAAAATAGAACGGAATCACAAATATGTAGTATATTCCCATAATGCAATAATACTCAACAATAAAAAGGAACAAACTACTGATAGAACATTGTAGATCAGTCTCAGAAACTTTATGCTGAGTGAAAAAAGTACATAGAGATTACAGAAAAGAGTACATAGAAATTCCATTTATATGAAGTTCTAGAATAGGGAAAACTAATCTGTAGTGGGAAAAATTTGATCATTGGTTCCCTATGAGAGAAGCGGCCCCGGATTAACCAGAAAGGGGTCAAGGATTACGTGGAAAGGGGCAATTCTTGGAGTGATGATAATATTCTTTATCTTCATACGCATTTTCACAAATTATGTATTTCTTTCTTTCTTTTTTTTTTTTGAGAGAGAGAGAGAAGGAGAGATGCACATGTGTTTACAAGTCAGGGTTGGACAGAGGAGGAGGAGAGAGAATTCCAAGCAGGCTTTATGCCCAGTGTAAAGCCCGATACAGGGCTCAATCTCATGACTGTGAGATTATGATCTGAGCCAAAATCAAGGGTCAGTTGCTTTAACTGACTGAGCCACCCAGGTGCCCCTTTTAAAATTATTTTTATTTTTTTAATGTATTTCATTTTTACATATGTACTTCTCAAAACTCGTAGAATGGTAAACATAAGATTTATGCATTTTCTTTTATGTA
Organism: Cryptoprocta ferox; assembly: GCA_028646485.1. Taxonomy (NCBI): domain Eukaryota; kingdom Metazoa; phylum Chordata; class Mammalia; order Carnivora; family Eupleridae; genus Cryptoprocta; species Cryptoprocta ferox. Next base: position 47,200,365 of record CM053567.1, read on the forward strand.
AATTTTACCTCAAAAGAAAAAACTTGAACAAATACTGAACTCTAGTTAATGAAATGCATGTGGAAGTGTTTAGGAGGAAGTGTACAGATATCTGTAACTGATTTTGAAATGTACAAAAATAAGATGAATGTAGGTATGGATGCAGAAGGGGATGGATAGTTAGGTTATAAAGTAAGTAAAATGTTAATGGTAAGATACAGATGGTTAGTATGTGGATGTTGACTGTAAATTTCTTTTAATTTTTCTGTATGTTTAATATTTTTCATTATAAAATGTTGGGGGAAAAACTTAGGCAATCAGAAAATAATACAGTAATCACGAAATAGGACTTTTATCATGGATAGCTTGTCATAGTGAATATTGGAAGAGAACAGAAGATAATGTTAAGGTGTAAGGCAGACACTGTAGCCTGTGACCATAAATGGCCTGCAACATGTTATTTTTGGTCCATAAAATGTTTGTTTTTATTTTTAATTAGCCTGTCTCTAAAACTAGAGTGATTTCACATAAAAGCTCTAGATTTCTGCCTGCTTATTTTTAGAAGGATTTGAAAGACAAAACAATCAATGGAATAGAATAGAGAATCCTAAGATAGATACAGATTCGTGTGGAAATTTTGTATATGAGAAAGGCGGTATTTCAGGTTAGAGGAAAAGAAACATATTGCTCAGTGAAGCATTTGGGGGAAAGTAAGCTGAAATCTTTTCACACTCACTAAGTAAATATAAATTCCAGATGGAGCAAAGATTTAAAAAAACTCTTACTAGAACCCCTAGTCTGTCAGTAGAGTGGTTTTATCTAAGTGGTTTTAACTGGAGACTTAAAAGAGTACAGCCTATATCCCAGATCTTAGGATTCCAGTAAGTTCTGCAAAATATTGGAAAACAATCATATAAGCTTTTGGAATCAGTAAGATCTAGGTTTAAATCTTTTTTTCTACCCTTAATCAGACTTTTTACAAGGTACAGAACCAATCTGAGCCTTAGTTTCCTCAATAACCAATCAATAAAAATTTTAAAATTCTGCCACAGAAGGTTGTTTTGAGGATTAAATGAAATTCATTATACGAAACTCTTGCCCAATGCCTGTCTAGACATGAACGTTCAATAAATTTTCAGTAGAGGGATGAAGAAACAGACTTTGAACAGCTATGGAACTGGCCCAGAACAGGTGTTTACCTGTAAAGGATGAGAAAATTCCTTGACATTTATTTCCATTAGCAAACACTTACCTAGAGCCTACTGTATGCCACGAATCCTGTTTGGCACTAGAGCTATAAAAGTAAAAATGGAAGAAATTACCACTTAAAAAAATCTTAAATTAGGAAAGCCCAGTTTTATAAGAAAAAAATTCAAATAGTAAGAATATTTAAATTTGATAATTCCGTTAAACTTAATATTTGTTATGACTCTTATATTTTGTGGTGTGCTACAGTTTCTTGTGTTAGTTAAAGGAAATATAATGTGGAAGCAATTTTCTAAGAAAAATTAATAGTTTGGCTACAACCATGAAAGATTCATTTCTTGGGATAACTGTTAAGAGAGAATGCATTACAGAGATGAGACACTAAACAGAATTGCTAAGTGGTGGGTGAAATGGTGCTTGATAAGATTTTTAATGTACTTCTCTTTTCCATTTAAATATTTTTGCTAGTTACTGGTATTTGCCTGGGCTTACCTTACCAAATCGTTTGTTTACACTAAATGAAGATAATAGAGTTCCTGGGTCAGTTTTGCTGATATCTAGTAAATCAAGACAACACAAACTTTTTTCAACAACTTTTCATTAATAGTACTCTAATGTAATGAATGTGAGATGGAAAAAACATCTGTGAGTAATCAGATAGGCTAAGATTAAAAGTGTATGTATCTAATCTGTTGTTTTGGTATTGATGCCATATCTAAATTTTGGTTCAAATATTTACCAAATTGCAGAAAATGTAAATTGTATGCCAAATTGGGTTTTATGTCGTACCTAATGTCCGTCTGGTAATAAACTTAGTAACTGCACACTTGATCTTAGCCAAAAGGCCGAGAAGCGATACTTAATAACTACCAATCCATTTGCCATGACAAAAACGTTTAAGCATGGAGAGATAACAACTATTATTATAATATAATTACTGTAATAATAATGTCTTAATCATTTTCATTAAGGTGTAGAAATATTTTGCATCTTCTGAGCATTCTCTATAATGATACATTCTTTGGTAGTATTGTAAATAAAGGATTTTTTTTTTCTAGTTTGCTGGAAACCATGTCTCACTATACAGATGAACCCAGATTTACCATAGAGCAGATAGATCTGCTTCAGCGCCTTCGGCGTACTGGAATGACTAAACATGAAATTCTCCATGCCTTGGAAACGTTGGACCGCCTTGATCAAGAGCATAGTGACAAGTTTGGAAGAAGGTCCAGCTATGGAGGAAGTTCTTATGGGAATAGTACCAACAATGTTCCAGCATCTTCCTCTACAGCTACAGCTTCCACACAGACCCAGCATTCTGGAATGTCCCCATCACCTAGCAACAGTTATGATACCTCCCCACAGCCTTGCACTACCAATCAAAATGGAAGGGAGAATAATGAGCGATTATCTACATCCAATGGAAAGATGTCACCCACTCGCTACCATGCTAACAGCATGGGTCAGAGGTCATACAGTTTTGAAGCCTCAGAAGAGGACCTAGATGTAGATGATAAAGTGGAGGAGTTAATGAGGTTAGTTATTTTGCTTACTCAGAGTTCCCAGAATGTCTGTGTTCTTAGATTCGTTTTGAGTAATATACTGTATTTTCAGCTACTTACCTGTAAGAACTGTGATTTCCCCTCCTCTTCTTGGAGATGAGAGAAGAAATTTTCAAATTTTATGATTACAGTTCAAATTTTGTCTTCTCTACCTTAGGCCTTTCTCTTTGCTGCTTGATAAACCTTTTCTCTTCTTTTTACCAAAGCAGAAGTTAGCCTTCTCTTTGTAGTTCTAATTGCTAACATCTGTATTTTCTGAATTTTTAACAGTCACATTGTGATCCTTAGAATTTTTTTTGATCCTTAAGAGTTTTTGAGAGAAAGGATTTTATGATACAAAATGTATACACTCTTAATTTTTCTCTCTAACATACCACAACAAAAGAATTTTGAGGACCCATTATATAAAAAGTATTCTTTGGAAGAAAAATAGACATGGTTTCTACCCCTAAGAAACTAAAGTTCTAATTTAAGAGATGCCATATATATATGTTATATATATATTCATGTAATCTATTACAAGGGAAGTATAAGCCTTTGTTGTTTTAAACAGTGAGAACCAGAGAAGTCCACTTTCAACAGAGATGATTAGGAAAGACTTCACACTGGACCTGGAACACTCTGAGGATAGTAACCATGTGTTTTCAAATGTTGTGTTTCCAGGATCTAGAATTGATTGTCCTTGACACAGAGTAAGGATTTAATATGTTACGTGAATGGATGAATTTGAGCTAAATCTAAAAGGATAGCCTTTGTTTTGAAGTATAGGAACATCATTTAAAGTTAAGGGAATAGTAAAAGGTATAAAAGGCAAGACATATTTAGTCTTCTAAAGATTGCATGGGCTAGACTATGGTAAGAATATTATATTATGACTCAGTATAGGTTTTGGAAGCTCTGAGTTCCACACAAGTATTTTATGTTTAATTTGACTGGAATTAAGGCTTTTTTTTTTTTTATTAAGATCTGTGGGAATAGACATGATGAAAGAATTGTTTTCAATAGATTATCACTACTGTAGTAGGGAGGAGAGCTTGTAGGTAGTTACAATAGTTACTGAAAGAATCTATGTATAGCATGAATTTGTCAGAAATAAAAACATATGAGTTACAGTTCTTCCTAAAGATTTTAAGACTTGAAGATAGTATAATGGTAACTTAATATTTGCCGTATGGAAGATCTGTTCTGTAGTACTACAGTGGTAAAATACCTTTTAAACAAATAGTCCAGAATTTGTTTTTAAGGTAACACTGCCTTATATGGAATGGTGAGCTAAAGGGTTATTGCATCTAGATTCCAGTGTAATTCCTATGATGAATAGTTTCATAGAGCAGCCATAGGACCCTGTTATTTAAACCTTTAAAACTTAAAATTATAAGAGATCAATTTGGCTTTGAATTCATTTTTATTAAAGCAGCTAGCCACAGTTTAGGTGTTCTTTTGATTTTAATATGTATATCATTGTCATGAATGAGAGAGAAAACCATTTGGGCAAAAATACAAGTTACTTAAGTCGTTGAAATGTAACAAGGTTAGCTTTTAATTATCCTGAGTAGAGAGGATATCAATAATAAAATTTATATGCTACTTGTTTTTTGTTGTTGCTGTCATTAATCAGTTTTAATAAACTTTTAACATATAATAGTTAATTCCCAAATGTGTATTAGACTGCCATGAAATTTTGGGAAACTCTTGTGTATAAAGGACTCTGGGAGATTGACCAAGATCTAAAACTTGACTACAAGGGTCTAAAAATTTAACTGTTAACTCTTAGATGGGCATGTTGTTGTAATACAACTATGGTTTCAAAATAAACAGAAAACCTATTTAGCAATGACTAAGATTTGTAGTTAAATCCCACCATAAATGCACATTGAGATTTCATCATTAAATGTATACATGTTTATGCACTGTTACTAGCATTATTTTACAAACTGCCACTTGTTGCATAGTTAGGATGCTTTATCCTATTCTCTGCTTTGAACTGCTACTTTTGTTCTCTAATCATCTAGGGGGTCTCACTGAACCTTCTGGCTCTCTGTGGTCCTCTGCCATTGTATTCTCACCCACGCTGGCACTCCTCCTTTGTGCCCACTTCTTATTTTTCTCAAGTTTGCACATTATAACAATCCTTAGATCAGATGGAGAAGTTTATTGCATGACTATTCTCAAACTTTTAATCATTATAACAATGCTGTGTGTGAGGCGGAGCAGAAAAATTGAGATTCACAAAATTTAAATAACTAGCCCAAGAAAACCTAAATATTAAGTGGCAGAGGCTGAATTCTGACCCATGTCTTTATTACCATGTCTCTGTTATCTGTTGCCTATGTAAATAAAATTTTCATGTCTGTAGATTTCAGTAAGATTTTAAGAACAGTGGTAGATATAACACAAGACAAAGTTGTGAATGCCTTAATGGGCTGTTCCTCCCTCCCTCACCCCCTCCATGGCATTTGCCACTTCCGATCATTTACTAACCAGATGAATTTTATTTGGTAGGGTGTTAGAGAAATTTTTGAGCAGTAGATATTTATTTCAGTATCCTGTGCCCACATAGGGCTATAGCGCCCTCACTAATCACTCAACACTATGGTGATATTATAGTAGATTAGATTTGAGGGGCTGTAAGCAGGGAGAATGGGTACCTAAATGCCTTCTGGTCTCCTTTTCTAGACCTATCATATATAATTCACATCTTGCATGCTCACATTTCACTACTTCTACAGCATTCAACCATAAGATAAATATTTTTCAAGTTTACATAACCCATTGAGTTCATAGACTTAATACCTAATAATGTCAGGGTACACAAGGAAATTTTATTTATAGAAATTAGGTTATAATTTATATACTTGATCAACTTGTTAAGAAAGAATCAGAAAGAGGGGCGCCTGGGTGGTTCAGTCGGTTAAGTGGCCACCTTCAGCTCAGGTCATGATCTCACAGTTCATGGGTTTGAGCACCATGTCAGGTTCTGTGCTGACAGCTCAGAGCCTGAAGCCTGCTTCGGATTCTGTGTCTCCCTCTCTCTGATCCTCCCCTGCTTGCGCGTCTCTCTCTGTCTCTCAAAAATAAATAAAAAACATTAATAAAAATTTTTTAAAAAAAGAAAGAATCAGAAAGAAAGTAACTTTTCCCATTTTTTAATTGATCAGGCTAAAAAAAGAAAGAAACTAGAATGTGAGTTCTTAACACATTATTGAATATATAACATTTTAGGAAGAACTTTAAAGCCAAGAGCTAGAATGAAAACCCATTTCATATGTTAATACTTTTTAAATGTATCTGGTAACACACATATTTATATATTGGTGTATATATACATCTGTTAATATTACAGTGTACATCTATTAAAGTGCATCTGTTCTTTCATGTAGATATTATAACAATTAAAATGAGGCTTGTGAAGAATTCATAGACAATGCCATATATTATAGGTGTTATTCTTAACTACCCATGTACTTAAATGTTAGTATTTTATACAAACAGTGTTAGTATTTTATACAAGATTCAAGACTTTATTCTGAGTTATTATCTATATGACTAACAATAGGTGATTTAGTAATTTATTTTCCAAATTCAGTTACCATGTTATTTATACATATAGAGTAGCTTTTCTTTTAAAAATTTCTTTAAAATTTTTAAATTACGCTTTGTTTGTCTCCATGAGTAGAAATTAAAGGCAGCAGATTTTTATCCAAAAGTTAAAGAATTTGTATGTAATAATATTTTCTCACCTGTGAAATAAACTGTCTTTGTAGATACTGCTCCATCTCTGGAAGTCTTTGAGATAGATGGCTAACTTTAAGGGAACCTAAAGAATGTGTAGTGTATATCAACTGACAGAATGGAGAAGATCTTAAAGCATACAGCTTTTATTTTTTTAATTATTATTATTTTTTAATGTTTATTTTTTAGAGAGACACAGAGTGTGAGTGGGGGAGGGTCAGAGAGAGAGGGAGACACAGAATCCGAAGCAGGCTCCAGGCTCTGAGCTCTCAGCACAGAACCTGACGCGGTGCTCAAACCCACGAACTGTGAGATCATGACCTGAGCTGAAGTCGGCCACTTAACTGACTGAACCACCCAGGCGCCCCAGCATACAGCTTTTAAACACGTAGTCTTTAATAACCTTTGTTCCAGAAATGAAACGTTGCCATGTTGAGCTAGCATAAATAACTTTTTCCATTCTGATTTAGGAAGCTTAAACATACTTGAGATTAGGAATTTAGAGCTGTTTTATAAATTATCTAGATCAAGTTAGCCATTCTACAACATTTTATCTTCAACTACAAACTTCTTCATTCACTGATCAAATTAAGCCCTATTTTATGTAAACCCTATGATGAATAAGACACAGTCTTTGTGCTAAAAGATTTCACAGGCTAGTAGGAGCGGTAAGACCAGATCAGGGGTACAGCTCTAATATAGAATAGCATGTAATATGTTAGCATGTGAGTGGTATAATTGAAATGGTAAAGTTAGTTGTTGGAAGAAAGAGATATTTTTTTAAGGGAGAACTTCTCTGAACAGATGACAATTAAATGTGTCTTAAAGAAAAGGTGATTCTACAAAGAGGCATTGCTGATTAATTAATTTGGATATTAAGAAAGATCTGTGGGTAACAATGGAAAGTTTAGCAAGTTATAAAAATAACAGCAATGGAGGGTGGAAAGGAAGAATTTTATCCTCATGTGGAAATCACCCAGATAGATGAATTCAGCATGGTGGTGATTTGGAAAAGGTAGTAGGAGGAGATGAGATGGATTTTAAGTGGTTTGATACAAACAGAGTGGTAGATTGTTTTGGAAGTAAGCCATGGAATCAAAGAAAGATCAACTTGTATTTCACTTTAATTTCATAACTTGAGTATAAATCCTGAGGAATGTGAGATTTTTATAAGAGAAGTGAATCATGATAAGCACTTGGTGATTAAAATAAAAACTTGAAAAAAATTAGTTCTCTTTAAAAAAAAAGAGAAGTGAAGAAAAAGGGATTCATTCTTTTTAAAGTGGATGAAAAATATCAAACAAAGACAGAATGTAAGCAATAGAAGAGTATAAGAAAATTAGATTTGGAGTAAACAAAAGAGTTTTCACACCAAGAAACTGGTGATTTCAGAGTTACAATGTGGACAGTAGGAGAGGCTTGTTGTTAAAGAAGACTGAATGAGGGGGAATATTTGAAAGTTTAAAGAACATAGTTAACCCTGTAGAATGGAGGTCTTTGAAATACATAAGAGAACTGGACACAGTGAAAGTTGAATGCTATTACTATTTTGAAAATACAGGTACCCACCATCTGAAAGCTTGAGTTATACCACTTCACTTTTAGGAAGGACCTACATTAGTACCTGTTTTTACTAACCCAAATCCGGAGGAGAGTTTTACTTTTACCAAAAAATACTATTACCATACTAATGTAGCTCTTTTATAAAAGCAGAGTGACATAATGTGAACCTTCAGAAAGCAGGGGATACCTGTACCTAGTGAAACCAACTAAACACATCACTGCTTGTGTCTAAATCTTTCCGTGGTACCTTAAAGTACCTGATATAGATGTTTACGTCAGTCGTAAATCATTATAGCAGAGCCTTTGTTTCTTCTTTTTTTTTTTTAATTTTTTAACATTTATTTATTTTTGAGAGAGAGAGCATGAGGAGGGGAGGGGCAGAGTGAGAGGGAGACACAGAATCTGAAGCAGGCTCCAGGCTCTGAGTTGTCAGCACAGAGCCTAATGCGGAGCTTGAACTCACAAACCATGAGATCATGACCTGAGCCAAAGTCGGACACTTACCCAACTGAGCCACCCAGGCTCCCCAACCTTTGTTTCTTCTTCACCTAGGATTCTTTCTGGGGTTTTATAAAACAATAGTCATTGTTTCTCTAATGGTTTTACAGTTTCAGAAAATTTTTCATTGAATTTTTTATTTTATAGATTATGTACTTATACACATATATACATACATTTAATACTACATTTTATTTAAATTTAATTTTCATGCTTGGAGAAATTTTTAAAAGCCTTGTGATGAGGGTATTAATGTTCTCATTTTACCAGATGATGAAACCAGGGTCCAGCTTTATTAAATGACTTGCCCAAGCATATCCTTATCTTTTAAGTCTTAAGTTTTTCTTCAATTTGAAAAATCTTCTCTCTGGTAAAGCAGTTGACTAAAGAGGTTTTGTTATTATTATTTTTTAAACTTACTTTAACTTGGTACTTAGGAACTTGCCAAGTATCTAAAAATAAAGTCTATGAGAAGTTAAATGAATTGCTGCTGTTTTGCAGACATTTTGAAGTTCTTTTTGTCTTGCTGCAGTCTTTGATAATATGATACTGCAAGGCTGTGAATAATTCACAAACTGGATATTTCCTATTGGAATAATTGAGTGTTATCTCCTCTTCATGATTTAGTGTCTACTCCAGGTGAATTTGATTTAAAATAAATTGATTTAAATTCCAATTTAAATCAGTAGTCAAGAAAATACCATTTAATCATTTTTTCCACAAAAGCATGTTTTTTATTTAACTTTAATAAATATTCTGTTAAACTCACTTTTCACTTTCCTGAAAGGATATTCTATACATTGCAATGCAGTGCTTTATTTAAATTTTTTCAGATTGATTTTGAAGCTGTATTTGAAACCAAATGATTTGGTTGTTCAGTTTACATAAGGCAAATTCATGCCACTTGAAATTGTCCCTCGTGCAGCTATTTATTGGTGGATTTTGAGAGCTGTTTGGCCTATGCTACCTGTATTATACAGAGCAGTTTATTTTATTTGACTTTAAAATGTATTTAAATGTATTGTGCTTTTTTCTTTCAGATATATAGTTTTTAAATCAAATGAGAATGCATGTTTTTCAAAGAAATAACTTCCAGTATGAATAGACATTTTGGAGGGAATCTAGCCGGTATCTAGATCAGAATCTAGAGGAGTATGAGAAATTTTAAGTATTGGATTAGGCAGCTGTTTTCTTTCCTAAGGAATCTTTTTGACTAGGATTTCTAACTAGTAGATCAGGAATATACAGTGGAGCTTCAGATTGAAAACTTGCCCCTACTATTAACTTCTCTGCTCTTTTCTAGAATTCCTGAAAGGGAACATTGGAATCCACTCACACAGTGTATAGCCCCTCCTCACCAAAGGGCTAAAATATCTACTCTAAGTTAAATCACAACTGATTATTTTTGGGTAGGATCTTTTCTTTTGTTGCTCCAAATAATCTTTAGAGAGACTTTGGCTCCTATAAGAAGTTTGGAAGTATGTGGTTCATTTACAAAATGATCTGTAAAGATTTCATGATCTCTTTTTCTTACATCAGGGTTCAGCTGACTTTTTCTGCAAAAGAGTAGATGGTAAACACTTTACAGTTTGTGGCTGAGAGGCAAAATAAAGGATATCATACACTTATATTTACTTTATACTTAATATTTACATCTAAGAGAAAACAAAAAGGTCACAGATTTTTATTGGCAAAATTCAATAATGAATATAGTTTTTAAAACATAGGCCTACGAATAGAAGAATGGGATTTTTGGTGAGGAGGAGATAATACTTTGCTTAATTCATGTTCAGAGTTTGTGTTCTCTGTCATCAAATAATGACTGCAAGTGTGAAAACCGTTCTTACTTAGCTCTTATAGGTTGTATAAAAACAGATGGGAGGCCAGATTTAGTCATAGTTTGCTGACCCTGTATGAGATTAAAAATTACCACTTATTTGAGCTTGATCAAAAATCAGTGCTTTATTTATGTAATCCTTTTGAATATGAAGCAAAGAGAAATTGGTTGGTTTTAAGGGTTTAAGTATAAGGTTTACTCAAGTATTTGTTGTGGTGGGGAAATGGAAGTCTTGCCTTTCATTGTTATTCTAGTAAATGTCTAATCTTTTGAGAATATGTTGTCTTAGTGGAGGAAAAATTAGGTCTATCATATGTAATCTCAGGGACACAATATAGTTTTAAGTATTCTGTATATTACATAGAATAGGAAATTAATGATTGCTTTTTATATTAAAATTCTATATTCATTTCATCCCACTTAAATTTTTTTTTGGTTTACACAGGAAAAAGAAGGCAAATTAAATTTCTCAAAATGGCTAATATTTTTAGCAGTTGTAAGAATGATGATTTCTGTTCCTTTAATAAAAAAGTTTTAAATGAAAATTATTTATGCAGTTACATAGTTAACATATGCGTCCACAATCTACTCACAGCTGATTTTTGTTGTTGTTATTGCTTTTTATTTTTCTAGGATTTCTGTCTGTGTAAGGTATATTCATTCCTCAGTAATGAAACTTAGTATATACCATATGGCAGCCTTGTTCCTAATGTGAATTATACACAGCATGCGATTAACCATCCTCTGGTATGAGACTTATATCTACTGTGGCACTCACTAAAGCGTCTGTCTGATGGTGTGATGTTTTAGGACTTGAATATTTGGTGTTTCTTGGTTTGTTTTAATTTCATATTTTCACACAAGCTTGGTCTGTTTACCTTTTTTTGTGTGTGTCCTTTCTTTCTGTGTTCTCCCCACCTCTCTGCTTCACCTTTCTTAGCAAAGATGAGGATTTCTACCTTCAACATACATTGTTGGTCTTGTCTTCTGTTTTTGTTAGGAGGGACAGCAGTGTGATAAAAGAGGAAATCAAAGCCTTTCTTGCCAATCGGAGGATTTCCCAAGCAGTTGTTGCACAGGTAACAGGTAAGAGCTAAAGAGCCCTTTATTCTGGAATCATGTCTAGTCTCTGCCTTCTGGTGCAGATGTTGGAATATTGCTTGCATTTCTGCATTGCAGTGCAGACCTGTCAACTTAGGCATAATAATGTATGCCTATGATTTAAAACCCATTGTCTCTGATATCATGGAACTTCTCCAGTGATTTTTTTTTTCTTTTACTGGTGCTAGTAAATTTTATAGCATTTGTGATAAGCACAAAATTCCCCATTTTATGGCTAACAAAAGGGTTCTCTGGTTTTCTTGTAACTGTGACAGAGCTTATGACACATGCACATCCAACTGCTCTCTACATTTCATATTTTTTAAAGCTTTGCAGTCCTCCTGATTCTTAATTTTACCAATTAAAAAGTTATCCATGAGAGTAAAGGAAGTTTTTTTTAACCCCTTTTCCATATGTGAAAGCTCTCCTCAAACCATTACAGAGAAGATAAGAGTTATCATTGTCTTCTCTTTGTTCTTTATATCTCATCCCATTACCCCACCCCACTGCAGCCCCATCTCAAGTATGTGGTGTATATGTGTCATTCTCTATTCAGATTACGTTTTTTATGGAGTTCTTAAATTTGGGGGTAGCATGTTGTCTTTGTTGGTATGTATTCTTTCTTTCTTGGATATTAGTGATTTATAAGACCTTATATAAACTCAACTATGCCTTAGTCATTAGAGGAACTAGAAACTCTTGTAACTACATTTTGTAGTTGGTACATTGTTATATGTTGTACATTAATGGATTTGAAAATTAGTTTTTCCCCTTCCCCTTCTTTTTTGACATGCCATTAGCAGCTATGTGACTTTCGGCTTTTTAGCACCTCAGATTCTTACCTATATAATGAAATAGTTGGATCTAATCACATAATACCTTCCAATTTTAAGATATCATTTCTGTTCTCTAGACATCGATATTTATTGAAGCTAATTTACCTAAAACGTTGTTATTGACCATCAGTATGGTTAAAAATGAAACTTGAGATTTCAGAAGTCTTAAATTTCATCCCAAGAATCAGCCAATCTTAATACATATGTGTATATAATATATAACACTAGTAATGTACTTTTATAAATGATGCCTCTATTCATGGTAAAAGATTCTAATTAAAGGCATATCCTTCTATATAGAAATATTAAAAAGAAGAATTATGTGCAAATTTAATTTTTATACTTTGCAATAGAATACTTAAAATACATTTTTACCTTTATCTTAAAGGATTAAGGAATATGCTAAGGGCAATGTAAGGGCAAGTTAAGTGGGTTTTACCAAAACCCACTGATGTGCACTATGAAAAGACAGAGTGTTGCCTTTTCAGGGCTTTTACTTTGCTCTGAAAGATTAGAAACAATAGTATCTTCTAGTTTGCCAACCTACAAAAAAGAATAAAACTGTAGTATTACAGAACAGTATTGTACAGTTGATTTTTTTTCTAGGTGGAAATATTTTTGAGGATCTTGAATACCCGGAATCTTGAGTCATCTTAGACTTTTAAGATAGTAGCTTTTGGGGCACCTGGGTGGCTCAGTCAGTAAAGTGTCCGACTTTGGCTCAGGTCATGATTTCATAGTTCGTGAGTTCAAGTGTCACATCGGGCTCTATGCTGACAGTGCAGCGCCTGCTTGGGATTCTCTCTCTGCCACTCTCTCTGCCCCTCCCCCACTTGTGCTCGCGCTCTTTCTCTCTCTCTCTCTCTCTCTCTCTCTCTCTCTCTCTCAAAATAAATAAACTTAAAAAAATAAAAATTGTAGCTTTAGAAACCCATTTGACATTGATTCAAATTATAATAAAATAACCGTTAAAAAGAATTTCTTAGGAATATCTAAAAGGAATAGCTATAGCATAGTGGATTAAACATAGTAGTATTGCCTTTTTGGAATGGGAAACTGAAAGATGTTTTAGCATCTTGCTACTTAAAGTGTAGTCCATGGAACAGCATTATTTGGAGCTTGTTAGAAATGTAAAGATACAGAGTACCACCCTAAACCTACTGAATCAGAATTTTCGTCTTAACCAGATTCCCAGATAATTTGGGTTTGAGAAGTACTATTCTAGGAGATTGGTAAGCTTTCCTGACATTAATCAATGGACTGGCATATTTCTAACATTGCCCCACTCAGTAAGAGTCCTCATAATGCCATCTTGTGGTTCTGAAAATATTTTTACACGTTTATTATTTGTTATATCACATGACCTTTCTTTTACTTCTATAATCGTAGGACTTGGTACTGTTAACAATTTCTTTCCCCATTTCAACCTCAATCCAACTGATTGTTCCTCCTCTTCATTCCTACTCCAAAAGCTTGGGCACATTATCTCTCGATCACATATCTTTAATGGTTCTCCATTGTCTGAAAAATGAAACTCCTTATGGTCTGACTCCAGCTTCTTTTTATTACCATCTTTTATTCAGTATTCTCCCTAGCTAAATTTAGGTACTCACCATTTTCAGAATTCTCCCCGTTTGGATGCTTACAAATCATTGTTTGTGCCTAGTGTGCTTTTCCCCTTCATACCTCAGCCTTATAAAGTTCTATATATCAAGATTACCTTGGGGCACCTGGGTGGCTGTGTTGGTTAAGCATCCGGGTCTTGATTTCAGCTCAAGTCATGATCTCACAGTTTTGGGTTCAAGCCTCACATCAGTCTCTGTGCTTATGGTGCAGAGCCTGCTTGGGATTCTCTCTCTTCCTCTCGTTCTGTTCACTCTTTCTCTCAAAATAAATAAACTTAAAAAAATTTTTTTTACTTCAACTATTATCCTCCTTCTGGCTTCTTTGATCATTTTAGCACACGTAGACCTCTCTCTCTTTTTTTTTTAAATATTTACTTATTTATTTTGAGGTGGGGGGTGGGGCAGAGAGAAAGAATCCTAATCCTCTTCATTGTCAGCTCTGAGCCTGATGTGGGGCTCAATCCCACGAACCATGAGATCATGACCTGAGCAGAAAACAGGAGTCAGACGCTCAACCAACTGAGCCACCTAGGTGCTCCTAGACCTCTCTTTTTTATGAAATCAGTTACACTAAGTCCACCACCCTTTCAGTTATGCATTTTAGAGGAAAGTTTTTTAAAAGCAATGATCTTTCAGAGCATGCGGGTGGCTCAGTTGGTTGAACGTCTGACTTCGGCGTGGGTCATGATCTCATGGTTCATGAGTTCAAGCCCTGCAAGCCCTGCATGGAGCTTGCTGCTATCGGTGTGGAGCATGATCTCATGGTTTATGAGTTCAAGCCCTGCATGGAGCTTGCTGCTATTGGTGTGGAGCCTGCTTTGGATCCTCTGTCTCCCTTTCTCTCTGCCCCTGTCCTGCTCATGCTTGCTCCCTCTCTGTCAAAAATAAACAAACATTTTTTTAAAAACAAACAAACAAAAAAAAAGTCACATTCCCAAAGAGTCTAGTGTTAATTATACATGCTTTCTGAAGATTTCGTGAAATCTAGTTGCCTTGTAGTGCTGTCTTGTAGGGTAAAGGGAGCTTTAGTGAAGCTGACACAAGCTGAATATATGAAAGTTTATCCAATATTAACTTTGTCCAGTGATGTTCCGTCTCCAAAAATAATTATTTGTTCAACAAATCTTCGTGAATTTCTGCCCCTAAGGAATTTACATCTTTCTTTTAGCTGCTTAAATTCAGTTACTTACATAAGGCAGGGGAGTGAGGATGATTTGTAACAAGATGACTTCATTGTCCCATTGGTCAGCTTAGTGAATTCATGTATTTCTCATGTATTATTGTGTTACATTTTCACCGGCCCATCCAGCCATCAAACTAGACTAAAGGGCAGGGATTTCCATTCTAGAAAAGAGATCCAACTAGAGAATCTAGTTAGTGAGAATCCATTGAAAGCTTGTCCATCATAATTGGCATACCTGGGATAGAGTACCCTACATAAGGAAGCCTTCTAGGCATGTAGGACTCACTCACTAGGGGTACCAGATCTCGATGTATAGACACTTTGTTGTCTTTAAACAAATTAGTGAAGTGTATCTTAGAAGAATCTCTACCTGATGAAATCTACCTCAAAATAGTTTAAGATGTGGAGTCCCAGAATCTGTGTCCTGTTATGGAGTCTTTAGAAAGCTAAGTTCAGGGGCTCCTGGGTGGCTCAGTTGGTTGAGTGTGTGGCTTCGGCTCAGGTCATGATCTTGCAGTTTGTGGGTTTGGCTCAGTTGGTTGAGTGTGTGGCTTCGGCTCAGGTCATGATCTTGCAGTTTGTGGGTTTGAGCCCCGAGTCAGGCTCTGTGCTGACAGCTAGCTCAGAGCCTGGAGCCTCTCTTCAGATTCTGTGTCTTCCTCTCTCTCTGACCCTTCCCTGCTCATTGCTGTCTCTCTCCCTCTCTGAAAAATAAATAAGACATTAAAAAATTTTTTTAAAAAGTTAAGTTCAACTCTAATATGTGAAATAATGAAATGAAATCAACCTTGAGATAAAAATGAGAATGAGTAGGGCATAACAAGAGAATGCTAAATAAAAAAAAGTGTAGTGAGGTGCAAAATTATAACACATGTGCTTGTTCCAAAAACTAATACAGAGGCTTCTTTTTATAGATTTGGAGGATTTCTATGATAAGATAAACAAGAAGTTCATGGGTGGGGTCTGTATAAATAATATCCTACTGATAGGAAAAATGACAGTATAAACAGGATATAATAACAGTGCCTGCTGAATTTCCCAGCATGTTATTTGTAGCTTCTTTCACAGAGTCACAGCTGCTCCCACTAAGGGTGGATTTTTACCTCTGTAAGAGGTCGAGCAAGATTCTAAATTCTGACTAACAATGGTGGGATGGGGAGCATAGCCCTTGCTTTAATAATAGCCCACACATGGGTTTTATATTCACTTTCATGGTAAAACATTTTCTTTGGCTTTTAGAATTCTTAAAACATGATTTTCTTTTTATATGACCTCTGGGAAAAACCAAGCAGGCAGAATAAATGAGTAAGTGGGCAGAGCTTGAGTGAGTGTTTATCAGCCAGAGAAATATACTAACTGGATTCTTATCCTCTTAAAGTGGAAGAAAAAAAAATTACATCTCTGTCTTTTAAGAAATCATAATTTTGTTTTCTTGAATGATAGTAGTATAATGAAAAGACAAACATGAAACTTTAGAATATCAAAGTTCTAGTCCTTCTATCTTAAATATTAAATAGTCTTTGGGTCCTATGGAGAATCATATAGCTTCTCTGAGCAATCATGTAGCTTCTCTGAACTTCAGTTTTCCTTATTTTAAGATGAGGGGCTTTGACCGAATATTTCCAAGTATCTTTTCTAGTTAGCAAATTCTAGTCTGTTTTTAAACTAAGTACATTTAACAAATGCGGATCTTACCCATATATTAGTAACGCTGATTCCCAAGATGTAAGAATTTGTATAAAGAGAATCTCTGAACCAGTTTTAGAAATGCTCCAACTGTACTTAGATCATTTCCTTTTTCAAGCTTATCTTTAAAATGAAAACATTGCATATTCAACATAATTATAATAATTTCTTTACAAAGGTAGGTATATATTGATCCTCTCCCTAATCAGAGAACTTTGTACCAGATACTAACAACCAACTAAAGTGTAAAAACACCTTTTTTAAAAATAGACTTCACTTTTTAGAGTAGTTTTAGGGTCACTGTAAAAGTGAGTGGAAAATAGAGTTCCCTTTTACTCCCCGCCCCCTAAACAAGCACAGCCTCCTTACTATCAGCTTCTGGCACCAAAGTGCTACATTTATTATAATGCGTGAACCTACATTGACACCATCATTGTTAAAATCCATAGTTCACATTACATATAAATGGTTTTGTACGTTCTGTGGGGTTTTGAAAAATGTATAATGACAATCATCCACCATTATTATATCATAATATGGTACTACAATTTCACTGCCTAAAAATTCTGTGTTCTGCCTATTCATCCCTTTCTTCTTCCCTGCTAACTCTTGGCAACCACTCTCTTCATGGTTTTACCTCTTCCAGAATGTTATCATATAGTCTGTAGCCTTTTCATGTTGGCATCTTCCTCTTAGCAATATGCTTTTAAGATTACTTAAGATTTTTTCATGGCTTACTAGCTCATTTCTTTTTGGTGCTAAATAATATCCCATTGTCTCGATATACCACAGTTTATTATTCCATCCACCTACTGAAGGACATCTTGGTTGCCTCCCACGTTTTGGCAGTTATGAATAAAGTTGCTATAAACAAGTAGAATTTATATCTACATTAGACAAGCAAAGTTGATAGGGCATATATCACAGACTATAGAATTGTCCTCTTGTCATATAATCAAATATAGTTAATTGGCTTATTTGACAAGATTTTATCAAATCCTATCTAATGAATTTCACTAGTTTTAGGTAGATCTCTAATTTGAAGGCAACTGTCTGTCTACAAAAAGGGTAAATTTCTGTATTTGAGATGTAACTTCTGTCTCCAAATTGAAGAAGGTTAGAGGTTTTATTTATTAGGAGAAAAACTTAATTTATTCAGATCTTTGAGTGGACTTCAGTTACCAACAATATAAATATTTTTGCAGAGTGAATTTAAGATTTTCTCTGGTTTTATAGCATCTAAAGAATAAGAATAAATGTCCTGTGGTTCAAAAAATTCTTAAGTTTTTATCTCATTTTATTCTATTTTCTGCAGTTTGTTGGCAAACTATTTTCTTGTAAACACAACACATAACGTTACTTTTTTTTTTCCCATGAAAAAAAGGTCCAGCCTCTATATCTGAATACTCAAATTTTCTCACTTTGGTGATGGCGAAGTGGAAAATTCGGGCAAAAATAATTTCAGAGGATACTTTTGTTGTTTGAACATCAGTTTTCTACAATTCTTGAAATCATGGCCTACCAGGGCTTTCATCATCTCAAATGCAAGGTATAGGACTGTACATTTTTAGTGTCAAAGTTATGAAGGTTGGTTTGCATGTAAGAAAATTTTTCTTCCACCTGTACTTAAAGTAGAAATTATATTTAAAAAATTTTTATCCTACCATAAGCTTTGACAAAAGTGACTTCAAAAGGTTAGACACAAATGTGTTTTTCCCCCAATTGATAATTTTCATTTTTGTTTCTCCCTAATTCTAATTTCCTAAGATTGTGAAGGAAAGTCTGTACTTGAGGTATAATATGCCTTCAGCAGTTTTATAAACTATTTCTTACTTAACCCAAGTTAATTTTCTTTATATTTAATAAAATAAAAGGGTGGGGGGACAGGGATAAATGACAAGAATAACCTAATAAGAAAGTCAGAAGGTATTTGTGTCTGATAAAATAACAAAGTCTAAAGTTCAGCTGTAGTCCATGCGAAACATCAGGCAATATTATAAATAACTTCCTGCAGGAGAAAGCTCTGAAGGTATAGCATTTTTTGTAAACATAGATATGGTCTTTTATGCATTAAGGAATTATCCTGTTAACTCTTGAAGTTTACTTAAGAGATAGATCTTAAAAGGATTTGACATCAGTTGCTACAAATAATTTGTTCTGTCAGGAAGATACACTAGATTTAGTAGTGTGTAGTTAGTTACTAACTTTAGTTAGGTGAGGAACTGAAGCTTGAACTAACCAAACTAACCAAGTTTGGGGGCAGTGATAGCTGAGACATCTGTAAAATTGTGAAACAATCATTCAAATTCTTATGGCCTTTAAGAAAGCCTTTAATACGTGTCAACTTCAGCTGAATTTGACTATATCATTTGATCCTCACAAACTTGAGGTATACAGGGGAAATGTGGGTTTTTTCTTTATTTTTAATCACTTTATATTCAGATATAATTTGTTTAAGAGTAGAGTTCTCTGAGTTGTACCAAATTTATACAGTGGTATAACCAAAAGCAAGAGATAAAACATTGTTAGTATTTCATCAAGTTTTCTCCTGCCTCTTTGCAGTCACATACCTCACCCCACTACAAGTCCCTGCCAATCACAGATCTGCATTCTGTCAGGATAGTTTTGCATTTTCTAGAATATCATGTCACTAGAGCCATACAGTATATTGCCTTTTTTTATGTCTGACTTCTTTCTTTTTGTGACTTCTTTCCTTTAGCATGATACTTTCAAGATTCATTAGAGTTGTTACATGTATCTGTAGTTTCTAAGTTTTAAATGTTGAATACTAGTCAATTGAAGGGATATAGCAAAATTCACTTACCCAGATTCATTGATGGGCATTTGAGCTATTTTCAGGTTTGGGCTATTATGAATTAAGCTGCTGTGAACATTTGTCTGCAAGGTTTTACATGGTCATATGTTTTCTGAGAAGTGGGATTATGGGATTAGTGGTAAGTATATGTTTAACTTTTTAAGAAGCTGTCAAACTGTTTTCCAAAATGGCTAGACCATTTTGCAGTCCCGCTAGCAGCATATGAGACTTCTAGTTGCTTTGCATTGTCTTTGGAACTTGGTATTTGGTATTTGTGTTTCTCTTTTAAGTTTAGCCATTCTAGTGCATATGTAATAGCAACTCACTCTAGTTTTATTTTGCATTTTTCTAATGACTAATTATGTTGAGCATCTTTTCAGATGCTCATTTGCTATTCATGTATCATCTTAGGTGAAATGTCTGTCAAATCTTTTACCCATTGTTTTTTAATCAGGTTGTTTCCCTTATTATTGATTAGAAGAGTTCTATGTATAATCTGGGTTCAAGTCCTTAAATATATGGATATACAGATATGTTAGTCTGAGGTTTGCACTTTCATTTTCTTAATGTTCTCTTTCAAAGAAGAAATGTTTTTAATTTTGATAAAGTTATGTTTATCTTTTTTTTCCCTTTATGGTTCACATTTTTTGTGTCCTAAGAAAATATGCCTAAATTAAGTCTCAAAGATTTTCTTATGTTTTCTTCTGGAAGTTTGATAGTTTCAGCTTGTACGTTTAGGTCTGTGAACCATTTCAAGTTAATTTTTGTGTATGTGTGAGGTAAGGGTTAAGACATATTTTCCCCCCTACGGATATCCAGTTGTTAGAGCACCATTTGTTGAAAATGGTCAACAGTGATCAAGAGATTAGTCTTTCTCTAATTCAGTTACATTGGCACCTTTGTCAAAAATCAATTGAATATGTATGTGTGGGTCTATTTCTGTTCTATTGTGTTCCATTGGTCTTTATGTTTATTCTTATACCAATACAAAATTGTAAATTATTGCAGTAAGTGTTGAAGTCTGTAAGCACAATTCCTCCCAACTTTGTTTTTCTTTTTCAAGATCACTGTTGTTATTCTAGATCTTTTGCATTTCCATGTATATTTAAAAATCAACTTGTTAATTTCTTTTTTTTTTAATGTTTTAATGTTTATTTTTGAGGGAGAGAGAGAGAGAGAGACAGAGCGTGAGTTAGGGAGGGTCAGAGAGAGAGGGAGACACCGAATCTGAAGCAGACTCCAGGCTCTGAGCTGTCAGCACAGAGCCCCATGCAAGGCTCAAACTCATGAACTGTGAGATCATGACCTGAGCCAAAGTCAGAAACAAAACCACCCAGGTGCCCCAATCAACTTGTTAATTTTTACAAAAAAAAAAAAAAAGATATTTGTAGTGAGATTGGGATTGGGATTGTGTTAAATGTATAGGTCAGTCTAGCATTTGGAATTGATATCTTAATGATACTGAGTGTTTTTTCCATGAACATGGTATATCTCCATTTGTTTAGGTCTTCTTTATTTTTCTCAACAATGTTAGTTTTCAGTGTATAGGTCTTGAACATTTTTTCTTGAATTCATCTCTAAATATTTTACATTTTTAATACTTTTATGTTGGTACTATCTGTAATGTCGATTTCCAGTTGTTTTTTTCTTGTGTCATAGAATAATTGATTTGGTTATATTGATCTATTTTATAACCTTGCTAAATTCATTTATTTGTTTTAGTAACTTTAAAAATTTTTCTTGGGATTTTCTACACAGACAATCATATTATCTGTAAACAGGGATAATTCTGCTTCTTCCTTTTCAATGTGTATGTCTTTTATTTCTTTTTCTCACCTTAATCCACCAACTAGGACCACCAGTTAAATGTTGAACACAGTAATGAGAACAGATATCTTTGCTTTTTCTCCAAACCTGGGGAGCAGGCATTCACTTCTTCACCATTAAATGTGATCTTAGCTCTAAGTTTTTCATAGATGTCCTTTATCAAGATGCCCTTCAAGGGAAGTTTCCTTCTGTCTCTGGTTTCTGAGAATTTTTATCATGAATGAATGTTTTGCTTTGTCAAATGCTTTTCTGCATCTATTGAGATTACCATCTGGGAAAAATTCCTTTGAATCATGATGTATTATCCGTTGTGTATGGTTTAGTTCAATTTGCTGATACTCTAGTATTGTACAATTGTAGTATCTGTGTTCATTAGGGATACTACTCAGGGTTTGTTTTGCTTGTTCCATTTCGTGTAATGTCCTTGTCAAGTTTGTTAAGATAATGCCGCCTCATAAGACATGTTGGGAAGTGTTTCCTTCCCTTGTGTTTCTAGAAGAATTGGTGTAGAATTGGTATTATTTCTTCATTAAAGATCTTTGAGACTGTGCTTTATTATTATTATTATTATTATTATTACTATTATGGTGATTGTCTTACACTTGGCTATTACTTAACTAAAGGATTTTATCCATCCTTTAGGGCTTGTACTCTGTACTGAAGGCAGCAGATAGAATTATATCTGGAGATTATAAGGTCCTTAACACCTCAAAGGTTGCCAGCACTCTTCTACATGATATTATCCTTGGCAGAAATACTTTTTTCTTGCCAGTTGCCTAAAATAGCAAGATTACAAACTACAAACCAAATTGAATTTGCTTTAGATAGAGCCATAACCCTGTGCTCTACTATGCCTGAGTATAGAACATAGTTTTCAGTCACTTAAGCCATGAGATTTTGCTTTCTGTAGTAGTTTTAAAAATACTCAGTGACTTATCTCTAAGTCTGTTCCCAAGCAGATCTGTGGACAACTTCCTGGTTTTGAACACATTGATTAATGTATGTATCCAATATAACATTGCCCCAGCTTGTTGTCATTATTCTTAATGAGAAACATAGGAAAGAATTCTTAGAAACATTCTTAATATGATGTTTATTTAATGCTTTGAGACAGTTTAAGAACTAGAATATGCTATTTTCATAAAAGTGCAATTTTTTCCTTTGTTACAAAGATTGACCATTGAACACAAGGTCCTTTCGTTGCTAAATAGTTTTTGGAAGAGATATTACCAGTTTGTCTTGAGTTTTCTAGGATATAAAGAATGTCTTTGAAATGTTTGAGTGCTAAGTGTTAAAATAATTATCACACATAATAGTATTTAGTAAGAAACAGTATCTGTTATGCCATTATTGCCCATGCTTTTTTTGTCGTTAGCTCAGCTTTATCATTATGCTAAATAACCTACCAGGAGAGCCCTCTCAAGTGGTTTGTAGATGACCAGTGGCTCTGCATTTTACTTCTGTGCACCTTGTTAGCTAAACCTCTCTTTTTGGAGGGTGTTTATTTTTAGCTATAATTTATTTTAACACTTACCGAGGTGCTAGATGCTGTGCTAACTGTTTTATGTATTTGAGAGGCAAGTGTTAACTTCTTCAGTTACAGACAAGAAAACTGAGGCTAAAGGGGAGTCAGTCATTTGCCTATAGTCACATAGCTAATTGCTGTTTATCTTATTGCAAAGCCAGTGTTCATGACATAGCATTTCAGTGCATCGATGCAGTGTAGTGCAGTGGTGTACAGCATGACTTTGAGGGTTCAAAATATGACTTCTGTTACTAGTTACCTAACTTTGAGCAGGTTACTGAACATCTTAATCTTCAGTTTTCTCTTTTGGAAAATGAGAATAATAATAATATCCACCTAACAGGGTTTTTGAAATTAAGTGAGTTGATTTATGTAAAGTTTCTGGCACACCGTGATGCCAGAGAAGTTTTTTTATTATTATTATAATTATTAACCATTATAGTCCTTCATCTCTCTACAAATTGACTTTTCTGAAGCTAAGTTTTCTAAGACTAAATACGTTAACCATAATGTTTCTAGCCTTTGACCACTTAATAATGAATTTTTAAAAATATATAGCACGCCCTTGTTCATTACAGCATATTTATAGGCCAAGACCTGAAAGAAACCTACACAGCAGAATATTATTCACCCATAAAAAAGAAGGATATCCTGCCATTTGCAATGACATGGATAGACCTTGAGGAAATTGTGTTGAATGAAATAAGTCAGAGAAAGACAGATATTATATGATATCATTTACATGTGGAATTTTTAAAAAATCCAAATTCATAGATACAGAGAACAGATTGGTGTTTCCCAGAGGTGAGGAGTAGGGGGGTGGACAAAATGGGTGAAGGTGGTCAAAAGATACAAACTTCACTTATAAGATAAAGAAGTCCTGGGGAGATAATGGGCACTACAGTTAACAATGATTTATTGTACATTTGAAAGATATTAAGAGAGTAAATCTTAAAAGTTCTTATCATACACACAGAAGAATTATAACTATGTATAGTGATGGATTTTAACTAAACTTAATTGTGGTAATCATTTCATAATAAATATATCAGCATATTGTACACCTAAAACTAACAAAATTTTGAAAAGTTCAATATGGTTTAGTGGATTTTAATATAAGAATGTAAAAAAGCTTAGTTGATTTCAGATTCAACATCACCACTGACCTTTAAAAATATATCACTTGTCAAATTTTAGTGTAGTATCAGAGAATATCGACAGTCATTGAAAAAAGCTATTAAAATACTCCTTCCTTTTCCATCTAAAAAAAATACTGTGTAAATTTCATTTTGATAATAGCATGGGAAACTTTCTTCACCATTAACTAGTCTTCCACAAAATTACACAAAATTCCCTTAAACATGTTAGGAAGTGGGAAAGAAAATATCCAGCTTCTCTTGTAGTGAGATCTTCCTTTTCTCCACCCCATAATTTTTCTACTTGCAGACGTTGCCAGGATTCTGTCTAGTATCTCATTTTATTATTCAAAAGGAGGGTAAATCAGTTGTGGTGATGATTGCACAACTCTTTGTACTAAAAACCATTGAATTGTACACTTAAAATGGGTGAATTATATGGTATGTGAGTTATATTTCAATAAGTCAGTTTTAAAAGATAGAAGGGAAAATAAAAAATCATTCAAAAATATCCTTTGAACAGAGCTAGTTCCCCAAAGTCGAATTTTAAAATTTTCTATGTTTCTTATTACTAAATAAAAGCCTAATAAACCAAAAATAAAATAATTAAATTAAATCTAAATTTACTTTTTGTATTAGAAAGTATATTCATGTGGTTCAAAGTTTAGATTACATAAGTGTGCTAAATCTGTCTTCTTTCTCTGTCTCAGCCTTAATCCCCTTCCCAGAGGATATAAACATTACCAATTTCTGGAGAGATACTTTATGCATTTAGAAACAAATAATATGTCTATAGTCCTTTTTCCTCTTTTGCCAGACAGGTAATATGCTATTTACACTATTCTGCACTGAACTTTTCTCACTTGGAAATTATCCCATATCAGTACATAAAGAGTATTATCACTGGGTTTTGTTTTGTTTTTTGGCAGTTTTGTTCTTTTACTAGTACATAAAATAATGATCATATTATTATCGGTGTTGTCATAGATTTGATCAAATGTGGTAAAATATTGATGAACATCCTGCTTGGCTTGACGTCCAGATCAGTTTGTAACTATCTAAACTTTAACCATTGCTATCCATTTTTGCCAACAATTGGTACATTGTTTTGCTAACGTGATAAAAGTGAAATTCACTGCATTTTTATCTTTTTATATTTTATTGAGGTATAATTGACATAATATTATATTTTATGTGTACAACATAATGATTCAAAATCTATATACATTGTGAAATGATCACAATAAGTCTAGTTAACATCCATCACCATACATAGTTACAAAAATTTTTTTTGTCTCATGATGAGGACTTTTAAGATTTACTCTCTTAGCAGATTTCAGTACTGTAGTTTTAAATGCATTTTCCTGATTAATATTTAGGTAAAACATCACTTCATATATATTGACCATTTACACTTTCTAGGAATTGACCATTTAAATCTGTCACCAGTTTTTATAAGGTTGTCTTTTTCTGTTTTGTTTTAGTTTAAAACTTTTTTTACAAATAAAATTGTATATATTTAAGATGTAAAATGTGATTTTTGGTGTATGTATATCACTGTTGAAAAAATGCATAGTATCCCATCTTCTAAATACTGCAATGTTCAGTCAGCTGTTAATGTTGACCAGTTTAGTAGCTACTTAAACTACTTTTTTGCCTTTATCCCACATGCAGACAATAACTAAATACTTGTTTAATAAATAAATAAAATTTAGATAAAAATTTAGGTAAGATTCATCTTGATGATAACGATCATCTTTTAAATACACATATTCTTGGGGGGGCCTGGGTGGCTCAGTCAGTTAAGCATTGGACTCTTGATAGCGGCTCTGGTCACGATCTCATTTTGTGGGATTGAACCCTGTGTCAGGATCTGTGCTGACAGCCCGGAGCCTGCTTGGGATTCTCTCTCTCCCTCCCTCTCTGCCCTTCCCTTGCTTGCTCTCTCTCTGTCTCAAAATAAATAAACATTAAAAAATTGTTAAAATACACATTCTTTTGTATGTGTAACTTCTTTTTTAAAACTGTTTATGTATACTCCCTTTGACCATGTAATTTACCTCCTAGGAATTTATCCAATAGAAATAGTTGCATATGTCTAGAATGATGAATATGCAAGAATATTTATTGCAGCATATTCTATAGCAAAAGGTTGCAAATAACCTAAGTGTCCAGTGCTAGGGGACTAGTTAGATAAGTTATGATGTATCATGATATGGAGCACTATTTGTTTTTTAAAGAATAAGACAACTCTATATGTCTGCAGTAGAATGGGGAAGGGAATGTGTTGTAAGGTGTGGGAGGGAGGTGACTGATTTTATTGTTAAGCACTAATTTTTAAAACATATACCATGTCACAGGTTTAGCAGTAATAATGTACACTGGATAGATTGAGCTCAAGTATTACCAACGTGTTCTGTGTGCTTTTTGATACCAATCAGAATATTAACAGAATTTTGTTGTTTTTGATATAATTCTCAAATTCAACTCTAAGAAAAAATGCATAAGCATAGCTAAAGCATTCTTTAAGAAAAACAGAGGAGAGTTTGAACAAATTTGCCCTATTAGGCATTAAAGTATATACTGTATGGTTAGAGTAAGTAAATAGATCATATTGTCAGATTGTAGAGAACAGAATTCATTAATAGATCCTTGTATATAAGGAAATTTAGCTTGAAGTATTTCAAATCTGTAAGGAAATGGTGTTTTTGCACTGGTTGTTTATTTGAAAATGAAAAAATCAAACTAGGTGCTGATACCACACCAAAACTAACATCAGTTTCCATATAGAATAGAGAGTTAGATATATATACTTTTTAATACTGGATGAAGGTTACTGTTATATTACTGTTAGAAGAAAATATTGAATATTTTTTTTATTTTAAGGTAGGAAAGCTTTTCCTACATAATAAATAAAATCCAAAAAAAAGTTAGGTGGATTTAACTACGTAAAATTTTTAAGATATGACCAATAAAGGATACTGTAACAAGATTCACACTGAAAGATATTTGCAATATAGGATTGATATCAATGATATATCAAAAGAATGACTAATATTATTATGAAAGCAATAAATAATTCAATAGAAAAATTTACAAAGGCTATCAGTATGTAATTTACAGAAGATTTAATATAAATGGCCAATAAAGATAAAAAAGATTTGTGGCCTCTTGGAAAATTAGATAAGAATAATCAACTGCAAGTTAACAGTGTTTTTGTTTTTGTTTTTTTTTTTTTTTTGCGCCCATTAGACCAGCAAACATTAGAAGATTAAGGGAAACTGCTGGTTTTAAATAGCAGAATAAGGGGTACCTGGGTGGCTCATTCGGTTACGTGTCTGAATTCAGCTCAGGTCATGATCTCCTGGTTGTGAGATCAAGCTCCACACTGGGCGTGCAGCCTGTTTGAGAGTCTGTCTCTCCCTCTTCCTCTGCCCCTCCTCTGGTTTCACTCACGCGTGTGCTCTCTCTCTCTTAAAAAAAAAATAAATAAAGAATAAATTTTTTCTTCACTTCTGTTTATCATAACCAAACAGAAACAATAAAAATAAACAAAAATGAAAGAAAAACTCTCTTCGATGAACCTTAAAACACAGACTAAATCAAATAAGAATTCTGAATCAAACAAGAGAAAATGATGGGAACTAACACATGCCTCCATCCTGGAGAAGGAAATAAGGTTGCCTGAAGGTATCTTACTTATAAAATGATTGATCTGTTATTTTTGGTTTAAGAATAACAGTTCCAAAGGGATGTTGCAACAAGAATAATGGGAATATTCCTTTATAGATAAAGTTCAACTTAGAAACTCCATACCTGTAAGCATGCATTTCCCAGTTCTTTATTCCCCCAGATCCTGGCAAGCACAAACTTACTTTCTGTCTCTATAGATTTACCTAAAGACAAATTTCTGGTCATTTCATAAAACAGGCTCATTTACTCTGTGAATTTTCATGTCTGCTTTCCCTTTACTTAGCATAATGTTTTCAAGGTTTACCTCTGGTGTGGCACGCATCAGTACTTCTTTTAATAGATCAATGGTTTTCCCCTGCTTAGATATACTATACTTTATTCATCAGTTGATGGACATTTAGATTGTTTCCACTTTGGGGCTATGGTACATAATGCTGTGAACTGTGAAGTTTTTGTGTAGATAGATTCCCTTGGAACATACCTAGGACTGGAATTGTGGGTTATATAATAATTCTGTGTTCTAACATTTTGAAGAAATGCCAAACTGTTTTTGCATTTTACAAACTCAAATGTATAAGGGATCCGGTTGCTTCACATTATCACCAACGCTTGTTATTATTCATCCGTTTAACTATAACCATCCGAGTGGTGGTAAGGTGGTATCTCATAGTTTTGATTTATATGTGCTTAATAACATGTGACCAATGATGTTGACTATATTTTCATGTGCTTTTTGGAGGAATGTCCAGTGAAATTGTTCATCTATTTTTTTAAATGAGTTTTTATTTTTAAGTATTGGATTGTAAGAGTTCTTATGTATTCTAGATAAAAATGCCTTGTCAGATAGAGGTTTCCATATATTTTCACATTCTTGTTGGTGACCTTGGAAGCATGGAAGATTTTATTTTTGATAATGTCCATTTTTTTATTGTTGCTTTTGGTGTCATAGCTAAGACACCAAACTGCCCAATTCAAAGTCACACAGATTTATATCTGTTTTCTCCTGAGAGTTTTATAATTTCAGCTCTTACATTTAGGTCTCTGATCCATTTTGAGTTAGTTTTTGTATATGATGTAAGATAGGAGTCCAACATCATGCTTTTGGATGTGGATATCTAGTTGTTCCAGTACCGTTTGCTGAAAAGACTTCTTTCCCTGTTGAATTTTCTTGTCAACTTTGTTAAAAATCAGTTGACCCTAAATGAATGAATGGGTTTATTTCTTGACCCTTGGTTCTATTCCATTGATCTGTATGTCTATCTAAATGGCAGTACCACATAGTCTTGATTATATAATTTGTCAGTAAGTTTTGAGATTGGGAAGTGTGAATCCTCCAACTTTGTTCTTTTTTTTTTTTAAAGATTGTTTCATCTATTCTGGGTCCCTTACATTTCTATAGGAATTTGAAGATCACGTTATTAATTTCTGCCAAAAAAAAAAAAAAAAAGCCAGCTGGAATTTTAATAAGAATCACTTTGAATCTACAGATCAGTTTCTGGAGTTGTCATTTTAATGATATTAAATCCTCCAATCCATGAATATGAGATGTCTTTCCATTTACTTAGATATTCTTAAATTTTGTAGTTTTTGTTTTATAGGTTTTGCATTATTTTTGTTAGATTTATTCCTAAATATTTCATTCATTTTGATTCTATTGTAAGCAGAATTACTTTTTGAATTCTTTTTTTTTTTATTCATTGCTAGTGGATGGAAATAAAATTTAATTTTGTATGTTGATTTTTGTGTTCTGCAACCTTGGTGAACACATTTATTCTAATAGTTTTGTATGTGTGCATATGCTCATGTGGATTCCTTCAGATTTTTTAATACACAAGATCATGTCATCTGCAAACAGGTTATTTTACTTTTTCCTTCCCAGTCTGAATGCCTTTTATTTCTTTACCTTGCTTTATTGTTGTCCTCACTGGAACCTCCAGTACTATATTGAATATAAGTAGTTAGAGCAAACATTCTTGTGTTATTCATGATCTTAGTTAGGGGCAGAGCTCTCAGTCTTTAACTACTAAGTATGATGTCAGCTGTGGATTTTTCATAGATGTTTTCTGTCAAGGTAAGAAAGTTTGCTTCTATTCTTAGTTTGTTCATTGTTTTATATCACAAAAGGAAGTTGGGTTTTGTCAAATTCTTTTTCCTGTCTATTAAAGTAATCCCATGGATTTTGTCATTACCACTACAGTGTATTACATTGATTGATTTTCACATATTCAGTGAACCTAGCTTTCCTGAGAAGTGAATCTAGCTTTCCTGAGATAAATCCCACTTGGTCATGGTTTAAAATCCTTTTTGTATGTTGTTGAAATCAGTTTGCTAGTATTTTGTTGAGGATATTTACATCTATACTCATAAGGAATGTTGATCTGTAGTTTTCTTGGAGTGTCTTTGTCTGGTTTTGGCCTTACAGAATGAATTGGAAAGTGTTTCCTTCTTTTTCTAATTGAGTTTGTAAAGGATTAGAGTGAGTGTGTTTGTGTGTATGCATATGTTAATTATTTTTGAAACACTTAGTATAATTTACCAGTGCAGTCATCTGACTTTGTGGGAAGATTTTTACTACTAATTCAATATCTTTACTTGCTCTACATCTGTTCAGATTTTCTGTTTCTTCTTGAATCAGATTTAGTAGATTGTTCTAGGAATTTGTGCATTTCATCTAGATTATATAATTTGTTGGCATATCATTGTTCCCTTTTATTTCTGTTAGGTCACTACTAATGCCCTCTCTTTGATTCCTGATTTTAGTTTTGAGTCTTCCCTCATTTTGCTTGTCATTCTACCTAAAAGTTTCTCAATTCTTTTGGCCTGTTTCAAAGAATAAATATTATTTTGTTGTTTTTCTCTATCATGTTTGTATTTTCTGCTTCATTTATTTCCCCTCTATATTATTTCATTTTCTTTCTTCTACCTGACTTGGATTTAGTTTGCTCTCTTTCCAGACTTTTTAAGGTACAAAGCTAGAGTATTGATTCTTTTTTTTTTCCAGTAGAGACATAGCAATAAATTTCTCTCTGAGCACCCCTTTAGCTTCATCTCGTAGACTTTGGTATGTTTGTATGTGTGTGTGTGCCTGTATGTCTGTATGTGTTTTAATCATCTCAAAGTATTTTCTAATATCCGTCATTTCTTCTCTGATTCATTGGTTAGGACTCTTAATTTCCACATATTTGTGAATTTTCCAATATTTTCTGTTACTGATTTCTAATTCATTCCACTGTGTTTGGAGAGCCTACTTTGTAGGATTTAAAAATTATTGAGACTTGTTGTATGGCATAACATATGTCTATCCTGGAAAATGTTCCATATACACTTGAAAAGAATGTGTATTCTACTGTTGTTGAGAAGAATGTTCTGGAGCCATTTATGAGGTTTAGTTGGTTTATGATGTTCAGGTCTTCTGTTCTCTTATTAATCTTCTGTCTGGTTGTTTTATCTGCTGTTGACAGTGAAGTATTGAAGTCTCCAGCTGTTACT
The DNA here is from genome assembly GCA_028646485.1 of Cryptoprocta ferox. Lineage (NCBI taxonomy): Eukaryota > Metazoa > Chordata > Mammalia > Carnivora > Eupleridae > Cryptoprocta > Cryptoprocta ferox. Next base: position 47,231,658 of record CM053567.1, read on the forward strand.
GTTACTGTATACTGTACTGTTATACATTATATATATATATAATGTATAATATTTTCCTTATGAATTATCCCTTTTGTCATTGTAAAATGCCCTTCTTTTGTCCCTCCTTACAAATCTTGTTTTTAAGTCTATTTTGTCTAGTATTAGTATTGCTACTCAGGTTTCATTTGGCTATTTACATAGTATATCTTTTACCATTCTTTTACTTTCAACCTCTTCATGTTTTTTAATCTAAAATGTATTTCTTATAGACAGTGTACAGTTGGATCATGTTTTTATTTAATCCATTTTACCAATCTCTGTTTTTCTATTGGAGTGCTTAATCCATTTAAATTTAGTATAATTATGATGAGGTAGGATTTACATCTGCCATTTTGTTATTTGTTTTTCATGACTTGTATCTATTTTGTTCCCCTTATTACTTCCTTCTTTTGTGTTAAATAAATATTTTCTAGTATATCAGTTTAAATCTCTTATCATTTCTTTTACTATATTTTTTAGTTATTAATGGTTGCCCTGAGGATTATCATTAACTTATAATTATGTAATTATAATTATTTAATTTATAACAGCTTAGTACAGATTAATAGCCACTTAATTTCAATAATATAGAAAAACTTGCCTCCCTTAAAGCTTCATTCCCTCTCCTTTGTACCATTATTGTCACACAAATTATATGCTACACATTATGTGCCTGTCAACTTAGATTTATAATTATTGCGTTATCTAATTTTAAATCAAATAGGGATAAAGGAAGTTATAAACAAAAAAATACTTTTATACTGTGTTCTGTGTCATTACTTTGTCATTGCATTTACTGGCACTCTTTATTTCTTTTTGTATATTTATATTACTATTTAGTGTCCTTTCATTTCAGCTAAAATAATTCTCTTAGTTTTTCTTGTAGGTCAGTTCTGCTGATAGCAGCAGATTCTATCCAGTTGACAGTGTCTTAATGTCTGTTTCATTTTGGAAGGATAGTTTTGCTGGATATGGAATTTTTGTTTGACATTCTTTTCTTTCGCCCCCAGCACTTTGAATATATCATCTTACTGCCTCTGTCTACGGGCTGTTTCTTATGAGAAATCAGCTATTAATCTTATTCATATTCCTTGTACATAATGAGTCACTTTTTTCTCTTGCTGCTTTCAAATTTTCTTAGTCTTTGATTTTCAACAATTTATGTTTCTACATGTGGATCTCACTGAATTGACACCACATAAAGACTACTGAGCTTCGGGGTGCCTGGGTGGCTCAGTTGGTTACGTGTCTGACTTCGGCTCAGGTCGTGATCTCACAGTTCATGGGTTCGAGCCCTGCCTCAGGCTCTGTGTGAACATTTGCTCAGAGCCTGGGGCCTGCTTCAGATTCTGTGTCTCCTTCTTTCTTCCCCTCCTCCACTTGCACTCTGTCTCTGTCTTTCGAAAATAAGTAAATGTGAAAAAAAAAAAAGAATTTAAAAAAAGACTACTGAGCTTCTCGGATGTGTCGATTAATGTTTTCTTATCACATTTGGAAACTGGCCATTATTTTTTCAAATATTCTTTCTTTACTTTTTTGTTTCTCATAATAGATCATCTCAATTGACCTCTCTTTAGTTTACTCATATTTTTCTTCTGCCATTTCTGATGTTGAGCCTCTTTAGTAAATTTTTCCTGTCACTTCGTGTACTTTTCAACTACAAAATTTCTATTTGATATTTTCTTATAATTCCTGTTTCTTTATTGATGTTCTATTTGATGAGGCATTTTTCTCAGACTTTCTTTTAGTTCTTTAGACACATTTTGTCTACTTCTTTGTATCTTTAAGATAGCTATTTTGAATTTGTATCTAGTAAGTCCAATATCTGAATTTCTTCAAAGACCCTTATTGACAGCTTCTTTTACTATGTGTATGTCATACTTTCTTATTTCTTTGCATGGTTTATAAATTTTGTTTTTCAAACTGGGCACTTTTTAAACAATGTAGAAATCTGGAAATCAAATTTCTCTTCACCCTTGGATTTTTTTGTTATTACTGTCTGATATTGTTGGCCTTTCTTTGTTTATTGACTTTTCTGAACAGTGTGTGGCTACTGAAGTTTCTTGTTAGTTTAGTTGTCAGCTAATTATTGGACAGAGATTTCCTTAAATGGCTGGAACAGTTAAGTTTCCCAGCTTTGTAGAGGGGCTCTGAATGTGTATTGTGGTATGCCTTTAATGCTCAGGTAGGCACTTCATAATTCTGCCTTTGCCTTTACTTCCTCTTTATACCACGCCTCAAGGGCAGCCAAAGGTTCTCACCTTGGCTTTCTTTATGGCTTTCACATGCACATTACTCTCATCATGCTCATGGACCTAGGCATGTACACAGCCCTACACATGTGCGCTGCCTTTTAGATTCCCAAAAATATGTCAAAGTATTTTTTTAAGTAGGCCCCATGGCCAGTATGGGACTCAAACTCATAACCCTGAGAGCAAGAGTCACATACTTTACTGACTGAGCCAGTTAAGTGCCCCTATTAAAGTTTTTCAAAGATACTCATTGACTTCTCATTCCTCAGCTTTTTAAATATTTTTATCAATTGCTTGTATGGCCCCAACTGTTGTCATTACCTCAGATAATATTAATGCAGTGTTAAATGATTGCCACCGATTGTTTTCAACAAACCTCCTCCCTTTATTCTCCCCTCCCAGGGAAAAGGCTATTCACAGTGAATCAGATCAGACAAGACTTGCCAATGGGAGTTTGCAGGGAATTGACCGGTTATATAATTACAGCTCTCTTTCAGTGGTATTTTAGAGAACTCCAAACCTGTCTTACTGCCTCCAGTGGCTACTAGGCTACACCTGGTTTCCACTGTGATTGGAATATTGGTTTTCAAGTCTACTATGATGATGGGATGATGGGAATGGGTGTAGGTCTGGTTAAATTGTCAAACAGCTCTTCTTACTAAAATCCAGCATTTTTTCTTGAATAAGCACTCCCTGGATTGTTGTAAACCTTTTGTTAATTTCCAGAGTTCTGAAAAAGTTGATTCTGACAGTTTTTGCCAGTATTTTTATGGTAGAGCAGCTTTTGCTCTTGTTGCATTTTTGAAGGACCGGCTTTTCAGAAGTCCTTACTCTGCCATTCCCATTGACATCACTCCAGCCAAACAGATTTTGAAGGAAACACTAATCCCCCCAGTATTATTTCCCTTGTAGAGTTGTCCTCAAAAAATAAACATGGAAGACAAACAAAAGCATACAAGGACTGGGAAGAATAGCACCAATAAACCTCCAGTGATAAAAACTTCTTGATGAAGAAATATTACCAACCAAAAATTAAATTGGAAATGTAGAATTTAGGATTTAACTGGAAAGGCACAAGAAGGATCTTTTAGGGAGCATGAAAGTAATCTATATACTAATTGAAGCAATGGTCACATGTGTGTATACATATGTCAAAAGTCATTGAAATATATATTTAAGAGTAGCATACTGTATGTAAAATATGCTTCAATTAAAAGCAAAAATATATAGAGAGTGGAAAACCTGGGGAACTATATGGTAAATCATGAATCCATTCAAATCTAGAACTTTGAGTAAACAACTATGGGAATTATGAATCCAGAACAGAATAGAAATGTTAACTGTGAAAAAAAATATTGCAAATATCAGGAGGTAGGTGTAAAGGCCAGGGAGAGAGATGGGGAAAATATAGTATGTGTATGTCTGTTAGTTATCTGTTGCTGCATAAGAAATAACATAAGATCTAGGGGTGCCTGGGTGGCTCAGTTGGTTAAGCATCTGACTCTTGATTTAGGCTGAGATTATGATCTCATGGTTCATTAGGTGAAGCCCCGCATTGGACTCTGTGAAGACAGTGTTAAGCCTGCTTGGAATTCTCTCTCTGTCTCTCTGCCCCACGCCTGCTCACACTCTCTGTCTTAAAATAAATAAACATTAAAAAAAAAAAAAGAAATAATATCAGATCTTAACAACTTGAAACCTAAATCTTTATTATCTCATTTTCTCTGGGTCAAGAATTCAAAAGCAGCTTAGACAGGTCATTCAGTTTCAGGGTATTCTCAGGAGGCAGCAGTCATCAGAAGGCTGAACTAAGACTAGAGGACTCCCTTCCTGGGTGGTTCACTTGCATAGCTGTTAGTAGAATGACTCAGTTTTTTGCCATATGAGTGTCTGCATAGGTCTGGTTGAGTGGTCTCACAGCATGGCAACTAGCTTCCCTCAGAACCAACTTTCAGAACAAGGCAGAAGCTGTAATATCATTTGTGACCTAGCACAGAAGTCACAGACTGTCATTTCTACCATATTCTGTTAGTTGCATAGACCAACCCTCAATCATTGTTGGAGGGGATTACACAAAAGGAAGAAGACTAGAAAGATTATTAGGGGTCATCTTAGAGCCTGGCCACCACAGCCTTCTAATTCCTCAGCTTTTTAGCCAGGAGCCATTACATACTGGCCAGAAGTCAGAAAGTAATGTTTCCAGTCTCCCAATGTTTTTGTATAATCCTTTTCCTTGCTTTAACGCATTCTTTTAGGTACCTTATTTGCCTCACATAGAAGCATTTACTAAACTTGAATTGATCTTTATTTACACTCTAGTTTATTAAAAAAATTTTTTTCTTGCATCCAAGTCAGACTGAATTTTATGTTTTTATATTTTAAAATTCTGTCTATAGTATGTCATTTTAGTAATTCTGCCTATCCTATGTCTATATATGCTTGGAATGATCTTGTTATGAGTATAGTTATTTTTTAGTGGTAAGAATTTGGATGTGTGTGGGAGTGAGGGGTTTGGTTTTGGTTTTGTTTTAGATGTGTGTGTGTTTTAATTTTTTTAAAGTTTATTTATTTTGAGAGAGAGAGAGAGAGAGAGAGTATGCTGTATGCCTGCAGGAGCAGGGGACGGGTAGAGAGAGGGAGAGAGAGAATCCCAAGCAGGCTCTGCACTGTCAGCACGGCGCCCAACATGGGGCTTGACCTCACGAACTTATGAGATCATGACCTGAGCCAAAATCAAGAGCTGGACGAGTTGGACACTTGACTGAGCCACCCAGGCGCTCCTGTGTTTTTTTTTTATATTAGCTTTGCTCTTATTTTTTTCCTTTTGAATTGCTTATAATTCTTTTTTTTATAATCATATATTACAAAAAAGAACTTTCAAAAATAAGTTTTATAGTATTCAGTAATCATGAGAATGTAAGGAGACATTCTCATCACTATCAGAGTATAAATTTTGGCACAACCTTCTTTGGTATTGTCACAAACTTAAATGCTTATATACTATGAATCAAAAAGTCCATTCTTGTGACACAATCCTAAAATATCCATTAATATGCATAAAGATTTGCGTAAAGTGCTTATTTCATCATCATGAATAATTAAACCATAATTATGCATCATATATATATATATCATGTACATCATGTACATATCATGTATAATTAAACCATTAGCAACAACTGAAATGTTCAATAACACGTAAATATGTAAGTGGATTGTGGTGTAGAATATTACATAGCCATTAGAATGATGAAAATTTATTATGTGCTACATGAGAAAATTCCAAGGCATAATGTGAGAAACATTACTACGTATAGAATAACTACAAATGTGTGTTTTTAAAAAAAAAAAAAAGAAAACTAGATGTATATGTATGTACATGTTTATGTCTTAAGTGCATAGGAAAGAGTCTGGAAGGTTTCATACCAAATAAACAAGAATATCTCTAGGATAGGAAATAAGAGAAAAGTTGAGATGGAGGATGGACTTTTTTCTTCATGTTTATGAATTATTTTTATGGAGAATGTGTTTTAACTTAAAACTTTTGAGATACAACTCTGATTACACTGTGGAAGGTAAATTGTAGAGATGATCTCAGTTCTTAGGTAGAAAGTTACTTGAAGAATCACATTTTACTTTTTCAACTGTGCAATGATCTTGTAATAAAAAGGATCTGAACATGAGGATTTTGTACTTTGTGGATCTTATATGGCTTGTTCTTTTATCAAAATTATTTCTGTTCTTCAGGCAAAAGAGGCTGAGGTTCCAAACTGCAGAAATGAGGATAGGACAGAACGTAAAGAGATTTTTAAGAAGTGATTGGTTATAGTAAGCATGTGAGATGTGAGGAAAGCATAGAATGGTAGGTAAAATTGAGATGGGGGGACACAGGAAAAAGAGCAGATTTAAAGGAGGATAATGAATTAAATTAACAATATTGAAGACCTGTGGGAAAATCTTATGAAGCTATCTAGCAGACGGTTTGAAAGAACAGTTTGGTGCTCTGGAAGTCATCGGCACTTAGAATTTTAAAGTCATGATTGTTGATAGTTGAGATGACCAAAGGAGTGAGAGAAGATTCTTAGAGATGGAACCCTGGGGACAGTAACATTTAAGGAGCTAGCAAAGCAGTCCCTGAAGCTGACTGAAAAGTTGCACTGGACAGTCGAATCTGGCATTTCAAAGATGAAATGATGGGAGTGGTCAGTAGTTGTGACATTCCACAGGAAGCAGAAGGAAGAGAGAACATTTAAATTGTGGTATTAGGGATTTTGACCAGAATGGGTTGTGGTAGGGAGCCCTCTAGTGGAAGGGAGCATGGCATTTGAGGAACTGAAAGGAGCATGACAGAGCTGAAGCTCGGAAAAGAACATGCATGAGACTGGCATTTTTTGTCCTTCAGGACCCATCACTTTCTTATTGGAAAGAAATTAATGGGGGTTAGTTGTAGTCTCCGAGTGTATGAAAGATATATGTAAATTTTTCTTTTCTTCTGCCCTGTGGAAGTTGGAGAAGAGGTTATGAGGAGCTAAAACATGTGGAGAATGACATTTTTTTTTTCAGCAGTGGGAGGGCAGTTAGGGAATTTTTCTCCAAGGAGAGGTCCCAAAGCAGACAGTAAAGAAAAGCAGCAGGGCTTTTTCACACCTACCTCAGCTGAAGCATAGACCAACTCAACTGAACCATGGACCAAAGCCATGGACCAGCCACAGAACGATGCGTGTTAAAGGAACCTTACCTATCAGCAAGCTACTAACCAAGAAAAATCACTGTGAAATGTGTTATTGTACATACTCAGTTTTTATAGTACCTCTTCTGGAAAAACTACTTGCTTTGTTGTTTTGTTTTCCGTATTTAGTATATGAAAACAAATTAAATTTACAAGGAAGAAGTTCTTTGTTTATTTTCTGCACACACAAAAGACTAGACAAGAGGATATTCTTTATTACCTTCTTTTGTTTTATTAAATTAATAATTACGCATGGAGAAAATTGTAGAACAACATATATTAACAGTTAACATTACTTCCCTCAGTGGAATTGGCAAGGGAAATTAACTTCTTTTTGCACATCTCTGTTGTTTGGCATCATTACAGTATTTTTAAAACAACCAATAAAGTATGTAGTGTTTATAAGGAAAGGCTAAAAATAAATTAATACATATTTGTAGAAAGATGAAGAAAATAATGTAGAGGTATACAATGTAGGAAAAGTCTGCCACTCTAAATTCCTACTGTGTATTTTTGGCTATATATAAGGTTTTGTTACTACACAAAACAATGTACATTATGTAAAGATATATTCATAAAACTGTACACTTTTTCATTTATTCATGGGCATCTTTCCATATTGATACATATCAATATATTCTTTTAAACACTGTATAGAATTTTGAAAACTTTTGGGGCAAACTTTCTTTAATTGAAATATAACATATTCAGTGAAAAGTGCCCATCTTAATGATTTTTACACAGTGACAATACACATATAACTATCATCCAGATCAAGATCAGTAACGATGTCTATCACTACATAACGCTTCTTCATATTGCCTTCTTCCTAACCATAGGTAACCACTATTCTGATTGCCACTTATATAGATAAGTTGTGTCTTGTTTTTAGCTGTATATATATTGAGTCATACAGTTGTGTGTGACTTTTTTATGTGCATCTAATTTTTTTTGGCCTATATTTGTGAGATTTATTCATGTGGTTGCATATAGTAGTGGTTTATCCTTTTTCTGTTTGGTATAGTATGTAGTAGAATGCATAAATCATGATTTTTATGTATTCCCCTGTTGATGGGCATTTGAGTTGTTTCAGATTGGGGATCATTATGAATAAATGCTCCTGTAGGCCTGTACATGTACAAGATGTACATGCCTTTTGCACACACTTCTTTTGAGTATGTACAAATTGCTGTATATGAAGGAAAGAAATTACTAGATCATACAGTGTACATATATTCACCTTTAGTAGATACTGCCCAGTTGTTTCCCAAAGTGGCCCTGACATCTTACCCCTTCCATCAGCAGTATGAGAGTTCCATATATTCTATGTCCTTGCCAGCCATTTGGTATTGATGGCTTTTTGTTTATTTGGTTTGTTATTATTTGGTTTTGATGGCTGTTTTAGAATGTTTTAAAAGTCTGCCCAGGAGTGCCTTGGTGGCTCAGTCAGTTAAGCAACAACTTCAGCTCAGGTCATGATCTTGCGGTTTGTGAGTTCCAGCCCCACTTTGGGCTCTATGCTCATAGCTCAGAGCCTGGAGCCTGCTTTGGATTCTGTGTCGCTGGCTCTCTCTGTCCTTCCCCCACCGATGCTCTGTCTCTCTTTTTCTTTCTCTCTCTCTCAAAAAATAAATAAACATTAAAAAATAAAAATAAAAAACAATAAAAGTATACCCAGTATTTTATTATGTGACTAGATCATAATTTAATCTCCTTTTGATGGGCTTTTTCCCTGTTCTTTCACTGCAGCACCACCAGAACCTGGACAGTTCCAGTATCTAGTGGGCTCTGTGATCTGTTTGTAGAAGATTTAATACTGAAAGTTTCAGAATCTCTATATATTCTTTTTTTCTTTTCTTAACAGATTTTTCTCAAATTACCTCTGGTTTTGAGTAGTATGGTGCCAATATGAAGAATCAGTATTAAATATTTTAATTTTATGACATGAAAACCAATTTTGATTTCATAGTGGGAAATGGTTGTTATTTTCACTCTTGTTTATTTAAAAGTAATGTAAATTGAGATCATACCATGCACACTTTCAGATCACAATGCTATGAAACTTGAAATCAATCACAGGAAAAAGTCTGGAGAACCTCCAAAAATGAGGAGGTTAAAAACCACCCTACTAAAGAATGATTGGGCAAATCAGGCAATTAGAGAAGAAATGAAAAAATATATGGAAACAGATGAAAATGAAAATACAACAATCCAAGCTCTCTGAGACACAGCAAAGGCAGTCCTAAGAGGAAAGTATATTGCAATCCAGGCCGATTTCAACAAACTAGAAAAAGCGCAAATTCAAAATCTAACAGAGCACCTAAGGAAACTAGAAGGGGAGCAGCAAGAGCACCCCAAACCTAGCAAAAGAAGAGAAATAATAAAGATCAGGGCAGAAATAAACAGTATAGAATCCAGAAAAACAATTGAACGATCAATGAAACCAAGAGTTGGTTTTTTGAAAAAATAAACAAAATTGATAAACCTCTAGCCAGGCTCCTCGGAAAGAAAAGAGAGAACACCCAAATAGACAAAATCATGAATGAAAATGGATCTATTACAACTTATCTCTCAGAAATAAAAGTAATGTAAAAAGTATAATATCTGAAACTAGACTTTTGGTGAAAGCATTGCTAAACACAGCCAATTTAATTATCCAGAATAATCTGCATTCTTTTAGAACAAGCATACAGTGCTAGCTGCCAGCACCTGCATCACATAGATCTTCAGTCCACTGGAAAACTGTGTGAATTACTTGATAATGTAATCACTTAGGTTTTAGAAACTGACTTTCACCCTTGAAAGTGAAGGGTATTTCCAATCAGAAAAATTTGCCTCACACTCCAACCTTTCTTCTAACAAATCTCCTCTCCCCAGTTTCCTGAAGTTTTCTTTTTAACATTGGTTTTTAAAGTATGAAACTCTAGGGGCTTGCTTTTAATGAGTTAAATGTTATCACCAGGCATCCAGCTTCTTCTCATGTTAGGAGGTGTGATCACTTCATGATAACCACCCTTCCTGTTGTGCATTGTAGTTTTAAGCAGGTGTTGGCACAGGTGGCATTCAGTACTATCCAGGTACCACAAGTAATTCCTTGGGAGAATTTAGACACTGTTAACCCTCTGTGAGAGCTGAATGGTCTTTTGGAAAATGCCTTATGAGCATATAAGACAGTTTTATCTTTGCTATTATTCTTTGCTTTTGCCAGTTGTACATTAAATTATTCATTATTGGAATAGCTATAATGACCAGAAGAAGCATGATTCTCATACTAGTAAGTTTTAGACAGTAAATTTTAGAAAGTAAAATTTCAGATGTGGATGTTTCCACATTTCTAATTAATTGCTGTCAGGAACTTCTTAGAGGTAGATGAAAACTGCTTTATATTCTGTTAATTTTTTTTTTATTTTTATAAGTCTGTGTCTTAGAAGAATGTCTTTACCTCTTGAGATTTCTTAAGAGGTCATACTGCAGCATAACTCTAAAATTCTTTCACTTCTTCATTATCTGTACTAATAGTAACGAGTCTGAAAACACCTACATAAATTAACAAGCTAGAAACCTTATTGAAGAGGCTGTTTTCAGTGACCTCTCCTTTCTCAGTCCCTAAATGATTTTTTATCAGTGTTGATAATGAAGACCAAAACTTGCTGGCTTGATTTTTTTTTTCTTCTCATTATCAAGTAAAAATTCTAATATTCTCAACCAGGATTGGGATGCAGGTGGTGGTAGAAGGACTGCAAATCTAATCAACTTCTGACACATAACTATTAGGAATCTCTTCATTTATCTCACATGAACCTAGCTTATAGATTAATTTTAGAGACCACTTTCAAGTCTCATTTAGTAAAATGCTTTGATCTCTAGTAGATCATTTCTTAGTATATTCTAGCCAAGGCAGTCAGCCTTTACAAAGAAGTCCATCATGAAAGAGTTTGCTTGAGTTGCTTCCTTGTAGAGTAACACAGATAATAAAGCACCCACTAACCTAGCACCAGCAGAGTCCTCAGCTTCCCTGTAATTTCTGTACCCACAACAGCTGTTTCTCTTTCTACACAGGGATCAGTCAGAGCCGGATCTCTCACTGGCTGTTGCAGCAGGGATCAGACCTGAGCGAGCAGAAGAAAAGAGCATTTTACCGATGGTATCAACTTGAGAAGACAAACCCTGGTAAATATCATTTCCTTATTTTATTACATCTGAAACAAGACAGTGTAATTAATTACTTTATTAAATCTGTATTCTGACTTGTCTTCACTAAGGTAGTTTCATACTTTCCTCTTGTTCCTTTTTCCTTCTTAACTGTAAAACCTAAGCCCTGATTATACTAGTTCTTAGTTTAATGTCTAATCTCGTCATTTTCTCTCCTTCCTCCAAGGCATCTCTTTGTTTTCAGTTTATATGCTATTTCTAACCATAGTTTGAAGCAGCAATGGCTGATTTCTTTTTTTCACACACATAAGGTACACACATAAGATTCCGTATCTTTTTTTTTTTTTTTTGTAAATGTTACTTTAGTTGATAATGTTAATTTCATACTTTTATTTGGTTCATTCTATACTGTATCCAGTGATCTCTGCTAATGATTTTCTATTGCTAGTTACCTGGATGATGAGCATGTCTTTGGACTTTAGGTTGAAACTGCCCTGATGACTTTGGAAGCAGCCATTGGTTAGAAAGTAGAATGAAATCTGAAGGAAAAAGATCACTAAAACTTCTATAAGTTGCCAGGAGTAGGCAAGATCTGTTGTAGGATACTTTTAACAGGTGGTATAAGGTCTGACGTTGTATGGCAGTCTCTATCAACCTACACACTACACAGACTGGTGGCAGTGAGCCTGATCTCAAGGTTAGCCTTGTGATTGAGCTGTATTCTGTAATACCACAGCATTAAAGCCATTGCTTATTATAGGTTAAATCATCAGTTGGAATATTGCATATTGAAGACTTAGCTAATAATAGTATTGACTCCGAGGTAGAAATAATGTTAGAAACATATTTATGTGTATGTGAGTGGTAAGTTTTTTGTTTTGCTTTTTAAAGATCACATTCCTGATCTGAAAGGTGTAGGCAGGACAAAACAAAACTGACCATATCAACTTCTCTGCAATGGATTTTTTTTTTTTATCTACCCAGCCCCCAGTTTCTATTTTGAAATGTTTCAGATGTACAGAAAAATTGAAAGACCAGCACAGTGAACACCTTGTTTATCCTCTTCTTAGATACAATAATTGTTAACATTTTGCCTTATTTGCTCTATCCTTATAAAATAAATGAATAAATTTAAAAATCTATGATATGCATGTATACATCTCTCTTTCTCTTCAGCATTCCTCTCCTGAATAAAAGGATAATTGCCTGAATACCCACAGCCCCTGTTACCACATCTAAGAAAATTAACAATAATTTCATAAGAGCATCTGATATCTAGTTTATATTCCTATTTCTCTAGTTGCAAGAATGTCTTTTTTCTAATTAAATAGTATCTGATTTAGGTTGACAAATTAGGATTTGTCATGTCTCTTTAGATTCTTAAGTCTGGTCACTCAAACTTTTTTTTTCTCATAACATAAACTTTTTAAATTATCTAATCTTACAGAATGTCCCATATTCTATATTTTTCTCTTTCCTCTTAGGGTCAATTAAATTATTCCTCTCTAGTGCCTGTATTTCCTGTAAACTAGAAGTTAGGATTAGAGGCTTGATAAGATTCAAGTTAAACACTTTTGGCAAGAATACTTCATAGATTATTTAGAGAGGGCATGTAGTAATGTCCGCAGTATACTTTGAAATGCATCAAAATAAAATGGATAAGGAGATAGATAATGTGATAAAGTAAATGAGTAAAATATTAGATGATATGAGTATAGATTTTCATCATAAAATTCTTTCATTGTTTCTGTATGTTTGAAAATGTTCGCAAACATTGGGGAAAAATGCTTTGTGAGTAACATTTACTTCATGTATCAAGGCGTATGTAATGTCAGATTGCAACACTGTTCATACGAGAAGTTTGATCATTTGTTAAAGTTAGGACCACCAGATCTTGTCTTTGCAATTTGTAAATAATCTGTAGGGTGTCATTTTGTCACTGGATGAACAGCATCCAGTGACAATGGTTTTAGCAGCCATTGATGATGCTTACTTAATGAGTTACCCTATTGGGGATTGCAAAATGGTGATGATCTTATTTAGCCTTTCTTCCACATTTATTAGCTGGCAGTTTTTCTGCAAAGAACTTTCATTTTTAGGTATTCTAATGATAGGTAGATAGGCAAGCAGATCTCTCAGACTCATGACTCTATGGTTGCTGCCATTAGCTAAATGTTCTAAAGAGGCACAATTCAGTAGAAATATAATGCAAATGACATGTACTTTAAAATTATCTAGTAGCCAAATTTTAAAAAGTAAGAAATAGCTAAAATTAATTTTAATAATTATTTTATTTAGCAAAGATGTATTAGCACTTCAAGTTTAATTCAGTACTTTTCAAAATTATTGAGACTTCTTTCTCTTTCTTTCATTTTCTTTCTCTTTGTACTGATTCTTTGAAATCCAATGTATATTTTAAACTTGAAGCACATACCATTTCCAATCAGCCATTTTGAGGTGGTCAATAGCCACATGTGGCTATTGGCTACCCTATTGGACAGTCTTAAGATAAAATCCTACTTGAAGCAACACTTCAAACTCAGCTCTAATCAGTCTTCCCAAAGACATCACTTCTCCCATGACTCACAGCAAAGCAAATCAGATGATGAATGACAAAACTTGGCACTTGGTCTACTTACTAGAGCAGTTTAGGCTGATAGCAAAGATTCGGGTAGGTAAATAAGGAGCTATACCTAGGGGTTCATAAACCTGGTCCCCTTTCGGCAGTTGGCTGCCACGAGGGAACACCAGAGGGATTGTCAAGATATTCCAAAATATATAGGGCAGAAAAGTGAAGAATTTGAAGGACAAACACTAATCAACTGTGTCAGGCATTCAGCCTCTGTAAGAGAAGGGATTTCTGTCTCTTAGATTGACACTTAGAACAGTGCCTTGACATATCACAGTTGGTGAGACTACTTTCCCATCCCACACTGGGATTTCAAGGCTGAGCTCTAATCCCAGGAGGGGACTAGGATGCCAGGAAAATAAATTCACCAGAAAGAGGAAGGGGACTAAGATGCAGCTCTCAGGCCACCACAGCCTTGTTGTTGTAGCTGATTTGATAGCACTGCCAACTGCAGAATACTACCATTAGAGTCCAGTTTTTAGCACTAGGATGATATAGTATTCTTCTGAAGCTGTTTTATTAAAAATTGTTGAGTGCTTGGCTGAGGAGCCAATGGGACAATGCAACCATCTGTGGGATTATGACTGAATGCTACTAAGTCAGAATCCCGCCCAGGTGGAGCAGTACAGCACTGGTCAGGACCAGTGGGGTGCAGAGAGACCCTAGGCCAGGAAACCGGCCAGTCAGAAAGAGGACCACCCCCTCACCTCTCACGCAGTGCACGTGTGTGGGGAACCTGGTGCTAAACCAGTTGTAGATGACCTGCTTATGGGAGCAGCTCCCAACTGCTTTCTGCATTGAAAGTCAGAACCTCTACACAAGGGTTTGTAAAAGTCAATTTTCTTAATTTAAAAAAAAAAAAAAAAAGAGGGGCACCTGGGTGGCTCAGTCAGTTAAGCATCCAACTTCAGCTCAGGTCATGATCTCAGGGTTGGTGGGTTCAGTCCCCACATGGGGTTCTGTGCTGACAACTCAGAGCCTGGAGCCTGCTTTGGATTCTGTGTCTCTCTCTGCCCCTCCCTTGCTCATGCTTTGTCTCTCTCTCCTCCCTGTGTCTTTCTGTCTCTCTCTCAAATAATCATTTTTTAAAAAAAGAAAGAAAAATGTTTTTGTTTTTTATCTTATTTTTAATTTCAATTTGTCTTGGAATCAGAGTTAGGCTAAATTATTATCAGGAAATTGGAGGAAGGTGGAACTAGGTTATTGAAACAGGAAAATGGGAAAAGACTAACAGTATTCATCCAGCTGTTGATAAGGAATTGGTTTCTTTAAGGAGCTAATACCTCCTTTTAAGAGTAAGTTCCCTTAGGGGCACCTGGCTGCTCATTTGGTGGAGCATGTGAGTCTTGATCTTGGGGTTGTAAGTTTGAGCCCCACGTTGGGTGTATGGTTTACTTAAAAATAAACAATAAAAAAATAAATTCCCCTAATTATGTGGATTTGCTTTTCAGTGAAGTTGTATTGCCGATTGTCCCCTTTTTAAAGTGCTTCCTATTTTTATTTGAAAACCAAATCCGTATGGGTCCGAAGTTCTTTCTAGTCAGGTTTTCTGTAGGACAAAATTTAAAGTTAGCTGAAGAGAAGAGGATAAGTTTATAATTGTCAATTGGTAGTTTTCATAGCATCAACAGTAATTGGATGTTAGTGATTGAAATATAATTTTTAGAAGATTTTCATTGCATTTTCACCAGTATTATAAGAGCTATTTTGGTATACTTTCTAGGTAAATGCATCTTTGTTGACTTTAAAGTAACCTTTGATTATAGTTGAAGAATTGTATTGTTTTTTCTTCATGGATCCTTTGAAACTACTATTCTGTTTAGATAAGATGAATTAAAATTATGTTAGCACCTAAAAATAGCTTATCCACTGTCTAGTCATTAGTTGCATATAGCACATGAGGATCTTTGCAGGTCATTGCAGGGGTGATTGAAATCTACCTAAATGGGATGTGGAGAAACGGGTACCCTCCTACACTGTTGGTGGGAATATAAACTGGTACAGCCGCTCTGGAAAACAGTGTGGAGGTTCCTCAAAAAACTATCAATAAAATAGTCATAGGGTCCCCTATGACCCAGCAATAGCACTGCTGGGGATTTATTTACCCAAGGGATACAGAAGTGTTGATGCATAGGGGCACATGTACCCCAATGTTCGTAGCGGCGCTTTCAACAATAGCCAAATCGTGGAAAGAGCCTAAATGTCCATCAACTGATGAATGGATTAGGAAGATGTGGTTCATCTATACAATGGAATACTACATGGCCATGAGAAAGAATGAAATCTGGCCATTCATAGCAAAGTGGATGGACCTCAAGGGTG